>CP116446.1:54124043-55324043 GCA_028216015.1 Quercus dentata
TTGTTCCAATATTCTCCTGTCTCTTTGTCAATGAGAAAGGGGTTGTTGTCATTCTCAAGGATCGAAATTCGACCTTTGATGGAGGATTACAAGCTGCTATTGTCCACAATAGATGGTTGGTGCGAAGGTCCCGCTTCATCGCGCACCACCCTTGGGATCGAAGAATTCCCCACCGTTCCTTGCATTTTTGTTTTGGAAAAGGGTTCTAATAAGACCCGCAGCTCAAATGGATCCTCTGTCCACGAGGACGATCTTGATGGGCCGGAAAGGGTCGGAAGAGGAGGTCTTGGCCGAGAATGCCCCAAGGAGGAGGGGACGTGGTTGGAAGGGCTCTCGGGAATCTCGAGGATTTCCACCGAGGCTGGGGGCCCTATATATAATCTAGCTAGGAGCCGTTGAAGAAGTATTGACTGGCTTCGCAAGATCTGATATGCTTAGTGGGGCTTCGGTGACTCCCCCCGCCGAGCTAGAAGCTCCCATATCCACCCTATTCGGTAACATCAAATTTCCCAGATAGGGCGCGGCTTCGGGAGTTAAGAGGGCCCTCAAAGGAAGCACAATCCACAAGGTCGGAACCCCGGAGCATCCCGGTTTGAGTAACACAAAAGATAAGGCGTACCCCCCCAAGGATGAACCCCCCTTTCAAAAGGATGTCAAGAAACCAAGGAATGAGACCCATATTAAGATAGATAAGATACATGACAAAAGAAAAGAACTCAAAAAGATGTATGGGAGGAAGATGCGGAGATGATGAGATACATGATCGAAGGATTTTGGGCATGATTTACATTTGCTTTTTCCTTTCTTTAGAGACTCCAAACGCTCATTGTCCTAAGCCCTAGGCATCCGGTTACCTTTGCAGATCTCCACCGCATGCTTTTGCGCTATTGTTACTTACGACGTTTCTTCTCTGTACGCAATTTCTGACTAGCCGTAGTTAGCCTAAGGACCGAAATAAGAGGTTTCAGCGTATTGGGGCTGCTAGGCTTCTTTCTCATAGGAGGGGTTCGCATCCAACTCTTCTCGATGCCCGGTCATTGGCAACATCTTCTAACTCGTTAAGCGCAAATAGCCTATATAAGATAACTCTAATCGTCTACTACTTTTAACTCAAGTTATTAGCCCCCTACCGACTACCGGGGCATCCTCTAATGAGCAAGCACAAGCACTAGTACACACGCATTTACCCGTTAGCAATCGAGACTCGAAACCATAGTAAAAGAGTAGTCGCCTCGTTTTAGTCCCGAATTAAAAAAAGCAGGATTTGTTCCAGCAACAGGTTCCCCTACTGCCAACTTTTACGGCTTCACTAACTCCAATCAAGCATTAATAGACCTAACTTACCCGATCTCCGAACAGCTAGTGAAAAAAGCATCCGTTAAGCATATTACTTTGGGTGACTTGTATCGGGACGGGTTCACTATTTCTATAGCAGAAGATCAAGTTACACACACATCTGCTGATATAATCTCCGGAGATTCTTCCGGGAAGCTAGGTCAAGGCTATCCGGCGAGAAAAAGGATTCTAATGGCACAAAGCCGTTCTTCCCCGTTTCCCGATCTCATTGGTCGCTCGCGAGAATTTTTGAGCTTGATCCTTTCTCTTTCTCGAAAGTCCCCGGAAATAGAAATGGGCTAGAGCTCCCAGTCATTTCTAAGGAATTTCTACCTTTTGGATCGAACTAGGAATCATACATTACATTTGAATGACTCGACAACCAAGTATTTCACTTACCCGCACATAAGCTTCCTATATTCTCTAAAACATCCCATCTCGTTTCATAGCGCCTGCTTCCCAAAAAGATAGACTTCCTATCAAATCTTTCACGAGTCCCAGAGAGATCCATCCGATGGTCTTTCACTCTCTCGCTTCGTCTTCCCAGCTATCCTTTACATGCGGGTAAGATTAGATCGAATGCTCATTCTGGCTTCTCATCTAGCTTCTCTCCCACTACTCAACCCTATTTCTTATTATTTCATTATTTTAGTATTTTAGATTGAACAGACAGCTTATGCTTCTAATAGATTCCTAGCTAGCTAAGATGCATCTACGAGAAGCTATTTTTTATGTAATATTACATTATATGAAAAAAGAGATCAAGTAGCGAGTAAACAAGATCCTTGAACTATGGTGGGTTCAGAAAGAGGATGAAGGCAGAAGTGCGGCACTGACTTCTGCCAATTTTTGAAAAAGGTTTCTTATCCGTGCGCGCCTACCGATGAAGAAGGAAGGAAACTACTCTTTGTTTGTCCGCGCACCTTTTATTATTCCTTCCCGTGAGAGTGAAGATCGCGCAAGACATTGGAAATCCAGTCAAACTAGTAGTTGAGGATGGGCCGATGGATACGAAGAACCTACACTAAACTAACTCATCTAAGGAATAATAAAAGTTAGGGGTTGTTGGGGAGGGATTTCGTCAAGCGGAGGGGAAGTCCACAGGGATGCGGGAAAGACTCAAAATGAGAAGTCCATAGGGATGCGGGAAAGACTCAAAATGAAAGCAAGCGCAACTAGTCTTGGCGAGCTATGAACGAATGCTTAGCTTGACCAAGAATTGCTGTTGTTGAATCAGTAGCAGAGCGAGATTTAGAAGGCATGGCTCTCTAGCCGGGCTTAAGCGAGTGGAAAAAAGTTTTCAATGCTCGAGACCAAAGGAATTAGCCAAGGCAGCATCAAAGACAGATCTTGTCACTGGGGAGATCCAGGAGTAGTTGAAGTGTGCCATGAGTGGTAGCCGTTTAGTAAGGGCATGGCTTATGGTAGGGAGTGACCCATCTTGTTGAGTCGACTGTGAACGCATGGTTTGCTCTTAAAAAGAATAGTTCTTCTTCTTCTTTTGCCCTTCTCCTCCTCATTCCTTTCCTTGAGCATTGATCAACGAATGGGATCCTTACAAGCTCATGAAGACTAGTTAGTGACTTCGCTTCCCCCGCGAATCTTGCTAATCAGTAGCCAGACTTACCTAATTAGGAGAAGAAGGCCTAGGGGTGCGGTCGATTCGTCTTGCCTTGGCCTGGCCACAAGGGCTTGGCAGATCGAGAAAGCGTTAAATCTCCTCCTCGCTTACTGGTCATAGCTAAGAGTTCTTTACTTTATGTTGATGTTATACCCGAGGGTTCCTTCCCTCACTTGTTACTAGCAGCTCTTCCTTTACACCTGAGAACTACCTATTCTTTTTAACAGCAAACCATGAAGAGTCGAAAGAGTTCACCGCAGAAAGCATAGTCAGAAGAGCTGAACAGCTGACGACCAGCAAGATGTTTAATGGGATTTTGTGGTTTGGCCGATTGCAGCTTGTTTGTGTTTAACCGAGAATGTTTTTGAGCGGAGTGGGGCTCACTGGTTTCGGCTTGGGAATGCTCATTAGCACAACACCAATCTAATAGTTGACAGCCAATGGTCCTCAAAAACAAAGCTTATACCAACTCCATCATTCAAATATTCACTTGGTTCAATTTGAATTAAGGCAATAACAATCACCTGTCTCTTGCTGTTTTTTTTCAACAAAAGAATTGCGGAATTGCAGCAAATAAGAACAGCATGAAAGGAAGCAACTCATTCATATTAGTACCATCTAATGCTTTATATTCAGCTGATATTTGTTCAACCATGAATTTTCTTTTAATCCAAACAAGAAAAGCTCATAAACAGAACAAAACAAAGACAAAATAATCGGCAGAGACCAAAGCAATGGAGTACAAGTTTGACTGAATTCCAAGACTATGGGTTTATTCCACACTCCAAAATCTTGATTCATTTTGAATTAAGTCAGATTAAACTGGAACAGTTCTATTAAAAACGAATTGCAGCAAATAAATCGGAACAGCATGAACTCAGTTATATAAAAACCATCTAATGCTTACATTTAGCTTATATTGTTCCACTACGAATTCTCTTTTAATCTCTTTTAATTGACACAAGAAAACCTCATGAACAAAACATAACAAAACAAAAGAACCAGCTGAGACCAGCAGCAATGCAGCACAGGTTTAACAGAATTCCAAAAGACTCAGGTTTATTCCAACAAAAACATAAAAAGATAGCCTTAAATAGTCAGTTTAGCTTCAAGCTTTTACAGATGCGATGTGGACAATCAGGTCAACCACACGGGAACTGCAAAAACAAGATTGATGGAAAAGGGTGTTAGAACTGTAGGATAGCTAAAATCAATTTATCTACAAGAGTAAAATCAATTTAACATGTTTTATAGACCATGTTAAAGGTTTCAAAACTAGATGGTAGGAGAGGATGCCTAAGGATCAAAACCAAATTAACAAGAGGGATTGCATACTTCAGATTAATGTTTCATATGATTACCTGTAGCCCCACTCGTTGTCATACCAAGAGACAAGTTTCACAAAATTGTCATTCAATGCAATTCCAGCCTTGGCATCAAATATGCTAGACCTGCATTAAGGACAGATGACCATGTCATAGAGTCATATCATGACGATAACCAACAGTAAAATAAAACAGAGAGTCAACTTATTTCCAATAATATAATGAATTAACCATCCATCACAAAATTATCGGTTCCTAAAATAAATATAATGATGCCCTGCAATTGCTCAATACATATGAGCATTTCACTGATTTCCAATACATGACCATTCCAATGATTTCCCAAAAGCAAATGCATTTGAAAAAAAAAAAACGTAACCGTTTAAATTTAGTTACAAATATCTATACAAAAATATTGAGAATACAAAAACCAGTTATGGAATCCGATTCACTGGTTCTTCAAACCAAATGAGTAACACTTCATGAATAGAATAATAAATTCAAAAAAAGATACAAACTATACGATCAATTATATTACCACTTAGATTCTAGCATGCATATAAAGGAATACTTGCAAAATATAAACTAGGCCAGAGCAAGACAACTTTAGAACATAACATTAAAAGATTAATCTACCTGCTGTCACCAATGAAGTCGGTAGACACCACATCATCTTCAGTGTATCCCAAGATACCCTTAAGCTTGCCCTCGGACTCCTCCCTGAGAATTGTCATATCAAAAGACTTATATTAGAAATTACTTAATAAGACATCAGTTCAATACATAATAAACGATAACACCTGCACATTATAAGAATACAAGACCAACATTCCAACACTTACTTAATAGCTTTTTTGATCTCCTCATAGGAAGCCTTCTTCTCAAGCCTGACAGTGAGGTCAACGACTGAAACATCGACAGTTGGAACACGGAAGGACATTCCAGTCAATTTGCCATTAAGTTGTGGAAGAACCTTTCCAACAGCCTATACAGCCACAAAATACACCCAAATTAGTCAGGCTGCTAAATATATTTGATAGCAGCATTATCAAATCCAGTTCTGAAATGAATGTTAACACTTCAGAAAATCAAATCCAATTAGAATGGATACTTATAAACACGAAATAAACCAACCATATTCCACTCCTATACAACAATATCAACAACAACAAGTACACCCCAAGTCACAAACTATAAACATTTTACATCAATAGGCAAGACCAACAATTAACAGCTAAATAAGACATAAACTACCTTAGCAGCTATATTCACTCCTATATATAGATGTCTAACCACTAAGCAGGCCCAACATTCAACAGAGAGCAACATTGTAAATAATATCAATTCATAAAATTAAGTAATAAACTACCTTAGCAGCCCCAGTGCTGCTGGGAATAATGTTAAAGGAAGCAGCTCTTCCACCCCTCCAGTCCTTGCTTGATGGGCCATCAACAGTCTTCTGTGTGGCTGAATCAGAAAACATAGCAACAATTAGCACAACTATCAAACACATTTCAAAATTTTTTAAAACGAATAGAATCACAGTTTCACAGCCAACAACTCACCAGTGATAGAGTGGACAGTGGTCATGAGACCCTCAACAATTCCAAACCTGTCATTGATAACCTGTACATAATGTCAAACAACAACATAATAAGCACAACAATTCACCCTTCAACAACAAAATACAGTCATAACCATATAAATGGATTCAAAGTCAACCTTGGCAAGGGGAGCAAGGCAGTTGGTAGTGCAACTAGCATTGGAAACAATATCAAGATGTGGCTTGTACTCCTTCTCGTTCACACCAACAACAAACATGGGTGCATCTTTGCTGGGAGCAGAGATCACAACCTTCTTAGCACCACCCTGATCACCAAACAATCCAATTCAAATCTCAATTTCCATTCTCATTCTCATTCTATACAAAACAAACCCAACTGATAAAAGCACATATATTTACAACCCCATATGATATTAAAACACAAACACTTTCCTACAAGTGAATAAAGGAGAAAAGGCAAACCTTCAAATGGGCAGCAGCCTTTTCCTTGTCGGTAAAAACACCGGTAGATTCAACCACAAAGTCGGCTCCAACCTGACCCCATGGGATCTCTTCTGGGTTCCTGAAAAAAAAAATTCATCTTTTAAGCAACAACACTCAAAACAGTAAAACCCATTTTCAATCTCCAAACTACAAAACGAAAACACAAAAAAAAAAAAAAAAAAAAAAAAGCAATAAACTTCAGTACCTGACTCCAAAAACAGTGACGGGTTTCTCGCCGAAGAGAAGGGTCTTCTCGTCCTTCACCTTCAACTCGTGGTGCTTCCATTGACCGTGAACGGTGTCGTACTTGAACATATATGTCTGAAAATTGCATAAACCTTTTTTAATATTCAAGATTTCTCAAATATTTACCGATCGGTAAAAAAGGGTTTTAGAAAAATATTTATACCATGTAGTCAACGTTGATGAATGGATCGTTAACTGCAACGAGTTCAACATCGTCTCTCTGAAGAGCAACTCTCGCAACTAAACGACCAATCCTTCCGAAACCTATTAGATTCCAAATGTTATTTTTTCACTATAGTCCGACAACCTTAAACATTAACAAAAAACAAACAGATCGGAGGGTTTTAAGCTTTTAGATTTTAGTTTTTTACCGTTGATTCCGATCTTGATCTTCTTGCATGATGCTGCAGTAAAAACAAAACACACACAAAAAAACAAAGAACACAGAAAATCAAAAAAAGAATTCATTAACGAAACAAATCAAAACAAAATAACCAAACCAGGGATTACCCATGTTGATAATCGTTAGAGGCGTAGAAAACAAAGAGAGATTAGATTTGTATGAGAGAGAGTGAGTGAGAGAGTGTGTGATGGTATTGGAACAGAGAGAGAGCCTTATATATATAAAGGCAGAAAATGTAAACCGGTGGGCACTGGGTAGGGTTTGTCACGTGCCGCGTGAGAGCGAGAGTGGGTTTATGGTTTTACTTTATGCTTGGGCGAAACGAAAGGTAGCTTGGAGCCGCTGATTAAGGTTAATATTCCTGTATTTCAAAGCCGCTGATTTTTTGAGTAATTTTAGTACAATGTCAAATGTTACGGTTTTGTGATTTGTGGACTATTATTTTCATATAAATTTTTTTTTTTTTTCTATTTACAGTTTATCGCGTAGATATTTGTGACAAATATCGTAGTACTAGAATTTTTGCTATTTTTTTAACACTGGAGGAATTGGTTTTGAACTTTTTATGTATGGTAATTTGATTTTTCCATTGGAAAAGCTATTCTTGGAGAGGAAGTTGTAGAAAACTTGCCTTGTAGAGACTGGGGATAATATTTTGTCTTAGATGGAATATTCGGACTATTAGGTGGCTGATCCCACCGGATTTTCAAAGCCAGTGGGTGAGATGTGGCAAATTTTGAATGGGATTTGTTGAGGGTGTGAAAGTCAAATTGTATGAAAAGTTTTGCTGTTGACCAATGAAAGAGGGCGAGCTCATGTGACCTTTCTGCTGCCGTGAGCACTGGTACAAAACTTTGCAATTTTTTTTTTTATATAGCAATGACAGAGATACAATATATATATATATATATATATTTTTTTTTAATTGTCTATAAATGATGTTGGAAACTTTTGACTCTAGACTTGTAGTTGGAACTTGAAAAAACACATTTTGATTTTTTACGTTTTTACTTTGTCAAAGTTTTGAGTTTTCCTAGGTGATGCTTGTGTTAGAAATATGGTAATTACAATAATTAAGGGAAAGTAAAAAATTTTCACTATAAACAGTTTTTTTTTTTTTTTTATTTATTTTTTTTTTTGGGATGAATTAAAACGGAGTTCTAGATTGTTCCATGCTCTAGATGCAAGTTGGTCGGTCAATAAATGGTGTCTACTGTCTACCTTGTCCTCTTTTCTTTTGTCAAAGATGTCACATAAAGGTTTTCCGAGTCCCACACGCATTACCATAATAATGATCAACTCCAATCAAACCCGGCCGGTTGGACCCTTAAAGTCTAAACCGGTCTGAATCTTTTCATTATATTTGGTTGGATGAAGGGGAGAAGTAGAAGGGTAGTATATTTTTCTTTCAATTTGTTTGGTTTGCAAGATAGCATATGTGGACATGCTCCTCAAAAAAAAAAAAAAAAAAAAATATATATATATATATATGGACATAATTTTGTTGTAATTTTAATGTAGTTAACTATGAGCAATTAAAAAAAAATAATGAATCAATGTGAAAGTGATAGACTGTTGTTGAGGGTCATTTGTGAGAAAGAAAGCCCAATAACAAGGGCAACAAAGAATTGACAAAGCAGACAACAAAACCATTAGACTCAAGCGGCGGGAATAATGGAACACAGGCTCAAGAAATAAACAAATGGATCTTGAAGAGGCAAATGGAGCTCAAAGAAGCCCGGAAAGAAAGAAATAGCATCTCATGGGCAGTGTATGAAATAGAAAAGAAAGAAAGGGCCGCCGCAAGCCCAAGGTAATGCAAACTAAGAAAGTAAGGGGTTTATGGCAGGCCCATAAACCCCAAGGATGAGAATAAGGTTATTGGATCAAGGAAACCCAATGAAGTTAGTAAAAAGCCCATGGGAGTGTGGAATTAGCAAAAGGGCCAAGGAAACCCAAAAAAAAACAAATGGGCCAAGGATGCCCAAAGGGACATAGGAGCCCATAAGTAAAAGCAAAACAGTGGTCTTGCCAAGCCACTAAGAGAAGGAAATAAACGGCAGGCCTAAAAGAGGTCAACAGAGATTAAGTTATTACGATAGGAATAACAAAGTATAATATTGCAAGAAATAAAGAAAACCAAGGAATGGGCCAAAGAAATGTAAGACCCATCATCAGACAAAGCCCAACTCTTGAATGAAGCGGGAAAACGAAGAACAACCCACATAAAAGGTCAAAAACACAGACAATGCAAGCCCTCGGACCATGGCGGACAAATGGGCAATGAGATAAGTTTTGGACACATATGGAATGAAGGCACGTGCAAAGCCTAGGCACCACCGGCTGTACATAGCCAGCCAATACAAAACATGGTGAGGTCGGGAGGTCAAAGGATCGAAGGCATGGTTTGGTGGTGGGGAGAGGGGAAAAATCTATTTTTATGGTTCCGGCTCAAGCTTTTTCGGTGGTGGTATCTGTTGGGATGACTTACTACCCAAAAAAGGTAAGTTAAGTTGGAACCATTAGGTGCATGCCATGAGGGATAGAAAGAGAGAAATAACCCAGACCATGGCGGGAAAAGGGTGTCACGGCAGACTAATAAACAAAATATTCTTCCTTGTCCGGCAATGGGAGGGCGACACATAGACGGCATAGTGATGGTCACCCAAGTACACCCAGACTAGACAAAGGGAATTAAGAGTTAAAACAAGTAAAATCAAGTTCACGGCAAGCACTATAAAAAGAGGGTCTTGCCGTGAACAGGGGACAACACGAAACGGAACTTAGGGAAGGAAATAGAAAACTTAAAAGAAATAGAAAAGGAAAACATAATAAGAAAAAAGAAAGAAATAGTGAGAGTTAAAAAGGTGGGCATGCACCGGTAGATTAATCCCTTCTCTCCCTCATGAAATCCGCCCCTCAGTAGGAAAAAACTCGAAAAAACCTATGCAAAAAACCACTTAGGCCCATTTCCCTCGAGTCGTTAACCTCTACGGCAGGATTCATTCTTGAGAGATTGACCGCTTTGAGGAGGGACGTTCTCCCCTTTGTGGTTCTACTCTTGTGGATTGAATTTCTAGTCGAATTCCTCTAGTATTCCAATTGACCCGTGAACATTTGATGTTTTCTCTATTATTTCTTTTTTCCCTTTCTTCCGTAAAAGGAAAACAAATAGTGTTGTTATTGTAATTGATGTTAAGGGCTATTTGGTCATTTCCCCATTTAAGTGGGTAGATATTTTTTGCTTATTCTATTATTATTATGTATGCCTGTCACAATTTGTCAGAAACAGTTCCACTGCTTTGTAAACACGTTCCTAACAGACTTGGCTTAGTTTGCGCACAAGTCGGACCACCTTAAGTTGAAGCTGGACCGGTCCGACTCTCTTATCCAGAAAACTTGGGCTTAGTGCAGCAGGAGGCAACCCAATACTACTAGCACAGCCCACCCCCTTACAACTATTATGTCAAATTTGTTGCAAAAATTGTGGATCCTAAAAGAACTCCCATTATAAGGGAGGAAGAGAGTTAAAAATGGCTATTTTGTGCCCCTATGACTATGAGATCTCACTCTCTCATTTTCATCCCAAATTGGGAGGAAAGAAAAATGTGAGATCCATGGAAAAGCTATCCCTCCAATTTTCCTTTTCTCTTAATCTATTTCTCTCCAATTAAACAATGGAAACATATCTTTTCTCTCTCATTCTTTCCTTTTAGACTATCGTCCCTCAAACTCAACTATAAAAGTCTATTTGATTTGAGATTTTAGGGTGGATGAAAAATGGGAGAAAGAGAAAATTAATTTTATAAGTGTTTGGTTGGGGAGCATGGGAGAATGAAAAAATAGTGGGGCCTGGCACCCATGCCCACAAAAATGTTTTTTCTTCAAAATGGAGACAAAACTGGAGAAAAAACACTATATAAAAATAAAAATAAAGACTAAAAACCTTTGTAATTTTCTTCTTTGGCCTCTTTTTTTGTCCTTTAATTTTTGTCTTTTTCTAAACCCATATGTTTTGTTTTTCTTTTTTTTTTTTTTTTTTTTTTTTTTCTTTGGTTTTCTTCTTTAGCATTTCTTCTTTGTATTCTCATTTGTGTGTGTGTGTGTTTTTTTTTCATTCATTTGTTTTGGATCCTTTGGTTTGTGCTCTTTTTATAATTTAAAATATATATTGAAGTGTTCTTACACAAATTTTTAATAAATAAAATGTTTTACTTTTTGTTTTATTTAATAGGGACATAATTGTAAAATTTTTCTCAATAGTTTTCCACATCTCCACTTTTCCATCTTTCTAACCAAACACAAATAAGAGAAAACTAAATTTCTTCTATCATCCCACTTTTCTATCATTTCCCCACTTTCTATCCTCTCAATTTCCCACTCCTCCAACCAAACAAACCCAAGAGTAAGTTTAATCAAACTTTTTTGTTCTTGCCACACCCAATCGAATGTAATGGATTTTTTAAGCCCATCAACCCATGTAAATTTTGCGAAGAGTCTTGTAATTCAATAATATTATCTACTTTTCTTTATAAGAAGTATTAGGTTGTAATCTATGCTTATTTATGAACAAATTTAACACTAGTGATGATGATGTAGTTTTACATAGATGAGTAAGATGGTCATCTCAACTTTTGTACTAAATAATTTTGAATGGGCCAATCAACACCAAATTAAGAAAATTAAAATGGATACTTGATACAAAATTAGGATTACAATTAGAAGCTAATTTGAAATCAATATAAATTATGATTGTGCTTCAACAATAATATATTATATATATACATTATGATTCAAATCATCCTCCCTCATTATTATAAGTAATGGATTTTAAACTGAAAAAAGGGATACATTTTGTACAACCTTTTAGATTTTTTAAATTATTTTAATTATTAATATATCTAAATAGTCTTTGTAGGTACTCAAGAATTTTTGTCTTTGGCTTTTTGGCTTGATTGCCTTGCCTTGAATTCTTTTGTCCCACATTAGTGGTACTCTTTCTCATTGGTTCATGCCTTATAAGGTAGAAGGAGGAAAGTCATCTTTCCAATGTGGGACAAAAAAATTCAAGGCAAGTTGCAAGGATCAAGCCAAAAAGTCCAAACTTTTAGAGAAACAAACTAAAAGATTATTGAGTACCTACGCAAACTAGTGGTACTCTTTCTTATTGGTTCATGCCTTATAAGGTAGAAGGAGGAAAGTCATCTTTCCAATTTGGGACAAAAGAATTCAAGGCAAGACAAGGCAATCAAGCCAAAAAGCCAAAAAGCCAAAGCCAAAGCCAAAAATTCTTAAGTACCTAAATTTGTATTTTGAGTTTTTTGAAATAAAAAACAATATATTAGGGGAAAATTGAGTGAATAAAATATCTTAAATGTTTTATTAATATTATGCACATTTACAATACATATATTCTTGCTTGTTAATCTATATATATATATAAAAGCCCGAAAGTTTTTGAAGTCTTTCTCACTAAATTTTCCACAGGATCTCGTGGCTAAATATTTCAAAAAAAAAAAAATTTTAAGACTAAAAACCGGTATTATCAAAAGGAATAAAAAAAAAAGAACCTAAAAATTTCAAATATGTGCATTATCAAAAGGAAAAAAAATAAAAAGGTAAAAAAATTTCAAACTCCATTATCAAAAAGGCATGGAGAAAAAAATCAATATTTTTAAGACTAAAAAAATACCAAGTGAAGGCATTATCAAAAAGTTTAAAAAAAAAACACCCAAAAATTTCAAATTGGCATTATCAAATTTTATGATAAAAAAAAAACACCCAAAAATTTCAAACCAACTTGGCATTATCAAAAAGGAAAAAAAAACACACCCAAAAATTTCAGCCCTTAAAAAACAAAGCTCAAAGCCTGAAATCGATATAAAAGAGGCTAAAACTATAAAATGATTCAAATCATCCAGACAATATTAAAAAAAAAAAAACATTTTTAAGACTAGATTTTTTAAAAAAACCAAAAAATATTCAAAAATTTTTTTTTTTTTTTTTTTAATATTGTGCCAACTTTTGTCCCACATTGGAAAAATTCCTGGGAACTTCAAAAGAACCAATTTTATATATAGAATATATAGATAATAGATTTTATTGGTTTGGTATACAATTTATACCATGATATATATATTCACACAAGCCAAAAAAAAAAACTTTTTAAGACTAAAAAATTTTGTTTTTTGAAATAAAAACAATTATTAGGGGAAAAGGAAAAAAAAAAAAAAAAACTCAGGCCCAAGGATCCCGGGCCTAAAAAAATTTCAAACCGAGCATTATCAAAAACAAAAAAAAAAACACCCAAAATTTCAAACAAGTAAGGCATTATCAAAAAGGAAAAAAAAAAACTTTTTAAGACTAAAAAAAAATAGGTGCAAAATAATGGCATTATCAAAAGGACAAAAAAAAATATGTTCAAAAATTTCAAAGCTCACTAGGACATTATCAAAATCAAAAAAAACACCTTGAAAAATTTCAAACCAAAGTTTGCATTATCAAAAAGGAAAAAAAAAACACACCCAAAAATTTCAGCCCTTAAAAACAAAGCTCAAAGCCTAAAAAGAGGCTAAAACCAAAAATTTTGTCAGCATAATATTCTTTTGAAAAAAAAAAAAAATTCCACTTTTCTCCTTTTTTTCCCCAAAAATCTTAAAAGACCATTTTTTTTTTGTTTCTGTGTTTTGGTGCGCTTGTGCCATGAAGGTCGCTGGTTTTTTGGCGCTTGTGGATTTTCTTTTTCTGTTCTTTTCTTCAAAAGTCTTTCTTTTGGTTTATATATAGAATATATAGATAATAGATTTTATTGGTTTGATATACAATTTATACCATGATATATATATTCATATTAAATTATTAACTTAGCTTGTTCTTTTCCTTTTGGGCCTGGCTCACTCTTTTTGGGCCTCCCTTACTATGATCCCTTTTAGACCTCAACAATGGTTTACTAAGAATAATACTTAATTAAGAATAATACATAAAGTAAAAAACAAATTCAATAATAAATTAAATTGAATAGTAGGGTAGAGTAGTTAAAAAAATAAAAAGTACAAAAAATATTTCAAGTTATATGAGAAATGTATATCAAATAAATCCAACATTTTTGTCAAAACTATATATTTTAATATATTATAAGATAGTTTAAAATAAATAATAATGTGATTATAAGGACTCGAATGGCAAGATTTTGTTATTGAGTGGCATAGTACAAATACTTCATTTATGACCTAAATTTTATTATTAAAAAAATGCTAGAATTTTAAAATAATGTATAAAATAAATGAAGAAATTTCTAAAAATACTTGTAGTAGAATTTGAATCGAACTAACAGTTTTAAAAATGTTGATACCTTGGGAATATTAGGGAAAATATGCTAGGACATCCACTTAGTGTATGCACAATGTAAAGGATACAACTTTTCTTACATATGAAATCATTTGAACTCCTTCCTAAAAAAAAAAAAAAATTATTTGAACATATAATATTTTATCGTGAAAGATTTGGTAAAAATAATGAAATGATTAATTATTACAATTCGCATAAATAAGTTTAGCATGATTTTAGTACTCCCTCTGTTCCACTTTGTTTGTCCTGTTTGAAAAGTCAAATTTTTTAAGGGAATATCATTTATTATTTTGTCTATCTTTTAAAAATAAGGAAAACTACACGTAAATAAGTTTCGCATGATTTTATTATTATTTTAGATATGTGTTTGATACTTTTACTTAACAAAGACTTGTTGAGTGTATGATTTAAATCGATTTAAAAAGATCTTAGTTTTTTTTTTTAATAAAAAGAAGGGTTTAATTTGAAAATCACCCCCAAGGATATAGAGGAATCATGCAAGTTATTAATATTAAATACTTAATAAATGCTACCCAAATTTTTTTTTAGAAGAAAGACTTTGAGACTTTTATTAAGATAACCCAACTAGATCAGCCTGAAAAAATACAAAGGAATTGTGGTGGAATATACTACATCCACACTGAGAGATTTAAGACATTTATAGACTGTCTGGCCAGATTATAAGCTAATCTATTTCCATTCCTTCTAGTATGAGAAAAACTCAACCATCTAAAAGAATTAGAGAAATAAATTACATCCCTGATATAGTTGCCATAGCCAGCCAAGCACAAGGTTTCAATATCAAGAGCCTGAATAACAATCACAAAGTCCCCTTGTAGAATAGCATGGTTAATTTGACTTCCAAGGCAAATTCTAAAGCTCTCGCAGCAATTTTAGCTTTAGCTTCAACAATAGTGAGGAGTTGAGGTATTTTTTGAGACATTGAAGCGATGACGAAGCCATGAGAATCTCGAATTATGACACCAATCCCAGTTCAATGAGCGTCTTGGAAGATAGCACCATTGAAATTGAAAATGATATCCAATTGGCACAGGGAAATGGCAGCCACTTGAGGCAACAATAACTTATAGGACCAAACTTTTATTATCAATCATGTGATTTGCTATTTTTTTTTAATAATTGTTTCTTTTAGTTTATATAAAATTATTTAAATAAATTAAATTTACCCCAATATTACATAAGATTTAAATTAAATATATCACATTTGAAAACTTTCAAATTAAATCATACACCGTTAAAGGATGAGTTTGGTTCAACTTTTTGAAACTAGGTTTTTTGAAAAAGTGGAGTTTTCAAAAAGTGCTGTATGAAAGTTGGGTTTTTTAAAAAGTTGAGTGTTTAGTAAAAGTTGTTACAAAGTATTTTTAAAAAAACTGAGTGTTTGGTAAAAGCTGTTAAAAAGTGTTTTTTAAAAAAGTTGAGTGTTTGGCTAGAACTTATAAAAGTGGCGATTTGAGTTATAAATTATCAAAAAGGACACTGTATATAAGGGGGTATATTTCATACTAAAATCAACTACTTAATAATACTTACTAAAAAAAAACTACTTAATAATAATAATAATAACAACAATAATAATTTATTGTTAACTAAAATTTGTTGTAAAAATATTTTTGCAATAAATATTTTTACAACAAATCATACGTGGTAAGTTGTTACTGATTTTAATTTGAACACACCACTTAAATTATTTTTTTCACTAGTATTAGCTAGTAACAATCCACCACATAAGATTTATTGTGAAAATATTATAGTAGCAATTCTTAGTTTTAATTTTTAATTTTAATTTTTAATTTTCTCTTTATCTCTTTTTCTTTCATCCACACGTTTATTATATATTTTTTTTCATATTTTTTTCTCCACCACACACGTGTTCTTTACTTCTCCCTATCTTCACTTTTGACTTTCTTTATACTTTTCTTCTTCACCAGAACACACTAGAAGATCAAGCTTCTAGAATTCGTCCACTCTCATTCCAGAACATACCATTTCTTTTTTCTCTTTCTCTACTTTCCTCCACACATTTAGCCACACTGACCTACACCCACGCACTTCTTCATCTTGATCTTTATAGGTAATTTCTCTTAATTTCACTAGAAAATCTTCAATACCTCTCTCAGCCCACACCCACGCAAAGTGACTAGTGACTCCATGATTCTCATCAAGAATCAAGACGCAATTCATTTTGGCGGTACCCATCGTAGAGAGAGATGAGATCTAGTTCTAGAACTAAGGATTTGCAGATCTAAGGACTGCAGATAGCATGATCTGCTTTTTGAAACACAATGGGCAATTTGGGAAGAAGACGAAGAAGAAAGAAGAAGAAGACGAAGAAGATCGATCCGGATCAATCAAGAGAAACATTTACCTGCAGCAAAGATGGTCTGGATTGTGTAGCAACACAGAGGAGAGACTTGTTCTTGAAGATGAGATGAGAGGAAGCCGTGACTTTCTAACTACAAACCTTGATTTATCAAAGGGAAAAATTGAGTTTTCAATCAAAATGGTTGGGCAATTTAGTAATTGAAGAGAGCTTCTCAACAAGAATAGTTATCAACATGCGTTAGCTTTTGCAAAAGCTCGTCAGATCTGTGTTGTGTCAAAGTCACATTTGTTCACATTTCAAAAAGCCATGTTTTAGAAAAAGCAGGATGTTTGAGTCTTACCAAATGGGCAGATAGAAAAAGTGGTTTGAAAAAGCACTTTTTACACTTCAAAAGTGCATACAAACGGGCACAAAATCATTTTAATTAAAACCCAAAACCCATTACATGTGATCTTTTTTATAATTTTATTTATTTAAAAAAAAAAAAGAAAAGACACTTTAACAAAATAATGTCATGTGACTTCATTGTGCAGGTCTCAATTGAGTTGGGATAGTCAAGTGAAATCTTCATTCACTCGACATCTAACCAAAAACTACAAAATAAAACCCTAAACCCTACCACAGTATCACACAATGTTTGTCCGACCCACCTCTGAAAAACGTCTATAACCTTTTGGATCGTAGTAGGCTAGTTGCGTGGGTAAGGCCCTAAACATTATTAGTATTAATAGGTATGCCAATATATGATTATATATTTTATGGAGAACATTTGCAATTCTTTATTTTTTATAAGCAGTTTTAAATTATATTTAAGTTAAATTGAACTTGGCCTTCATTAGTAACTCATTGGTTAAATGGGTGATCAACACACCAAAACTTACACCAAGTTAAGCTATGGTCTAGTTTCTCAAAAAAAAAGTTAAGCTATGGTCTAAGTTTGATAACTACGCTATACAAATACTTTGTTTAGAAAAAAGCTCTTATACAAAATAAAATAAAAAAACTTTGTTTAGCCCAATCACAAAGTTGCAAAAATAAAGTAAATTTCTCTTGTTGTCTCTCTCTCTTTCTTATATATAATACATCTATAAGACTATAACCATAAGTAATTCCACTAAATACTCTGGAGGAGACTTTAAACTCTGATTCTATTCATAAAGGAGATTAAGTAATTCCACTAAATACTAAAAAAAACCTTTTGACTTATATTTTCGCGGTTAGTTTGAATTATGTTTTCTCTCTCTCACACACACATAGATTAATTGTTACAACTTACAACCGGGGAGGAGACTTCAAACTCTATTCGTAAAGGAGATTAAGTTATTCCATTAAACGATAAACCTTTTGACTTATATTCTCATTGTTAGATTGAATTATATTTTCTCATATTATGTTTGCCCTTTACATGGTATAAATCGGCTGCATTTGTTATTATATCCTTTCACCCAAATTCTCCTAAAAAAATATCCTTTCCCCCAAATTATATCAATACAGTATATAATCAAACTTTTTTTTTTTTTCAAAAGAAGTAATAATCACAATGTATATACATTATAATAATATCTCTATAAAATTATTAATTTCGGTGTGATTTTACATGTTGAAGGGGCAAAATTTAGCACATGGACTTTCACCACATTGGGCCTGACGGAACCGAGCCCATGGGCGGCAGGCAGAGAGCCCAGGGGCCTAGAGTAGTTCCATATTCCTGTCGCACACATAAAGTCTCCAAGGAAATCAGAAACTTAGCGCAAAGAGCATTCCGGAAGATACGCGCGTTAATCCCCTCTAAAAGGAAATGTCTTATCCATCACGTTTGGGATTATTCAGGATTCCTATAAGGAAAAGACTTCCACACCAAGGAGAAGAGGTCAACCTACTACTATAAAAGTTTCAATAACCTCGCAAATCAAGGTACGCATAATTTATCTTCTCTAGCACTCTAGAGTTGATAACAATTCTAACTTGACTGTCAGAGGGTATTTGGCCGACACCACACCGGTGCCCTCGACGAGATCACTTCTTTCTTCTTGTAGGTTGTTAGCTTGAGCGAGCGTGGATCGTGTAGCTCACTGGTAATTTTATGATATCATCACATGTTATATTTTCAATTTTTATTTATTTATTTTGTGAATGAATATATGCTCAAATTATTTTGGCCTTAATATAGTACAATGGGTTACATTTGTCGTTAATTGTATCCTCTCTCTCCCCCAACATATGGAAATGGTTTTTCCAATCCTCATAATTACCGTAGCTAGAAAGGTCTATGCATAATTAAATGTTAGCTCTCATGGTAAATTCTTTTGTAATTCAGATTATATAAATCATATAATATGAATTATATGATTCATACAGTCAAACGCAAGCATAGCAATAGGTATACATTGGTGATGTTGGTTTGGCAGTCACTATTATATTATAGTTAAATTTCTTCACTCTATCATCTACTGTTTAAACATACAAAGTGCCAGTTTCAGCATCAGATCAGATTCCCAGCATCTATGCTACCAATAATCCTTTTTTCTAAAACCTACCACCCATTAACCATCCACTTTTTTTTTTTTTTTTTTTTTTGCTGAGAACCATGCACTAGAATACTATTCAATAAAAGCAATAATAATATATAGATACATATATTATAGAATTGACCTATCACAAACCTGACACTTTACATCATTCTTGCACTATTGACATATAATAATACTTAATTGAATCTAATCGTGCTACCTACCACTATAAAGAAAATTTATAACACTTCTTTAAAAAATGCTTTTTTTTTTTTTTTTTTTTTTTAATAGTGTGTAGTTTTATGTATATATGCAGGCATGAAACTTGAAGTCAGAAACATTGAAGTTGGTTAGCAATTTTCCATGCTGATGGTTGCAAACATTGAAGTTTTCTATGAAATTTTTAGAATTTCAACCATACATGATGATTCTTGAGGTCATCCTATTAGTATTCCTACCTTGATTATATATATATATATATATATATATATATATTGGTCTAATAGAGTCAGAGAGACAGGCTAAAAGGGTACTTAATAAATGTTAAAACATTAATTGAAATGTTCAGAAAGAAAGAATGGAAGGTGTAGTAATGGAGCAAGACTGTAAGATGACTAAGATCCAATCTTGCTAGTCACTAATTAAAATACTATTCTAGATCTAAATTTTTATAAACCAATATTATCTAATTAACCATACCCCCAAGAAGAGGAAAAAAGAAAAGAAAAAGAAGAGAGAGAGAGTCAAACACTGACTACAGTGATGACTGATGAGGTAAACTAAAAAGAGAGGGAATTCCAAAAATTGAAAAGAAAGAGAGAGGATTGGCGTCGCCCGGGTTCGAACCGGAGACCTTCAGTGTGTTAGACTGACGTGATAACCAACTACACCACGACACCATGCTTGTTCACGCTTTGAAACACTTTATATTAGTATCCTATCTCGTGAAGGTCAAAATAAACTAGTAGGGGTATTATTTAGTATTTTCATGCAAGACATCTTTTTACAAGATACTTATATGACAAGTTGGGTAAATCTAGAGTCACAACTCACAATAACTTGGTCAGCTTTAGCGTATCTTTGTTGGCACTGTTTTCGGCCCAAACAAAATTTAATGAGTAAAAGTGCCAATTTGCTACCCATGGGCCTATGGCTACGTGGACATCCTCCTCTCTTTCTCTCTTTAATTAATTAATTAATTTATTTTTAATAATAATGAGACATAAAAGAGATTTTGAAATTTCGATAATGGTTGCCCAATATTAAAAAAGAGTTAGGGTGGATTCCAGTTAACTCAATTTGTAAAAAAATTCTTTCTAAAAAAAAAAATTGTAATCTAATAAGAGATTTGTGATTCAAATCTCAACTATACAAAAAATTAATTTGTATTTTTTTTAATATGAAAAATCGATTAGTATTTTAGTTTAATAATAAGAACAATTATTATAAGAGTAACTATAGGTTTAAATTCTACCATATCTATAATTAAAAAAAAAAAAAAAAAAAGCTAGGCCTCCATTGAAAAAATATTCTTTAATTAGACTATACTTTGTTTCAACATAAATTTTTATATTGAAAATGTTTTTAGTATTTGGCTATGGACTTGAAAATATTCTAGTAAGTTTTTTTTTTTTTTTTTTTTTTTTAAGAAGAATATTAGAGTATTGGTAGTCTTTTTATATTATTTTTATTTTAAAAAATTGTACTAATCTCTAGAGATTTGTCATAATCGCACTTGTTACCCCTTTTAGTTAGACTTCCCCCCTTTTTTTTTTTGATACCAAAATAGGAAGATTACATAGAAGCTGGATTAAACCAGCAAAGTTTGATAGGCATCCGAGTTGCCTTTTTAGCTATATTACATAAGTATTTAACCAAAGACATGGGATACTAAGATCATATGATGAGAGGAGACCATTTTGTACAAGAAAATTCAGATCGCAAGTCTTGTGTGGTCCCGCCAATCGACGCTCTCCGGTGTTGAAGATCTTGACCATACCTTTTTGTCACTTAGAAGCAAAACACGAGAAAAACCATGATGTTTAGTAATAAGACAACCTTCCACCACGACTTCAAGCAAAAGACCAAGTCTTTGATCGGCTAAACTACTATTTACACCAAAGAACACACAAACTCCTTGAAGATTAACAGCTTCATAAACAAAAGCACTCCTATTCTTCTTCTTGTCTCTAAACCCAGTAACTTTGATGATTAGTTGCCAGGATCCCGCTGTGGATTGGACTGGAGGCGGAGATTTTCTCGGGAGAAAAACTGAGTTGAATTGGTCTGAGAATGCATCCTTGTACCTGCAAGACATAGATTGTGCCATGAGAATTACTTGCATAGGATTAGGTGAAATCCCTTCATGAACAACTTTGTTTTTGTGATTCCAAATAATCCAAAGGGTTGTGAAAATGGCTTGTAAATAATTCATAGAAACAAGATCCTTGTTACTGTGATTAAGAATGACCCCAGATTAACCATTCTTTGAATTGAAATGTTCTTGAAATCAAGAGTGAATGGCCAAAGGGGTGCCATGCCAACAAGCTCTTGAGAAGGTACAAAGGAGAAAGAGATGAGTGCTGTTTTCCTCATGCTCATTGCAGAAAGGACATTTGGAATTAATCGAGATTCCTCTGTGCCTTAGATTGGCAAAAGTAGGTAAACTATCGAGCATCAATTTCCACACAAAGGAATTTACTTTTAGGGGGGTTTTCACTTTCCAAAATTTTGACCACACCACATGGTTAGTCCGATGCTCTCCATTAGAGGAATGCTTTGAATTAAGGATCTCGTATGCCTTCTTAACTTGATACTCTCCATTAGAGGAATGCTTCCAAAGCAACTTGTCCCGGGACAGAATTAGTTTTGGAAATAGGAATTTGGAGGATTTGTCTAGCTAGAGAAGGGGGATACCGAGATTTGACTAAATTATAATTCCATGAAGCAGCATTGTGATTGATTAAGTCTCCCACGGTACCAGTGGGTAGCCTATGGTCTTGAATATTAAGGGACGGCCAGTGAAACCAGTCTTTATGAATAAGGGGGATATTGTATCCATCACCAATCCTCCATCTTCCTTCTTTCAATATTGAACAATCATGATTGATAATGTTTTTTCAGAACCATGAGTGGTGAGGTTTAGGCAGACACTCTGAATAGAACCTCTAGGGAAATATTTAGCTTTATAGATCCTGGCTAATAGAGAGTGGGGATTATGGTGTATTTTCCAAAATCGCTTAGAAAGCATAGCTTGATTCATGGTTTTGAAGGTTTTAAGTCCAAGCCCCCCTAGTCTTTTAGGTTGACAAACTTTATCCCAACTTATAAGATGTAATTTCCTTTCCCCAGGCTCATGCCCCCACCAAAAAGCTCTAGAAACAGAATCCATCTTATCGTATATGGTATCGGGAACTTTAAAGCAAGAAAAAGCATAAAGTGGAAGAGACTGAATAATCGAAGAAATAAGAGTAGTTCTACTAGCTTGGGATAGTAGTCTAGCCTTCGAGCCTTGAAGTATAGATCGAAGCTTATCAACCAAAAATTGAAAATCAGCACATCTATTACCTCTCATCTTGAAATTCATACCAAGGTATTTGGTAGGATTCTGGACCAGATTGACTTGAAAGGTAGAAGCAAGGATTTCTTGGTCCACAGCAGCCATGTTAGGAGAACAAGATAAATCAAATTTAGCCAAATTAATTTTTGGGATAATTACACATAAACCACCTGTGGTTTGGGCGAAAATCACTTTGCCTACCCGTGGTTTTAAAAGTATCACTTAACCCACCCGAGGTGTGTTTCCGTCTCTCTCCGTAACCCACATCGGTTTCTGCCGTTACAAAAACACCTTTTAACCCCAAAACAGAACATAACGCGAATCAAAACCCCCAAAACTCAAACACTTTTCGAGAGAGACACCCAAGGTGCAATCAGGCTTGTTCTTTGCGGTTTGGAGCGTGTGGAGAGGGAGAAAGCACTTGTTTTGCATCATCGAACCTGGGCAAGGTATGTGTGATGTTTTTTCATCTGCATTTGGGTTCTTGATGTCATTTTTTTATGGTGACCCACCCATGTAGTTAGGTTTTGCTATTCATCCGCACAAGAAAATTTTTTTGTATGTTAAATTAGCATTTTGCTATTTATGTGTAGAATCGCTTAGGATATGCATTTTACTATTGTTGTTTCTATAATGCATATACTGAAGGAATCAAGTTTATTTGTCAATGATTGCACTTGTTTGTGAAGTATGGGTAGTGTGGTCCCTATGAATTTGTTGGGAATCTGGTTTTGCATGTGCTTTATGTGGTCCTTTGTCCGTGTGTTGTTGTCAATTTGTTGGCTTGTTGTCTCTTTTGGCTTCTTCTCACTTTCTGCATGTCAGTGTGTGTAAACAAAATACTTATTTTAATTGCAGATGGATGATGTCACATTTGACCTTGAAATTCATGTTGGGGAATGTTTTGTGGAGGAGCCAACCATACAATATGTGGGTGGGTCTGTACTTTTTTCGACAGAGATTGACCCCGACAAGTTGAGTTACTTTGAAATTCGGGATTTATGCCATCTAGTTGGTGCTCCTAAGGAACACGGTAGATATAAGTATTTAATTTCGATGGTGATCTGACATGATTTAAGAGACATAGAAACAGATACGAGATGTCGTAAACATGACTAACCTTCATAAGGCATGGTATCTTTGAAAAAATCATAATCTATCTTGACATAGATGTGGAGCCATTGGCAGTTGAGTATCTTGATGCAGGGGGAGTGGCGGATGGTGGCGTAGGTGGTGATGCAGGGGGAGTGGCGGGTGGTGTAGGTGGTGATGCGGGGAGAGTGGCAGATGGTGTAGGTGGTCATGCAGGTGGTGATGTAAGTGGTGATGCAGCAAGGGTTGAAATAGAATTGGATAGTGATGATGATGAAAATAATGAGAATGATGATGAGAGTGATGATGAAGAAGATGTTGAGGACGTTGACATTGATGCAAGAGATGAAGAATAGAATGTTGAAGGAGATGATGATGATGATTGGCTAAATGAAGGCCTAGAGGGGAATGGCTTTGGTGATGATGTATTTTTTGCTCAAAACTCAGCTCCACAAGGTTCCGCTCCCAATACAAACCCAGAATCAAGCAATGCACCCCACACAGCCCCTTGAGAATCAAGCAATGCACCCCACACGGACCTTGAGTGGGCTGAGCCAGCCCTTGAGGATGACCTGGTAAGCATGGATGGGTCTGATGATGAGCAGTACACGAGCAAGTAGAGTTTAATGCTAAGAGTGACATGAGAAATATTGTCTTGAAGAAGGAGATGAAGTTCCCTAATGCAAAGGTATTCAGAGCTGCTTTGAGAGAGTATGCAATCAAAAAACCTATTGACATCAAATTCAAGCTTAATGAGAAGACCAAGATATCAGTTCACTGCAAGAATGGGTGTGGGTGGAGATGTTATGCATCTCAAATAAGTGGAGAGCTAAAATTTTAAATTAAGACCTTGATCGATGACTGTACTTGTCCCAAGTCTTTCAAAAACAGCCAAGCAACATCAGCTTATGTTGCTAAGAGGTTCATTGAGGATTTTAGCAAAAATCCAAATTGGGAGGTGAGTGGTGTACACAACCATGTGATACAAAATTTATCTGTTGACCTAAGTGTAAACCAAGTGTATAGGTCAAAGAGAAAGGCAAAGGATTTGATAAATGGAGATGAGCAACTGCAATATGGTGTCCTTAGGGACTATGCACAAATGATAACCACTGTAGACAAGGAGAGTAGGGTTATATTGCAGATAGAAATGGCTGAGGAGACTTCCCAGCCAAAATTTAAGAGGATGTATGTTAGGTTCAATGCTCAGAATGTAGGATTTTTAGGTGGATGCAGGCCATTTATAGGTTTAGATGGTTGTCACATAAAGCACAGATTTGGTGGACAAACCTTATCTGCCACTGCCAATGATGCAAATGACAACATTTTTCCAGTAGCCATGGCTGTTGTGGAACAAGAAACTAGGGAGTCTTGGATATGGTTTTTTGAAATTTTTGCTGATGATATAGGGAGGCCAGAGGAGCTTGAGTTGGCCTTCATTTCTGATAGGCAAAAGGTATGCAATTTTTGTTTTGTTGATTACACTTGAATAGTTGACTTTGTTTTTTGAACTAACTTGTTTTGTTTGTTTGTTTGCTTGCTTATTTACAGGGGCTTATACCGCAATAGAGACACTATTCCCTACCGTGGAGCATAGATCTTGTGTGAAACACATCTACAACAATTTCAAAGTTGATCACAAGGGATTGGAGTGAAGGATGCATTGTGGAGGTGTCTTTGCTGCCACAACAATGAAGGGAGTTTGAGAGATGCATGCAGTACATAAGGGATTTGGATGAAAAGGCATATGAGTATCTTGCAAACATTGCACCGCACAAAGTGGACAAAGTCACACTTCACTCCTAGGGCCTTAACATGATTGTTTGGTAAATAATTTGAGTGAGTCTTTTAATGCAATGATATTGAAGTCTAGGGACAAGCCTATCTTGGCAATGTTGGAGTGAATTGGGGTTAGACTTATGACTAGGCTTTACATAAAAAGGGAAGGGATACTGAAGTATCTTTGGAAAGTTGTGTCCAAGCATACAAGATAGGTTGGAGAAATTGAAGGTTGAAAGTAAGGCATTTAGTGCTACCCTAGCTAGTAGTTTCCTTTATGAGGTAGGCGGTCAGTATGAGAGGCATGTAGTTGATTTGGTGAAGAAGACATGTATCTGTAGGTCTTGGGATTTAAATGGCATTCCTTGCAAACATGCCATAACAGCCATTTATACAAACATTGAGACACCAGAAAACTATACCCACCCATGCTACTTCAAAGAAACTTACATGGAGATATACAAGGAGGTACTTCCTCCCATGCCAGCTAATCGAGAATGGGTGAGAGACTGGACAGCCTGCTCCCCTGGCACCTCACATATACAAACCACCAGGCAGACCACCCAAGCAAAGAAAGAGGGCTTCTGATGAGCCTAGGAACCCTTACAAAGCAAGTAGACAGAACATGACACTGTAAGATGTGGGAAATGCAAAAAGGAAGGGCATAACTCAAGAGGGTGCAAGGCTGGCATCACTGGGGAGACACCATGGCGGAGAGGAGACAGAGACTTCAAAGAGAAAAAGCTGTAAGTAATTAGGATTTAAATGGCAAAAAAAAAAAAAAAAAAAAAAAAAAAACTTGTTTTTAAACTTACAATAGACAACGTATTGAAAGCGGGTTTTGTTGCAGGCAAGGGAAGGGTGCCTGCACCTAGATTTGCACCTCGGCCTGCACCTCGGCCACCATCCCAGCAGCCTACCCGGACCTACAACATGATGTCTGCCACTCAGCCTTCATCCTCACAGCAAGGAAATCAACCTAGGCTATCTCACAAGAGAGCAGGATGGTTCTCTTCCTCACAACCAGAGTTTCACACACCTAGGGATACCTGGGATACCTTACCAAGTTCTTCATAGGTAACTTAGTCCTGGATGGTTGTGTAGCTTGGGATATTTTTTAACAAGTGGATCTATTTTTTATTTTGTAGCCTTCACATGCAAGTGGGAGCACTTTGGTGGTGTGAGGACTAGAGGACGACTTGCTTTGCACAAAGGCCACCAAAAATGAATCCAGTGGGTGGAAAGAGGAAAGAGTAAAGGCAAAAAATGAATGAAGCTAGTGGGTACGCATGCCAGCATTAGGAGTAAAGCTAGTGGGAACATGTGGGCCTTTTTTTTTTTTTTTTTTTTGTGAAGACCACTATTAGCCTTTTGTAATTATCAATTAGTGTAAAAAACAGTCACTGCTGGCCTTGGAATGTGCTTTTTTGTAATTACTAATTAGTGTAAAAAACAATCACTGCTGGCCTTGGAATGTGCTTTTTGTAATTAAGGTACAATACACTCCAGGTTGTTATATGGAAGTTGTGATATTACAGTTTGTATGGAACAATATTTGTCCAAACTAGATTATATGGAAGTTTATTTATTCTTTGCTACAAATTGTGTCCAAGTATATTATTTTTATTGTGGAATGGTATGCACAACCAAATTATATGAAAGTTTATTTATTGCTACTACAAATTGTGTCCAAGTATATTTTTCTAATAGAGTGTATGGGAAGTTTTTATTGTGGAATGGTTGTTATGGTATGCATGACCAAATTATATGGAAGTTTATTTATTGCTACTACAAATTATGTCCAAGTATATTTTTTAATACGAGTGTATGAAAGTTTTTATTGTGGAATGGTTGTTATGGTATGCACAGCCAAATTGATAATTGACCATTACTTCTTCCATTAAATGGTTGTTAGGATATGCACAAAATACTCAAGAATTGACCAATTCTTCATTCATTGACAGATCAAAACATTACATCGTAGGCTAGTGCTATTACAATGCAAATTCATTAACACCATTGCCATAACTATCTCTATTAACCAATTAACTACTTCAGGGGCAACAATCTAGGTCTCTTCACTCCAGAGAACTCAATTGAGCCAAAACACAACAACATAACAATAACAAAAAAGATCCATGACAAAATGCATGCAGACTTCCACATTCTTTGCTTCTCTTCAAAGAAGAATGGCTTTTTCCTTAACTTTTGCCTGAGACAGCTCGAGCCTTTCTCTCCCTCTCCTTGGCTTTGGCTTCCTCTTCAAGAGCCTTTTCTGCCATTTGCCTAGCTTTTTCTGCCGTTTCCAGAGCTGTCCTTTCCCTCTCATTTGCAAGTTGGAGAGTAGTTTGAAGCCTAGACATCTTCTCTAGAGCCAAAGGTGCAGCTTCATTCTCACGAGGACAGGTTGGGTTATCAATCCAAACAAAGAAAGGACACTTAGGACCAACCTTATAACGGCTACAACCCAAGAACCTCCTCCCAAAATTGTGCAAACTCAAACTTGTTCTCAAAACACAAGTCTGCTCATTGCACATATGTCCACATGAACCCGAGAAATTACCACTTGATAAAGACATCTCAACATAACACAATTCCTGGATTTAGACTTTCACACAGTAAGTTCACACTTGAACAAAATCTGAAACCCTAAATCAGGAACAGACCCAAATGCAGATGAAAAAACATCACACATACCTTGCCTAGGTTCGATGATGCAAACAAGTGCTTTCTCCCTCTCCACACGCTCCAAACCGCAAAGAACAAGCCTGATTGCACCTTGGGTGTCTCTCTCGAAAAGTGTTTGAGTTTTGGGGGTTTTGATTCGCTTTATGTTTTGTTTTGGGGTTAAAAGGTGTTTTTGTAACGGCAGAGACCGAGGTGGGTTACGGAGAGTGACGGAAACACACCTCGGGTGGGTTAAGTGATACTTTTCAAACCACGGGTAGGCAAAGTGATTTTCGCCCAAACCACAGGTGGGTTATGTGTAATTATCCCTTAATTTTTTGACCAGAGATAGAACAATACCAATCCAAAATGGCATGCGGTTTAGTAACTGACCTATTATCATTTTTAAAGAAAAGAAGAGAATCATCCGCAAAAAGAAGATGAGTAAAAGAGAGACCGTTCCTACCAATTTTCACACCTTGTAATTGTTTCTGCCTTTCGGCTTGCATTAAGGCAATAGAGAGGATATTAGCACAAAATAGGATTAAATAAGGAGAGAGAGGGTCCCCCTGTCTTAGGCCTTGAGAAGGCTTGAAAGAAGATGACAAAGTCCCATTGACAAGCAAAGTATAACTCACAGATGTCACACATTCCATTATCCTTTGAATCCATCTATTTTCAAATTTCATAACAGTTAGAATAGCCTTAAGAAATGTCCAGTCAACCCTATCATATGCCTTACTCATATCAATTTTAAGGACTCCAAAACTTACTTTTCTTCCTTTTTTCTTCCCGAGAGCATCAAGTATCTCATGAGCAATTAGGATATTATCAGTAATGTTTCGTCCTTTAATGAAAGCATTTTGATAGGGTGTTATGAGGCTGTCCATAAGTGGTTTGACTCTATTTACTAGGATCTTGGATATGACTTTGTAAATAACATTGCAAAGACTAATAGGCCTGAAGTGAGAGACTTCATCGGGGAATGGGGCGTTGGGAATGAGGGTAATAAAGGTATGATTAAGAGGTTTAAAAAGAGATCCTGAATGAAAGAAAGCTTGGACAGTGTTAATGACATCCCACTTAACAATATTCCAATATTCTTGAAAGAAAAAAGCGGGAAGACCATCTGGACCAGGTGCTTTGTGCGGACCAAGTTGGAATACAGTGTCCTCAATCTCGGAAGGAGTCGGGGGTGAATTGAGCAGGCTTCTATCTTTGGTCGACAGAGAAGGGATAGACAAGGATTGCAAATCCTGCACAATACTAAGAAAGTTGGACTGATTTGTATTTTCAAAACAACTTTTAAAGTGTCCAACTAAAATACTCTCAATTGCCATCAAATTATCTATTATGTTCCCTGCAGAATCTTTGATTTGTAAAATCCTATTTTTAGCTCTTCTTTGTTTTACAACGATCTGGAAGTACTTGGTATTCCTGTCACCTTGCAGGATCCATTTAGTTCTAGCCTTTTGAGCCCACATCAGCTTTTCCCTATTCATCAGGTCTTCCAATTCACTTCTGATAAACCTTTCCTTCCTAACATCCTCAATAGAGCATAAGGAGTTTTGAACTTGTTGCAATTGAGCTTGCTTTATCTTAATTTCCCTCTCTACCTTCCCAAATACAGATTTATTCCATTCAACTGCTGTTCTCTTGACATTTAAGAATTTACACCTTAATTGAGCAGCTCTAGATCCTGTAGAATTAATAGCCCAGGCTTGTTGGATCATGCTTTTGCAATTGGGATGAGTAGTCCACAAAAGTTCAAATCTAAAAGGTCTGGCTCTAAAGGGGGTTTGGTGTTCAAAATCCAAAAGAATTGGGCCATGATCCGATTTGATTATTGGAAGATTTCTAAGGGAATAAAGAGGGTACATATTGACCCACTCCACAGTGGCAAAAGCTCTATCAAGTCTTTCCATCACAAACTCATTCTCTTCCTCGTTATTTGTCCAAGTGTATTTTTGACCAGAAGCGGCTAGATCACACAATTGGAGATTTGAGATAACTTGTTGAAACAACTCTGCACCAATAATACTACCTTGAGTGAATGAAAACTTTTCCTCCTTGTTTAACACCCGATTGAAATCCCCAATACAGAGCCAGTTGAGTTGGGCATAAGCTTTAAGAGAAGAGAGTTGCTGCCAAACCTCCTCCCTTCGAGCATGATTAGGGTCTCCATAGACAAAAGTAATGGATACAGGGTTACCCTTATTATCCAAAAGATCAATATGAATCAGATGATTTGAAACAAAATTGATTTGAAGACTATGTCTGGTCATCTAAGCTAAAATCAAACCCCCACTAAGGCCCATTCTAGGAACTTCCCATCCATCGGAGAAACCACATCTAAGCCACACATCTTTGCCTTTGCCTTCTACTAATTTTGTTTCCATAAGGAATAAGATATCAGGTTTATATACTTGGGCTAGTTTTTGGCATTGGAGAATTGCAGAGGACTTGCCCAAACCTATGCAATTCCAACTCATGATCCTCATGGTTGCTGGGGAAGCTAATTAGGGTCAGCTTCCCAGCACCCTTTTGGATAATTAGGAGCTTTCACATCTAAGAGATACTCGGTAAAAACAGTATGAAAAAATGAGGATTCAACGGAAGTAAAGTCGGTACCTTCCTTTGAGAAGAAACCATAGAGAAGCCTCTGACGAATGTTCCTCCCTAGCCGTCCACATTCTACTCTGAATCTTTTCTTTGTAGGCAGCTGCCTATTTTCCAAACATTCCTCACTCTGTAAGTTGAGAGACGGACCCGGGTCAGAAGCAACTAAGGCAAGGGAGGGTGGGCCTAGGCCAAGATTTGTAAGCTCAGTATTAAGAATGTTGCTGAGTCCAGTGGCCAAGATTTGATTATGATCTGTTTCCACCTGCGTTTCATTATCCACTAAATATCGGGTCCAAGACTCATCCTGGCCCACTTCTTGAACCCTTCTAATTCGAGGCCCATCACTGGAGCCACCAACTTCAAATCTGTTCCTATCAACTCTTTGAATTAAGTCTTTAAAATAAGGGACAAGCATCTCAGGTATCTGTTCCCCACTCCATGCATTCCTACGTACCCATTCAGGGCAGTCCTCATTGAGTCTATCTAAATTGAACATCAACACAGTCTCATCACTGTCGGTAGCACTTGAAGATCTAGAATTTTCTCTTAAGGAACCATTAGTCATGAAGGGTCCATTATCTCCCACCCAAGTCCGGTCTGATTAGAACCGGAAGGTAAAGCACATGGAGGTCTCAGAATAAAAGTAGCAGTACCCTCAGCATTGTGGTCAACATACTGAGTAGTTTGGTTTGTTTGATCTAGGTTAGTGTTAGGCGGATTATCAAGGTTTGGGGGCAGAATTGGGTTGGAAGCAGGGGAAGTAAGGGGAGTCTGAGTGATAGGAGGGTTACCTAAGGAAAGGGATAAAATCGCAGAATTAAGGTTTGCATGGTCATGTTCGGATTGAGGGGTGACCAAAGGAGATGGATTAGGGAAAGAACCCGTTGGATTAGACATGCGTGGGGTCTCGTGGTCGGGAAACATATGGTTATTGTCTTCTTGGGTATGATCGGTATGGGGGGGCGGGGGGGGCGGGGGGTTAAGAACAGGGGCATCAGAAGTGTTATGCAAGTTTGCATGTGGGTGATGATAATGTTGTAAGTTTCCATACCTCACTTGGGTAGTCCATCCTCGTCTTCTGTGATAGAACGCCCTTAGCTCGTTGTGAAAATGAGGTTCTAAAGCATCAAACCCAAATTGGACATGCTGAGTGCGTTGAACCCGATTTCTCTGAGGAATGATTCTCTCGATCATATCCATGCTCTCATTACATTGGCTCCTCATATGTCCGATTAATCCACACCGAGTACAAAGTTTATGTACTCTCTCATATCTACATTGCACCTAAGTCCGAGAGCCATCATCAAGGCGTAGCATAAAACCTGCGATTAATGGCATCCAAGGATCAACTCGCACCCTTATTCTCATAAATCTAATATTTCTGGGAATACAATCTTCCCAATCCACTTTTTCGACAATACCCATAATTTGACCCATGCATTCAGCCAATTCGGGATATTGATACTCTAGTGGAAGACCATGCAAATTTGAACCCACATAGAAACATAATTTAGTCAGAATCGACTAAGAACTAAATTAGGCCTCCATTTCTCCAAAATCAAAAACACACCATTTACAGACCATGGACCCTCAGCAAAGAAATGGTTTAGATCTTCCAGAATCTCAAAATGTATGAGATAGAAGAATGAATCCCTTCCTATAACTGAATCCACCCCTCTGATCTTCCATGCAGAGTTAATAATCTGTTGCAAATGGTGAACGGAAAATTTCCTGTAGTCTAGAAGGAAGCCAATGGCGCAATGACTCCAAAAATCCCTTTGCATGTTGAGATTTTCAGAATCTGCTTCAAGAACAGGCCCATGCCTAGCAAAAGGAGACTTAAATTCATCACTGGTCCGAGAAGAAACATCAGAATCTTCGGTGAAAGGACCGACACTAATGTCGGACCCACTACTCTCAAACCAACCAAACTCCCGTGGTGGGGACTGGTCCCCCATAGTCGACAAGAAAAACAAAAGTACAAGGTTCCAAAGGAACCAGAGAAAGACATGGAGAAAAACAAGACAAAGAAGGATAAGAAAAGGCTGAAAGACCGGATGGTAAAGGAGTTGCAAAGGTGTGATGAAAGATAACAACAGAGAATAGAGAAAAATTGATACAAAAGGTACAAATAGAGCCTATATCTCGGACACGTCAACACAAAACATCAACTTAAGAAAAGAGAGATAAGAAGTGGGAAAAGACAGGAGATAGGTAAGTCATAGAGATGAGATTGTAGTGGAAGACGGTGATAAGAGAAAGGTACAACAGGGCAAAGCAAAAAGATTTAGGAATCAACGCCGAGGCAAAAGACGCCGACGAAATACCAACTTAGTTGAGAAAAGGAGCTCTCTAGATGAGAGAAAAGCATTCTAGTTAGACTTCCCTTGATATGTTAGAAAGCGGTTAACAAATGTGAAATTCATTTTTATCCTCACACTAATCAAGAAATCAATTACCCTATTCTGTAACACCCATTGAATCCTAAAAGCTTTCAAAACAAACTCACTAATCATATGCAACATTGCAATGAATCAATAAATAGTCCATCTAGTCAATCAACAAACATAAGGTTGCTAGCCAATCAAAGTAAATGTGTGTGTGTTAAAATACTTTTTTTAAGACCTTCTCTCATCTCTTCATATGTGTGTGTTAAAATACTCAGTATTCTTAAAAAAAAAAAAAAAAAGTATTTGTGAGACTTCTCATCAATTAAAAACAAAAGTTGAAAAATATTTCCTTGGAGTTTTGCTTATATAGAAAGTTAGAAATTTTCTAATATATTTATATAGATATCAAATGAAAACTTTAATTCACTATTATAAAATATTAATAAAAAAATTTAAAATCAACCTAAAAAAAATGATAAGCACAATCAAAATAAAATTATTGAAAATTAAACTCATAAATACAATCAAAATAAGGATGCAACCCAAAAAAAAACAAGATGCAACAACAAAAAGAAAAAATAAAAATCTATTCATTAAACTTACAAAAGAAAAAAAATCAATTAAACAACAATGCCCATTATTCCCTCAACCCATTTATTTTAGTGAAGACCAAATTCATCAATTTACCTAATTACTCATTGCATGCATAATTACAAATACTTGAAACTTCCAAAAAAAAGACATTTGATAGTCATTTTTTTGTGTGCAAATTTTAAAGTTGAGGAGTGATTTCCAAAGTTTTGATGCATATCATTCTTATTTTGAAGTTTTTGGGATGTATTTGTATTATATAGGTAGTTTTAAGGGGGTATTTTAGTCATACTTGAGGAAATAGTTTTCTGTTGACTAGGAAAAATACCATCTTTCAAGGTTCAAAGTGTTAAAAGCTTTTCACCACCAAGAGAACATAACCCCCTCTCTCTCTCTCTCTCTCTCTCTCTCTCTCCAAAGTGACAAAGCTATAACAAAAAGCTCCAAAATAATTTTTAAAAAATACCACTTAAATCTCCAAAATGGCAAAAAAATCCATTCAAAAAATCCACACAAAAACCATAAAATATATAAAATGAAAAAAAAAAAAACCCTCAAAACCTTTGAAATTACCCACAAAAAAATCTAAACACTTCCAAAATAATAAAAACTAGTTGCTAACTTGTGCTATGCATGAGAATCTATCTATTTGTGAGGTAGACTAAAATAATTTTATAATATATATGTATAGATAACCCAAGAACCTCTAAAAAAAATAGAAATACTCCTAAAATATCCAATAAGACCAAAATACCCTCAAGATAACAAAAATTATTAAAATATCCATGAACATACACAATTACCAAAATTATGTGTTCATGCTAGTTTAACTAGTTAAGTCTTTTGTCAAGAATCTTATAATTCAATTGGTTGTCATCTTTTGAAATTTCTAATGAAAGCATTCACATTTCAAATCTTGCTTTTCCAAATTTGCAACTAGCGAATTATAAAGAATAATAAAAGATCTTAATAACGTCTTTTATTGTTGTATCAAAGGATTGGAGACATTATAATAGGGATAATTGGGTTAAGGACTTCCTCACAAACATTGACAATAACACTACCATGATGACATAGTTATGGGCTTGAAAGGATGGACTCACTCTATCAAAACAATTGGGCTTTGTAAACAAAATGTGGAAATGGATGCTAAATGAGTAGCAGATCTTTTCATCGAATAATGTAGTATTGATCATGAATCATGAATCATGATCCTCACCCTTGTAGTACTATAACGTACGACTACAAGATTGTCAACCAAAAAAAAAAAAAAAAAAAAAAAAAAAAAACGATTCAAATTACTTTTAGTAAAGTTTGAGGCTTACCAACTTAATCATGCATATCGTGAAGGGAACCATAGCTGGGCTACGGAAGGGTGTAGTTGTATGATTGATTTTGTGTTTGATTTAGAATAGTGATGTATGCTAATTATTAGCAGATGTTTGGGGTGTTAATATCTTATCCTAGACATATTTGTACACGATTCTTTTAATTCTATTCGTTTAAAAAAAAATTAATTGGAGTTACTTGATATCATAAATTTAATGTATATTAGGATAGTGTTAAAGGAATATATAAAACCAATGCATGCTTCCATTTGCAACAAAGAGGAGAAGGAAATTAAGAAGAGCAGTCTCCAAATCTCTCTTTCAACAGTGGAGGTAATGATCCAAAAATAATCGGTTGGGTCACTTATCCAAATCTAGAGCTTTGGAGGGTCTTCTAAGATTTGCAAGAAAAAGAAAATTTATCAAAATGACCATCGAGGTGTGACCATTAGGGTGTGCCCTACTCCTCCAATGGTCAAGTTGATTTGGCTTTTGAGAATAGGAAGAGTATTTTTCTGTTGATATAGGTGACCATTATTAGGAATTGATTGCAGTATCTTTATTGGGTTAATAATACTAGGTGCCTTTATAACCTTCATTAATGGACGATAATGGTTAGCTGACCATTTTCCGGTTACCAAACATTTAGAGCATGTATTGATTGTCATCATTCATCATCTATTCAATATGGATGATGTTGCTTACATATCCGTCTTGCTAGTGGGACAAGGTTGTCTATTAAGGTGGATGACCTTATCAAAATTTCCGTACCCATCGGGAGGAATTTCCTCTAATCTATTAACTACATGGCAACTCAAGTGAATATCTATGTGTACATTTAGCTATATGTGTGAATGATCTTATAAATTGTCACATAATGTAATATGTGTGCCTCCTCCAAACAAGAGGAGTCATTTTTCATTTCTTCTTTCTATTGAGAGTTGTGTTAAGTTCTCCAAAAAATTGTACTTGTATGATACTTGAATATATTTGACACTAATAAAAAGTGTTCTTTTGGTAGAGTTTTGTACTTATATGATACTTATGTATGACGGGTTCGTGCCATATAATGAACAATAACATAATGTAGTCTCTTCCTGTTGGATGAGATTGAATATGTAGCTACACAAGACTTCTCCGCATTATTTACTTCCTCTCACCGGGGAGATATGACAGAGCTTTTAAATGCCATCTTACCTATAGTAACGGATGCAATGAACCAGATGTTAACTAGAGACTTTCAGGCTTCAGAAGTTGCCCAAGCATTGAAGCAAATGCACCCTAATCTCGCACTAGGACAGGACGGTTTGCCACCTTTATTCTATCAAAAATTTTGGTCACTCATCGGCACCTATGTCACTCAAGTCGCACTTGATTTCTGAATTATGGTATTGTCCCTCCTAACTATAATGACACTCAGATTGTTCTTATTCCTAAAGTCCAAAACCCTAAAAAATCATTGATTATAGGCCAATTAGTCTATGTAATGTGGCTTACAAAATAGCTTCTAAAGCAATTGCTAATAGATCAAGAGTGTTTTATCAATAATTGTTAGTGAGAATCAAAGTGCTTTTACTAAAAGGCGCTTTATAAGCGATAATGTATTGGTTGCATTTGAAACCATGCATCATATTAGCCAAAAGAAGTTTGGGAGAGTGGGGGAGATGACTTTAAAATTGGACATGAGCAAAGCTTATGATAGGGTAGAATAGACTTGCTTGGAGAATATTATGAGAAAAATGGGTGTTCATTAGAAAATGATTGAAGTGATTATGAGGTGTATAACAACTATCACATATTCTATCCGTATTAATGGGCAAACTCGAGGCAAAATTGTACCCTCTAGGGGCCTCCGCCAAGGGGACCCATTATCTCCTTATTTGTTTCTATTTTGTGCAAAGGGTCTTTTAGCACTTCTTCGTCATGTAGCAGAGAAGCAAACTATCCATGGTGTGGCTGTTTGTCGGAGAGCTCCAAGAATTTCCCATCTATTCTTTGCTGATGATAGCTTGGTATTTTGTCGAGCATCATTGGAAGAATGTAATGAGTTACAACACATATTCACCGTATATGAAGTCGCCTCAGGCCAAAGCAACTCAATAAAGTCAAGACTGCCCTCTTTTTCAGTAAGAATACTCCACGTGCAATACAGGAAGAAATAAAATCTAGATTTGGAGCCCAAGTCATATGCCAAAGCATGAAAAATACCTAGGCCTACCTTCGTTGGTTGGGAGATCCAAAAAGAACACCTTCCATGATCTTAAAGACAAACTTGGCAAAAAACTATCGGGGTGGAAGGAAAAGCTTCTATCAAATGCGGGCAAGGAAATATTAATAAAAGCAGTTGGCCAAACAATTCCTTCTTATACCTATGAGTTGTTTCAAACTCCCAGATTCCTTATGTGATGAGCTTGTTGGTATGGTTCGCAAATTTTGGTGGGGGCAAAATAATGGGGTGGACAAGATGGCTTGCTTAGCTTAGATGGGAGAAGATGTGCACTCCTAAGGAGGCTGGCGGCATGGGATTTAGGGACCTCAAGACCTTTAACGTGGCATTACTAGCCAAGTAAGGGTGGCACCTTCAAACTGTACTAATTCCCTATTCTATCGTGTCTTCCAAGTTAAATATTTTCCGAATGGAGACTTTCTCTCAACTACTTTGGGCACAAAACCATCATATGCTTGGAGAAGTATATTTTTTGCACAATGATAGTCCGGAAAGGGAGCCATTGGAGGATAGGAAATGGAGCCAAAGTTTGAATATGGGGTGACCGCTGGCTCCCTTTGTCTTCCACATACAGAGTTGTAACACCATGCCCGAATGTTGGTGCTGAATTACCAATGGCTACGTTAATTGACTACTAGAGAGGAGAATGGGACTTGGAAGCCCTCCAACGAACCCTCATGGCCAAAGATGTTGAATCGGCTCTTTCCATTGCATCGAGCCCAACTTTGCCTGAAGATCGTCTTATCCGGGCTATGACTTCTTCGGGAAATTCACGGTGAAATCGGCGTATAGGTTGGTACTGGATGAGAGAGCTGGCCATGACACCGAGGAGAGCTCAAACTCAATGTGCATGAAGGAATTTTGGAAGTTTATTTGGCGATTAAAAGTCCCTAATAAGATTCAAAACTTCACGTGGCGTGCATGCCGGAATATTCTACCCACGAAGGCCAACCTCTTTCGTCAAAAGATAACAATAGACAATATCTATGAGGTATGTGGAAATTTTGAAGAAACAACAGCCCATGTGCTGCACGCACTGTCACCGTGCAAAGGAAGTGTGGAAGGAGATAAGTTTGGACATGGATAAGGTTATGGACAGATGCCCGGAATTCCTAGATTTCTTTGTGGTATGCCCGAAACGTGAAATAGTGGTTGGAGGAGGACGTTGGTCCGATGGTCATGACGGCATAGGGTATTTGGATGAACCGGAATGAGGTGCGCCATGGGAAGAGTAGAAAACCTGCTTCTGTTCTTGCTCGGTGGACAAAAGAATACTTGGAGAACTACGTGATGGCTAACCACTCTACACGACCATACAAAGAATCGGTGGAAGCAATGTGGCAGCCTCCTAAGCCCCCGTGGTATAAAGCCAACATGGATGGTGTAGTATTTTCTCAGCAAAAGGAAACCGGAATTGGGGTTGTGATCGGGGACCATCACGGGGGTGTGGTGGCAGCACTAAGCAAGAAACTAAAAGCTCACTCGGGTGCTATTGAGGTGGAGGCAAAAGCAATGGAGGAAGCAGTCAACTTCACGTGGGATATGGGGATCCGAGACCGCCTATTCGAAAGTGACTCCCTCATTGTGGTGAATGCCATGTTGCACCTCACGAGACCCTCCCTCGTCAATCGCTAATATTATTGCTGGGTCCTTGTCCCGACTTTATAAGTTTCGGGAGGTCAACTTCAGTTATGTGGTTCGGTGAGGGAATAAGGCTGCACACACGTTAGCTCAATGTGCAAAAGGTGTGTCAGATCAAAATGCTTGGATTGAGGAAACACCAGGTTGTATTGAGCAAACCGGTGTCTTAGGATGTCTTGTTTTTGTCTTAGTATGAATTAAAGTAATGAGTTTCACATCAAAAAAAAAAAAAAAAAAAAAAAACATAATGTAGTCTCCTTTATAAGGAGTTTCAAATCTCCCTCATCCGATTTATAGTAATATTTTGAATTATAAAAAAGAACAACTGAGCTTTTGTATCTTAAAGAAAATCTGATTCTCAAAAAAAAAAAAAAAAAAAAAAAGTATCTTAAAGAAAACAAGTTTTTTTTTTTTTTTTTTTTTTAGAAATAATTGCAACATGTCGCTAACCCGCAACTTGAATCCTTTTCCCCTTAGACCTCCAAACACTTTATGTAAGGAGAGGTATTAATTCAACTACAAGGCCTTTGGCTAAAGAAAACAAGTTAAAAGAGAAGAGTTGGTGCACTTATTTGGTGGTGGATTCTTGGTGGAGATAAAGAAAAAATTAATTGAAATTTAAATACTTCTAAAAAATTAAATTATGTTAATAAAATGTTGTCACGTAGTGAGCACACAAAAAAGTTAGGGACTTTTATTAATTAGTTTCAAAGGGATGAGTTTGAATTTGATCCGGTTCCAGTGTCTTTTACTCTTGCAAATTTCTCTTAATAATAATTATTTTATATATAAAATTGGTAAAGAATTAAAAAATTAATTTTAGACTTTTTTAATTGCATGAGGTTACTGTACAGCTAGTTATAAAGGCTGTCAATCTCGTGGGTCTTGTTTGATTTCGTATTTTATTTCTTCTCTTCCTCTCAACCAAAATTCAAAGTCCTAAAGCATTTCTTGCCTACTAATATTTACAGGGACACGCCAAGTCTTAAGTTGTCTAACGCACACCTTCTTTCTTTCTTTCTTTCTATATATATATATATATATATTTATATATTTTTTTTTTATATTTTTTTTTTTTAACAAACAAACACACACCTAAATAGTATTGTAAATTTTATTACTGAGAGTAAAAGCTATTATAATTAAATCTATATTTTTTAAATTTGAGAGAGGGAGGTTATTTTCTTTTGATAATTTTTTATTTTTATAATTGTTATGTACAAATAGAAAGTTCCTATATGTGGACATATATTAACTTTAGAATTTATTACTATTACTAAGCAATAACTATTACATTTATTTTAGAGAGGGAATAATTATTCCTTATTTTAGAGAATAATTTTTTTTTATTGAAATTTTTTAGAGAATAACTATTTATAACTTATAAAATAACTTTTTTTTAATAAGAAATTTCTTGATTATTTCCTGTAATAAAAATAAACCAAATTATAGAATAATTTTTTTAATAAGAACTACAAAATAACTAAATCATAAGTCTTGTTTAAAAAAAAAACTAAATTATAAGAATAACTATTATATTACAATGTCTTATAGTATATTTATATTAGTATATTACAATATACTAAACATGTTCTAAAAAATACTTATGGAGTTTGGGGATGTTTGATATATGTAATAGATCCAATAATGGAATGTTTATTGATGTGTAATAGCTATGCATATGCAATATCTTTTACAAACTTTTCATATATAACAACTATGAATATTCCTATCAAAAAAAGAAAAAAGAATAATAAAGCTATGAATATGAATAATTATTCTGTGCAACATATTATATTCTCATTAAAATAAAAAATACTATTTCTATTGTAGTCTCCTCATTCAGCGTATCAAAAGTTCTCTCCTATTTTAGTTTTTATTTATTGTTCACCCCATCTGTACTTGCCAAAAAAGCATAAATAAATAACACCCGTTTTTGATTAGCAACAAAAATAACAAGCTTTAATCTCAAAATTTTGAGGTCTGACTATAAATCTAAACAAATTAATTAGTATCCACCACATATCTTTGGTCAGCACACAACTATATTGACAATTCGTTATTATATAGTTAATACACCAATGGAGTCCCAACCGCGAATTCACTAGACATTCCGTCATTATTGACCACTGACCATTCCGCTTTACGTAAACGCAAGCAAGGCACGCTCGCACCAACTTAGTCTGGCTGGCTATATTCTCGGAACTTTTTGAATTAAAAACCAAACTCCCAAAATAGCGTAGAGCTTAGCATATATATCTAGCTGGTGCAAATCATTTCCTCATTAATTCTGCTTCCTTATTTGTTTCTCACTAATATTCTTTCTCTCCAAGTTTTCTTGGAGAAGGGTTCCTTTTTTCTTGGTTGGTTTCTTCTCTTATTTCTCCTACTACTTTTCATGGCATCCGCCACCGCCAACAGATGGTTAAGGCCTGAGGTACTTAAAAGTTTTTGTGAAAAAAAGAGTGTTTTTGTCATTAATATTTGATGTTGGTTTTGGTTTTTATTAAAGAAAACTCACATGTTTTATCATCATGTTGTTATGCATGTTTATTGCTATATGTGGTAATATAAATCTTTGGATCTGTAAGTATGTTACTCTTTGTTCAGAGATCTGGGCTGATGGGTTATTGGTCCACTCCTTTGATGCATGTTTAACAAGAAAAATGAAAGGATTTTTTATTTTTATTTTCTTATTGGGGTGACTAGAAAACAAGGCTTTTGTTTAACTAATGATCTTAATTTATTTATTTTATTGAGGCTTTGAAGCTGCTGAAATTGACAATTGTATTTGTACAAGACTAGTAAATATTGATGGAAGCTACTACTGTTTTTGACTAAACTTTGTTATGAAGCATGTTTGTGCCAAGATGAATTCTCTGATTAATTTGATTTGTTTGATTGGGGTTAATGCTAAGACATTGTCATGAAAAACATAATATTTTGTCACCAAAAAATGATTGTTGTATAATTAAACATAATATATTTATAGCTTGAGTTTTTTACACAAACCTTATTTGGTTGGTAACACAAATAAATAGAATGACAGGACTGGGGGGATAACTAATTGGTTAATTCAAAAGGTAACCGGGGCAGTGGAAAAAATCACAAACAAATGAAATTGATTAAACCAAAAATGGTTCGATTTTCAAGTATATAATCAAGTGGGCAGAGCCTTTTGTGTCTTATATTGCAGAAATCATATGATTAAGGTACATATATTTTGGTTAATTGGAGGGATTAAATTAGAAAAAACGATACAGATCCTTTCATGATGGATGTGTTGTCATTAATTTACTCATTCATCTTTTATTTTTTGGGTCCTTTGATGTGGTTTAGGCAACATAAGGCTTCAACTTGATTGTTAACCTGTCCTTTTTGAAGAAACACAAAAGACATTGATATAATGCCAAAGCATTTTGTTAATGGAAGAATGTGTTACTATGATATAAAGTTGAAGGATTTACTGCTTGTCTGGGCTAATAATTTTAGTCTTGTATGTGCATTCAAAATAGAGGACATACGTGATTATGTCCTCTCTCTCTTTTTGGTTTTGTTTTTCATGTTCTGTTTTTCCTCACCTTTTTGTGATTAAATTTTGAGTCATGCTATTCAACACCACAACATGGAATGGCATGCCATTAATTATACAATATAGTATAGAAAATAAGCAACAACATCACTGATTCGCTAGACTCAGACATACATATGTATCCAATGTGCACAATCATTCAGACTTTGAAAGCAATATGCTATCAACCTCATAGTTTTTCCTATTGTAATCTTTGTGTGATATGAGATAATTCTGCTAGAAATTTTATTTTATCTTGCTATTAGTCTTGGGATATATACTGTGTTTGATACAAATTCCTAGCTTCCTAGGACCTAGTCCTAGGTTTCAGTTCAGGGAGTCTAAGTCTTATAGTAAGTTAATTAGGCCATTTTTCTGTCTAAACTTCTTATGCTATAAGATTGCCCATTGACCATTTTGCTGAGTTTTTTCACTACCAGTCAAGCCCAGGCTTTTCATTATAAGCTTCTCTCATTTTTTTTTTCCCAATTTGATAGGTATACCCACTTTTTGCAACAGTTGGGGTTGCTGTTGGCATTTGTGCCATGCAGCTTGTAAGGAACATCTGCACCAACCCTGAAGTGAGGTAACTCTATTTTATGCTATCCTTGATTCCAAATCTGTTATGATGTTTTCTGGTATTTACACTTAAAGTGAACTGCCAATCTGAGTACGAGTCCTGTGAATTTTTGGTAATTGATTGGAAACCCTCACTCCAGCATCATATAGTGTTATAATTATTCAAGTCTTCTATTTCTGTCCATGTGAATCAATCATTTTATAAGATCTATGTTGATATTTAAACCAAAAATAAGCTTCTGTCTTATACTCAAGTCCTAGTGAATTGCTTGTATCTGATTAGAGGCCCCCGTAGAACTGTCTTTTATGGTTTTGTTTTTTGATAATTTAGTTGTCACAACAAGTGGGTAAGGGATTGAACTCTAGTTCTCCTTATAAAGGAGATCAAGCAATGACACTGAGTTACAAGACTTTTGTCAAGTGTCTTATAGTTCTTTGATGATACAGCACTGCATCTGCTATTCATCTTGGAAGATAAATTGCACTGCACAAAAAAAATTTCCATAGGAAAGAAAAAATGAAAAAAGTGTCCACAATAGTTTAACATATCCAAATTTGATTATGCTATCAGGGTTACCAAAGAGAACAGAGCTGCAGGAGTGCTTGACAACTTTGAAGAGGGTGAGAAATATTCACAACATGCTGTCAGGAAGTTTGTACGCAATAGATCCCCTCAGGTCATGCCATCCATCAACAAGTTCTTCTCGGATCCAAATATTCCAAACTGAATCAAATGTTGTGATTTGAAGATTGCTAGATATTTGAATTTCGAAAATGGCGGTTGTCTGCTTAAATGATTGATTTGGAGAAAAAGAGAGACTATTTATTTTTTTAGAAGAGACATGAGATAATTGTGTTATACTGGATTCTATCTTGTTGATGCATAAGCACAATCCTTTAGTAATAAAGCCAATATTTACAAATTGGACATCATCTTTCTTGTTCTCCCCCAACCCCCTTTTTCCCTCTGTGTTGCATGCGTTGTGCGGATTAAAGAGAGAGAGAAAAAGAAGAAGATCAAAACAGAAGAAGAGAATTTACAACACGACTCAGACTTAGTTATTTTTGTTCTCTAATAGCAGGCAAAAGTTTGTGAATATTTTGCAGTCACTTAATAGTTTTTATGACTGAATAGTTTGTGCATAAAGCATTTTTTATATATTTCGAATCAGTACTTACTGTGCAAAACCATGTTTTATTGTCATTGACAAATAAATATATTTTTTCCCAGAATTGGCAGAGATTAAACTTTTGCAATAAAAAAAAAAAAAAGTGAAAATCACATAATTTTTAACAACTACAATTTGACCAGGTGAATTTCCAAATATACAAAGAATTTTAAGTTTAACCCTGAACTAAATTTTTCTGTATCAATGCAAAGAGAACTCCAACTGATTCATTAGGATTTGAAATTTGAAAACACACACAGGAGAAAAATTTCTAGCTGATAACCCCTTTTAGTATTTCTAACCTGTTACTATCTCACCTATGGCTAAGCATTATAGATTGCTCCTAACTTGAGTTTTAGATTATTAACTTGCTGAATTTAATGCCTCAATGCTATGAATCCTTTAGTTCAGAGTTAAGATTGGTCAACATGTCTTCACTAAAAAAAATAGAGGTTAACATGTCACAACTCAAGAACTTCCATATCTTACAAACTTAGCACAGTGACTTTTGGATGATTTCCTCAAGAATCTAATCACCAAATTTGAGAATGGAGAATCCTTGAGTGACTGAACTGGGGAGTCCTACTTTACAGAACTCCAAAGAAATCAAAAGGCGGACATTAATCTTGTTTCACTGCATTTTTGATTTAGTTTCTCTAACCACCTACAATAATCTCGCATTTGAAATTCATAGATTTAATAATTCTTTAATAGAGCCTAACATATTTGATTTTCCTTCCTTTCCTTTGGCTATGGTTGTTTCAATGCTTTACCTACCAGTTCTACTAAGAAACACAATGACCTAGTACAACCTTTACCGCAAGAGGTAATTACAAGTTCATAGGTGATGATTGTGCATTCACCAATGCTGGAATTTTGAGACAGTGGATTTACTAACTCAAAGACATTGGTATTATGGTGCATCACATAGGTATATGTGCAGCTCTTATGGTATTAATTTACAAAAATTCTCTATCCATTAACAATATGTTTTTTTTTAAACAACAGTGAAATCATTAGTGTCATCAATATGGATTCTGAAAGAATTGGAGACTTGTGCTGATAAATCCATGGAGTTTTGTTGCTTCCTTGCCCTGATCATCTTTCACAGAAAAATCAAGCCTCTCTCAAGTAATATAGATCCTTTGCGTGGCATGTCCTCCTTCTCTTCATTGCCATACTTGCAATCTCCATGTGGTATCAGGCAAGGACAAATTTATATATTTATATGCCTTTTAACTGCTTCTGTATGATTATACCTATATATTTAGCATCACACTATACTCAACGAATAAAATTTTATATGTATTATCTCACTATAATGATAATTCACAAACATTTATGCTTCATGCATCATTTTCTTTTATATGTAGTTGGTGCTTATTTCAAAATTTCTGCAGGCTTATTGCATTACCGCTGCCAGAGAACTAGCTCAAATGGTTGGAGTTCGTAACACTCATATCACTAGCGCAGCCATTGTTTCAATCAGGAAGAGCACTTTTTGACAAATAATTTGAGTATATACATCAATAGCAGTAAAAGGGTTGTCTTGGAAATATGTATTGACATTACTATATGCCTTTGTTCTAAGCACCCTCTCCAACTACACTCAAATCTCTGCCTAGCTAAGTCTTGATATCCTAGTTCAAAGCACAGTCTTCCAGTACATCCTCATAAAAGTCCTTGCTCATCTCCTTGCCAAACCATAATTTAAGGTCAATGGCAATGAAAAAATGTATATGTATTTTTTAATTTCAAGAATTATTAGAGATTGCATATCATTTACATCGCTTCTACAATGTGAAAATGTGCAGATCACAGAATTTTTAACAATAATAATTTGCTCAGATAAGTTTCCAAATATGCAATGTATTCTGATTTCAATCATGAACTAGTTTTTTGGTATCAATGCAAAAGCTCTACCTACAATTACTTAAGGAAAAAAAAGGAAAAAAGAAGAAACACATATGGGAAAAATCTCTATCTGAGATTGCCTCAAAATAGAGTTTGAGATTGTCAAGTTGGCTGATTTAATTGCCTGAATGCTATGGATCCTTTGGTTAGGAATTAAGATTGGCTAACATACCACAGGCAGGAACTTCCATATCTTATATCCTTAACACAGTGACATTGTATTGGTAGCATAGCACCTCACTTATCTACTACCAGAATTATGTTGCCGCACTGAGTACAGTGCAATTATAGGGTTCATGCTTTGTGTTCATAACTTCAGCCCTGCTTTCATCAATAAGTAAGGATCTCGGATGCTGATACCTTGACTTTCTTAGTTTCTTTCATGTTAGAACTTAGAACTTAGGAGGTCGATTGATAACTCCAGCCCCTCTTTTCGTCAATATGTAAGGATCTTGATGCTGATACGTTGAATTTTTTTCATGTTAGAACTTAGAAGGTTGAATAAAAAAATTTCCGTTGATAGCTTTGGATTCAATAATTTTCTCTTTTTTGAGGCATTCACAAAAGGCTTGGATCATCAATTATTTAAAGCTTTTGAGCATGGATTTTGAGAATTTTCTTTTTGGGATTGGATTCTCTTAGATCACAGCGTTGACACATTCATACGTTTGTAGTGGGAGAGTTGTAATATCCTTTTCCCCATCTCTCAACTGAAACAGTGGTAATTTGCCAACAATTTCCTTGCTCTAGCTCACATTGCTATACCACATTACAAAGGCAGTATCTGATAGTCCATAGATTTTTGCCATACCAATTAATTTCTTGTAAACAAAAAAAATTAGGTTATAGGTTTTGTCAAATTTGCAATTGCATTAACTGTAACTCTTTGGTTAAAATATTAAATTACTTGATGGTGTTGCCAAAGCATACACAGTATTATTCTCTGGCAACAATGCTGTGAGAAACTATATCAATGGTCTCATTGATGATCTACAATTTCTTCAGAATAACGGTTTTTCTTTCATGAATCCCAACGTGTCAATTCACTGTATGACTTTCAAGGGGGCTGCTATTATTGGTTTGCATCATAATCTTGTCCTTCGTTCAAGAAATATCCCTATGGCAGTCACTCTTGGATGATCTCCTCAAGAATTCAGCCACCAACTTTGAGAATGCAGAGGACTTATCCTTGAGTAACTGAGCTGGGGAGTCATACTCTACAATATTGCCTGTATTAAGCAGAATATCAGCACTAATAAGCTCAAATCATTCACAGTTGAATCTAATATTAAGTGGTTCTATAGTGCTAATTTATGTTTTTTGGATTTTAATTCATTTCTGAATATTTTATACTTAGTGAAATTAAATAGATAGTGGTACTAGCTTCTGTTCTTGTTAGCAATATGCTTATGTTTCAAACAAGGTCAATTTGTGTGTAATTCTCATCTACTTGTATGCTTGATATCAATAAAGTAACAAACTAAATATTACGTCTTTATTGGCCAGGAAGTAAGTTCTATCAATTTTTAAGATGGAATGTACTTTAAAATTTCTTGGATTTCCGAGATTTACCTTCATCAAGAACAAGAACCAATTCATTGTCAATAACAGTGGGTATACGATGAGCTACAGTAATAACAGTGCATCCCTTTGTCTCTTCTCTGATTGTTTCTTGAATTAGATTATCTGTTGCAGTATCTATAGAAGCAGTAGCCTCATCCAACACTAGAATTGTTTTCTTCTTGAGTAGAACCCTGGCCAGGCAAACAAGCTGCCTCTGTCCAACACTCCAATTTTCTCCATCTTCTGCAACTGCATCATTACCCACATTCCAAAATGAAAATCCAAGCAATAAAAGAAAAATGAGTTTGTGAAAGAGTGGGAAATGGAAACAATAAATATACCAAAACTTATTTACTAATTTCTATACCTGGTGCATCAAGAAGCCTTTGGTTCTGTTTCACTATCTCTGCAAGACGACACTTTCTGATAACCTGACATATCAAGCTAAGTTAGTGAAGGAAACTAAAAAAAAAAAAAAAAAAAGAAGGAGAAGCTTCAGTGATTCTTTCAAAAAAGTATTTTTGAGTACCAACCTCCCAAATTTCTTGATCTGAATGCTGTTGCAAAGGATCCAGATTACTTCTCACAGTTCCCTGAAACAATGTTGGGTCTTGTGGTATTATACCCAACCTAGACCTTAAATCCTGTAAACCTATTTTACAAATATCAACTCCATCGATCAGAATACGTCCTCCTGAAGGCTCCACCACCCTAAAGAGTGCTTGAATTAAAGTTGACTTTCCACTTCCTGTCCTCCCCACAAGTCCAATTTTCTTCTCTCCCGGGAAGGTGCAAGTAATCCCTTTTAGAACCATTGGAAGTGCAGGATTATACTGGACATGAAGGTTTTCAAGCTCTATCCTTCCATTTGTTGGCCATTCAGGTTTTGGCCTGTGATCTTCAATCACTAGGGGTGCTTCACTTTGTATATTTGTAAATTGGAGAATTCTCTCAACTGATATCATTTTGTTCTCAACATTGCACAGATTCCATATCACCCATGCTTGAAGAACATTTAGGTTCAAGCCATAGGTAGCTGCCAGTCCTGCTAAGCCTGAGATGGTTCAACCAGTGCATTAGTATAGCATTGAAATTTAATGGATTTAGTCAAAGAACTATAAAGATAACTTGATCATTGACAAAAGGATAAGAACAGGATATGTTGGCACTTTAGAATGGATGGTATCAGGTATCAATAGTAGGCAGAAGCATACTTAATATATGGACATTTCCACACATTATCATTGAAGGGTTTTAATCTCGAGTAGAAATAAATGTTAGATTGTCTTTCTTTGTTTGACTTGTATTTAGTTGCCAATTGCTACACTTGTTCTGTTAGTTTATAAATAAGAAGAAGGGCAGGGAAACTTACTGGGGTCAATAGCTGACCTAGCCAGGCTCACCAAGATTATCAGAACAAGGAAGAAGACAAGATTAAAAAGAAAGTTGATCCGAACACACAACCATTCCATTGTGGCAGAATTGTGAAAGGTTATACGAGAATAATCATCAATCAGGCTCAGAATTCTTGTCACAAAGCGCTCTTCCTGATCAAAACAATGAATAGTTGCTGCCCCAGAAACTGATTCTGAAAAGTGGTGCAAGATTGGAGCCTTTCGAATGCCAACCATTCGGGCTAGTTCTCTAGCAGTGGTAATGTAATAATCCTACAGGAAGGTTAAATGTACATCACAGTTTAGTGATGCACCATTGTAAGAAACATGAAATTTTTTTAAAGATTAAAAGAAAATGATGCGTGCAGCATATATGTTTAAGAGTATAGTTAGATAAAACATGTTTAACCTTTTTCATTAAGAATTACGTGAAGTGTGATACTGCTGTACATTTTCTTTTGAAACATGTATAGCTTATATCGTAGTGAAGCTGTCAAAATGTCAAATAAAAATTTAAAGCAGGATCTGTTCTTGCCTGATACCACATAGAGATGGCAATAATTGCAAGGAAGAGAACGAAGACTAGCCAAGAGACCTGGGACATTAGGATGATGATACTTAATAGCTGAATAAGTGCAAATGCCAATCCAGCTAATCTGTAGGGAATGTCTGTGTCTACGGTGCTTTGATCTGTAGAAGACTGCAATAGTGAAAAGAAAAAAGGGGGAAGTTATTCTGGAGTTTTCATACAAACTTCAAACAAAACAATATATTTTTTACTTTGAAATAAACAGAAACATACCCTACTAAGGATTCGACTTGAAGGTGTGGAGTCAAAAAAAGAAATGGGTGCTCGAAAAACTGATGTGATCATTCCACAGAAGAGACGCTGAGCAGTCTCAACAGCAATAGTAGATAGCAAAACTGCCCTTCCCAATACGAAGATTGAGCTCCCACCAGACATCAAAATGAATATCCCTATCATATGCTTTCTACTGACTCTTCCTTCTACCTCTGTTGCCCACGCAATCCAGTAATTGCTGCCCATTTGTAGTCCTTGGAAGAGAACTTGACAGAGAAGGGTAACTGGAACTAGAGCTCCTTTATATGCAGAAGTAACAAAGGTTGAGTAAACACTCCATTTTACTCTACCAGTTTCTGTTTCTTCTTCTTCTTCAGTTCTTGCTTTAAGTTTTCCATTGTTGATGGGACCTTCAAAATTTTTTTCTGCAACTTCTATCTCATTTATCTCATGGGGTCTAGTAGTTAAGGTATTATCATCTTGGAGTAGGTTAACTTGGTTTAGTGATTTTCTATGAGCAGCCATTTGTCTAACAAGTTCACCATTCGAATCTGCCATCAGATCTTCATACCTTCCTGACTGAACTATCCTTCCAGCTTTCATCACCTATCAAAATATGCATTTAAAACCAAGTGATCAGAAGCTTGAGAGGACAGTGATCATAGTTTCATAGAGGGGTTGGACAAGGATTTCAATAACTTACCAAAACAAGGTCGGAAGCATCTAAAAATTCCACTTGATGAGTAGCATAGATGACGGTCTTTTGTGACAATAGATGCATGAGACACTTCTGCAAAAAAGCATTCTATATTTAATTGAAATCCACGAATGGTGCATGCATAACAAACAAGAAGTTAAGACACAATGAAAAAAATGTAACTTGCCTTGAACAAATAGGTTCCAGTATGGGCATCAACAGCACTGAAAGGGTCGTCCAAGAAATAAACATCGGCATCACTATAGACAGCTCTTGCCAGTTGGATTCTTTGCTTTTGTCCTCCACTCAAGTTCATTCCCCTCTCTCCAACTACACTCAAATCTCTGTCTTGCCAAATCTTGATATCCTGATTCAAAGCACAGGCTTCTAGTACATCCTCATAATATGCCTTGTTCATTTCCTTGCCAAACAGCACATTCTCTCTAATCGTACCTGTTTGAATCCAAGCAGTTTGGGGCACGTAGGCCTTCCTTCCATAAACTGTTACTCCTCCCCCAGAAATCCTGGGAATTTCACCAAGTATACTAGAGAGAAGACTTGATTTTCCTGACCCAACCGGACCACAAACTGCAACCTTGTAACCTTTCATTATCTTCATCTTCTCCAAAATTTTGATTGTAGGTCTCATTAATTTTTCTTCACTTGTTTCCCAAGCATATTCCCCTATATCAATCTCAATTGCGATATTCAAAGCATTTGAAGTATGATCACGTATCAGCTTCTTTTGTTCTTCTTCACCAATGAAATCTTGGATACGCTCAACTGAGACCTTTGTTTGAGCAATCATTGAAATGAGCTCTGGTAGGTTGTAGATAGGTTCTCGTAAAATTTGAAAAGTGGCTAAGGCTGAGAGGACTGTACCTGCTGTTAATGGTGTCTTCAATACAATGCAGACACCAAAAGTGACAACTGAAACAAAAGTTGGTGAAGCCCAATAGAGAAAGGCCACTGCTGAGCAAGAATACAGGTATTTTTTCAGCCAGCTTCTCTCAGTTTCCCTGAGATGTAGGAGCTTCTTTAAGAATGAGGGTTCCCATGAATGCAGTTTCAAAATTCTCATGCACTTCAAAGTCTCCACAGTCACTTTGATTCTTGAATCCTTAGCTTCCATGATCTTGGAGTGAAGCCTTTTTTGCATCTTAACCAAAGGCATGTTGCATACTATCACCAAAAGTGTGGCAAAAAGAGCAGCAAAGGAGGGGGCAGCTCCTAGATTCCTGTAGAGGATGATCAAGGCCAGAATGACCTGGACTGGAAGCAGCCAAACTCCATGAATGTGCCAGCAGAAGTCTCCAATTCTTTCAGCATCCACATTGATTAAATTTATAATTTTACCGTTGCTTAAACCAACATACTTAGTGGATATAGATTTCTTGTAAATTAATGATATTAGAGCTGCCCTTAATTGTATGCCAATTCGCTGTGCACCAAAATACCATTGTCTTTGAGTTAGTGACTCCACTGTCTTTGCAAAGAAGAAAATGAGTGCAAGAATCAGACCATAGTGGGTGCCTAAATCATCTTCCTTTCCCAGCAGGAAATTCACAAAGTTTGTGATTAGGAGGGGACCAGTATAGGATGCAATTGTGTTAACTCCTACAGGGAAGAAAAAGCAAAAAATAAAAAGAACAAAAGTATATTAAATACGGGGAGGAGAAAATAAAATAATTATTAGACTACAAGGACAGAGTGGTACCTGCCAAAGCTGCATTCATGAACAAGGGTTTCCATATGGCACAGGCTATGGCCTTTGGCAATGATGATGCTTTTCTGAGCGATTTTTCCAGCAACGGGGAAGCATTTTCTGCTGTTTCTGATTGAGGAATTGGAGGAATATGAGGTAATTCAAGCTTTTGAACTCGACCTCTTTTAAAAATAGGGTTTAACCATTGGAAGGTAAGTTGGCTCCAAATTCCAGCATTTGTGAATTCACCATCATCACCAAGGGAACTTTCATTTTCCTTTTGCAGTAAAGGCTCTACTATGTCACTGTGTTTCCTAGTACAACTAGTAGGAAAAGCATTGAAACAAAGAAGTATTGCGAAAGGAAAGGAAGCAAAATCAACTATATTAGGTTCTGGAAAAGGACTTGGAAAATCTATGGATTTCAAATGTGTGATAGTGTAAATGGTGAGAGATACTGAATCAACGATGAAGGAAAAGACCCACCAGAGGATAAGGATCAATGGCCACCTTTTGTTTCCACTAAGAGTTCTATTCTTTGATAAGACTGCTACTAAAGTTGCTAAAACCCAAGTCATGAACAAGAAGACAGATTTAATAGTGATAATCCTATGATTCCAATATTCATACAAACCAAAATCAAGGTACAGTATTGAGATGATGACATTGGATAGAACAGTGATCATTGTAAAAACTCTACACCCTCTAACTCGTCCATGCTCATTTATATCACCCTCTCTCCTTTGTCTCCAAACGTTTTGCAAAACCCATGTCAGAAACGCTATGGCAAATGTTAAGGTGAGAATCTCCAAGGAGATATCAATGATGACTGACTCCATATTCTACAAGAGTCCCAGTTCAAGTTAGTCTTCACTAATCACAAACCAAAGACCAAAAGATGAAATACGTGGCGAAGAACTAAGAACAAAAAGTGAGTCTGCAATCAACAAGACCTGCATATATAAACACCTGCATATCAATGCCATGATAATGTAATACAATGTCAAGAAAAGCAACCGAATTGAAATTGAAATATTTTTAAGTAAAACAGTAGCACAATCAGAGGATATGGATTTAAAGAACAAGTAGCAGTAGGGACGTTTATAAGAGGAGCAACCTTCGAAAATGTGAAAGGACACACAGTGGCTCTTTTAAGGGTAGGGACAAGGAGTGTTGAAAGTGTTGTACACAACACTGCTACAGGTCTGAGATTCTTATAAATAAATAAACAACAATCACATAAACAGAAACTATCTCTGTCACTTCTTCTTTCTCAACAAAAAAAAAAAATCTGTCACTTCTAATCCTGAATGGAATACTATGAATAAAAGTCAAATGGCGGCCAGAATCTTAATAACAGTCACATTTTTTTTTGACTGAAGAAATAACAGTCACATCTATTTTCCTAAATTCAAGCTGTCACTTTTGCACACTAAGAAAGTAAGAACGTTCATGTATGTCCTCATTCCAACCTCATGCAATTCCTTTTATTTATTTATTTTTCAGTTTTGTAAGATTTCACTATGACACTATAGAGCAAATATATGTATATAATAACCTATATATTTCAAATACTCTTTTACAGCTTATAAATGGAAAAATAATAGTGACATGAATCATGTTTACTCACCAATTACAACATATTGGCTCAATAAATTGTGAAATTTACTGTATTCCTAACATTGTTCTTTATTTCTTTCCTACGTTATTGCTTATTTTTTCCTATAATTAGGATTTTGAAATTTATGCATCCTTCTTTATTTCTTTCCTACGTCATTACTTATTTTTTCCTTTCTTAGCTGACATAAATTTTTAAGGAAATGTAAAGACCACAAGTGTAAAACCCGAAATCTAGGAAAAACTGAAGTGTGCTCATGCTCAAGCGGACACGTGTTGAATGAGGGTAGGAGTGTGGAGAGTAAAAGCCATTCAACTCTAAAAGAAAAGTTTTTCTAAAAAAAAAAAAATTTGTAAAAGAAAAGTGTGCATTTCTTGTAATAGGCATGGCACGGTTTTTTTTTGGTGTGTAAATTATTATTATTATTATTGTAATGCATGAAAACTCATTCTAAGAATGTTATTTTAAATATGAATCATGTTTATCTATTAAAAAAAATGAATCATGTTAATAGTACTCTTAGGGCAATTGTTAATAATTTATTTTAGGAAAGTTTTGACATCACTTTCATGTGAAATTATTTTTTCTTTTCTCATAAAAATTTCTAAAAAAATTTCATAAATTAATGTTCTTAGGACATTTGTTAACTTTTCCCTTTGAATACTGGGTAGAAGTAAAAATTTAACAAAAACATGGTCGTAACCGACCCCTATGGGAAATTCCACCATTAGAATAAAAAATGTTTTTATTCTAAAAAAAAAAAATGTTTACAGTTGAATCATATCATTTTGAATGAGTCCAAATCTTCTGTCTCATCAATTGTACTCTACTCCATGCTCCATCAATAAAACTTGGACAACTGGCCTCTCCCATTAAGTGAGATAACCTTGACTTTAACACTGACATTAATGTTAAAATCATACCTCTTTCCTTTTTATTTTTATTTTTATTTATTTTATTTTTCACAACTTTTGTTTCTTCTCTATGTTTCCGGCTTTTGGTTTCTTTTGATTTTTGTCTCTTGCCACAGCTTTAATTTTTGACTAGTCACTAACCCGTGCGATGCACGGGAAAATTACTGAAAATGAAATCTAATGAATGCAAAGCAATTATGCAAAATACCATTTAATTTAAAAGACAAATATTAGTGAACGTCGTTATCCTTAATTGTTTGTGTTACTTCTAGAGTTTCATATCTAAGTTACTATAATACTACTTGTAGTAACTGAAGCTCACAATATAAGTATATTATATGAGGCCAAAACTTATATTATCTTCAAACTCCCCTTAGCCTTACAGATTCCCTAACAAAATTTATTTTGTATTGAATTTGATTTTAGAGGACTTATTCAAAATTATTTGAATTAAACCTCACAAATTAGAAAGAAAAAATAAATAACATTACAAAATTGTAGCTGATTAATGTACAAATAAACTACCAATTTAACATGATAAATCACTATTAGTAATTTAGAAAGCAAAAATTAACAAAATTAAAGTTGTTACCCATTTAACCTAAAACTTTTCATATTCTAAAGTTGTCAAACACCTATTAACAAATAACTATTAATATAAAATATTCAGTAATTACTTCAATACCACAAGTTGTTCATGTTGTAAAAAATTTGAGAGAATAACACAGCAAGCATCTTAAACTCTTTTCTTTGCTTCCAACACTATCATAATTGGTTGTCTCTTTGAGAGAACATGCCATTAAAGAGACAACCAATTACGATAGTGTTGGAGGCAAAGTAAAAGATTAAAAAAAAATGAAGAAGCAAGCGGTTTGGCTAGCATACCAGCTAGTTAATTTATATCAAAAGACATAAAAATCTTACAATCAAATAGAATCCATAAGTAAATAAATACGTGTGGTGCAATTAGATAAATAAAAGGTTTGTCAAGATGATCAAGTTTGGCAATGAAGAAGACACAGCAGCTATTGATGAGGGTAATCTCTATCTTAAACTTGTGATAATGATGAAAATGCAACAACTACTAATTATGCAAATCTAGCATAATCTTGTTTTGATTCACCTACAACAAAAATGATGATAATTAGTTAATTACCATAAAAAGATTATATCAAAAAACAGTCTTTCATGATATAGCCAAGAGTACAATCAAAATTAATAGAAGGAAATTTAAATCAATTTCAATGATGAAGAAGAGATTCACTTAAATGAGGAAACCAAGAAAAAAGGAGAAGAATCATGTTCTGAGTCTAGTATTGAATTTTAAACTCTATAATTCAATTTGCTAACTACTAAAATACCTTAGCAAATTGAATTTCTACAAGCACTGATTACATCATTCAATTAAAATTCTGCGATCACGAGATACTACTAAAACTCTATCATTTAATTTTCTAACTACTAAAACTCTATCACACGGATACTACTAACACTCTATCACACGAATTACACAATATAAACCAATAATGTCACCGCCTTAAACACAAAAAAAAAAAAAAAACCAAATCAATTTTAAACATGGAGACAAACAATCATATATCAGTACAAATACCCAACCTAAATAAATAAAAACTCATATATGACCCATAACACAAAAGAGGCAGTAACAAAATTATAAAAAAAAAATCAATAAAAAAGAACAACACTATTAATCTAATCCTTACATTGAACTATTATGCAAGCAACAGCAAGAATATAGATCAAGAGCAATTGGGATTTAGAGATACCTAAACTGAATCATCTAGCTTTTCGGTATTAATATAATGTGAGGAGAGGAAGAGATGAAGGAGTTAGAAAGCCAAAGTCTGGTGTTAGGAAGTTGAAGGGTTGTCGTTTGAGATTGTAACCATGGAACACAAAGGGTTGTTGTTTAAAATTGTAACCATAGAACACAAAGGGTTGCCATCTAAAATTATAACCATGGAACACAAAGGGTTAGGAATTATTTTCTTTTTATTAGTGTTTTTAAATTTAAGAAAACTAATTTTTAATTGTAGGAAAAATTCTAGAAAAAGAATGGTAATGACATGGCAACTAATGTGGCTCAACTTAAGCATAGCAACATTAAATGCTACGCTTCAATTTTTAGTAATATATAGATTTGAACTCTTCCCTTTATTGTCTCATTGTATTCCTATCTTTCTTCCAAAGTTTTATTGTCCATTGCCACAGAGGTTCCTTTTGTCCTATAGGTTTTGTTTTCAACTTTTGAGAGACTCCTGCTAAAACAAGCAACTTTCAAGGCTTCTAAAGTATTGTCCAGTCACACAATAAGTTTTCTCTTTTTGGTTTAGTGTAAATAAATTTCTTTTTTTAATTTCTTTTAGGATTTATAACAACTTTCTTATATACACTTGTGTGAGTTTGTGTCTAAAGTGTGTGTGTGTATATATATATATATATATATATATATATGTTGTTTATTAAAAAAATTACTATGTTGTTTTTGTTTTGTATTAAGGTCATGAGTGATAGCAATTATCATACTAAGACTGATAGTCAATCGGTTCAAAAATTGAATTTTGAAGATAAGGATTCACCACCTGTGATAGTTGAACAACCAGAACCAATATCAATAGATAGCAACAATAAAATTCATGCTAACATAGAAGAAGAAGTGATTCCGAAATTAGGAATTGAGTTTGAGACTGAGCAAGATGCGTATGATTTCTATAATAGTTATGCGCGTGTAGTTGGATTTAATATTAGGCGAAGTAAGGGCCATAAGGGTGATAAAGATGGTTCACGTAAATGGTTAGATAGAGTTTTTTGTTGCTCTTGCGTGGGAATACAAGGGAATGACAAAAGAGATGATAATGTGAAATGCCATCGTCCAAAAGTAAGATGCGGTTGCTTGGTAGAGATGAAAATTAGTTGTAGATATAGTGAAAAATATTGTGTGGTAAAATTTGTGTCAGAGCACACACATGTCTTAGCTCCTCCTCATAAGCGTATATTCCTTAGATCTCAAAGGTCCATTAATCTAGCCCAAGTCGTTGAGGCTGAATTAGTAGATAGTTCTGGAATTGCACCAAGAGCAAGTGTAGGACTAATGGCCAGAAGGTTAGGTGGACTTGACAATCTTGGCTTCATTCCCGAGGATTATAATAATTATTTGCGTTCAAGAAGAATAGATGAGAAGAAAAGCGGGGATACAGGAGGCCTACTTGAATATATTCAAAGAATGCAATCTGAAGACCTTAATCTTTCTTATGCAATTTAGGTTGACCTTGATGATCTAATTACAAATATTTTTTGGGCAGATGGTAGAATGAAGTTTGATTATGAATATTTTGGGGATGTAGTGTGCTTTGATACAACTTACAAAAAAAATAAAGAAGGTAGGCCGTTTGATTTTGAATATATGATGAAACATCCGAGACTTTCATGTAGTTTGTTTGATTTTTTTCAGAAAGCAATGTTTGGTAAGAAACCATAGACTATCCTCACAGACCAAGATACTGCAATGGCAAAGGCATTAGCTTCATAAAGGCCAGAGACACATTATTGTTTATGTGTTTGGCATATGTACGAGAATGCAGCTAAGCAACTCAAAGAAGTGTTTGGAAGGTACAATACTTTTGCAGCAGATTTTAGTAGTTGTGTATATGACCATGACTATGAAGATGATTTTTTAGATGCATGGGATAATATGCTTGATAAATATGATCTAAAGAATAACAGTTGGTTGCAAAGAAAATTTGAGTTAAGGGAGAAATGGGCTTTGGTTTATGGGAGGAAAACATTTTGTGCTAATGTGTCTACTACTCAAAGAAGCGAGAGTATGAGCAGTCAAATTAAAAGGTACATAACTTATAATTATGACTTGTTGCATTTCTTTCGTCACTTTGAAAGGTTGGGTGATGATAGACGTCTTGAAGAGTTGAGAGCAGATTTTAAAGCAACTCAAAGTAAACCATCATTAGAATATCCAAGAGAAATATTGAAGCATGCAATGAGTGTTTATACTTTTGCAGTATTTAAGTTGTTTAATCATGAATTATGGCTTACTTGGGATTGTGAATTGCATAAGGATGGTGAGGTTGGATTTGTGATAAAATATAAAGTTATTTCTCCTCGTAAATCTCACCAACACATTGTTCAATTTGATTCATTGGATTCTACAATGATGTGTATTTGTAATAAATTTGAATTTGTTGGAATTTTATGTGCCCATGCCTTAAAAGTGTTATCTCTTCAAAATTGTAAAAGGGTGCCAAATCAATATATTTTAAAAAGGTGGACAAAAGATGCAAATGATGGTTCTGCAATGAAAAATTATATGCATGTAGGACCACATGACCAAAATGCAGATGTGGGAAGTCGTTATAAAGTGTTGCTTAAATTGTATTCTAATTTGGTAGCAAGAGCTGCATTGACTGATGAGTCTTTTCGTATTTCTTTGGATGCTCATGAAAGTACTTTCAACAAAGTAGAGGCAAATTTGAAAAATTTATCAATTGAAGAATCTATTGTTGGGAGCACTTGTTTCAAATCAAAGGCTCAACAAGCTAATGACAATGTGCAGCCTACTATTTGTGAAGGAAATAAAATTAAAGGAATTAAGCTTAAAGGGAGACAAGCATGTGTAGAGACATCTCGTAGAAGAAAGGGTGCATTAGAGAAAGCTACAAGAAAGAGAAAACGTCAAACTAAAGCATCCTCTCATATTCAACGACTCACACTTTGGTATGAAATGTGTTTTGTGTTTTGTTACTTTGTGCTTACAATTTGTTAGACAATAGTATGTACTAATTCTCTAAATTATTTATATGATTTTCATTGTGAAATGTATTAGGAAGATAGCATGGCAAATTTAAATACACCTAGCTTTATTGATATATGCCAAGGATTGACAAAGAAGTAATAGAGCACAGTCTCAATGTCGACCTAACAAAGAAGCCCGTTCAACAGAAGAGACGAGTATTTGCCCTAGAGTGGAACAAAGCAGTCATGGAAGAGGTGGAAAAGCTCTTAGCCGCTGAATTTATACAAGAGGTTTACTACCCCGAATGGCTTGCCAATGTTGTCATGGTAAAAAAATCCAATGGAAAGTGGAGAATGTGTGTGACTTCACAGACTTAAACAATGCATGCCCCAAAGATAGTTTTCCCCTTCCCAAAATTAACTTGACTTGTTGATTCGACAACTGGTCATGAACTGCTAACCTTCATGGATGCTTTTTCAGGTTATAACCAAATCCTAATGAAGTAGGAAGAACAGGAGATAACTGCGTTCGTCACTAGCCAGGGCCTATATTGCTATAAAGTCATGTTGTTCGGATTGAAGAATGCATGTGCCACATACCGAAGGTTGGTAAACCAGATGTTGAGTAAGCAAATAGGAAAGAATATGGAGATCTATGTGGATGACATGCTCATAAAAAGCAAGGAAGCCAAAAACCCACCTTGAAGACCTCTAAGAGATGTTCGATACTTTGAGAAGTTATAGAATGAAGCTTAACCTTGCGAAGCGAAGTGTTTTTTCGAGGTCTCATCGGGAAAATTCCTAGACTTTATGGTATCTCGGTGAGGAATTGAGGCAAATCTAGAGAAGGTTAAAGCCATACTTGACATGACTTCTCCCAAGACAGTCAAAGAGGTGCAAAGGCTAACAAGGTGAGTGGCAGCATTAAATAGGTTTGTCTCGAAGGCCACCGATAAGTGTCTCCCCCTTTTTAAAACTCTTAGCGAGGCTTTCCATTGGACGGACGAGTATGAAGCAGCCTTTTAGAACCTCAAGGAGTACTTGGCCAAGCCTCCATTATTGAGCCCGTTAGTAGAAGGAGAAGATTTGTTTTTGTATCTAGTTGTGTCACAAATAGCCGTTAGCTTGGCGTTAATCTGTGAAGAATCCAAGGTATAACGGCCTATATACTACACAAGTTAGGCTTTTCAGGGTGCCGAAGCAAAGTACCCATGAATAGAGAAGATGGCCTTCTCGTTAATTGTGGCTTCAAGGAAGTTTCATCCATACTTCCAAGCTCATACCATCATGGTAATGATGGATCAGCCGGTTTGAAAAGCGTTAAGCAAACCAGATGCTGCAAGGTGCATGGTCTAGTGGGCTGTTGAGCTAAGCTAGTTTGACATTGAGTATAGGCCAAGAATAGCGACCAAATCTTAGGCTTTAGCAGATTTTATTACAGAATTAACTCTTCCATATCTAGATTGAGAGGCAGAGTATTAGATGATTTGTGCAGATGGCTTGTCTATTCCAGGGCTCGAAGGCGTCGGTATCATTATGATGTCACCCGAGAATGACGTCCTTAAGTATAAAGTTCAACTCCAATTTCTAGCAACGAACAATGAAGCAGAGTATGAAGCAGTCCTTGCTAGCTTGAGAATTGCAAAAGCCTTGGGAATCAAGAATTTGAGATTGAGGACTGATTCTAAGCTAATTTTTGGGCAAATAACCAACAAATATGAAGCAAAGGAAGAGAGAATGAAGAGATACCTCAGGCTGATGACATAACTCATTAACAAATTTGATGATGTCAAGTTTGAGTAGATCCCAAGGGAGAATAGCTTAGCTGGCGACGAGGTTGCTAAACTCGCATCAATTGAAGATGCCTTAGCAATTGCAGAGTTGCTTATGGAAGTGCAGACAATCCCTAGTATCGACGGATTACAAGCCTTTGCAGTCCAGCAACCAAGCACCTAGAAGGACCCAATCCTTTCTTACATTAGAGATGACCAACTACCATCTGACCCATTAGAAGCAAGGAAGGTTAAAGTCAGAGCAGTTGGATTCACTATCGTAAATGGTGAACTTTACAAGAGAGGATTCTCATTGCCATACTTGAAATGCCTAACTCCTAAAGAAGCAACATATGTGTTGCATGAAATCCATGAAAGAGTATGTGGAAACCATTCAGGACCTCAATCTTTGGTGGGAAAGACGATTAGGGTAGGCTACTTTTGGCCAACTATGCAGAAAGACATGGTTGAACTAGTCAAGAAATGCGATAAGTGTCAATGGTTCAGAAATGTGCAACATATACTTGGAGAATTACTGATGAGTATCTCCTCACCTTGGCCATTCTCCACATGGAAGATCGACATCGTTGGTCCACTCCCTCGGGGGAAGAAGCAGGTCAAGTTCCTGCTTGTCGCCATTGATTACTTCACCAAATGGGTTAAAGTAGAACCATTGGCAGTAATCACTAAAGGCAAAATACAGAGCTTCGTCTAGAAGAACATTGTTTGCAGGTTTGGAATCCCAAAGACGATCATCTTTAACAATGGTCAACAGTTTGACAACTGAAAATTCAGGGAATTTTGTACAAAATTGGGAATAAAAAACCACTATTCATCACTTAGGCACTCACAGGCTAATAGACAGACAGAGGTAACAAATCATACTTTACTCAAACTCATCAAAGCATGACTTGAGGGGGTAAAGAGTGCATGGCCAGAGGAGTTACCAGGAGTGCTATGGGCTTATTGAACAACTGCAAGGACACCAATAGGAGAAATGCCATTTAAATTGGCTTTTAGTATGGAAGCAGTCATTCCTGTTGAAGTAGGGATGTCTAGTCTTAGGCAAGCTCACTATGACGAATGATCAAACAATGACGAGCTGAGACTCAACTTGAATTGTTTACCTAAACTTAGAGTCGAGGTAGCCCTAAGGATGGCCCGATATCAATAGAAGATGGCAAAGTACCACAATTAGAGGGTAAAACTTAAAAGCTTCAACTCCAACGATTTGGTACTGCGAAAAGTCTCATAAGCCACTAAGGTCCCAGCTCAAGGGAAATTGGGCCCTACTTGAGAAGGTCCATATAAGGTCATCCATTACTCAAGGAGAGGAAGCTACTACTTGAAGGAGCTCGACGGTAATCCACCTTTGTGTCCCTAGAACGTGGAACATCTCAAGAAGTATTATCAATAAGAAGTACTTGGATTAATAAGCATCATCTATAGGAGTACCTCGCTTGGTGATGCACCGGATAAGCGAGATTTCATTGTTTTTTCCTTTCAAGTATTTTGGTCAAGTTATTTTCAGTAATTTCCTTATAACCCCCTCGTAAATGAGGGTGCATGAAATAATAAGGCTCCATAAGCCATCTCTTTTTTAATAAGTTTGACAAAGCTTCAAATTTAAGTTACAGAAGAGAAGGAGATATCCATTGCAAAGTGGTAAAAATTTGAAATTTGAATGACGAGTTTAAATCATAAACGTGGTAAAAATTCGAAATTCGAATGATGAGTTTAAATCATAAATATGGTAAAAACTCGAATGATGAGTTTAAATCATAAACATGGTAAAAACTCGAATGACGAGTTTAAATCATAAATATGGTAAAAACTCAAACGACGAGTTTAAATCATAAACATGTTAAAAACTCTAATAATGAGTTTAAATCATAAATATGGTAAAAACTCCAACAATGAGTTCAAACCATGAACACAACAAGAATCCAAAATGATAAGAATCACAAAAGTATGAAAATTCCAAGTTCATATCATTTATTCCCAAAAAGAATATCATGTATGGACGAAAGAGCCTTAAACAACGAAGTCTAGTATTGTAACTTCAAGATTTAAGCTATAGCAAAGACTCCTTAAGCAAAAGCTAGATAAAAAAGAAGCCTAGATAAAGTGCATTGCTTATAAAAACAAAAGCCACAAAACACGAGGCATCCAAAATATTCATTGTTTCTAAAAACCTCAAAACAGGAGGCATCTATTGTCTTTGAGTTAAAGCCTCAAAACACAAGGCAACTAGAGTTTTCAAAAAAGAAAAGAGAAAAAGAAAGCAACAACAAAAAGTTATCTTCCTTTCAAGGAGAAGTGATGACCTTCTTAACATGGCCCTCGTCCATGTGAGCCTCATCCACAACTTCACCTAGGGTAGTACCATCTCCTTCAAAGAAAGATCAGCAACAGTTTCACCTTCTTTCTCTTTAGTCTTGTTAGCAAGAATCTTGGTATCAATGGCTTTGAAGTCAAGGTTCGCAAAATCTGCTACTTGGCTATGGTGCTTTATCATCCACCTACAAAGAAGCTCGAAGCCCTTGAAGTCTTGGATGAATTTGAGATCAGAGAAATGATTAGACTCAAGAAATTTGGTGATCACCTTCACACGTTCTTCGTCTGTCTTTAGAAGGGCGACTTGAACTTCCTCGTCCTTTTGAATGATAAGCTTCTTCTCCACCTTTAGCGTGTCTTTGAGTTCCTTCACCTTCTCTTTAGCCTTCGTTGCTTGGTCCATTGCCTCGATTAGATCCTTCCTTAACTTCAAGCTCAGCCTCAATTGAGTCAACCTTGGAATTGACCACCACTACCTTCTCTTCACCGCTTAGGTAATCTGTCGTCAAATGTAGGGATTCACAAAGAACACGAAAAACAAAAGAAGGGTCGAAACTTTTAATAGGTGTAAATACTCAATGAGAAATAAAAAGTAGCTGAGTAAAATACCTGCACCAATTATGAATGTGACGGGTGACTAGTTAGTGAGAAGGGATGGACGAGAGACCTCTAAGCTTGTTGTCATTAATAACATTATGAGCTCGTCTAAGGGCAAAGTGTGAGGATCTTCCCGGACACTCTTGCCAACCTTACCCTTCCCTTTGGAGCGAGTGGTTGAAGGAGTGAAGGTCATCATCTCAAGGGAAGGTGTGGGAGAAGATGGGGTGCCAAAAATAGACAAGGGGGTAGGAGTTTCGTCTTTTCCTTCATCTAGCTTGTGTTTCTTCGATCTAGGGGTAAGTTAAGACAAAGGCTCATTCTTCAAGTTCTTCACACGGACATATTTATCTTTGCTATACTTGGTAGCCATTTCTACAAAACAGAAAGTCAGAAAACCAAGTTCCTATCAAGAAAAAGGGAAGTTGGTCTAACAGAAAGGTAAAGGAACGCACCAAGAGAGGGGATTTCCCATTTCTGTAGCAACCATGGGACCTCACCCCACAGGTCGTCAATCATGGTTTCCCATCTAGATCCAAAAACAAAAAAGTATCATGATTTCCAGTCATGAAAAGAAGTAGGAAAACTACGGACTATCCTAGACTCCCTACTCTAAGGAAAAAGTTCAAAATACCCATAGTGGGTAGAAGGTTTCAAATGGTATAAATGAAGGAATTCATTTAGGGTTATCATGTCCCCATTGTGGGCAAATACCCAAACCGACATACTGACCAATAAGCGTCCTCCAAGCATTAGGGACGAGTTGTCTTGGTGCAACATTAAGAATAGAAAGAAGTTGCATGATGAAAGGGTGAACAAAAAATGAAGGCTACATGAAAAAGTAGCCTCGTAAAAACTAACCTCACCGTGGGCAAAGGAGCATGCTTTTCCATTTGGACGAGGTAATCTTCTGACAACCCTTCTAGGGAATTGAAATCTTTTTCTTATAGATTTCAGGTGCCTTTGCTCTAAAGAGCAAGATTCGGAGAAAGCATGGAAAAGGATTGAAGATGAAGAAGAGGAGGGTTTAGAAGACAACGAGGGTTTCGATACTACAATTTCAAAATCTTTATCCATAGATTCACCACTTGAAGACAGACCAGTATCAAGTTCGCTAGACCTAACATTGGTGTCCCTATACTCTATGGTAGTCATCTCTAAGTAATTAGCAATCAAGGAATGACGAATCGGAGGGTAAAGAGTGGTCAAAATAGGTCTGGGAGCCCCATAATCTTGAGGTAAAAGCAACCTACTTGAGGATGATGCCCACCGGTGAACTCTAAGAACGCCCCTAACCTAGCGAAGAATAATGAAATAGAGGGAGCTTCTTGCCAAATGAAAGCAAAATAAACCATTAATGGAGTTTTGAGGAAAAGTAGTCTTACCGAACTGAATGTGCGGGAGCTCTCTTTTTTGAAAGTTTAAGACTTCAAATACAGCCCACATTGAAGAAGAAGGAGAATATGAGGAGTTTTTGCTGAAAAAGGGAAGCAAAATCAATGCATGGGAAACACAAGGAAAACACACACGTGTGACCAATACAAGAGGGAAATGTGGCAATCACCTGATAGGAATATCGTCTCACAATAAATGTGATGAAACGATAATCTCGGGGCACGAACAAGTTGACCCACTAAAAAATACTTTCCATATTCCTTTGCTCGTCCAAATGAATGACAACAAAGGAATAAAGGGGGCAACTGGCGAGTAGCATATAAACGGTCGTTTGTACTTGCAAACCGTCCATAATAATGATGAGTAAGAGTATAGATGAGCGTAATTGCATTAATTCTAGACATCATTCAATGATTGAGTGATAAATGAGCGCGAAGCCGTTACTACCGTCCAATAATGTGTATTTAAATGATCGTTACAAATAGTAAAAGGATGGGGTTAAGTGGTCATCATTGAGCCATAACTCCTCCAGCTGTAGTACAATGTTACATAGAGCATTTATTCACATGGAGGCTATATAAAGCCAAGAAAGCCAGGTAAATGATTCATACAAACACATATACACACAGATTGCTCTACTGATTACTTATTTTCTAAAGAACCTAAGCTAATTGAGGCATCGGAGGGTCCTTGGTAGGCCCTAAACCGGTGCCATTATCCACTTTGTGTTTTCTCTTGCATAGGATCTCCAGGTCGTCCATTGTACTGACAAGGAAAAATCGGCGAGGCGAAATCTTGCTCCATCAACTACAATAAAATAATATATTTACTACAAAGCAGTGTGAAGACATGAATAAAATACTATATTTAATATAAAGTAGTGTGAACACGCAATTTAATAGTACTTTTTTTACCTATGAGCTACCGTTTGGCTATGCATCAGAATCTGTGGAGCCAAATTATTTGGCTTTGGCTCCAACAATATAGCTATAAATTTGTATTTTGATGTGCTAAAAACTATATTGCTATTTTTAGCAATATAGTTTGGTGGTGCTAAAAATAGCAATATAGTTTTTTAGCACCACCAATACCAATGCTCTTGTATATTTACTTTGAATGAATACCAACGTGATTATCACGAAGCATTGTCTTTTTGAACCCTATTGAATTGCAGAAATTTACATGAATCTATCGGCATGATTTCCTCAAAATCATCTAAGAAATTTCTTTTTGAATAGAACCTCATAATGCAATTGCGTCCTTGTTGGATTACTGATAGTGGAATTGTTGCGAAGTTTGCAATTTTTTTTTCCTTCTTTTTTTAAGAATCTAAATAGTGTAATCGGCAAATGGTTTAATTGTCACGATTTATTTCTGACAATTTATCAAAGGTTCCATATGAGGTCCTTAGATTAGTGGAATCAGTAAATGATGTAATGGTCATGATTTATTTCTAAAACTTCATTAAAGGTTTCATATGAGGCTCTTAATTAGATTAATTAGTGGAATCAGTAAATGGTGTATAGCCATGATTTACTTCTAAAACTTTATAAAACGTTTCATATGAGGTCCTTAATTAGATTAGTGGAATCAGAAAATGGTGCATAGCCCTACACTTTAATAAAGGTTCCAACTTTTAGCACTAAACGGATAACTTCAAATGATTTTGATTATTATAATTATTATTTTTAATTGATAATTTTGTATCTTCTCCCTTAATGGGATGCCAAAATACTAATTAACTTTGTATATTAGTCTTAAGTTATTCTAAGAGTAGTCAAATATTCTCTAGTATATAAAATCTAAATTAGGTTCATTGTAAAAAGTATTGCTTATATTAATACCATATGTAGTTGTTAAGGGTTTTTTTATTGTTGACGTAGGTCGTTAGACCGAACTACGTAAACCTTTATATATGCTATTTCTTTCATACTTTTACTTATCATTCAATTATCTCACACAATCACACAACTTTAACATGTGGAGTCTGGTGTCATAAAGAGTAAAAATGACGCCATACCTGTAAATCTCAGTGACGCTTCCTCCATCATTGCATGTAATATACCAACCCACTTACAATGACTAGGTAAGAAACATTAGCCTTCGCTTCTAGATAGTGACACCGAGCTGCAATAACCTTATTTGTGGAATTGTACAAGCCCATTTACTATATGCCTGGGCGGCGATTCAATTATGTGGTTAGCTACTTGGCTCATATAAACTTCAAGTCAAAATCCTATTACTATCAAAGAAATATTCCTCTCTGGAAGATTTTTGGATTTTTCATTGTGTCATCATCACCCGATCAAAGCAAGCAAATTTTCCATTACATGGGTCCCTTTGCATAGATTGACTCTAGTCAATACGGCCATCAGTTCTTCCGTTTTTGTGGTTATTGGCAATTATGTGTGGAATAAGTTGGTTTTTTCCTATTGAAATTGAACAGTGGTTTAAAATAAGTGGAAAAGAAGAAAGAATTGTTAATTTTTGCTTGAAGTTTATAATAGCTAACCCAAGTTTGGGGCAAGGTGTGATTGGTCAAAAGCAAAGAAGATTGAATTGATTAAGAATGTCAAAAATTATATAATCAAGGTTTTTTTTTTTATTTTTTATTTATTTTTAGAAGGTATAATCAAGGTTGTTGGATATACTATTCAAGGTTTCAATTAAGGACCAGCCAAGGAAGGGGAAACACCCATGCAAATGCAATGAGGACCAAACTCACCTAGCCCCAATCATGGGTTAGCTACTTAGCTCATATAAACTTCAAGTCAAAATCCTATTACTATCAAAGAAATATTGCTCTACGGAAGATTTTGGATTTTTCATTGTGTCATCATCATCCGATCAAAGCAAGCTAATTTTCCATTACATGGGTCCCTTTGCATAGATTGACTCCAATCAATACGGCCATCAGTTCTTGCGTTTTTGTGGTTATTGGCAATAACGTGTGGAATAAGTTGGTTTTTTCCAAGTTTGGGATAAGGTGTGATTGGTCAAAAGCAAAGAAGATTGAATTGATTAAGAATGTCAAAAATTATATAATCAAGGTTTTTTTAAAAATTTTTTTAGAAGGTATAATCAAGGTTGTTGGATATACTATTCAAGATTTAATTGAAGTTAAATATAATGGTGGTTCCATAAACTACAATTCCAAGATTTAATTGATTTATTCAAAACCATATTGTTTTGAGGTAATGTGACATTTAACAGTTGCCTCATTCATGAATAGGGGCAGAAGGGTCATTTTGCAAACACTATGCAATGTTAGGGGTGTAAATCCAAAATTTTGAAACTTTAAAGATAAAATTCAAATTTTATGAATTTAAGAGTGTAAATTGCAATTTAGTTTAGCCAAATTGACAAATCAACTTAAGAGTGTAACTTTTTATTTAGTTTGACCAAATTGAAAAATCATATAATCTAAAGAAGTCCTTCAAAAACTAAAATAAACAAAATTTCATAAAAAATAAACAAACTAAAGTTAATGTTTAACTATGAGTCACAGGGGCAACCTGTGTAAGTATTGAACTCATTACCACCACCCTCCATCTTATTTTTACAAGGACTTTGTAATAAAGTCTCTTGATTGCTTATATAGTTATATGTTCATTCAAGAATAGAATTCACTTAGTTATTGTTTAACTATTTTAGCAATGTCAAAGAGGCCGAGAGGGTTGTTTGGATTTGTTGTTTTCATAACTCGTATTTACCAGGTCTAATTGTATTAATTGCTTGTAGATAGGGTGGCCTCGTTAAAATTGTTTGGATGGTTTAATTTCAACAAGTGGAAAAGTAATGATATAAGTTGGAGGTAGATGCTTGGGAAGGGAATCTCCCAACCCATCCATAATATCGCCCAACTTTGATAGGAAATGATTTTGAACCCATCCTCATCTCTTTTTCGATTTAAGCCCTGAAAGCCACCCCTATCAAGTGAGGACAATGACCATTCATAAAAACAATAATCACATAGATAGTGTATGCGTAAGAAATGGGGCATGGGATAACTATTAAAGACTATTCTAACCTGTGGCAGCCAAAGAAAAGAATATCTATGATGTAAGACTAAAATTTTTATTGGTATTATTTGAGTGGAAAAGAACTATGCATATAGAATGCAATGGACATAGCCAAAAAAATAAAAAAGTAACAATAATTTTACAATATTTTCAAATTAACATGGCATATAATTTAAATTAGAGATTGTGGAGGGCTCATATCTAAATTGACAACCTAATTTGAGAATATTATGAAGTTGTTATAACTTTTTCTTATATCTATAGTATTACACATATTGTAGGAAGAATTAACAACAAAAAGAAACATTTTAAAAGCTGAATACCATCTTAAAATATGCAATAAAAGTCGAGGATTAAGCGTGCCTTTTGAATCAGTTTATTTAGTTTTTTACTATTTTTTTTTTATTACCAAGAGTGTGCCAAAGTATTCTTGTATTTTGAAAAAAAGTTGCAAAAGGTGAAGAAAAATTGAGGTTTTAAAAATTTGTACATAAAAACTAAAAGCTAGCCAAAAAGCTGAACCCAAACAGACACTAAATGTATAAATAAACCTAAATTTTATTATCTTACAAAATGATTCTTCATTTTTAAACGTAATGTATAGAGTTCTACTATTATAATAAAAAATCTCCCAATAATATATATATATTTTTGAGAGGTAAGTTAGAACATGGAAAATCTAGTGTACTAACAGGTCTAATATCACTAACGGTAAAATCTCACAATATTTTTTCAACAAAGTTGAGATGTTAATTTAATATTAAAATAAAATAAAATAAAATTATACCCAAACTCACAACAGTTCAAAATAAGATTATTGTGAAGATATTGTAAAATTTTGTTGTGTCCTTAAAATTTCTCTAATAAATAAATAAATAAATAATAACTAACTATTTATTTATTAATTATATTATTGATTTGACATTGATCACATTTATTGATATTTTGATTTAAGCTTTGATCATTTCATTTTTTTTTTTTTTTTGATGAGCAGATCATTTCATATTTCAATCTTCATACTCTTTCACATTTGTATAATATAATGGTTGATGTTTATTATGCAGATCCTATTATACACAAGTTTACACGTACTAATAAAATGCACTAAAATTGTAACTCACAGATTTCAGTGCTTATTATAAGTGTTATGTATTTACAAAACGTGTGTTGTAGTATTTACCCTAATATACAAGTGTCATGTGAAACATTTCACATCAGGAAATGGGAAAGGAATAGTTTTTTTTAAGAAGTAAGGGAAAGGAATAGTTGATAGATGTATGAAACCATGACCTTACACCACATGTGAATATGGAATACAATTAAGGCTACGGCCCATTGGAGAGAAACTTTTTTACCATTGGAAAAGTTGTTTAGAGCTTCTTCTTCGAAGTATCAGAGAGTACAACTTATGCCTAGTCCATGATTATGGGTCCAGATTCGTTTTCCCATGCATTGAAAAGTCTTGCCATCATTTAATTTTGTCTCATGATGGTCTTTTCGCATTCAATATTTCAAATGTCTCATCTATGAAGTATGGCCCGTTATTGTTGTGGTCACGGTTTGGCTTTTCCTAGTAGAAAAGTCTCTTCTGAATAGATAATAATTATATCTCACATTGTCTAAACAAAAGGTCATTCACCACTCAAATACTATGATATTTTCTTTACTCTTATAAAAGATGAAAAGAAATGAAGGTTTATACCACATTCTTTATATAAAAAAAAAATACCACATTCTTTATAGGAACCGTAACAAATATTGAACCTCGAAGAAATACTATAGATATTTTAATAATTTATTTAATTGTTATTTTAATAATTAATTGATTTAAAAATATTAGTAAATAAATTTAGATGTCATTTTTTTTTTCACTAAAACAAACCATTAGGCAAGTCTGATATATGTTTAAAAAAAAAAAAATCCAAAATATGTCATATATATACATATATATATATATATATATATATATATATATATATATATTTGGCTTTATGGTTTATTATTATTATTTTTCTCTCTTTGCAGAATTAATTATTCATTGAAGATATCATTTGGTGTTAGATATCCTTTAACTGGGCATCATGCGCATGTAAGATGATAATTTAAATTATGCTTATAGAACCAAATATAATTATAATTAAAAAAATTATATTACGTTTCTCCAAAAAAAATTATATTATTATTTTAATATCAACATCAATAGCAACATTGGTCATTCAAATCAATGTTTACGGTATATGTAAATGTTTTATCTTAGAAATTCAAATAGATTATATGCAAATGTTTTATCTTAGAAATTCAAATAGATTCGATAAACATGGAATGACAATTTTACCCCGCCCCCAATTGACTTGCTCTTTCATGCTTCGTTTTGCGCAAGTTTTGCCCATTCAGCAAAGGTGGTGGAGTGGAATGGAGATGTGTTTAGACTTTTTAGATCCATCCTGCTCTATCCCCGTCCCGCATTGATAAGGGTTATAATTGTAAAATTTTCATATCCTAAAACCCAATTAGTTAAACAAACAAATCAATATTAGCTTATTTTATTCTATCCAATATAGCTCTTTGCCTCTATTTTGTTATGTGTTATACTATAAGGTTCTTGTTTTTGTTGTGATATTGTTTTATAAAATACTTAGATAATATTATTTAGTTTTTGCTAAAAATTAGTCTGATTTGATATGAGATAAATTTAGTTGTAATTTCAAGTATATTTTTATTATGAAACAAGGTTTATTAAAAAAATTGTAATAGTTATTGGGCAAGTTAATAAGAAGTAGAGTTTTTGAGAATGGGGCGGGGTTTCGCGGGACCCCAATAGGGCAGGGATGGAGCATGAAAATTTTTCTTGTCATGTGGGAATGGGGCAAAACAAAATCATGTGAGGCGGGAACAAAGACCCTATCTTTTGGCCCTGTCCCGCCCCATTGCCATCCTACCGAAACCCTCATGAGAAACAAAGTGTCATGCTGGAAGGAATATATTCCAACAACCTAAATAATATACATTAAGTGAAAGCATAATCATAGTTTTGAAGCTCCTCGTAATTATTTATCTAATAAATCCAGAATATCACAAAACTTCTTCATTGAATTTTTTAGAAAAACTCCAAGCAGATATGCATTTACCATGAAAAGATTAGTAACAATATGAGTTCCTTAGAATAAGTTATAAAGTTTAAATTGAACTAGGTTGTTTAGGTTTAAAATCAGATTCAACAAATACATGTGAAAGACGAACTCATAAGTTATTACACCGAAAGATAAGTTAAATCTTTTAGGATTAGTGCCCTTAAATCCTATTGTATGATGCTATGTATGACATTATGTATGACTTAATGTTGTGATTAATAAAGTTATTTTATTATTATCTAAAATAATGGTAACATGAATATTTGGACATTATTATATAATCCATGAGATGCATAGTATGTGATTTAGTCACAGAGATATAAGTCACAAGTTTTTTGTAAACTTAGAATTTTAGTTTGTAGTTGGTGATGAAATTGGGCATTTTATCTGCAAAGACTATAACATATCAACTAAGATGATTTGTCTTGATTATGGAAGTAGAGACTTCTAGTTGATATGTTGATATATTTTAAGAGTTAAGACATATTGAACTGGATCTTTGTGAGATTTATTATTCTCCTAACGATTGTTAAATGAATAATAAATCTCACGACTTCTATTTACGGGAACTCTTAATCCTGAAAAAATAATGGATTTGATCATGAAGTGTAGGTTACGTTGATATATTAGGAGTGAGATCTAAAGTCATGATCAAAACCTTAGTATGTTGGGCAGCCACATTTAGTGTTGATGGAACATATATTCTCAAGATGAAATTCATAATCTCTTAAAGAAAATATAAAATTGTATGTTTTTAGACCTCTTAAAACACAATTGGATTAACCTAGGTAATAAGCCAAGTTATTAATTAGTCCAAATTATAGATCTAGGTTATCACAATCAAACAATCATATTATGCATAACAAATGAAATATAAATAACACAATGATATGATGACCAAGGAAACCAAATCAATAAAAACCCGAGGAGGATTTAACCTCGCTATCCTCAAGGTAAACCTAAATCCACTATGAAAGAATCGAAGTTTTACAATAGCGACTTAGACCACTAACATCCTATTGCTACCCACCAGTAGAAACTTACTAACATGACTACGTACAAACTCCGAGACCACAGACTCCTTCTTTCTTGGATTCTCCAGCAAGTACAAGCATACCCGCTTGTGTTTCTTTAAGTTCTTGTGGCAGCAATTGAATTATCATAAAGTTCTTGAACGAATCTCCTCTTGATAACCCTAAGTTTGTGTAAATGAAAGCTCCTCACAGATCTCACAAGAGATTTACACAAACCGCAATCTGACCAACCCATAAAACGTGGCTAGAGTTTGCCTTATATACCTAGGGCAAAAACATAAAACCCTAAACGTTTTAAATGAACTAGGGCTGAGTTAGAATTCCGTAGAAAAATGCATTATGCTCGATTTTTACACTATCAATTCTGCAATAGCTTGAATCCAACTTTACATAAAAGACACAACTTTGAGCAAGTCTAAACACGACTAACAATTGTTTTGATCATGGTTTGCCAACATTACACATTAGAGTTCTAAATACAATAGTTCCTAAGTCTTTAGAACCTAACAAACTCTCCCTTTGGCAATCCGTGACAAAACACAACTCAAAACTCAAAGTTTACAAAGAAAAGCCCTTTACAAAAAAAAAAATGCTCATTATAACAAATCCAATCCTAACTACTATCTATCATTTGCAAGTGTAGACAAAGACTCAATTGAATCAACTTGTATATTTCCTGAAACACTTAAACAAAATGCATAACTGCATGTGTGGAAAATACAAGTAAACAAAATAAATTTTTGATTTCACTCAACACAAAATAAAGACATATATCAATGAATAACTCACAAATATAAATCAATAAGCAAAGTGAAACAAGAAACATATGAAATAATAAATGTATCTCCCCCTAACATGAATAGCCCAACAAAAAAAGATCAAGAGCCAAAAAAAAGGTAAATACAAAGTGAAGCACCTAGATACAAACTAATCTCCACAAGCTCCAACAAACAAAAAAAAAAAAACTCTCCCCCTAAGAACAAAAACCTCTACAAGTGTCTTAAATCTAAATGTACTCCCCCTTTTCGTGACGGAATGCCAAAGGGCAATCAAAATCCATCATCAAAAGGAGGTGGCGGTGAGGATCGTTAAAACTGTGCCAACTATGCTCATAAGGCACGGATCTCATCGAGTACGACCACCAAAATCTGTCCATGAGCTGCACGAACGGTCAAGACATGATCTAACGTACGTCGAATATCCGAATCATCCGAAGTAGTCGGTGGAGGAACATCGGCATCAGCAAACAACAACACCGGACACCTCGGTTGTATCAGCACCTATAGAAGAGGGAGGAGGGGGTACAGCACGAGAAGACACACATCTAGAACGCATAGAGCCAACTCTCAAGTGAGCAGCCCTCTACCTAAGGAAGGTGGCACCTATGGGAGCTATAACATGTACGGGCTCACCAAGAGGGAAATCACCTAGACCGAGAAACAAAAAAATCCTATGAATAAAAATAGGATGAATAAGAGCATGAGCGATGACAGAACTCCTATAAACTTCGTTCAAAGAACGAAGAAATAGATGAAGAAAACTAATAGATGCACCAGAAACAAAGGCGTACAAAAACACACATTGCTCAAGAGGGATGGTGTGGAGATGAGAAATAGGCCACAAAGAACGACACACTATCCTAAAGAAAAGATAGGTAGTCTCAGTAAGCTCGGCGGACGTGATTCGAGAATCGAACCCTTTGGATAAAAGACTCGGTGATGTATGACATAACGTCATCAAGGGGTGGAGACTCCTCATAAGGATAGACAGGCTGCCTAACATTTGGAACCCCAAGAGCTTCAGTCACTATCATAGGGGTAATGGTGAACTCAACACCTCATATCCAACTCCTAACAAGGGTGTTGGAATCATAGATGTGGCAAGAGAGATTCGAGAAGAACTCTCTAATCAGGGCGGTCAGGGGTGGATAATCTACCCCCAACAAAGACAACTGGCCTCTACGCTCAAAGTTTGCTTTAATGGCAGGATCAACCTCATCTAACACAACAAAACGCTCAGCCCAAATCTTTCTCTTACTATTGAGCTTCTCATAAATCTCTCTGCTTTTGTCATTCCGAAACAACTCATTCCTAGAGGGAGACTCAGAGAAAGTGGAGGGTGTCCTATGGGCTCTAGTCTTCCTAGGCATGGTGCTAGGATAAGGACAAAGACACAAAGCAGAACAGAACAAAAAAAAAAAAGAAAGAAAAAACCAAGGGCATACTGTAAGTTAGCACAAAAAAGTAGAACAAATATCTATATGATGCATGAACAGTTAAATGTCATGATGCATGCTCTAATGCGGTGAAATTAAGTTCAAATTCACAAAATTGGCTTGAGCATAGAGTTTCTAACAAAAACCCCAAAAATTTTAGAGAACCACTTGTTCAATTTGAAAAAATTGATCAATTGATCATCACATACAATAGAATACAGAATATAATGATCAAATACATCAATTCAACAAGCCAATTTTATCAATTTGGACCTATTTGAACAAAATCCCCAATTTGGATACATACAAGCCCTAGAAATTACAATTTCTCAAAATTCAGCAAATTGATCAAATTAAACCATCAAGATTAAATTTATAACATCCTAGAACAAAAACCCATTGATTAATTTCAGAAAATTTGGCTTGAATCAACAAAAACCCCAAATTTGAATAGTTTTGAAAAAACCAACAAAATGCATGAATATATGCATGAAAACATGAAAATAAATACAAAAGGAAGAGTATAATGGACTTACTGGCCTTGGGAGAGGAAAACCTTGCAAAAAAAAGGATGAAAACGACAAATGTTTGGTTCTAAAGTTTAGGATTTTATGTATTAAGAACTCTAATGTGTATTGTTGGCAAACCATGATCAAAACAATGTGTTTAAAAGTGTTTTAAGCTAGCTCAAAGTTGTGTGTCAATGTAAACTTGGAATCGAGTTAAAGCAGGAGGCATTGTGCCTTTCGGCCTAGCTCGATCGATCGAAGCTTAGGCTCGACCGATCGAAGCTCGGGCAGAATGCTTTTCTGCAGATTCGTCCAACTCAGCCCTAGTTGTTTTAAAACGTTTTTAGGGTTTCTTATTTGTCCTAAGTATAAAAGGCAAACCTTAGGCACATTTTAGTGTTGCTCATAATTGCGGTTTGTGTAAATCTCTTGTGAGATCTAGAGGAGCTTTCCTTTACACAAACTTATGGTTTTCAAGGAGAAGATTTATTTACACATTGATAATCAATTCAGTTGCTGCCATTAAAGCTTAAAGAATACACAAGTGGGTGTGCTTGTAGCTGGTGGTGAATCCAAGAAAGAAGGAGTCCGTGGATTCGGAGTTTGCACGTGGTCTTGTCAGTAAGTTCTACTGGTTGGTAGCAATAAGAAGTCGAGCGTGGGGGCTTGTAAGTCTTATTGTATGAACTTCGATTCTTTCAAGATAGTGGATTCAAGTTTACCTTGAGGATAGCTAGGTCAAATCCTCCCCAAGTTTTTACCGGTTTGGTTTCTGGGTGATCATATCTTGTGTTATTTATTTTCATTTGCTTTGCATGATTTGATTTTTTATTTTGTGTTAACCTAGACTTATTTAATTGGACTAAGTAACAACTTGGCTAATTACCTAGGTTTAATAAATTGTTTAAAGGGTATAAAAACTATCAACAAAAAATTAAGATTGAGCCTTGACCGAGTCGTATGGAGAGAGAAAAGTTAAAGAACTTTTTGAAAATGTGTTTGACTGAATTGAAAATCAGTTTTTTAAAAAAACTTCTCATACAATTTTCGATTGATCGAAATCTTAGGTTCGATCAATTGAAACAAACAGAGGCTCTCCTAAATTTTTAGAACCAATTTCAATTGATCGAAAAACAGTCTCAATCAATCGAAATAGACAGAGACTCGCAAAATTTTTGGGAAAAAATACATTTTTGAAAAAAAATAAAACACATTTTAGGAACACCTCAAAGCATTGAAATTGTTGAACAAAATGCATAAGTATGTGATGAAATGATTTTCAAAAACAACAGATTTTAAACCAGTTTTCCCAAAATTAGGATTTTCAAACATTCTCAAGCATCAAATCTGTTTTGCATAAAAACTCAAAGTATTTGCAAACTCGGTTGGTCGGACCAAAAACACACACAATAACATGTACAATGTTTAGCAAAGAGTAACTTGTGTAGTGTGTGTAACTAGCAAAAACTTGAGATACATGTGAGGTGATATGTGAATATCAATCAACCACAAGGTCTACAAAATTCATCACATAGGATTTGAAAGAGACTATCACCCGAAGAGGTACATCATATAACTTCCACATCTTCTAGATCATAAGCTTGCAATCATGTAAGTTTCTTGATTTTGCCTCATAATATACACACCAATTTTAATTGTTCAGAAACTTATTAAAAAGCCGAGATAATGTAAACACTAATTTTATTTATTTGATTTAGTTTTAAGTCCAATAATGTACACACTAATTTTAGCATTTAAACCGAGACTACACCTTATGTTCTTTTTGTGCATGTGCTACACTTTCTCGAGCACAAAATCTTACGATATGCACTAAGGTGTTCATGATTGGCTAGTGAACAGTGGTGAGATGGTTATTTATGCCTTTCTCAAAAAGTTCAAGTTCAACAGTCAAAAACATGTGATTTCAAGATTAAGACAAAGTGATCAAAACTATAAACATCTTTCCCACACAACATGCACTACAAAGTTTCAACTAGTAAAGTGCAATAAGTAAGTTCATCAAGGCTAAACAAAGTACAAAAGACATGTTATGTGAAAATAAATTGACCAACATTGTTTTCAAAACCAAGAAAATAGTGCAAAACACAATTTGTTTCCTTTTTCTTCCTTTATTTTATTTTATTTTTTAATTTGAAAAAAATAAACAGAAACAACCTAGAATGAAATGCATGAATGTTATGCAATGCAAATCCTAGAATCAAAGAAAACAAAAACCAAATAACAATGAAGCACAAGGACCATGTTAGAAGGACTCAATTAGATTGAGCCTTTTGCATCCAAAACATTTTAGATGCACCTTGAGCATTGGAGTTCTTATTTACATGAGAATGATTACCAACTCCAGGATTTGAATAAAGGTTTAGAACCTTTACCAATTCACCAATAAGTACCATAGGATCTTGTGCTTGAGGCACAAGTACTTTTGGTTTGTTTGCTCTCTTAGCAGCTTGCTGCTTGTAACAGTTTGGACGAATGTGTCCGGACTTTCCACAAAAATGACAAATTCATGCAGACTTATCATGTGATTTGTCCTTAGAAAGGGTAGACAGCTTAGGTTTAGACTCTTTTAGTTCAACCCTAATCTTCCTAGGAGGTGTAACTTCTAAGGGTTTGACAACCAACACTCATAACCTCACTCACGGGGGTTGAGAAGAAGATGAAGGAACAAAGATAGTGGATTTGGGTGCAGACACATTGATGATTTCTACAAAACCTAACCCATTTTATCGAAGGAGACTTTTGAACACTAAGCATATGATCAAGTTTGGAACTAGCAGATCTATTAGTTTGTTCTCTAGCAACAGATAACTTATGTTCCAAATTCTTAACTTTATCAAGCAAAAGCATGTTCTCAGTTTTCACATTATTCAAAAGTTCAGTAGCATCAAACATTTTAACAAGCAAATTTTTCTTATCAAGCTCAAGAGATGCAATTTTCTTCAAGCCTAATTCAACATTCATAGCATCCTTTGCAGCAACTTTGCAAAGTTTATTGTAGGCTTCTTGAAGATTTGCATCTTCAGAGAGTTCCCCATCAGAAGGGTTCTCTTTAGTAGATACACTTTCATTGACTACAATAGTAGTAAAGTGAAAGCAATGAAGTTTCCATCCTCGTCACAACTAGACTCATCATCAGAAACTTTACCATCACTAAGGGTTAGAGCTATCGCCTTACCCTTAGACTTCAAGTAAGTAGGACATTCAAATTTCATGTGACCATACCCTTGACATCCAAAACACCGAGGACCCATAGAATTATTAGAAGATTGACCTACTTTTTCTCTAGGTTTATCGTTGTTGTTAACGTTAGTGGAATCATTCTTCCTAAAATTTCTAGGTTCAATAGTGTTCTTATCTCTTGCCCTTCTGTTGTTGTTTCTAAGGAAATTTCTAAAGTTTTTGGCAAGGTAAGCAATCTCTGTGAGTGAGAGCTCATCATCAAATCCACTAACATCAACATCATCAATTGACTTAAGAGCTATTGATTTGGATTTGCTAGTTTTAAGTAGGTCCAACTCATAGGATTGAAGAGATCCTATAAGTTCATCAACAGGGATGGAGTCCACATCCTTGCTCTCGGTGATGACAGTCACTTTAGGTCTAAAATCTTGAGTCAAAGATCTAAGAATCTTTCTAACAATTTTAGGTTGATCATAGATTTCACCCAAGTTATATCCAGAATTAACAATATCATTAAGTGTAGTATAGAATTCATCAAAAGATTCATCATCGACATTCTAATGCTTTCAAATTTAGAAGTTAATTGCTGCAATTTATTGATTTTAATGACCTTTGTGCCTTCATGCACGATCTGGAGGATATTCAAGCAAAAGTATGAGCAACCTCAACATTCTCGCTTCTTTTTGAGAAGTTTGCCACTCACTAAACGGGAGTAGTGGGCTTCTCCTATCCGTATTCAACGGAGTTCCGGACTCTCTCATCAATTGATTTCAGGAATGCTTTCATCCTTACTTTCCAATAAGCATAATTATTCCTATCAAAGTGAGGAGGAATAACAAGAGAATGTCCGTGTTCCATGACAACAGGGGTCAAGGATCAGCTCAGAGATCAAAAGATCAACAACATGAAAGCTACTCGCTCCGATACCACTTGTACGTTTTTAGACCCCCTAAAACACAATTGGATTAACCTAGTTAGCCAAGTTATTAATTAGTCCAAATTCTAGATCTAGGATATCACAATCAAACAATCATATCGTGCATAGCAAATGAAATATAAATAACACAATGATATGATGACCCAGGAAACCAAGCCGGTAAAAACCTGGGGAGGATTTAACCTAGCTATCCTCAAGGTAAACCTGAATCCACTATGAAAGTGTCGAAGTTTTACAATAGCGACTTAGACCATTAACATCCTATTGCTACCCACCAGTAGAAACTTACCGACACGACCACGTGCAAGCTCCGAGACCACGAACACCTTCTTTCTTAGATTCTCCAGCAAGTACAAGCACACCCGCTTGTGTTTTTTTAAGTTCTTATGGTAGCAACTGAATGATCATCAAGTTCTTGAACGAATTTCCTCTTGATAACCCTAAGCATGTGTAAAGGAAAGCTCCTCACAGATCTCACAAGAGATTTACACAAACCATAACTGAGCAACCCATAAAACGTGGCTAGGGTTTGCCTTATATACTTAGGGCAAAAACATAAAACCCTAAACGTTTTAAATGAATTAGGGCTGAGTTGGAATTCTGTAGAAAAATGCATTCCTCCCGATTTTTGATTGATCAAGCCTAAGCTTTGATCGATCAAACCAGGCCGAAATGCACTATCAATTCTGCATCAGTTTGAATCGAACTTTACATAAAAGACACAACTTTGAGCAAGTCTAAACACGACTAACAATTATTTTGATCATGGTTTGCCAACATTACACATTAGAGTTCTAAATACATTAGTTCCTAGGTCTTTAGAACCTAACAAAAATATTCCCTTGAGATAAGTTTAATGGGTTCGGTTATTCAGTGTGTTAGGGCTAGCCAGTTTAGTAAGGAATTACTAAAGTATATATTTATGAAATCGGATTTCATAAATATATGATGAATAACTTAAAGGATTAAACCGGGTATTCAAGAATTAAGATGTAGTAATCTTCAAAGTGGTAGTCTACATTCATGACTTTGTATGATTACGAATATTTTATGAAGGGGTTGCATGTACAATAAAGTTTTGGGATATAATTTATTAATAAGGCCTAGAGTGCAATTATATTTATATAATGGTATTAAATATAATTAATGGTAATTTTGGATTTGTAAGAGTTGACAGAAAAGCCCAAGGCCCGTTGGGGCTAGTGTCTTATTTGTTCCATTTTGGTCCCACTCCAAGCCACATACTAAAGCCCAATTAGAATGACCCAAAAAGCTAGCCTAAATAGATAATCAGTTATAAGGAGAAAAACATACAGAATTTTGTAAGTGAATGAAATGGTTTGTATGTGAGTGTTGGACACTCTCTAATTCTCCCTTGAGCACAAACATATAAAGCGATTGGAGACCACACTTCTTGGGCATTAAGTGGAATTGGAGTGAAGACTAAAAGTGTTCCCAAGTACTTCTAATATTTTGTTTTGAATTTTACCGGACCAAGGTACACTCTTTTGTCCTTATATTTTGAAATTTACATAGTACATGTTATCAATTGCAAATGAAATAGATCCGTTAATTTTCCGCTGCGTATGCTTTGTATGCAATACAAACATGTATTAATCCAACAAAATCATCCAAATCAATGGTAGCCTTTATCTTTGTTGTATCGTGCTTAACCGAGAAGTTTCTCCATCTTAAAAGAAATAGATATTTTCCTCTAGAAAACCAGAATACAAATAAAAAGTTTATATTATTATGAGAAAATTTATATTTAAATTAAAAAATATATATATATATATATATATATATATATATATATATATTTCACTTAGTTCAAATCCCATGTACCGTTATAAAAAAAGTCAATTAATTGTCCCCCCTTTTAATCAAGAAGTCTTAATTTCAACTCATTAGAGAAACATCTTTGGTAATCTACTGTTGCAGAAAAAGCAAAAGGGAAATTTTTTGACCTCATGGTATTTTTTTTTTCTTCTAAATATTTCTTTTTCTAGAAAAATATGTCAATAATCACACCATATTATAAATATTTACGACATTAGAAAGACAAAATAATAAGGCTAAAATGTAAATTGCACTCTCTAAATTTGGCTGAAATTCATTTTAGTTCTCTAACTTTACTTTCATTCAATTGAGTTATCTAAGTTTCAAATTTATTCAATTCAGGTTTGCTTTCTAATTTTGTTAAAAATTTTCCCTTACAAAAATATTATAGAATCATTTAATTGTTTGATTCGAGGATTCTAAATGATTCTTCCTGCTCCTTATCATCAATATTTAACATGTTAAATTTATTTTTAACTTACTAGGTTTCTGTCTACAATCTTTCTTGAAATGCCCAGGTTTACTGCAGTTAAAACATTTACCTTTACCTGATCTCTGTTTATCATATTTTTTAGAAACATTTTTCTTCTTAGCATAGAAATCATTAGGTTTAACAAAGTTGGTTTTGTATTTTTTATATTTTTTGTGGCTTTTATCATGTTTTTTACCCTTTTGCCTGGAAGGGGCAATAGGGGGCAAACCATATTGTTCACAAAAATTACCCATTTCATATTTAGCTTTTCTTTTATTCTTTAATTGGTGTTTTAACAGTTTTTCATCATTACACATGTTGATACCAAGTTTTTTAATAGTGCTTAAAATATCACCATAAGTTAAATTGTCATAGTCAATAGAATCATTTTTATCCATAAATCTGATACCATAAAAGGGGGAAGGACACCAAGCTGAAGGTGGAAGCACGATGAATACAGCAATAATATATGTTGAAAATAATATGAAAGCAAAGTAGAACCAGCCAAGAAGGCGGTATAGCAGCAGTTATAATCAAAATAATTTAAAAGCAGTAGTAAGGTGGTAGAACCAGCTAAGCAGTATATATGAAAGCAATAAAAATTTAGAACCGTCCAAGATGGCGGTAGCAACAAGTAGTATAATGAACAGAAAACTAAAAATACTTGTTATTGAAAGTAGAACAAACACTTACAGTAGTAGTAGTTACAAGATCTCAACAAGACAGGTTAATAGTTACAAAGCTTGTTCTAGTTCTAGATACAAGGTTTGTAGGGAAATAGTGGTAGTAGGAACTTTCTGTCAAAGAAGGCTTCTAAGGGAAGAAGTTCTAAGGGAAGAAAATTCTAAAGTAAAAGCTTCTGAAAAACTTTAGGGACAACCCCCCTTAAATAGGCAAAAAGTCCGAGTGAACAGTATTAGATTCCGAGTGAACAGTACTATGCATAGTAAAAGTACACGGTGGAGCAGTAAAAGTTGACAATAAAAGTTTCTTTGAAAGCAATCTTGGTGTGACTAAAAGTCTCGGGAAACATGAAGAATCTTCTTTTTAGAACATCATCATCAGAGGTGGAAAACAATAGTGGAATTTCACTAGTAAGTAAACATTGTAGCATTTTTGGCCGTTGTGCAGGCTAGACAAATAGGAGAATCAAGCATTAATCAATCTTTTGCTAAATCATCAGCATCTTCATCATCATGACCAAACCACTCTTGATTGTAGGGGTAGTAAGGGTCGTTTGTAATAGAGGCTTGAGAGGACCGTTCATCTTCGAATTATTAGCAGCTTTTTTTCTTTTGAAATCATCTTGATGAGAGCATATAGAGCATCGGGGTCCTTGCGGATTTCATCCAAAGGAGAACAGATTCGTTTCCTTGGGTATGACATCTCACGAAGAAGGACAGATTCGTCCTATTGATAGAGCCATTCAATTTGCTAATAAGTTTCGATGTTATCACCGATAAAACACAACTCCAAAGATTCCTTGGATCATTAAATTATGTTGCTGATTTCTACAAGGATATGAGGAAACAATGTAAGCCCTTGTTTGATCAGTTAAAGAGCAATCCTTCTCCTTGGTCAAAATGTTCATACTTCCCTTGTTAAACAAATCAAATCTCATGTTAAGACATTACTTTGTCTTGGTATTCCCCTCTTGTTGGTGCTTTCAAAATTGTTGAAACAGATGCCTCTGACATCGGTTATGGTGGTATTCTGAAACAAAGAGTTTCTCCTAGGTCACTTGAACAAATTGTTCGTTTCTATTATGGAATTTGGAATAATGCACAGTTAAACTATAGTACTATTAAAAAGGAGATTTTATCTATAGTACTATGTATTTCAAAATTTCAAAGCGATTTGTTAAACCAAAAGTTTTTGTTACTTAATGATTGCGAAAGTGCTAAATACGTTATTGAAAAAGATGTTGAAAATATTGCTTCAAAACATATTTTTGCTAGATGGCAAGCTATTTTAAGTGTTTTTGACTTTGATATTGAATATATTAAAGGATCTCACAATGCCATTCCCGATTTCCTTACCTGTGAATTTCTGCAGTGTCACAATGGCAAGTAGACGGTCGAAAGACAAGACACCTGCCACGCTAATTCGATTGTTAAAAATGAACTTGTTTCCTCTTTGGACATTGTTAACCGTTTCACTCCCTTAGGTACTATTCCCAAGGCTAATTATTCTTCTGTTTTAGCCTCATCCTATGATCCTTATGCTCTAACCATTGTTAACTTGACTTGTTAAAAGTGTTTATCCCAAGGCTTCCAATACTTCACGGTATGTTAAAAAACAATATGTTCAGAACTTGTTTTCTATTGAGCCAAATAGGGTTTCCATCATTGATCCCTTTTCACTTGCTACTAGTTACTTTCCCCCAAGATTCCATTGGATCCTCGAACATGGTGAAAAACGTGCAATATTACTCTAATATTTTGCGCCATGAAAACTCAATCACTATTAAAGCCATCACCGATAAGATCAACACTACCAAGATAATTTATCACAGTGTTTTTCTGAATCATATTATTTTTGAAGAAATGTGGGGCCACAACCTTGCCGCCACAAGAAGGTTACCAAAATCCCCTATTCCTTATTCATATCATGATTATCTCACCGCCTAGTTCATATTTATGCTTCACCAAAATGACAAAATGACTCATTCATGGTTTGTTAATTTTGATAAAGATTTCAATTCTAATTTCCCCCTTTGGTTCATTCGTTAGTGGGCTCAATTTGGTTCAACTGTTGAAATATTCCCCGAGCCATTAATGAATTCTCTTACATATTTCAAAAGTGTGTTCAAAGTTGATTCTTATGGTGCTAAATTTCCTCCTTTACTCCATTTTATTAAGAAATATAAAGTTCCATAGATTCCGAAATGGCAGTATGTTAAGGAGAGTGACTCTCTCACTCGTTGTTGGTATGTTAAGTGGTGGGATAAGTTTCTCCATACTCGATCCATCATTAACAATGTTATCAGAGATTTCTCTTCACCAAGTGCTTCTCCAACATTAAGAATCACTACCCCAAAGTGCAAAAAAGTGAACTGGGTGATGCACTTGCTTCCTTATCTGCTAAAAAACGGTAAAGCTCCTATTAAGCCTAAAAAGAAGGGTTCAAACTCGAGATGAAATATTAGATGGAGAACCAACAAAATGTTTGAGAATAGTATAGATCAGGGTATTAACACCATCAAGAATACCGCGACCAATACTTTCATAAAAAATAGGCAAACCTTCATCATTTTTTTTAACAGCATGTTTGATAGACTTTCTGGATTTTTCCGTGAGATATGAATCCCACCATCCACAAAGAGTACCAGAAAAACCAGAAACAAGTAAATTAACAATTTCAGGTTGATCAAGATCATGGTTATTTTGATAAACAATACCAACCATAGACATGACCCATTTTATTAATGATTTCTTGTTCGGACAAACCATTAATATTTCATTCATAAAGCTTATTAGCGAGAAAAGAAAACCGTGTTTGAAGAGATCTTTCTTCAAATTGCATATTAGGAGGAGTGGGTTTAGAATACCAGTTTTTTTTGTAAAAGATACAGGTTTGGAATTTCCAACAAATCTTTTAATTTCTGGAAAATCATCATAAAAAACCCTTCTTGCAGAAACAGAAGAAATAGTATCAGAATCTGTGTTTTCATCAGAAATAATTTCATTTTTAGAAATAATTCAAGCAGCCAGAGTACTTGTAGAAGTACCCTCGGTTTTAACTTTTAAACCAGAATGCATTTTTTCAACAATTTCAAGAGTTTTAGATTGAGAAGTTTTAAACATAACTTTTTACCCACAAATGAATAGGAAGCGAGGCGAGGGTCTTTCATTAAAGGGGGGAAAAGAGGGGTGGGGCTTTGTTCTGGGTAAATCAATCAAAGGTTTTCGGTTTTTGTGAAACAGATTTTTTAGAAACAGGGTTCTTAATGTAAACAGCAGTTTTTTCAACAATTTTTTCTTCAATACGGTTAAGCTATTGACCAATAACATGTAAGGATTCATTAGTAAAATTGTTTTGTTCAATAATACTAATGATAGGGGTTTAAGCATCAGCATTTTTGAAAGGGGAGGCCCTCACTTCCGTCTTTTGATTTTGACTATTTTGACAAGTTACCAAAACTGTCTCAAGAGGCGGATGACTAGACCTAACAATAGTTTTGTCTTCTTTAACAAAATTTGATCTCTTTATGACATTTAAATGTTGTTTTGAAACATAATGGTTTTCAAGAAAAAAAGTGTTTTTTCAATTGATTCATCTTTTCTAACAATTTTCTTTTAACACGGTCTTTTACAGATCGAGCAAAATTATTTTGGAAGTATTTTCTCTTACTACTGTTTTTTGCAAGCATAAATTCATTGTATAGGGAAACCATATCAATTTCAAAACTTTCATCTAAAACAGTCAAAACTCTTAATTGATTTTGGTAAACAGGATTATCAATAGGAGGAAAAACAGAATCAGAAGGACAAACATATGGTGAGGAAGCTTCAGGTTTAGTGGAATAGTAAACAGAGCTGATTTGAGATTTATCACTTGAAACACCTTTTAATTTTAAATCAGCAGATTTTTCAAAATTCTTTTGCAAAAAATCACTGAGCTCTTGATCTCTTTTTGAAATACTTTCAGATCCAACAAAGGAATGTATTCCTTCTTTGATCCTTAAAGGTTGATTGTTTTGAAAACTTATTTTAATAGTACCATCAAAAATAGGTTTAGCAATAGTAGCATCAGGGGTTGAACATTGAATTAACATAGTTTTGCCAAAAGGTTCTTTATGATTTATAGCACCAGGATTTAATTGAGTACCTAACAATCTGTAATAAATACGATAAATCAGAGCAAAAGGTTTACTACCTTCTTCCATGTGATAAACGGATGAAGCAATATTCAAAGTTAAAGCTTTAACAATATTAGGATCATCCAAAGCAAGAGTAAGATCAGGATAACAATTGAAATAAGCAGGACCATCATACAAAGAGGCAGTAATCATACCAAGAATGCTATCTTTAAAGTTCTTAAATCTAGCATCACGTAAACACATGAGAACAGAAGCATTAATACCCTTTCGGGTAAGTGGTTTAATAGCAACTTGAACCATTCCAATATGTAAATAACTGAATTTTTTAGGAGTAATAAATTCACCAATATTCTTTTTAGAAAACAAGCAACATTTTTCATGAGTTCTTGAAATAGAATATATTTGTTCAACAGTTCTAACTTTGTAAGCAGAATGAAAAGCATTTTTAGCCCAACTAATTTTGTAAACATTTTTAGATTCAATCTTAGGAATAGTCCATTTTCGGAAATCAGGGATCTCATGTTCTTCAACATTGTGATCTTCTTCATTTACAATATCGGGAGGACAACCAGTCCTGGAGCTGACAAAAGAGTTGGATCTCCACAATCTTTCCATACTATCCTAGTTTTAACACTCAATTATCATGTTTTTCTCACAACCGTTGCATTTCGTAACACATACCCTAACCAACCCTATACCTCTCATGCCCTACACGCCCTCTCTTGGCTCAAACGGGCCTTACGATTCGATTCTGGGAATTCACTTTATGACTAGGGTGGCGCCAACGACGGTAAGAAGGGAACACAACAAAGGAGTACCAAAGTTTCTGGTAGACACAGACAGAGAGACAGAGAACACAACCACACTATCACCGGCCAGAAAAGAATGACTCTGATACCATAAAAGGGGGAAGGACACCAAGTTGAAAGCGGAAGCACAGTAATACAACAATAATATATGTTGAAAATAATATGAAAGTAAAGTAGAAACAGCCAAGAAGGCGGTATAGCAGCAGTTATAATCAAAATAATTTTAAAGCATTAGTAAGGCGGTAGACTTATTAATTTTATAGCTTTTTTATTTAAGATTTTTTTTTCAAAAATGCATTTTCATTATAGTATTTTTAACGAAATTAGAAAAAAGACCTGAATTGAATAATTTTGAAATTTAGACGACTTAATTGAACGAAAGTAAAGTTAGGAGACTAAATTGCATTTTAGTCAAATTTAGAAAGTACACTTTGCACTTTAGCCAAACAATAATTATAAAGCTTAAGAACTACTATTTTTAGTGCCCGAGGAAACATCTTGACTTGTGATACTAATAGTAACAGAATTAAGAACTGGGTAACTTAATCCAGTACTAATCGTACTTAACTCAGTTCCACTAGTTGACTCCAACACTTGTCCATGGTAAACACTGTTGTACCAAGGAGCTCCATTGTCGGTGGCAACACAGAATGATACCACTTCTGAATCGTTATCCTTGGTTGCTTCTGCATATTCTTGGAGCTCTAATGCAAACTCCAACTTTTCCATCACATCATTCATCGTGGGCCGTTGGATTCCATGATCACTTACACAACTCTCTGCATGTTCCATGTATACCTTGAAACGCTCTAGCGCTATCTTGTTCATTAGATATGGATCAATGATCGGACTGATGGTCCCTTTCTCAATACATTTTCGAGCCCAACTTGCCAAATTTTGTTGCTCTTCTTCGAGTCTTTGATTTAGTGCTTTTCGGGCACACAACACTTCAAACATCACTACACCAAATGAGTACACATCAAATTTCTCGAGTTAATTCTTTGGCGCCTTACATAATCCGGATCCAAATACACCCATGTCCCCTTTACTAGGGTACTAACAACATTGTTATCCAAACCCATTTTGGACAATCCAAAATCCGAAACCTTGGATACCCATTTATCATCCAATAGAATATTTGTTGTCTTCACGTCACGGTGGATAATTGGGTGATTTTAACATGTGTGGAGGTAGTGCAAACCACGTGCTGCTCCTATGCATATCGGGAGCCTTTGTTTCCAGGTAAGGGGATTGTTAGGGGTCTCATAGAGGTGGTGGCGGAGGGTACCATTTGTCATGTACTCGTAAACAAGTATCATCTGACTCTCATCATTGTAGTATCCAATGAGAGACACAAGGTGCACATGACGAAGTTGAGAAAGCATCTCGATCTCTGTCATAAACTCATGAGCACCTTGTCGAGATTTCTGTTTCATGCGCTTGATTGCCACCATCATATTGCACGAAGGACAAAATATTTTATTATTGTGTTTCTAAAGCCTAATAAATGTGGCAAAGAATATGATTGATGGATTTCGATAATTTAATAAATAAGTGTTGGAATTGGTTTTATGTAATTGAGGATACATTAGTTCGTATGTTTTATGCATTAAATTTTGTACTGTCCCTAGCACCACTCTTGTATTATGTAGTGTAAACAATATATATGACTTATATCTAGTTAATACGCTATTTGGAAACTATAATATGTGAAGACATTTCCTAAAATCTGACAAGATGGTCACACGTTTATAGTTAACATATGAGTAATTATACTCTATCATCGACCTTTTTAAAAGTGGACATTGTCTTTTAGTCTTATAAAGTGTGTACATTAGTACATCAATTGTGAATATTGTGTAAAACAATAGATGTAAAATGAGTGGAAGATAATATTTTTCCTTCATCATATATGGCCCTGTCCAATAAGCATAGGAACTGGGATACAAGCAGGATTTGATCAAATTATTTAATAACTCTACAAAATATAGTATAAGCAATCTTCATTATATGAAATTAGAATTCCTAGCATATATAACTACAATTAGGACAAACTCAGGGTAAAAAAACTAAAAATAACAGACAATCATGGGATTATACATTACCTTGCTCGATAAGACCCTTGTAAACATTGCCAAAGCCACCTACACCGATAATTAAATCTTCATTGAAGTTGTTGGTTGCTGTTTTGATTTCATCTAGTCTGAAGTAGCGGCATAGTTCTGTAGGTAGTGATGACGCTGTTCTCCTTGAGAACTCTCTTTTGTGAGGATCTGGCCTAGACCAACACCACCACTTTGCTAGTGGATGGTAAGAACCGTAGCGCTTGGTCTTCTTCAGTTTACAGAGAAACATGCAACACACTAGGATGAGCACGACTAATAAGCCCACACCACTTCCTATGGCAATGAATGTTGTCTTCTTTGTCTTGGACTCGTTGGCTGCTGTAGGAGGTTGTTGATCCAGCTGTGGAGGCACCATACGTAGTCTGGCAAGATTGCCATCTGGGTTGCTCAATTTGAACACTTCCACACCGTTTAAAATGGCATCGATCAAAGTTCTCTCTGATGTTCTTGGTTGTAGATCAATGGAAAGCTGATGCGTGTCCTCACCCTTGTTTTGGATCATTACTACGTAGTCCTTGTAGAAAGGCGTATCGTTACTGCCAGTCCAAAATATTACATCGGCCCTTTCTTGAGCTAGCTGATAATCTATATAGATGGTGAATTCCCTTACGCCAGTGGCGATTATTTTGGACTCTAATTCGCAGAAATGGAGCCTCACCAGATAATAGAATCCCGTATCAACAGGTAATCCCCATGTCAAATTAGACTGCATGTTCTTGGCTCTATTCGGACCCATTGTTATTGCAGACTGATAGATAGGATCAGGTGCAGTGTAATTTGGTATTTTTGAGTATTTGGGTTTCAAAGATGGATCACGAGGGATTACACGGACACCGTCACCGTCCCTCCACGAATATTTATTTACGGCCTCAGACCATTCTCTAAACATGCCAGTGTCTTCCATTGGTGGTACCAAGTTCCCGCCCACGTTTAATCGATAAACCATCTCTAGTGCCATGCTGTAGTTTATGTAGAATTGAGGAGCTTGGGCGACGTATAGGGGGAACCAATCATCTTTGATGAAACCTTTTTGGCTATAATACAGGTCTATGGGCATGGAGACTATCTCAATTCCATTAATGAAAGCATAGTAATCACTAGAAAAGGGGATGAACGTTAACTTCAATATCTGATTCTCTTCAACATTGATGCAGAACTCCTTGAAAAAATTCTTGCTTTCCGTTGAATCAGAAGTACTAAAGTTTCCAAGTAAGGTGAACGAACCTGCTTTGACAGTGAAAAAGTCCTTAGACTTTTCATAACCTGAGTAAGAAGCCGAGTAAAAGTACAACCGAACAAATTTGGGTCCAGCAGCGACCGGAAACGCGTATGTGAACTGGAAATGTGATAGACGGGCTGTCGTGTAGGGGACAGTCCCAACGGAGCTGTGGCTTTGGGTGTCAGAGAAAGTAGATTTGTTGTTTTGTTCTGTGGGACCGTACTTGGAACCTATCTCTCCGGTCCAGTTACGCCCATCGGGAGGATTTGAGTTTCCAGAAGTGCCACAGTTGAGAGCTATATGATCAACAGCTTTGTAAGGGGGTGTCGAAGTAGCCACTGTGAAATGACAAAAAATGAAAACTGGGCAGAAGATGAAGAATATAGGTGTCAGCAGCGAGTGGTTCTTCATGGGAGCAACCGAGCAAGAGTTTATTGACTGTAACAAATTGATAGAAAATTAGAGCGAAGGTAGTATTGATTGTTTTGAGTTTATTGACTGTAACAAATTGATAGAAAATTAGAGAGAAGGTAGTATTGATTGTTTGATCATGTTGTCTACACAAATAATTGTAGGTTTGTAGGGAGTTGTAAATGCTGTATCAATATGCGCGGGTGGTGGTTGGGACTACTGGGTTGCTTGTGGTATTCACGAGAATAACAATACCATAGATATCATTGAGTGAAGTTGCAAGAGGGAGAATTTATGGTGGCTTTTCGCCTCGGTCATGCTGAGAGAGTTTCTACTTTTTCAAGGGGTTTCCGCGAATCTGGGGTATTTAGCTATGTTGCACGGACACGGACACGGACACGGAATACGGACACGGATAAGATACGCCAATTTTTAAAAATAAAACGAAAAATAAAATACGTTTATGTCTAGAATTTAAATTAAAAATCAGCTGATTTTTCACTTTCAATATTCATTTTAGTAAAATCACCTATAATATTTAACTTTAATAAATAAATAAATAAAACTATAGCAGGACATACAAAAACAAAAATCACTAAATTTATAATGGATTTTACTAATGTGTATCCTAAGGACACAAAATACTAAACCAATTTTGAAAAAAATTTATCAGAAATTGAAAAAATTTTGACAACTTTTTTAATTCTTAATAAAAAATTTTCATCTGGGACCCATTTATAATAAACATTATAATTTGAGGCAAAACAAAAGGTTGAAGGGCTGAAAAAAAACAAAAAGTGGGATTAAAAAAAAAAATTTTAAAAAAAAACGCATTATAAGTAACCCACTAACCCATTTCATTCACCCAAACCAAATGGCCGAATATCTCGAAAAAAAGAAAAAACAGAGAGAAGCTTAAAGAAGGAAAGAGAGAGAGAGTTATATCGGCCCGATCTAGCTCCGGCGAGAATAAAAAAAAAAGCGAGAAGAGAGAGGGTGGGTGGGTTGAGAAGTGAGAATTGAGATGTGGGTTTGGGACTTCTCGGGCTTGTTGTTTCACAAAATTTAAGTCAAGTTAAGTTATTTATCCGGTGTAAAACACGTTTAAAAAATGGCGTGTCCGTGCAACCTAGGTATTTAGAATATTTTAGAGTGGTGAAATTTTGATAAACTTAAAAAAAAAAAATGCAAATTAACCAAAAATCATGTGGGCTTATACCTATTATACTATTATAAAAAGTAATAATTGAAAGTAAAAAATTTTATAATTTTTTTCATGCTGAAAAATGTTATATTCACGAAATTTTTATAATAAATATTATCATAACTTAATGTTCAATAGTTAATTATTTATTGATAAAATAAAATTTAATTATTAAAAATGAAAAGTCGAAGGATGAAATTGATACTCACTCAAAGTCCATTCACAGTGATATTTGTAAAAAATTTATATATAAAAAAATCAAATTATAAGAAAGAATAAAAAAGTAAGCAATCAAATTACAAGAATGGTGTATTTTTTTTTTGTTAGAAGGGGGCCCGCGGGCCAGTAAGCACTCAGTACTCTTATTTTTGGAGGGTCCCCGGAGGAAATTTATAAGAAACCTCAGCATTGACTTGGGTCTTTAATCCTTGTGCATAGTGCAAAGGATCATGATCCTAATTCCTAATACTAGTAAAAATGGGACCGGACGGCCAGTTCAACGGTTCAACCGGGAACCGGACCTTAATCCGGTCCGGTTACTAGTTAAAACCGGAAATGAAAAAAAAAACCGGATGAACAATGAAAACCGTCGGTTCAACCAGCATAACCGGAAACCGGTGTAGTTAAACCGGTTTTAGCATTTCTTCCTAAATACTTTTATTGTTAACCCAAAAAAAAATTTTTAAATTAAAAAGAGAGATGTTATTTCAGATTTAAGAAGAGAGATTTTGATTTTGAAAATGCTCTCTTAAGTATGAAGTGGTGAAGCCTAAGACACTTAACAAGAAACCAAAAACATCAGATTTACTTTCCTTACCTTTTGCTCAAAAGAAAATAAAAAAAAACCAAATTTATTATATTATGTTGAGAAAGAATCAAAGAAGCCCAAAGATAAGCAGATTTGTAATGATCATGCGTCTTGATTGAGGCTTATTTTTTTGTTGCTCTTGCGTCTTGCCTGTTTGCTTCAGCTGAGGCTTATTTTGGCTTATTTTTTGCTGCTTTTTGCGTCTTGCACTGCACATATTCATGCCAGAGAGAGAGAGAGAGAGAGAGAGAGAGAGAGAGAGAGAGAGAGAGAGAGAGAGAGAGTATTGAAGGAGATGAAAATCAAAAAGCAAAAAGTGAGGTGGGTACTATTGTTGTCTATTGTACCAAAACGTGTGGATGTAATTTCAAAATGTGTGGTTGTTGGGAATCTTGGGATATGTAGAATCAAGAATGTGTGGAGGGGAAAAAATATCAAATGGGCAATGATATTATTACTCATGGTGCACTTACTTTTTGTTATTTGAAAGGTTAAACAATAACTAAAATATTTTATAGTAGACTTGTAGGCTGTGAGTTTGTATATTTTTTTTTTTTTTTTTTTGAATTGTGTTCAATGGTGTCTAAAAGTTGATAAGCCAAAGTTTAATGTTTTACTATTGTTTAATTTTTTAGTTAAAATGATTAGTTATAAAATTATTTATTTATTTTTATAATTATTAATTAAATTATTTATGACGTCAGGTTCGAGCTCACATTGGAAAATCCAACCAAAAATCGTTCCTTTTAGGTTCTTTCACCGTACCAGTTTTTAAAACCCAACCCAACCCAATCATTATGGGTAAACTCCAACCCACCCAATTATCCAATAATCAAAATTACCAAAATGCCCCTAAAACTAAAAAATGACCAAAGTACTCCTAAAATCTTATAAAATTACCAAAATACCCTTAAACCTTAAAAAAAAAAAAAAAAAAAACTAAATATGCTCAAAAACCACTAAAATTTACCAAAATACACCTTAAACCTAAAAATGACCGAAATACCTCCAAAACTTAAAAAATGGCCGAAATACCTTCAAAACCTAAAAAAAAGACTAAAATACCCTTGAAACTTAAAAAATCACCGAAATACCCCTAAAAACTAAAAACTAACCAAAATATCTCCTAAACCTAAAAAATGACTGAAATACCATTGAAACCGAGAAAATGGCTGAAATATTCCCGAAACCTAAAAAATTACCAAAATACTCCCTAAACCTAAAAAATGACCAAATTACTCCTCAAACCTAAAAAATGATCACAATACTCCAAAAACCTAAAAATTGACCAAAATACCACCTAAACCTAAAAAAAGACTAAGATAGCCCCAAGCCTATAAAATGACAAAAATGACCCTAAAACTTATAAGATGATAAAAATTCAGGCTAAACCTTAAAAAAATGACCGAATTACTCTCGAAACCTAAAAAATGACCAAAAGACCCCGAAATCTTAAAAATGATCGAAATACCTTCAAAACTTAAAAAATGGTCAAAAGACTCCACAACCTAAAAAAGGACTAAAATACCCCAAAACTTAAAAATTACCAAAGTATCCCAAAACCTAAAAAAATGACCGAAATACTCCCAAAACTTAAAAAATGAATGAAATAATTTTGAAACCTAGAAAATTACCTAAATAGCCCTAAAATCTAAATATGACCGAAAAATCCCTAAACCCAAAAAATTTACTAAAATTCCCTCAAAACCTACAAAATGTCCGAAATATTTTTAGAAACTTTAATTTAATGAAAATACCCTCAAAACATCCAACCCCCCCCATAACCTTTATTTTGGTAATTTTAAAGGTTTCGGGTGTATTTTGGTCTTAGAGGTTTAGGGGTTTTTTGGTCTTTTTTAGAGGTTTAGAGCTATTTTGGTCATTTTGGAGGTTTCAGGTTATTTTAGAGGTTTCAAGTTATTTGTGGCCATTTTAGTGGTTTTGGGTGTATTTTGGTCATTTTAAAGGTTTAGGGGTATTTTTGTCATTTTATAGGTTTGAGGGTATTTTGGTCATTTTCAAATTTTATAGGGTATTTTAGTCTTTATTTTTATTTTTAGGGGTATTGGTAATTTCTAGTTTTTAGGGGTATTTTAGTCATTTTTTAGGTTTCAGGAGGTATTTTAGTCATTTTTTAGGTTTAGGGGATATTTTGGTAATTTTTTTTAATGTTTCGTTAGTATTTTGGTCATTTTTTTTAGTTTTAGGGGGGTCTTTTGCTCATTTTTAGGTTTCGAGGGCATTTGGTCATTTTTTAGGTTTTGGGAGTATTTCGGTCATTTTTTAGGTTTTGAGTGTATTTTGGTCATCTTTTAGTTTTAGGGGGTATTTCGGTCTTTTTATTTTTTATTATTTTTTCTTCCAAGGTTTAAGGGGCTATTTTGGTCATTTTTTAGGTTTAGGGGTTATTTTGGTATTTTTTTTTTTTTTTTAGGGTTCGAGGGCATTTTGGTCTTTTTTTAGGTTTCTAGGGTATTTCGGTTATTTTTTAGGTTTAGGGGTATTTTGGTTGCAAAGTTGTGATTTCCAACTATCTTGTGTTGGCTTTAATTTCGTGCCAAATTTGATTGTAATTTCTTTAATAATTTTCCCTGTATGTATACGGGTTTATTTGTAAGGGATGAGTGTGAGAGATCGATGAAGAATCAAGTTTCATAAGATGAATTAGTGGAATTCACGGCTAGCTCGTGAGTAGCTCACGAGAAGCAACCTGCGAAAAGGCCACGTGTGGAGCACATAATTGGAAGTGAAGAGTCATGCCAGGTTGTGAATTTCAAGAGTGTTTCGCAAGAAGGGCCAACCCACGAAGCACCCATGAAACTATCTATTTGAAAAAAAGTTGTGTTGCTTTACCAAATTCTTTACCCATACTATATATATACCCTCATTACCCACAAATTGTAAGGAGTGCTTTTTAGAGAGAAAATCCTAACAAATATACTTGAGAGTTAGAGATTGTTATACCCCTAATCATCTTCATATTTCATTGTGGTTTTCCTTAAACTCCTACATCTCCATCTCTAGATCCTTGAGAGTTTGTTAGCCCAAACACTTACCACAGCTATTCTAAGTGATAAGTGAGATTTTGGTGCTGTTGGGAAGCATTGGAAGGAGCCATTCATTGGCGGATGCAATTGGGCTGAATTGCGAGATCCGGAAAGTTAGAGTAGACAAGACTTCCGAGAAGTCCGTTGGTAGTATGAGTTTAAAGGGCTCATGTACATGGGGTAGACTAGGCTTGGAGGGTCTTTTGTTAATCGTGTACTCCAACTTTATTCTCTAGTGGATCAATTTTGATTTGGAGGGTTGCGGAGAGGTTTTTCGTCAAATTCTTGAGTTTCCTCTTTGTCGGGGGCTGTTTTTGCACATAGCCACATGTCCCTTATTGGAAGTGTGACTTTGCTAAGTCCAGATTTGTTTTAGGGAGTTCAACTCGGAACTTGACATTGGGTCGCATAGACCAATGGCTTCTAGTGTATTTTTAAGCCTACAAAATAGATGAAACCCAAAGTCTTAGAATCATGATAATGGTTGAAATAAATAAATAATATGCTTAGCATGATAGCTTTGATTAAATGGTGAGTTGATACATTATTATTAGGTATATTAAGTGATGTCCAATATTAAAAAATAATTAATTAGGAGTCAAATGTCTAACAATGGGATGAGTCCAATAGTCTATGTCTAGTTGCGGTTCATGGTTTATGTTCAACATAATAAGGTATGTCTAGCAATGGTCCATGTCCAAATAATATATGTCAAATGGTAGTTCATTTCCAAAAAATGTGTCCAAGGGTGGTTCATGTCCAAATAATATATGTGCGATGGTGGTAGATTGATTTATTAATATGTATGTTCATTAATGAAGTATTAGTGAGATCAAGTTCATTAAATAGTGAGATGATATTAAAATAACTTGCATCCAGCAGTAAAATAATAACGAATTAACATATACTTAATGATGTAATTTCAAAGATGGAGAAAGATTGACTTATCTTCACAGTTTATAGCTCCAACCGTAGAACAACACTTCATATTTCGTAGCTCCAATTGTATCACATCAGTGGACTTAACATTTCAGCAACCTTCATATTCGAAAGGGAAAAATGGATGCAATTGGAGGGAAAGAGAGCATGTCCGATCGTGTGCATAGGTTGGTTAAGTTTATCCCCTTTCATCATGCACTTAAATGACCTTCCCGTGTAATGCTCTTTTAGTTTTTTAGTCAAATATGAGTGATGTTGCCTTCCATGAGAATGACTCTTAGTATTGTAAGTTTTTGCCTTTCATAGGAAGGGCTTTTAACATTATAAATATATGTCTTCCATAAGAAAGCGCTTTTAGTAATAAGTTCTTGGAAGAGTGTTTGATATGTTTTAAGATGTGTGGAGATGGTAAAATAATATAAATAATATATATATATATATATATATATATTGTGAGATATGGTGTTTGTAATATGTATAGGAATTATATGTAGATACTTTGTTGGACATGGATCTTATATATATATATATATATATATATATATATATATAACTTAGTGAGACATGGTGTTTAAAGATATATGAGAAGTATGTATGGATATTTTGTGAGGAATGTATTTGTAAAATATATGGAAGTATGAGATAAAATAATATGAAGGTTTAATGTAGTAAAAGCTATTGTTGGAGTTGTTTTTTGTGTTATGACATTGGCTATGTTGCTTTCTAAGAAGTGAGGTACTGCAAGAGAAATAGAGAAAGAGATGGAGATGTGTTTATGAGCAGCAAAATGATGATATTTCAGAATAATGGAGTGTGGGAAAGATGGGTAATGGATAATGGTGTTGTAATATGTGTGTTGTGTTGTTATCTATGAAGAGGGATTTTGTAAGAGAGATGAAGAAGTATGAAAATGTGCAGCAAGGTGAATCAAGTTTCAGAATAAGGGGGTGAGAGAGGGATGGATGGTCTGTGGCTTGGTCCTCTTTACATAGAACCAAGCATGTAACAAGATTAGAACTAGTTGAAGAGAAATTTAGCAAATAAGGAAAAGTCTTTAACAAAGTAAGTGGTCTCATTAGTGGGATTTTTTTTTTTAGCCAAAAGAAGAAAGTTAAAGACTTTAATGGTGTTGAGAGCTCTTTGTTATAGCTATCAATCATAGTTGTCACAGCTGGATGATGACATCTTTTGCTTGGAGATTTTGGTAACTTTATATATTTCATGGGTAATTTGCTCATTTTAGAGATTTTAGGAATATTTTAGTCATTTTAGTGTTTTTTTAGCATACTTGGTGATTTTGGCCATTTTTGAGGTTTTCATGGGTATTTTGCTCATTTCAGAGGTCTTGGGGATATTTGGTAATTTTCGTGGTTTTTGAGTATATTTGGTAATTTTAGAGATTTTGGGGGTATTTTGGCCATTTTCAAGGTTTTTGGGATATTTTTGGTCATTTGGAGTGTGGGTGTGGGGGTAAGGGCTAGAGTTCAAGTTTTTAGGAGAAAACTTTACATACATATACACTTAGAATAGGCTAGAATATAATTTCTATATTGTATAAAATATATATATTTATATATATTTTGGTTGTTCCTAGGGTATTTTTCTATTTTTAGTGGTTTTTGGGGGGGGGTTAGAATTGGATAATTTGTAAAATACTTGAGTCTAATTGGATGCACAGTTAAAACTTAATTAACAAAAGTGTTAATTAGGTTTAATTGGGTTAATACCCATTTGACCCAATTAATAATTAGGTGAGTTTGGGTCTTATATAAGTAGATGAGTTTGGGTGGGCAAATGAGTTTGGGTTGATTTTGCAACCCCTAATAAGATACAATAATATACCAACAAACTCACTGATAATAGCCAGCGAAATATGAAGAGAGATAATATATTTAACGACCATTCTTGAAGCCATAACCTCACATTTTCTGCTCTAAGCCAAGAAAATCGAGATTCATTCAAAGAATGGTCAAACAATCAATAGAAATGGAATTTTTGAAATCAATGGAAAAAGAAAATGGGAGAAGTTGTAATTCTAGCAACATTAGTGTAAAGTTGTAATTTACAACTATATGTTTTGTTGGCTTTAATTCCATGCCAAATTTGATTGTAGTTTTGTTCAATCTTTTGTACCTTGTATTTATTGTGGGATTTAATTGTAAGGGTTGTGTGATAAAGAGAGAGAGTGTGAAGACTTAAGCAATTGAAGACAGAAGAGTTTTCGCGGGTAGCTCGCGACTAAGCATCCTGCGAAATGATGCATGTGCCTTGCACATGACTAGAATGCAAAGAGTTAGGACAGATGGAGATAGCTGTGTTTCGCGAGTAGCTCGTAGGTAAGGCCTTCCTGCAAGACACTCGCAAAACATTCTTTTTTTACCAGACTATGCTATCTCGATACACACTTTCTGTACCCACACTATATATACCCACATTTCCCATATATGTTGAGGAGTGCTTCAGAGAGAAAACCCTAGCCACAAACCTTGAGAGTTAGATATTGTTATACCCACAATCCTCTACACAATTGCTTGTGGATTTTCCTCAACTCCTACCTCCTCATTTCCATATCCTTAAGAGGTTGATAGCCCAAACACTTACCACACCCTTTCAGAGTGTTTAGTGAGGTTTTGGTTTCTTTGGGAAGCATTGGAAGAAGCCAAGGATGGCAAATGCAACGTGGAGCTTGTTGCGGGATCCGGAGAGCTAGACAAGACACGGTTCCGAGAAGCCTTGTTGGAGTGGGAGCTTGGAAGGCTTGGGTATATTGGGTAGATTAGGCTTGGAGGGTCTCTTGCTAACCCATGTATCCCAACTAATTGTCTAGTGGATCAATTATCGCTTGGAGGGCGGCGGAGAGGTTTTTCGCCAAGTTCTTTGGTTTCCTCTTCGATAACACATCGGCGTGTTATTTTGAGTTTGCATTCTTCTTCCCTACTCTTTTACCTTTCATTTTACTGTTGTGTTATAATGTTTATGGGTTAGAGTAGTTTGGGGGTCTAAATAGCTCTTGTGTTTTCACACATTTTTGAGCATTCAATTAGGAAAGTGTTTTGTTAAAGATAATAAAAGGGCAAAATTGTTGAGAATTTCTATTTAATTCTTGAATTAAAGAGAAGGGTTTTGTTCAATTACTAAAGAGGCAAAATAGGTTAGGATTTTTTCACTCTATAGATTCAAGAAGAAATTTTCTATAAATTAACAGTAGCCAATATTGTTAAAGGAAGTAACTTAGAGTGCACAAGATTCAAAACTAAGGAAGAAGATGAGTAATGGCTATTTCACTAACGGTCATATGTCAAAGGCCAAAACGATGCCGTTCTATTTAAATGTATTGTGTTTAATGAAGTGGTGAAACGGTGACATTTGTATTAGTTAGAACTATTTTGTTTGGGACATTGGTTCTCTTCTTTGTTCAAACTTCTTTCTAGAAATGCTTTGCTTCGTGCTCAAGTTTGGTGTCACTTTAGAGTTGTTTTTCAAGCTTTGGTTCTTAGCTGTGAACTTGAGAATTATAGATAGTTAGTTATAGAAGTTGTTATGAGTTTGTTAGATTAGAATCTGTTAGAAGACTCTAGTTTTATCTATTCAAATGTGTATAAGTAGAGTGCCTTGTAATGTATGAGTCAAGCTTGCATAATAAAAAATATCTTAATTCAGAAATCTCTCTCTCTCTCTCTCTCTCTCTCTCTCTCTCTCTCTCACTAACTACATTCCATGGAAGCACCAGTTAATTACAATATTGGAAGCTTACTCTTTGATGGAGCATATTGATGGTACTGCTTCAAAGACTCCTTTTGTTCTTGAGTCTGTAGGAAATTCAACTTTAGTTGTGAATCATGAGTTTTAGACTTGGAAGATCAAGGAAAAAGCCTTGCTTTCCTTGATAAACTTTACTCTAACACCTCAAGTCTTCTCACTTGTTGTTGGAATACTCTAGAGCAGAGGTTCACCTCTACTTTAACAGCTAATATCTTGTACCTAAAGCTTGAACTTCAAAATCTCAAGAAAGGCAATGATTCTATAAACAGTTTCTCGCACAAAATCAAAGTTTCTAGAGACAAACTCTTTGCTATGGGAGTCATAGTTGATAATGAAGAATTATTGTGTATTGTGCTTAAAGGACTCACTAGAGAATATGCACATTTCTGTTCTACAATTTGAACTAGGAGTGATCCTATCTCTATGAGCAACTTGCTATCATGCTCCAAAGTAAGGAGCAAGCAATGCTCGATCACTCGGATCTAGTCCATCACTTTCTTGCTATGTTTGCCTCTAATAGTAAACTTAAAAGCAGCTCTCAGAATTAGTCTCAAAGTCATGGTTTTGGTAGAGGAAGGGGTAGAAACAACTCTAATGGTGGAAGAGGAGGAGGTAGATGCAATAATAATGGAGGTCAGCCTTTTACTCCTCAAGCATCTCAGAATTACTCTCCTCAGAGTTATCAGAATCACAATCCCACTAAGAATTTCAAAGTCGATCATCCATCATGCTAGATTTGTAGAAAATCAGGACATCAAGCTTTAGTTTGTTATCATAGAATGGATTTTGCTTACCAAGGCAAAAATCCACCTACTAAGCTTGCTGCCATGGCCAGTGCCTCCAATGCAACTATTACCAACAATCGGGACCCTTGGTTAGCTAATTTAGGCACTTCTGATCATCTTACGACCAATCTTAACAACCTTTCACTCCAAACATAGTATAAAGGACCTGAACAAGTCTTTGTGGGAAGTGGTTCAGACTCTACCAATCAATCACATAGGTAATGCTACTCAACATACCAAATATCACAACTTCATGCTAAAAAATGTCCTTCATGTTCCTAGAATTGCTATGAATATACTTTCTGTTCATAAATTCTGTCTTCATAACAATTGTTCTTGTCATTTTGATGCCAATGAACTTAAAATCTAGGATATTCCTACGGGGAGACTCCTCTACAAGGGCTTGAGTGAAAATGAAGTCTATCCTATCTACTCAAACTATTTCCTCAAGTCACCTTTTGTAAATTCTACATCATTATCACAGCCATTGTCATCCCAATCTACACAATTTCATCAACCACCTTCTGTCTTTTATGTAAATAGTGCTACTAAGTGGATGTTGTGGCATCATCGGTTAGGACACCCTAGTAACAAAGTGCTTAGTGCAGCACTATCTTCTATTGATGTATCTTGTACTTTTAACAATAGTGATTCTATCACTCATTGTAAACATTGCTTGAATGGAAAGATGCATCACCTTCCTTTTCCTAAATCTGATTTTCAAGCTTCTAAACCTCTTGAATTGATTCATTCTAATGTATGGGGTCCAGCACCTATAACATCAGTTAATGATTTTCAATATTATGTCATTTTTGTTTATGAATACTCAAAATTCACTTGGCTTTATTTGTTAAAGTTCAAATTAGATGTCTTTGATATTTTTTAAGCACTTTAAAGCCACTATTGAAAATCAACGTGATACAAAAATCAAGATTTTAAGAATTGATAGAGGTGGTGAGTTCACCTCTAATGCTTTCAAAAATTTCTACCTATCTCATGATCTTATTCATCAATTCACTTGCCCACATACACCTCAGCAAAATGGAGTAGCTGAGAGGAAGCATAGGCACTTGGTTGAGTGTACACTCACTATGCTTTCTCACTCTAAGCTACCCACATCATATTGGTCTTATGCTATTTCTACAGCTATCCACATTGTCAATAGGCTTCCTACACCTAATCCTCAAAATTTGACTCATTGGGAACTCTTTTTTCACTCCACACCTGACATTACTCATCTCGGGACCTTTGGTTGTACTTGCTTTCCTTTACTCAAGCCTTACAACAATCACAAACTACAACCACATACTACTTCCTACATTTTTCTTGGATATCCTACATACACAAAAGGATACATTTGCTTAGATCCAATTACCTCTCGAATTTATATCTCCGGACATGTTTTATTTAATGAAATTGAGTTTCTTTCTCCTCTATCTTTATCTTTTGGTTCTATCCTTGCTAAGCCTAGTCCAACACAGTCTTCTCATCCTATAATCCTTCAATTTTCTAAGTCCTCCCCTACTCCTTTAGACCCTATGTCTACTCCTTCATTAGCACTGCTTAGTCCTCGGTCAGACCCTATTCCTAATCCCTTACCCATCGCCTATTCTTGCACCTAGTCCTCGGTCAAACCTTATTCCCGCTTCATCACCTACACCGCCTAGTCCTATCTCTAGTACTCAGTCTGATTCCTTATTTGATACACCTCTATCACACTCTCAACCTAGTCCCATCAATGTCTCCAATCTAGTAGCTCCTACTCCACCTTTACCCGACCTGCCTACCACAATCCCACATGTGCCTTTCGTTGTTCAGGTTCCTTCAACTGTTAATTCACATCCTATGGTGACAAGGTCTAAATATGGCATTTACAAGCCAAAGGTACTACTTGCTAAGACCAATTTAGACAAGCTTGCTAAGCCAAACAAGCCTGCTAAGCTAGCTAAGTCCACATCTATTCCTAAGCCTGATTACACCCTTACAGGAACCTCCTTCCTTCAAGGTTGCAATTCAATATCTACAATGGTGTAAGGATATGGATGAGGAATTTGCTACTCTCTAGAGGCAGGGGGCTTGGTCTTTAGTTCCATATTCTCCTACTCATAATGTTGTTGGTTGCAAATGGGTGTTTAAACTTAAGCACAACAATGATAGCAGTATTAGTAGGTACAAGGCCAGGTTAGTTGCAAAGGGGTTTTATCAACAATATAGATTTGATTTTAAGGAAACTTTCAGTCCAGTCATCAAGCCTCCTACGATTAGGATGATACTTTCTCTAGCTATTTAGTTTGATTGGCCTTTAAGGCGATTAGATGTGTGTAATGCCTTTCTTCATGCATTTCTCGGGGAGGAGGTCTATATGGTTCAACCTCTTGGATATGTTGATCCTTTTAAACCCAATCATGTTTGTAGACTTTGGAAGTCCCTTTATGGCCTAAAATAGGCTCCTAGGGCCTGGTTTGACAAATTTTCAACTCAACTGCACCACATGGGGTTTCAAGCTTCTCTTCCTTATTCATTCTTAGACATGGCAATTTGGTTGTCTACCTATTGGTTTATGTGGATGACATTGTCTTGACTGGGAATGATCCTCAATTTCTTACATCTCTTATCTCTCAATTAAGTGTAGCTTTTGAACTCAAGGATTTGGGTTCTCTTAATTACTTACTGGACCTTCAAATCACCAAGACTTCAAAGGGCTTGTTTCTTAGTCAAACTAAGTATACTTAGGACCTACTTCTCGGACACAACATGCATACTTCTTATCCCGCTCGATCCCTTGTGCTCCTAACCTCAAGCTGGTTCCCAATGAGGGTTCTATTCTTTCCAATCCTCATTAGTACAAAAGTATGGTTGGCTTTCTCCATTATCTCAATTTCTTAGTCAAACTAAGTATACTCAGGACCTACTTCTTAGACACAACATGCATACTTCTAAGCCTGCTCGATCCCTTGTGCTCCTAACATCAAGCTGGTTCCCAATAAGGGTTCTATTCTTTCCAATCCTCATTAGTACAAAAGTATGGTTGGCTTTCTCCATTATCTCACCTTCACTTGTCCCGATTTGAGCTTTTTTTGTTAATCAAGTGTGTTAATTCATGTCCATTCCCATTGACATTCACTTGATTGCAGCCAAACGCATCCTCAAATATATTAATGGTACTCTCCACTTTGGGGTTTTTCTTCAACTTGGCCCTTTTTCTCTTTTAACTATTTTGGATTCAAATTGGGTAGGTGATCCCTATGATAGACGTTCTACTATTGGTTATTTGGTCTATCTTGGTTACAACCCTACCGCATGGAGTGCTAAGAAGCAAGACATTGTTTCATGATCTTCCATGGAATCTGAGTATAAAGCCTTGGCAACTACAACAATTGAGTTATCTTGGCTTTGCCAAGTGTTGAAGGATCTTGGTGTCTTTCTTTCCACTCCTCCTAAATTATGGCGTGATAATGTCGGTGCATTAGCTATTGCTTCTAACCTTGTCTTTCATGCTCGCACTAAGCATGTAAAGGTGGACTATCATTTTGTTAGGGAGAGTGTTTTATGCGGGGATTTGCAAGTCAAGTATATTGCTACCGGGGATCAATTAGCTAACATCTTCACCAAGAGTCTCTCTACAGCTCGATTTGGTTTTCTTCTGTCCAAAATCATGGTGCCTATTGACCCTATGGTTTTGAGGGGGGATGTTAAAGAAAGTAACTTAGAGTGTACAAGATTCAAAACTAAGGAAGAAGATGAGTAATAGCTATTTCACCAACGGTCATATGTCAAAGGCCAAAATGATGCCGTTCTACTTAAATGTATTGTGTTTAATGAAGTGGTGAAACGGTTTGTATTAGTTAGAATTGTGTTGTTTTGGACTTAGGTTGTCTTCTTTGTTTAGACTTCTTTCCAGAAATACTTTGCTTCTTGCTCAAGTCTGGTGTGGCTTTAGAGTTGTTCTTCAAGCTTTGGTTCTTAGTTGTTAACCCTAGAATTATGGATAGTTAGTTATAGAAGTTGTTATGAGTTTGTTAGAATAGAATCTTTTAGAAGCAGGGCCGGCCCTTCCACTAGGCCAATTAGGCAATTGCCTAAGGCCCCTAAGAGGAAGGGGGGCCCTAAAATTTTAGAAAAGAAGGGGTATTAGGGGAAAACAATTTGGTTTTTCAGATGAATTTTAAAAAATCTGGCACATCCTTTTGACCAAAAAGCAAAATTTCTGTTATACCCGGTTAAACATTGGTAGCACAAATTTTTTTTTTTTTTGGTCTAAATAAAATTAATTGTCCCAAAAATAACATCATTATCCTCTAGACAAACCAAAATTCAACAAGATAAACTACAAATCCGGTCTAAGAAATTAACCACAAAACAATCAATAATCAAAACAATAAAAAACCTCAAATCCCAAAAATTTTTATTGTTTCTCTTTCTCATTCTTGCTCTGCCTTTTTCTCTCAACTCTTGCTCTCTACCTCTCTCATTCTTTCTCTGCTTCCTCCAATCTAAATCATTCGATCGCATCCGATCTAAAAAGTCCGAGAAGTGAGGATTGCCGTTTTTTTTTTTTTTTTTTTTTTTTTTTTTTGCTGCTGCGTTTTGATTCGGCATTTTGTAGAATGGGTTTTGACTTTTGAGGTATAACTTATAAGGCTTGGCTTTCTACTTTAGATTTGTTAAGACTGGGGTTGGGCTGTGGCTGGACGTTTCACGTTTGGGCCTTCAATTTTATTTTATTTATTTTATTTTTTTGGGTTATAGGTGTAATAGGATTTGTTTTATGTTTTTTGTGGGTGGGTCTTGGCAGGCATCTTCTTGGTTGGGCTGGAATTGTTTTTGTTATGGTTGTGCTTAATTTTTTTTTTTTTTTTTTTTGTGTGTTTATATATATATATATATATATATATTTGTTATTGGTAATATAATGAATAAATATCTATTTATGCAGGTTGAGTTTGCTAAAAACTTGTTATTATTCGGTGAAACTATAACAATACTTTTTATATAAATCATGTTCTATTTCTTATTTGCTCTACACTTGAAAGTTATTTTTTATTTTTGTATTTATAAATATATTGTTTGATTAGAAATGTCTACTAGAAAATATGCATTTGGATATGAAAAACTAAAAAAAAAAAAAAAAGAAGAAAAATTAATTGAGTCTAAAAAAGGATCAGTGGATAAATTTGTTATTGGTAATAAACAAAATATAACACAAAATTTAGATGAAAATATCACAAATGAGCAAAAAAATCACTAAAAAGAGTTAGAAGATAATGAAATGATACAATTTCAAGATAACAATGATGTTCAATTTTGCAATACAACAAATCTTGATAATGAACTTCAAAAGAATTTAGAAGAAAATGAAAATAATAATGAAAATGCCACAAATGAACAAGTTCACCATAATGATGTTCAACTAGAAGAAAATGAAAATAATAATGACATGTTGAATTATATTCCTTCAAATATTTATGATCCAGGTAATTGGAAAAATATTGACAAAAAATTAAGAGATTTATTAGTAGAAAGAGGTCCAATTAGAGACAATGATATAATTTTTCCAAAAGGTGATGACACTAGACATTTTTCTACTATTCATTACACTCGAATATTATCAAATGGGGAGAAACATGATAGAAAATGGCTAGTGTATTCAAAAGATACAAGCCAAGTATTTTGTTTTTTTTTTTTTTTTTTGCAAGTTGTTTGAGTCTAAATGTCTTGGCCAACTATGTAATGAAGGAACTCAAGATTGGAAAAATATTAGTTCTAAAATTAGAAACCATGAAACAACTAGAGAGTATATTACTAACATGAACACTTGGCTAGATTTGAAAATGAGATTGTCAAAAAAATAAAACAATAGATAAAAATATCCAAGAACAAATTAACAAAGAGAAAGATCATTGGAAAAAGGTTTTATTAAGAATTATTGTTGTAGTAAAGAATCTTGGTAAAAATAATTTGGCATTCTGAGGAAAAAATGAAAAGATTTATGAAGAAAATAATGGAAATTTTTTTAAGTCTAATTGAAATGATTGCAGAATTTGATCTAGTTATGCTAGAACATATTAGACATATTCAAAATTGTGGAATCCATAATCATTATCTTGGACATAAAATACAAAATGAATTGATACAACTGTTAGCAAATGAGATTAAATGTAAAATTATCAAAAAGATCAAAGAAGCAAAATATTTTTCAATTATACTTGATTGTACACCAGATGCAATTCATCTAGAATAAATGTCTCTCATATTACGATGTGTTGATATTTCAACAAGTCCAATAAAAATAGTAGAACATTTTGTTGAATTTGTAGAAGTTGATGACACTACTGGAAAATGTCTTTTTGATGAAATTATAAATGTAACAAATATTCTTGAGCTTGATATAAATGATATACGTGGACAAGGATAAGATAATGGGTCTAATATGAAAGGAAAACATCAAGGGGTACAAAAAGACTTCTTGATATAAATCCTAGAGCACTTTACACACCATGTGGTTGTCGGTCTTAACCTTGTACTATGTGATACGACCAATTCTTGTCTAAAAGCTATATCAATTTTTGGAGTTATACAACGCATATATATATTGTTTTCTTCTTCTACAAAAAGATGGAAAATTTTACTTACAAGATAATGTGTAAGGTTTAACTCTTAAGTCATTATCACAAACACGCTGGGAAAGTCACATTGAAAGTGTAAAAGCAATAAAATTCCAAGCTCCACAAATAAGAGATGCTTTGTTATAATTTGCACAAACAAGTGAAGATCCTAAAATAAAAAGTGAAGCTAATTGTTTAGCAACTTATGAAATTGAAAGCTTTGAGTTCTTATTGGGTATGACTATTTGGTATGACATATTATTCTTTGTCAACTCTGTTAGTAAAAACTTACAATCAAAAGACATGCACATTGATGTTACTATAGATCAATTAAAAGGTGTCATTTCTTATTTTAAAGGATATAGAGAAAATGGATTTACATCTGCAATGAATTCATCTAAAAAAATTGTATTGGAAATGGAAATAGAATTGGTATTTCATGAGAAACGTATAATTCATAGAAAGAAACAATTTGATGAAAATGTTTATAATGAAACAACATGTTCTGCTAAAGAATCTTTTAGAATTGATTATTTCTTATATTAGTAGATAAAGCAATTAGTTCAATTGAGAATAGATTTGAACAATTTCAAATATATGAAGATATTTTTGGTTTTCTATTTAACTTCACAAAATTGAAATCACTAGATGATGATAGTTTACAAAGATACTGTCTTAAACTTGAATATTTTCTCAAACATGATGTTTATTATGATATTGATGATTTATATTTATTTTCGGAGTTAAAGGTTTTAAAAGAAATTTTACAAATAAAATATTATACTCCTATTGACATACTAAATTATATAAGAAGATTAGGTTCATTTCCAAATACATGCATTGCTTATAGGATTTTATTAACAATAATTATTATGTAGCTTCTACAGAAAGTTTTTTTTTTTTTTTTTTTTTTTTTTTTTTTTTGTTTTGAGAAAGTGCAGAAGGAAGTTTTTCAAAATTAAAATTAATAAAATCATATCTAAGATTGATAATGTCCTAAGAAAGATTAAGTGGATTAGCTATATTATCGATTGAAAATGAGATGTTAAAAGAACTTGAATACAAAAATTTAATTAATCAATTTGCATCTCAAAATGCAAGAAAAATAGATTTTAGATAAAATATATTATAATATAAAAATATTAAATAAATGTTAATTTAATTAATACACAAGAATGAAAAATGTCCAATTTTAGTTCTCTCCTTAGCCCCTAAATGTCTAGGGCTAGCCCTAGTTAGAAGACTCTAGTTTTATCTATTAGATGTATATAAATAGAGTGCCTTGTAATGTATGAGTCAAGCTTGCATGATAAAAAATATCTTAATTCAGAAATCTCTCTCTCTCTCTGTTACAACTACAACTGTTATTTTCCGCCATTGTTGAATCTTTTGCAAGCTCAAAATCTTTCAAATACATGATGGATTAGGGGAGAGTTGAAGAAACAGAAGGAAAATTTTGGTAACGGGCTAGTTTTTTGTTTTCGCTGGGAGTGGATGATGAATTTGTGCACACCTGTTTGTTGGCTTCATGAAAAGTTGCTAGCAAACACATCACATGGGCATTTGGGCACACTCTACTTGAGAACAAACAGGCTATATTCTTTTCGTGAGAGTGCAATGATGCATAGAAATTTTAGAGTGCAAAAATTACTGTTTATTTTAGAATAAGAATTTCGCTATTGGCTAAAATGTAAACACTCAATTGAGACATTATCTGACCAGCACATTTTTCTCATGTATTAATTTCAATTATGGTATGATGATCAGTATAAAGTTTTTGTGAGCTAATGTTAATAGCTAATGATTAGGCTCCAAAAGCTAATGTTAATAGCTTGTTTTTAAGTGCCTGTGGATGCCCCCATAAATCTTCTCTTTGCTTTTTGGCTTATCGCACATGGGTTCTTGGTGATATGACTTTGTGTGCATGTGTTTTTGGGATGTGGTGTGTGTATGTGAGTTTCTTTTTCTTAATTTTATTTTAGGAGACTCCACCAACCATTGGTTTTGTATTAAGTGTGATTGGTCACCTATGGGTTTAATTCATTTTAATTTACCTAATTAACTAAACCAATATTAAGAGTTTATTAATTAAGGTAAACCAAAAGTCTCAAATCAAAGATCTTGGACTCGGAAGTTCGGTTACGTGTGGGGAAGGTATTAGGCACCCCACAATGCCTATCCAAAGGATAGTAACTCATTTTAATTTATTTCAAATATTATCTTTTGGTGAAGAAATAAGATACTTGGCATTTTGATTTTTGGAAAAGGTTGTGAACAAAAACACACACACACACACACACACATCTGAGTATTTATTTACTTATAATATACCATGTGAATATTAAAGTCAAAATACTTACAATCGAAGCTTGTGGGATATATACATAAATACCATGTGAGGAGGCATGCAAAATAGAGAAATAGTATACAATAGCATGTGAGTAAAATATTTATTAAATAGCATGTGAATACTAACTACCATACAAATAAATTACAACACAAATAAAAAGAGGGAGTTGGAAGAATAGTGCCTTGTTGTCATTCACAATTTTCTCATTTTTACCATGCAAAAAAAGGATGACAATAAAAATATGTTAGTGCCAAAGCAAAGAAAGGGGCTATGGAAGCTTGATGGGTGCCTATAAGTTCAATGGAGATTGAACCATAGGCACAAATTCTCAACAATGCTATTCTAAGGAAAGGTTTTAAATTACAATGCATGAACAATTTTTACAACGTTAACTATATTTTCATTTTTGGAAGAAAAGTTTGATAGAAAACACATATCTTTGAAGAAAATTTTTATCGTTTTAAGAGAAGTTTCAAAACCCATTTTCAACATTTTTTTGAAGGAAAAGATCTCTTTTGAACATGCAAAGTTCGCAAAGAGGGAAATAATTTTTCATCATTTACAAAAAATATTTTTTGAAAATGCCATTTTTTTAGAGGAACTAGAAAATTTGGGTGGAAGACTTGAAGTTTCAAAAAAAATTATTTTAGCAAAAAAGAAATGTTAGTTTTAAGAAAACAAAGATTCATGGGTTTATTTTTAGAAAAAGAAGATTTAACTTTGAAAAATCCCATGATTTTTATGATGAGAGGAAATTTGTGTAAGAAGTTTTTTTTTTGGTGGAAGAGTTGAAAAGATTTTAAGAAATAAATTTCATGGGTTTTCATTTTTAAAGAAAAAGTTTGGATTCCAAGAAAAATCCCATGATTTTTTTATGAAAAGGAGTATTTCCTCTTGAAACTTTACTCACTCAAAAGATTTTTATTTTTCCTAAAGAAGTTCCAACGTAGTAAAAGAAGACAGTTTTTTAGCATTTTAGGAAAAGACATTTTTGAGGAAAAAATTTTTTTTTTTTTTTTTGAAAGAAAGTTTTAAAGGAAATTAAAAAAAATAGAAAAGGCTTTGTTTTAGAAAAAGAAAAATCTTTTGGAAAATAAAGGAAAAAGAACTTTTTGAAAACCATTTCCTTAGAAAGCATGTAAAGAATTTGTTTACCCAAGCATATTAATCTATGGCAACATTATTGATGAGAAAAGTAAGGAGAAACAATAGTAAATAGTAAGAGTGCTATAAACTTAAAGGCGAGTAAAATAAATTGCTGGAAAATAAATAACAGAGAAAATAAATTGCTGGAATTTAAATGGAAATAAAAATAAAGTGCTGAAATTTAAATGAAATTAATAGTAAAAGTTCATTAATAAGTTTTTTTTTTTTTTTCTTTTTTTTATCCATCTTAAATAAGTCTTAATTTCTTTCAAGCCCTATGGGTGCTTCATAAAAAAGAGATGAGAATTCTAAGCCATCAACCATCTTTAAGAGACATACCCATATTGGTGCAGAGCTAATCTTACATCATTTGTGAGTCGTCTTGCACCCCTCTATGATCACTATAAAAGGCCCCAAAGGCTCTTTTTCAAAAGGACACTGAATTCACTAGAAAATTGTGAATCAAAGAGGGAGTTTGACAGTTTTTAGACCCCTTAAACAAATGAATTAACCCTAGATAATTAGCCAAGTTGTTACTTAGTCAAATTAACAAGTCTAGGTTAACACAAATATATCATATCATGCATAGTAGCGGAAAATAAATAAGACAATGATATGATCACCTAGGAAACCAAACCGGTAAAAACCTGGGGAGGATTTGACCTAGCTATCCTCAATGTAAACTTGAATCCACTATCAGAAAGAATCGAAGTTCATACAAAAGGACTTACAAGCACCCCCACTCGACTTCCTAATGCTACCAACCAGTAGAACTTACTAACACGATCACGTGCAAGCTCCGAATCCACGGACTCCTTCTTTCTTTGGATTCCCACCAGCTACAAGCACCCCCGCTTGTGTATTCTTTAAGCTTTAATGGCAGCAACTGTTTTGATCATCAAGGTTTAGAGAATGTCTCTTCCTTGAAAACCCTAAGTTTGTGTAAAGGAAAGCTCCTCTAGATCTCACAAGAGATTTACACAAACCGCAATATGAGCAACACTAAAATGTGGCTAGGGTTTGCCTTTTATACTTAGGACAAATAAGAAACCCTAAAAACATTTTAAACACATAGGGCTGAGTTGGACGAATCTGCAGAAAAGCAATCTGCCCGACGTTCAATCGGTCGAGCCTAAGCTTCGATCGATCGATCGAGCGTGCCAAAAGCCACACCGCTTTTCGCTTTACACTCGATTCCAACTTTACATTGACATACAACTTTGAGCTATCTTTAAACACTTCTAAACACATTGTTTTGATCATGGTTTGCCAACATTACAAATTAGAGTTCTAAAATACATAAAGTCCTAAATTTTAGAACCTCACAGAGTTTTTATTCTAAAACTTCCTCAAGTTAAAGTTTACTTGGTTGGGACCTCTTCTGGTCTTCACCTTCAAGTTTTAAGCTTACTAACGTTCTGGTTTACTCTTGATTAGATTGATTGAGGGGAACGGTCAAATAAAACTCAAGGAGTTCTTGTATTTGGGGTAAGGGTCAAACCTTGTCTCTCTCATTTTGGTCTGTTAATTTGCTTGCTTATTACTTTATTTCTTGCTTTGATATCTTTGTGTTAGTTTAGGGTTTTATAGCTTTCATATTAGAAACATGATAGGTCATTTTTAATTGCAGTTTGTTCTTGCTTTAGAATTGTCTTTCTGGGCAGGTATGCTTGTGCATGCGTCATGCATGCATATGCGCATTTCGAGGCATGCATATGCAAACTTCATGTATGCACATGCATGCTCGTGCCTAGAAACCTAGATCTTATGATTTGCATTATTTTACTGTTTGTCTTGTTTCAATCACTTACATAGAGTTTGTTTAGCTTAGATTTCACATGCCTAAGTCTAGGGTCAGTAGAATAACATATTTTACATGCTTTACTTGTTAGATTGATAATTAGGCTTTATGTGCTTTGATGAACAACATCAACATGCGTGGATTATATGGACATGCATTGATGCATAGGGCCTGTGATGCAGTAAGGTAAGTAGAGATGAGTCATGCATGTGAATATGAACCGCATATCTTGACATGATGATGGGTTCCTTCGAATGATGAATGCCATGATTCTATGCTTGAATGTTTGAATATGCTTGATTAATGTTATATTGTTGATTGGTTGTTTTGTTGATGTTATTGCCATGTGTATGCTTGCTACCCTTGGTTTACATAAAGCATGATATTTAGATGAATGTTAGGACATGAATGTGATGAGATGAATGATGATAAGATGCCATGCTAGACGAATGTTAGGATGCGAGCCATGAATGTGTTATGATGGATGTTGAATATGAATGCCATGTTGGATGTTAGATGCATGTTAGGGTAGGGTTAGTTTTTATGCGTGTATAGAATAACCTATTAGAGGAACCTTTGATGGAATTAGGATGAGGAACACAATGAGTGGAGGGCGGCCCACTGGTCGGGTGGTGTTGGGTGCCTAACACTTCATCCCAATACCTAAACTCAGAACATGTGCTTTGGTAAGAATAGTCATTCACATAAGGGTGCTATACATATGGTTCCTAGGCCTAATCTAGGTAGCGACTCCCTTATTCACCCCTCCGCCTAGTCCACTCATCCGAGGCGTACTTCCTAAGGAGAAAGCCCATCTCGGGCGCTTGCACCCATAGTTATTCCATAACAATTATTAGATGTTCTGATTCCTTGTAAGATGCACTCTCCCACATCATTTAGAATTTCACACTTATTCTTCATAAATATGACATTTAATCGATTGTCACAAATTTAAGCGATACTTAGCAGATTTGTTTTCAAACCTTCAACATACTACACATCTTTAAAAATTGGTAAGCCTGGGATGTCAACTTTTCCAATTCCAAGAATAAAAGATTTGCTTCCATCTCCAAAAGTGACAGATCCAACTTTCCTTTCAAGGAGTGTCTTGAACAAAGATTTGTTACCTGTCATATGCATAGAGCAACCACTATCCAAATACCAAAAACAATCATCACGTACTTTTAAAGCGATTAAAGTAGTAAAACATACATAATCATGTTTAAAAAAATTCGTGTTTAGTCTAAGTTCTGTGACACCTAAACACTTTAGGATATGGTTTAGATAAATCTTCATCCATACTTTCCAAGAAGGAAATTTATTACCATCAGCATGAGATGGAATCACATGTGTGAGATCACAATCCATGACAAGCGAGGATCAAGGATCAACTCAAGGTATAACTACCTTATCAAGAGCCGACTGCTCTCGATACCACTTGTTAGATTTAGATCCCTAAACAAATAGTGTTCAACTAATTTTAAGGTTAAGTTGTTAATTAGATTAATTATGAGCACCTTGAGTTAAACAATTAATGAAACATATATGCACAATAGAAAAGTAAATGACACAAGATATGATGACTCAGGAAACTTTAAGAAAAACTTATTCCAAAGGAAAAACTAGGGGAGACTTGACCTAATCAATCCCAAGGTAATAGTTTCACTATAAGATGGAGATTTACAATAAAAAATAACAATTCGAAATAAGTCTAACTTTAGATACCGAATTAAGCTCTGAATCCTATAGACTTCCTTTTCAGTGAATGCTGCTGCGTGAACCTCCAATCCATGCACTATAAAATCCCATTGAAGCTTTAGATGTCTAGTACACTTGATAGCTGAAGTTTAGCAATTTAATTCCACTAGTTCAATGAGTATGTATGTGATCTCTGGTAGAATCTTGAAAGAGCAAAAGGTACAGAACTTATCGGATCTTAAAAGAGCAACTCCCAAATCTTAGTAAACGTGCATTAGGGTTTCACTTAAGTATTAAGTGTAGTTGGACTGAAGTAATCACTTAATGGGTTTAATGGGCTGAAATAATTATTTTGGAAAATCAACTCTCAATCAGTTGAAGTTAAGTTTTGATTAGTCGAAACTATTGAATTTTCTGTTCTTGAACCAGTAACCTTTCTACTCTTGTACATTGATTAACATTATCTTGAGCATTGTCTAATCTTACCTATAAACACTATGATCTATATCTAAACAAGTTTATATTCAAGTGTTTGCCAATAAACCTATACACATATAGAACCTAACACATATGTTGACTTTTCAAAGAGAACTGTATTTTGAAATATCACAAAACATAATAAGGGGCCAAACAATTTGGGTTGGAGGAAGTATATTTATTTCTTTAAAGTTAATAAAAAAATTTCATAAATATCAATTTATATGAAATTTCTTTCTCCTCTTTTCTCTTTACTTAATTCTTAAAATATCCAAACAAAGGAGAGAGATCCATTCCCTTTTCTCCTACTTAAATTTTAAAACAACCAAATAAGGTGAAAGAGTAACCGTTCCTCTTCGGTATCATTTACTCCCTTATCCTTCCCTTCGTAACTCTCTTGCCCTTACCTCTCTCCAAGCTTCCAAACATAGTATTAGTGATTGTTAAGTCATGATGAGTGCATTTCGTTCCTCGAGGTGTGTCTCCTCCAGTAGTGAGAAATTTGAACCACATGGATTGCTTGTAACTGTGCTGCTCTCTTTGCCTTGTTGTAAATCAATTTCAGTTCTAATGAAAGCTTTCTCATCAAAAAAAAAAAAAAAAACAATGTGGGTCTCAAGCTTATTTAGGTTGGCATGGAAATCAAGAGTCGATGTGGAGCCCAAAGATTATCTGTTGTTGAGCCATTGGCCCAATATCCATTGGGCGTGGTGTAAATACTTTCCATAATGAAAACTCTTTCTGACTTATGAGGGCAATACCTAAGCCTCACAAATATCTCTTTGATAAGATTTTCAGGCCTAACGCTACAAATCTTAATAATGTTTATACCAGATTCGTACTTGCAATTGCGTTGCAAATTTCCCATGTCTTTTATTTAGGAAATGTCTTTGAACACCAAAGCCAGATGATAGACCAAGAGTGTTTTGACCCCTTTGTGAAGAATTAACAAATTAATTAGCTAAGTTAATTAATTAATTCAATTAGCATGCAAAACGAGTGGTAGCACAAATAAATCATCAATTAACTAAATGTAGCGGAAATTAAATTGACACGGTGATTTGTTTACAAATAGAGAAAACCTACATAGCAAAAACCCCACCGGATGATTTTAAGGTCACCACTCCCAAGAATTCACTATTATCACAACAAGCGGTTACAAGTAAAGGAATCCCAGTACCTTATATCAACCTACAGTTGAACTCTTACCCCAATACCCAATTGGATTTGTTCTGTAGTGACAATCTCTCATTTTCAATGCACGACTCCCAATACGTGACTAACCAATAGATGCGCGGATCCTAGTATGCGACTTAATCTCCAACTTGAGAAAGATGTTGGCTGCAAAGTTCTTTAGTTCATCGCACGATGAAGATCATGAAGTTCCTTGGTCACAAAACCCTAAGGTGTACAAACACAACAGTTTCTTCAAGAGAAAGATGAACTAGGGCAAATTCTATCTCCGGTTACAATTTGCATGGACAAAACTTTGCTTCACACTTACGCAACCTTTGACGGCCCTTAAAATAATCATTATATATGTTTAGAGTTGTGGGAAAAGAAAGCCCAAACATATACACATAGATTGGATGAAAATCAACTCTAAAAAACTGAATTCCATAAACCTCGACAAATAGAGTATCTATCGAGCTAGTTGTCGAGCTTTGGGTTTCAGCAACTTTTTAAACCTTGATAGATACTAGTTGTCAAGATTTAAAATACAGCACTTCTTCACTTGTTTCTTGGATAGATTTGCATGGTTTTAACACTTGATCTTGAAACCTTGTTCTTTGAGGCATTAAACACATCTTAGATCTACCCAATTACAAGTAAAATGTGTTTTGTCAAAAGATTAGCCAATTCTAATTTTACATATGTTCTTAACATCAAATCACATATGTCCTAACACCAGAGACGATGATTATTACTGCCATCTTTTGGGTTGGGAAAGAAGTTCTCAATGCTTTGAATGTTGCCTAGTAGGACAAACCTACTGCGCGTGAGGCTATAAGAAGTGGGGTAAAAATAGGGTCCTGTTGTCCTGTGCTCTAAAGTCTAAACCCATTAAAATTATGATACATAGTTAGAAGTGAACGAGTATTACACTATCACTATCTTGACAAGTCCTACACAAAAACCACTAGACTTAAGCCAAATCGCAACAAGTGAGACATGGAAGACCTGAAAAGTCGTGGTTTCATAAACGACATTTGACGTTATTATTCTAATCTCTTTAGATGCATATCATCATCTTTACGGCCTATTACTCTTATACACCGAACTCAAACTAAATCCTGATGATATCTTTATGGTGTAGTATTTGCTCTTATATGCTGAACTCAAACTAAGTCCAATGAGGTGTGAAAGACTTGAAAAGTTGAAAAGTCTTCACCAGAAAGTTCAAAAGGACATTTCATGTGATAAATAAGGAAATGAACAGTACATGTTGTGAAAATCTTAATAAACAAAATATTTTAATAAAATTAAAGAGTTTTTCTCAAACTTTTTTTTAGTAGATTTCAATTTATCATCTTGTGAATTTAACAAATTCCTCGTGAATTTAAAGTTTAATAGCAAAAACTAACATTTTAATTTCTGTTCCATTAAAAAAAATTACAGTGGTTTTTTTTTTTTTTTTTTTTTTACTTCTATGACATGCATCATTTTTCTCTTATTTTTACTAAAAATAAGATAAGTAGAATATGTTTCTAAACTTCTTTTAATTATTTTTACAAATAAAAAAGCTACAGGTAAATCCGATTTGTGAAAGATCAAATAAGTGTAATAGGTTTTAAAGACTGTTTAGAGTTAACTCGTTTTCGCTTTAAACCCAACGGAATCAAACACGAACTGGTTGAACCAACGTAACTTTGTTTCCATCACCCATAGCTCAAAATATGTGGGTCCCACGGCTAAGAAGTCTGTTTGATTTTTGTTTTCGTTACTCAATTCTTTGATTTTTGAGTGATGAGTTATGGAAACCGAAAACACATTTTAGGTGTTTTTAGTTTCTAAAACTCGATTTCAATGACATTTTCGTAATTAAACACACATTGAGGGTCCCACGGTCAGACCTTTTGCTCTCTCCAACACATGTTATCTTCTTTTCTTTTTCTTTTTGTGTCTTTCATGCTGGGTCTAGGACACACCTCACACACCTCTCTGCTTTTTTTTTTTTTTGGGTAAACTATACCACCATTAGCTCGGACCCACCATCTTCTCCATCCTTCCAAAATCAAGAAACAAACTTTTTAATTCAAACAATATACACAAACTTTTCAATTCAAACAATCTCCAAAAAAAAAAAAAAAAAAAAAAAACCCAGATTTCTCAATCATAAAAAAGAAAAGAAAAGAAAAGCAAACTCAAATCCATCAACCACACTTCGTCGATTCTGACCACACTTCAAAGCAACAACACCACAAACCCATCGCACCACCAAACCCACCAATCCACGACCACCGTGGAAAGCCATACACCACTGTTAATGAACAAGTCGTCTCGAACCCAGTCCACCGATCTATGCACGAGAGAGAACAAATAAAAAAAAAATCCTATTTGGTTTGGCAATGAACAATCCTCGTCAATTGAGGTGAGATACCTTCAAACGATGTGGACTGTCAATTGATGTTGTTTTGGCAATGAGGCGAGATACCATCAATTGATGCTATTCTAGCAAGATCGATGTGGAGAATTTTGGACTGTTTTGCCAAAAACAGTCCAAAAGAAAAGCAGAGAAAAGTTCAGGGGAGGCAAAGAAAGACGAAGGGAAAAAAGAAAAGAAAAGAAAAGGAGAGGTAGAGAAAGATGTAAGAGTCGGGGAAAAAAAAAAAAAAAAAAAAAAAAGGAGGGAAAAGTCTTCTTTGGGTGGGTCCCACAAAACAGTAGAAATAATTGAGTGATGTGAAGTGAAAACAGTTGCCAAACGGGTGGGTATTAGGAAATTGGGGTATTTTAAGTGATGAGTGATGAGAGTGACGAAAATTGAATGAGGAGTGATGAGTGATCCAAAAAAAAAAAAAAAAAAGAATTAAATAAGTTTGACTTGGAGAAGGACTCAATTCTTTGGCTCGGTGTTAATTGGGGAAATGGATAGTGCTAAAAATGGAAAACCCAATTATTGTGGGATTATGACAGATAAATCCTATTAGGAGCAGGTGGCATGTGAGAAATTGAATGAAAAAGTCCAACATGTGACACTTAATGAAGAAAACCCTAATGTTCTTGAACCTCACATGACAAATGAAAAAACTAAGGAGCAGGAAATCACGTCTGGGGTGGCTGTGAACACAAACTCTACGTGGAAGAGGGTAGTGCGAAAGAAAACAAATAGCCTAGTTGTGGTTCCTCCCTTGAAATCTCTGAAACGTACAGGTACTGAATTGGTGAATCTTGAGTTACCCAAAAAGAAGAAGTAGGTTTCTCATGATGATCAAGTTACTACAATTGAATTGGCGGGGTTTGAGGTTCAGCCTTGCCAGAAGCAATGAACATCTTATGTTGGAACTGTCGTGGGCTTGGGAACCCACAGACAGATCAAGAGCTCGGTGACTTAATTGGGGCACAAGATCCCTTAGTCGTGTTCCTAGCCGAAACATGGCTTGACAAAGCTAGGCTGGAGGAAATTAAAGTTCAATACAAATTTAAAGGGTTGATAGAAGTCTCAAGAATAAGTAGAGGAGGGGGTGTGGCTATTTTTTGGAAAGAGGGGTGTAATCTCTCCCTTGACACATACTCCCCCAACCACATTGATGTGATCATTAATAAAGGGTCGGAAGATGAATGGAGGTTTACTGGGTTTTATGGAGAGCCGGATACAAAAAATTGCAATGAGTCCTGGGAAAAGTTGAGGAGATTAAAAAACAAATTCACCCTTCCATGGTTGTGAGCAGGTGACTTTAATGAAATTTTGAAGGTTAATGAAAAATTGGGGGGAAGACTCAGGCCAAATAGACAAATGGAAGCTTTTAGGGAGGTTCTTGATGAATGCGAGTTTAAGGATTTGGGTTATGTGGGAGGGAAGTACACGTGGTATAGAGGTTCTAGAGGGGGTAATACAATATGGGAAAGGCTTGATCGTGCGGTTGCTACCATTGATTGGATAGAGAAGTTTCCGGCAACAAAGGTTGTGCACTTAGAATGTGGCTCTTCGGATCATAAGCCATTAATCATCCTTCCAAAAGGGGTCCAGATGAAGCAAAAAAAACCATGGAGGTTTGAGCACATGTGGCTGGAGGATGAGAGGTGTGGGGAGGTTGTGGATCTTGCTTGGAGAAGAGTTTGTCTAGGTAACCCGATGGTTCAAGTGGAGGGTAAAATAAAGGTGTGTCAGGCAAAGCTTAAACAGTGGAGCTGGACCTCCTTTGGGAATATTACCCGTGCACTAAAAGAAAAGAAGCAGCAACTCTGGCGGGCAGAATAGAGAGCAATCAGGGAGGGTACAATGGAAAGGGTGAACCGGTTGAAATGGGAGATAAATGGCTTGTTAATAAAGGAGGAAAAGATGTGGAAACAAAGGTCAAGGGCGTTGTGGTTACGGGAGGGTGATCAAAACACATTTTTTTTTTTCATAATAAGGCCTTACATAGATATAAGAGAAATAGGATTGAAGAATTGAAGAATGAGGCGAGAATGGTATGTACAGATGAGGAGGAGATATCGAGGATTCTAATTGATTACTACCAAAACCTATTTACCTCGGCCTCACCATCAAATTTGGAAGAAATGCGATGGCAGTTCCCACGATTATTACGAGATGAACAAAATGCAATGTTAGCTACAGAATTTGTTCAGGCCGAGGTAGAGGAAGCACTTCAACAAATGGCACCACTAAAGGCACCTAGACCAAATGGCTTACCTCCTTTGTTCTACCAAAAATTTTGGCCATCTACTGGTGAGGATGTTTCAAAGGCAGTTCTCAATTGCCTAAACTCGGGTTCAATCCCTTCTTCCATTAATCGCACTTTTATAACTTTAATCCCTAAATTCAAAAGCTCATCTGTAGTTTCAGAATTCTGCCCCATTTCTCTATGTAATGTCATTTATAAAATTGTATCTAAGGTTGCTGCAAATAGGCTCAAAAAAGTCTTGCCTCTTATTATTTTCGACTCACAAAGTGCTTTCCAATCTAGTAAAGCTATTTCGGATAATATCTTGGTGGCTTTTGAGTTGCTCCACCATATGAAGAATCAGAAGTCTAAGAAAGCAGGTTTTATGACCCTTAAGCTAGACATAAGCAAGGCGTATGACAGGGTGAAGTGGCGTTTTCTATTGGAAATTATGAGGAAGATGGGGTTTTGTGATAGTTGGCTGAATCTCATTCATGAGTGCATTAGCACGGTGTCCTACTCAATCTTGGTAAATGGGGAACCTAAAGGTGAAATTTTCCCTTCTAGGGGAATTCGCCAAGGGGACCCGTTGTCACCATATTTATTCTTATTATGCTCGGAAAGGTTGAATAGAATGATTGAGAAGGTTGCAAGGGACGACATTATTAGAGGCTTTTCATTATGCAAAAATTGTCCAAAGATTACTCACCTATTTTTTGCAGATGACAGCTTATTATTTTGCCGTGCAAGGAGGGAAGATTTGCAAGCCATCCAAAACATCCTAACTAGCTTTGAGCATGCATCCGGCCAGAAAATAAACCGTGAGAAGACAACACTTTTCTTTAGTAAAGGCGTGTCTCGATGATATGAAGAGAGAAATTATGGATTTGTTAGGGGTTGCAGAAATAAAGGAGTATGAGAAGTACCTTGGGCTGCTTGTTGTTGTGGGGAAAAATAAAAAGGCGAGCTTAAATTACATCAAGGAAAGGGTGTGGGCGAAACTTCAAGGGTGGAAGGAGAAACTTTTATCTCAAGCAGGGAGAGAAGTCTTACTAAAGGCCGTGGTTCAAGCAATCCCTACTTTCGCAATGAGTTGCTTCAAATTGCCGGTGGGTTTGTGCAAAGAGATTGAAATGCAAATAAGAAAATTTTGGTGGGGAAAGCGGGGTGGCCAAAGGAAAATCCATTGGAAAAGTTGGGAAATTATGTGTAAATCGAAAATCGAGGGGGTAATGGGATTCAAATATTTGGTTAGGTTTAATGAAGCTATGTTGGCTAAACAAATTTGGAGATTACAAACTGAAAAGGAGTCCCCTCTTGTACAAGGTTTTCAGCACCAAGTATTTCCCTTCAGCTCGGTTTTGAAGCAAGAAGCTCCATGGGTTCGTTTGCTTGGCAAAGCTTGCTTAAAGCTAGGCATGTTATTAAAAAAGGAATGTTGTGGAGAGTTGGAGATGGCACACAGATTCGGGTGTTCCATGATAAATGGATTCCTGGATGTTTCCCAACCGGAGTCGTACCACCACACACACCAGGCTTTGAGGATGATTCCACCGTTTCCTCACTCATTAATCAGACCACAATGGAATGGGATGGGGAGCTGATTGACCTCAAAATTGCACCATTTATGGCTCAGCAAATAAAAGCCATTCCCCTATGTAGATCGGTGATAAGGGACCGCTTAGTATGGCCACGAACTAGGGAAGGTAACTACTCGGTAAAGATGGGTTGTCGGTTGTTGGGAGAGTTAGAAAAGAGAGGAGAAGCTTCGGGGTCAAACAGCAACAACTTGAGAAATTTTTGGAAGGGAATTTGGAAGATAAGGATTCCAAATAAAATAAAAAACTTTTGTTGGCGAGCTTGTCTTGAGTCCCTCCCAACTTTGGCGAACTTACATCGGCGCAATGTTATCACCTCTCCTGTGTGCAACAGTTGTGGTATGAACGCAGAAACCATTTTGCATGCACTATGGGAATGTGACCAAATTTAGGTTTGTTGGGGTCGTGTTTTTAATAAAGTAAGACAAGCTTAGATGCAATTGGGTTCCTTCGGTGATCTGGTATCTGTTGTAAGACAATATGAGGAAGACATAGAAGCATTCACTGATGATTGCATGGTTCGTTTGGTGCAGACGAAATAAATGTCACTTTAAGGAGCAATGCTTACCACCTGAGAAGATAGTGGATGCGGCAGAATCAGTTTTAAAAGAATTTCAAGATAGACCCAAAACCATGACGGTGAGACTACAGCCACAGCCACAACGATGGTCACCACCGGAATCCGGTATTTACAAAGCAAATTATGACGGGGCATACTTTGCAGAGGAAGAAGCAGCAGGAATCGGTGTCGTAGTGCGAAATGAACTGGGACAGGTGATGGTGTCCTTAGTAGAGAAGTTCGCCATGCCTCAAATGGTGGAAATTCTTGAGGCGATGGCAGCTAGGAGGGCTATGATCTTCATGGAGGAATTGGGATTGCGTAGGGCCATTTTTGAAGGAGATTCAGAGACTGTTGTAAAGGCCCTAATAAGGGACTGCCCAGACCGGTCTAGTATTGGGCACATTGTAAAAGACTGCAAGTCTTTAATGGGTTGTTTTCAAACCTGTTCTTTCTGTCATGTGAGGCGGCAGAGCAACGGAGTAGCTCATGCTTTAGCTAGGAGAGCAAGAAAGTCTTCCCCTTCATCCGTTTGGATGGAATCATTCCACCGGACATTTCCTATTTAGTGTATGTCGATGTAAAGACTTAATTTGCTTAATATTTTAATAAAAGTGCATTCATTCCTTTCTCAAAAAAAAAAAAAAAAAAAAGATGATCAAAGTAATACATCAATTTGGACTATCTTCATTATCCAGTGAAGAATTTCATCTAACCAATAGCTCTACTCACTCACACTTAATGATAATTTAGCCAAATAAAACCCCACTCTGTTTCTTAAGTCTTGAAACAGAGCATAACTCTACCTAAATAAACTAATAAGTAACCGCAAGTCCTCCACTAGCATGCCTTCCACATAAGTTTTAGTGTTTCCAATATTATATATTTACATGATGTGCATAAAGTGCATATATCTTATACAAGTTTTGCCTCCCCTCAACTCAAATCCTTGCTCCGCCACTAAGTACAATAGTAAATTAGTTTCTAAGTCTCAATCATCATGCAACTTGTTAACCATCAATTGGGTGTATGATTTAGTTTGAAAAAAAAATTATGAATAGAATATCAGTTCTCACAAGGCAATTCTGTAATCACCAAGAGGACGTGGTTCATGCTCTTTTCCTTTTCCCAAATTTGGCATTTTTTGGAATACAATTCCAATATGAAACCACGACACTCTTAAGCAAAGTACAATATGATTTAATCTCTGGTTGGGTAAACAAACTATCACCCTCGGCCAATTGTTGAAACAAGCGAAAGAATGAATACTGGAATTTTCAACCCTCCCTATGATTGCACCTGTACACCCGACTTGACAAGTACCCTTATGGATAGCTCCTGAATCTCCTTGTTACAATATAAATTTCGATGGAGCTATCTTCGATAAAGATAACAATGCAGGTCTGGATGTTGTCATTCAGAATAATGAAGGTTTAGTCATGGCTTCTTTGTCACAACTGATACCTTTGCCTCCCACGGTCATTGAGGTGGAAACTTTGACAGTAAGACGAGCACTTGAAGTGGCAACAAAAGATATTCACTTCCTTAACTCACACTTTTCAGCTTTCAATTTATCTCATATATCTAGGCATTGTAATAAGGTTATTCATTCATTTACAAAAAAAAATAAAATAATAAAATAAATAAATAAATAAAAAAGAAGGCAATTATTTTCCACCCTTATTAGTTTGGATGGAGGATATACTACCAGACATTATTTCTGTGCTACAAGCTGATTTGAACAACCTCTTTTAATAATATGCACTAAACTTGTATAAAAAAAATTAATAAAAAATTAAAAAAAAAAAAAAAAAAAAAAGATTACCAATCGGAATTTTTCATAATTTGGGATGTGGAGTGCAAGTTTTCCTTAGTTTAGAGTGATATTTTATTAATTAACCCTTTTTATTCAGTAGTCATCAAATTTGTATTATTATTGTTGAATCTTCAATAAGGAATAGCTCGCACAAGTAAATCTTTTAAGTTAAGCATTTAGCTCCTTCTCAAAAAAAAAAAAAAAAAAAAAAAAAAAAAGAAGAAGCATTAAGCATGTGAATGAGCCTTTAATTGCAACCTCCACGATTACATATGAGAATTCTAAGTGTGTGACATTCGAAAAGTGATGAAGACTTCAATTTTATGTTGCAAAATACAAATTCATAAAGACTTCAATTTAATGCTACAAAATACAGGTCACAAATCATAAAGAAGAATAACTTAAAAAACAATTAAATATGGTTTCCATGGTTAGAGTTTGATTAGTTTTAAATTTAAATGTAGTATTGTATTTAATTGTTGATTATTGATTTAAATTTTTAACCAAAATTTGATGATGATTTTATTACATTAATAAATATGCATTGTTAGTTTTCTTTTGCTATATTTGGTTTGATATCCTCATTAATTTTTTTTTTTTTAAATTTAAAATTTAGTGTTTCTAAATTGACATTTGTTTTGTATTCAATTTTCCCTTTGATGCTTTGGGTGTGAGAATGAATGTGTCCCTACCATTCCTTCACTTTATGAGGACAATTTTATTAATTGAATTTAAGTAAAATATTATATGTTTAATTTTTTAAAAATAAATGAATAATAATATGCCGAAGATAAACTATATTTTAATCTCACTAAGTTGAAGGTACTATAGTATTCAATCATTTTGCCAAATTTTCATATTAAAGTTATAGATTCTATCTTCTGATAGACATTTGTGTTAAATGATTTATATATATAATCTTTTGCTTAAATTAAGAATTCTCTGTCATATGTTACATTTTAAAGATATTATTAGCAATATAGATGATACTTTTGGTTTATAAGACAAGATCAACAAAATGTTATTGTAGGGACACAATTTTAGTTGACCCGATCCTTGTTGGTCAAGTCTTGGCCCAAAGAGTCCCACACAATGAATTTTTTTGTAGAGTATGGGCTAAAGAACTTGGTTCCAGTTGGCTTAAACGGTTTGTTGCATGGGCTCGGGAGATATAGGAACAAGAACAAAAGGAAGTAACAGTGAAAAGAGATTCTGCTCAGATGATAAGGTCTCAAACTTGATTAGTGGGCACAGATTCATAAAATTTCCCTACAATGTTCTCTCCTCTCTTTCTCTCCCTTTTTCCGTCCCCTTCTCTTGGGGGACTTTTACATATTATATAGACCCTCTCCTATCATCTGGGCTTTACACTTGTTGATCATCCAAACCCCTACTTGAGCACCTGTCCCATCAGACACCCTTATCAGTTCTTTGTGAGTTGTAGTGACCAAGGTAGCACTGTTTAGGGGTCTTCTCTTCATTAATGCGGCCAGGAGAGTAGTTGTGGTGCATTTAATGTGGTGGTGGCAGCCTTTCTTGAGATATTTTGGGTTTCCTTTCTTTTTACGTGCTTGGAGGGAGGGCTACAATAGCTGGGATGCACCTTCAACCTAGATTTTGGAATGTCCGAGGAGGAATTACTCCTCGGACATATTCTCTTTGACCCAGTGGCCCTGAATAAGGATTCTGGGCTGCGACATCTCCTCGGACAGACTGGTCCTCTTACGAGCCCAGGGGCCAGTCAACCCATTATTTCGGGCGTCCCCACAGTTATTTTTATATAATTATATCTAGACGATATTGCAATGCCATGATGGTTAAGTTGGTCTTATTTTACTATATAATCTAAGTAATCATGTGTTTTATGAATTTGAAGAGTTATATATTATGGGATTTATTCATATGTTCATGTGATGAAAAAAAAAATTTCTTTTCATTTTATTTCATTTTATTTTTCTACTTTATGATATATGATTTAATGATTATGAGAAAGAAAGAGATGTCGATCTATGTTTTGAAGGAAAATACACCTATAAGAGTTGATTTGCATACATATTTATAGTACACATGGTTATAAGGTTGTATAATAGTTCTCGCACTATAAAAGATAACTTTTTTATTGCATTATGTTTTCATACTAATCTTACTATATATAATATCCAACTACAAAATATATTATGTTACACTACAAAAAACTTCTAAATTAAAACATTATTTCAAATAACACATATTGACTTTTAAAAAAATATGCAATCTAATAATAATAATAATAATAATAATAATAATAATACTTGAACATATGGAAGATGTGGTTGAATTTAAATGCTGAATAAAATAATATGAGAAAAGAAAAAGAAAAAGTAAAAGATATAACAATAAACACCAAATTATCCAAATCATGTTATGTAATATAATAATATTACATTCTTATATACTATCTTTAATTCTTTATAATTCAATATGATAAAATTTAACAATCAAAGTGAACCAAAAAAAAAAAAAAAAAACTCAAAAAACAGTTAAATCGCATCAACCTAAAGTAGAGTTCAAAAATACACAAAAATTTATAAACCTAAAGTAGAGATGCAAAAAAAAAAAAAAAAAAAAAAAAAAAAAAAAATTGAGAGAGAAAGAGAGAAATAATTTTTTTGTTAGAAAAAAGTATGCATATAATAGAAGAGAGAATGTCAAATTTATACTAAAAGGATAATAATAAGAAGAAACAAAATAAATGAAGGTAAAAGATAAAGAGTGATATTAAGATAGTGGGTAGTTGGGAGATGAAGAGGTAAAGGGAAGACGAAAGGTTAAAGAAAGTGTAAGCGTTAAAAAAATGAGTACAATTTTATTTATTTGAATTTAAATAAAATATTATATGTTTAATTTTTTAAAATAAAAAATAAGAGAAAATATAAATAATTTAATTATATGGAGGATGTGGTTTTTGTTTGAATATTGAAAAAAATAAGATGAGAAAAAGAAAAAAAAAAAAAAAGATATAACAATAAACACCAAATTATCCGAATCATGTTATGTAATAGAATAATATATATATATATATATATATATATATATATATAATATATTTATTTATTTATTTATCATATTCTTATATATTATCTTTAATTTTTATAATGCAATAGGATAACATTTAACAATCAAAGAAAACAAAAAAACTTAAAACACAAAACTAAATCACATAAACCCTAAGTAGAGTTATAACGAACACAAAAATTTATCAACTTAAAGTAGAGATGTAGAAAAAAAAATACTCCAAAAAATATTGAGAGAGAGAGAGAGAGAGAGAGAGAAATAACCTTTTTGTGAGGGAAAACTATGTAAAGAATGGAAGAGAGAATGACAAATTTATAGTAAGATTGTGTGGATATGAAGAAAAAAAATAAAGTAAGATGAAGGGCAAGATGAATAGTGATATTAAGGTTGAGGTTAGTGAGGAGATGAAAAGGTAAGGGAGTGAAAGATGAAGAGACAAAATATTGGAAGATGAATGGAAAGATGAATAGTGATATTAAGGTTGAGGTTAGTGGGGAGATGAAAAGGTAAAGGGAGGGAAAGATGAAAAGACAAAATAAAGGAAGATGAATGGAAAGATGAATAGTGATATTAAGGTTAAGGGTAGTGGGGAGATGAAAAGGTAAGGAATGGAGAAAGGTTGGATAAAGTGTAATTATTATAAAAAAATGTAAATGTTAAAACAATTATAGGAAAATTGGAAAGAAAACAGATAATGATATGGATATTGATGTGGCTCAACTAAAGCGTAGTAATAATAAATGCTACACTTCAGGCCAAAGTAGAGTTATATCGAACACAAAAATTTATCAACTTAAAGCAGAGATGCAGGAAAAAAATACTCCAAAAAATTGAGAGAGAGAGAGAGAGAGAGAGAGAGAGAGAGAGAAAGAGAGAGAGAACATTTTTCCAAGGGAAAACTGTGCAAATAATGGAAGAGAGAATGAAAAATTTATTGTAAAATGGCATGAATATTAAGAGATAAAATAAAGGAAAATGAAGGGAAAGATGAATAGTGATATTATGGTTGAGGTTAATGGGGTGATAAAAAGGTAAGAGAGGCAAAGATGAAGAGACAAAATAAAGGAAGATGAATGGAAAGATGAATAGTGATATTAAGGTTAAGGGTAGTGGGGAGATGAAAAGGTAAGGGATGGAGAAAGGTTGGATAAAGTGTAATCATTATAAAAAAAATGTAAATGTTAAAACAAATTATAGGAAAATTGGAAAGAAAAAAGATAATGACGTGAATGTTAATGTGGCTCAAATGAAGCGTAGCAATAATAAATGCTACACTTCAGCCCAAAGTAGAGTTATATTGAGCACAAAAATTTATCAACTTAAAGTAGAGATGCAGGAAAAAAATTACTCCAAAAAATATTGAGAGAGAGAGAGAGAGAGAGAACACTTTTCCGAGGGAAAACTGTGCAAATAATGGAAGAGAGAATGAAAAATTTATAGTAAAATGGCGTGAATATGAAGAGATAAAATAAAGGAAGATGAAGGGAAAGAAAAATAGTGATATTATGGTTAAGGTTAATGGGGAGATGAAAAGTAAAGGGAGGAAAAGATGAAGAGACAAAATAAAGGAAGATGAATGGAAAGATGAATAGTGATATTAAGGTTAAGGGTTGTGGGGAGATGAAATGGTAAGAGTGGAGAATGTGTAATTATTATAAAAAAAATGTAAATGTTAAAACAAATTATAGGAAAATTGGAAAGAAAAAAGATAATGACGTGGATACCGATGTGACTCAACTGGAGCGTAGCATTTAGGAGCGTAGCAATAATAAATGCTACGCTTTAGCCCAAAGTAGAGTTATAACGAACACAAAAATTTATCAACTTAATGCAAAGATGCAGGAAAAGTTAAAAGAAAAATAAAAAAAATAATAAAAAAACTCCAAAAAATATTGAGAGAGAGAGAGAGAGAGAGAGAGAGAAATAACATTTTTGTGAGGGAAAACTATGCAAAGAATGGAAGAGAGTGTGGCCGACTAAATTTTGAGTTTGAAATAAATCAAACAAGTAAAATAGTTTCACAAATGTGTATTTGTATTGATGAATATGTGATACAATTCTCTGTGATTATAAATGAGTGATCCTCTGATTTGATCTTCTTGCAAGACTTGTTGATTGGAATTGTAATAATGTGATTTTGACTTGAACACCAAATATCCTTCAATTTGGCTGAAGGATGGATTGAAGACCCTTGAAATAGAAATAAAATGAATCTCTGGCCATGAGCTTGTTAGAAATTATTTGTTCTTCGTGTTCTTCGTGTGTTCTTCGTCTTCGAAGGTTTTGTGGTGGAAGTTCTTTAGGGTTTTTGAGGCTTGAATTTGTAAAGCTTCACCGATTTTTGATTTCTTGAAATTGCTGGAGGCTTTTGAACTTGATTCTAGCAAACTTTAAGATCTAGGAAGGTAGTTTGGATGGTTTTGCTTCGAATGTTCTTCAATTTTCAGGTTGAAGTTCTTGAAGGCTTTAAGGCTTGATTCCTGTAGAGCCACGTACTTCCGAGTGCTTCTGAATCTTCTTTGATGTTACTTGTGCTCTGGATTCCTTGGTGTGTTCCAAGATATCTTGGTGTGTTCAAATGCCTTAGGAAGGCTTCTATTTATAGGAGTTTGAGGGTGGGCGAGCAACATGTGGTGGAGTCTAATTGGAGAAGCTTTAAGACTTTTTTCTCCAAGACACGTGGAATCTTTTGATTGGCTGAAATGTCTCAATTTTCAAGGTGACACATGTCAACACCCGACTGGACTACTTATGTCATTGCTTGCACCCGCTAGTGTGTGATTGGCATTTTGCATGCTTTATATGTTTTTATTTCTATGACACTTGGCAAATTTTTGCTGGTTTTCGAATGGTGATGGTAGAAACTAGTAGTAGTACATTGCACTTTGTAATTGGTTGTACTTTGTGGACTTGGTAGTATGATGTGTCTGCTTGTGATAGGTCGGGAATTTTCCCTTTCTACAAATGCCCCCTCAAGACTCGTTCACGCATATAGTTTCAAAGTGTGGTGAGGGAATGAGTCTCGAAAATGGATTTTGACACTTGACTCTTCAAGTGAAGTAGTTGAAGGTGGTGAAGCTTTCAGCAGGATGAAGTAATTTTGGAAGAGTAGACCCACCTACATGAAAGGTTTTGATGAGACCGAAAAGTGGTCAACAAGTAGTTTCAAAGGTTAAGTTGAAGTAATTTCAAAATAGTGTTCCATGGTGTTTGAAATAGATAAGTAAGGCTGAAAGTTATTTACAAGTAGTTGGATGTACTTGTGTGATTGAATCATTTCAGCAGAGGTTAAGTTAAGGTAATTTTAGAAGAGTGTCCCATGGTATTTCGAATGGATTAGTGAGGCAAAAAGTTATTTGCAAGTAGTTGGATGTACTTGCGTGATTTAATCATATTGGCAGAGATTAAGTTGAGGTAATTTCAGAAGAGTATTTTGGATTGTTGGTGGTGTTCACAGGGTATAGAAGATGGTGATGAGGCGAGGATGTTGGCTGGGTACAGCATGCAGAGCTATAGGGCTATCCTCACGTTTTTAAGAACTCCAGGTGAAGTGATCTCAGAAGAATATACTTTGGATTACAAAGAGGACATGTGGGAAAGTGGTTGAGTGTGCATGTGTTATTGTATTGCTCAGGTTAAGTTAAGGTAATTTCAGAAGCATATGGATTTTGGGTTTGTTGGTGGTGGTTGTGAAAAGAAGACGATGAAGATGAAGTGGAGATGGTGACTGTGTGAAACATACGACACTATGGAGTTGGACCTGTACGTTGGGGAATTTTTGGTGTAGATGTTTTTGGGGAGTATATTTTGGAATATGAGACTAGTTGTATGCCGAGCGGAGTCCGTCGCCAGATAGTAGAATGTGCCTATGTGATGGGACCATGCCGATGGAGGTTAAGTTGAAGTAATTTTAGAAGTATACTTTCCGAAATACTACAAGCAGAATTTAAGTTGGAGTAATTCCAGAAAAATGTGTTTTGAAGTACCAGCAATGATGTCTTTTATATCCTAAACTGGTGGCGACATGGAATGAGGTTTTGGTGGAAACACATTTTTGGTTAACTAACACTAGAGGTTGATTTTTGATGACCTAGGACCTTAGAGGTCATTTGTGAGTGTTGGATGGGAGAAAATTTGTAGGGTGGCCCTAACACTTTCCATAACCCCTAACTAATGACATATGTTGAAAGATATGAACAAAGTCAAGCGGTTGGTTGAGAGATATGGGGTTATGGTCTTGAGTAAGTTGGAAAACCCAGAAAATGAAAGATGGAGCTAACTTGTGATCCTGGTTTTAGAAACCAGCCAAGTTGCTGTTTGTTCTAAACCTCTACTTCTGCTGGAAGACCAAACAACTTGAGAAGGACTATGGAGTTCTTAAAGCAGTTAGGAAGCTCTTTGAGTTAGGGTACATGTGATTCAGTTGGGCTTAGATCTCTTGGCTAGGTAGATCCGAGACTACAAGGAACAATGATGTGGGCTATGTTATGTGAAATTTTATGGACAAATGAGGTCGTTAAGTGGAGAGACAAAGTTTGTTTAGATCTCAAAACTACAATGATGTTGTGAGGAGGGTTTCTATTGAACAATGAGAAGGTTGAGTTCAAGCCGATTATGAAGCAATATTGGTCGCTAGGTGATGAGTCAGAAATTTACGATCGTCATTAAGCTGAAACCGTCATTAACCAAGAGATGATGTCACACATTTATTACACTCATTGATGACAAAATGTAACGGACGGAGCAAGCGGTCTGAGAATGAGTGAACATCAAACCAAGATTTTGTAATGTACTAGCCATTGGGAATAAATACAGTGATTGATTTCCCATTAATGAGGCATACAACTATAAAAGAAAGAGCAAATGAAGTGAAAGGTACACACAAATACTCGATGAAAATCACTCCCTAGTCTATCCTCTCCAGAACCCTTCTTCCTTACTAACTTAAGCACAGAGGCGGTTTGCCTAACGCTACATCGGCGTGTTACCCTTCCACCAGTTCATTTTGTAGGTTTTTCCTCCAACAAAGACACCCAATCATAGCTTCGTCCATCCGCTACGACGAGGAGCTCAACTGCTAATTTTTTGCATTATTAGTTTGGCGCCGTCTGTGGGAAGTGCTAATCATTCAAGCCATCTTTCCCGGTGACAAAAGAGTTCCTCGAAGTACGAGATGGAATCAGAAATTGCACAACAGCAAGAAGCTATGAAACAACAACAAATCCAGGCCCTCCTGGCTAATGTGGAAGAGCTAACTTGCGAGAATGAAGAGCTGCGAAAGACAATGGAATCCCAAAATGCAGAACGTCGATGAACAGGCAAAAACCAAAATGAAGAAGAATCAAACTCTTAAGCCAACAGGAGAGACAAGACCTTAGGAGAAGATTCTTTCAGGATGGAGAATGAGCTTCGCAACATGAGGAAGGAGATGGATGAGTTAAAAAGTACCATGAAGGACAAAGGCGGGGAGAATTTGGATGGGATGATTCAAAGGATGGATTCACCATTTACTACAGAAGTACTAAACCGTCCCCTCCCACCAAAATTTCGTCTCCCACAGTTGGAGTCATATGACGGTTCCAAGTATCCCTTGGATCACATTGAATCGCTTAAGACATTGATGCTATTGCAAATGACCCCAAAAGAGGTGATGTGTAGGGCATTCCTAACAACACTAATGGAGAAGCCAGAGTATGGTTCAACAAGATACCCCTAGGAACTATTGCAGATTTTGAACAACTCAGCAAGGGTTTTGTTCGTCATTTCATTGGGGGGAAAAGACACAAAAAGCTAATTGGCCATCTTCTCAACATTCAACAAGAAGAAGGAGAATCACTAAAACATTACGTTACCCAATTGAATAGAAAGCTACCGTAGGTAGACACAGTTGAAGATCAAGTTATCCTAACAACTTTCCAAGCGGGGTTGTTGCCCAGGGATTTCTTCTTCTTAATTACTAAAAGTCCACCAAAAACAGTCACGAAGTTACTTTGAAAAGCTCAGAAATACATGAATGCAGAAGACACGGTGCTCGTAAAAGAAATGAAAGGAAAAAGGAAGAGAGACGAAGGAACAAGTAGCAATCACAATAAGAAGAAAGAGATGCGAAGCGGTGGGTAGAGCACGAGGAAAAGGAAGGAATTTTCAGAGAGGAAGCAAAAGTTCACTAACTTTATTCCTTTAATAATGCCAATTGAGCAGGTCCTTATGCAAATAAGGGAAGATCCCTCCCTGCAATGGCCAAAACCAATCAGTACTCAAAGAGAAAAAAGAGACAAGAATAAGTATCGTAGGTTCCACCAGGACCATGGGCATTGCATCGACGAGTGTAGGCATTTGAAAGACTAGGTGGAGACTTTAATCCAGCAAGGAAAGTTACAGAAGTATATCAAGAAGACAAAGCCCCACAGATACCAATGGAAGGACAATCAAAACAGAATCGAGCAAGAGATAGCAAACTTCCTGCAGGAGAGATAAAGAATGGCAAGCGGAACACTCAAGTCCCTGAAGAAAGCATATGGGAGAGAAATAAATAGTGTCCATTCGTGGCTCCCTCCAATGAAGATGCCAAAGAATGATGAACTTGATATTGTTTTCTTTGAGAGAGACGGTCGCGGCATCAGGCAACCCCATGACGATCCACTAGTAGTCATGCTCAAGGTAGAAGAATTCAACATCCACCAGGTGCTCATTAACAACAGAAGCTCAGCAGATATCATCTAATTGCCTGTGTTTCAACAGATGAAACTGGATAAGAAAAGGATCAGACCTTTCATCTCTCCTCTAGTAAGCTTCACAGGGGATAGAATCGTCCCCAGGGGCATCATCACTCTAATCGTAATTGCAGGAACTTACCTAGCACAGGTCACCAAGGAAATTGATTTCCTCATAGTTGATTGCCCTTCAACATACAACATTATCTTAGGAAGACCTGCACTCAATAGGCTAAGAGCAGTGATGTCAAGATATTACTTGAAGATGAAGTTTCCAACAGCCCATGGAGTAAGAGAAATCGGAGGAGACCAAGTTCTAGCAAGAGAATGCTACCAAGTTGCCTTAGCATCCGGGGAGAACCACACATGGATAGGATCAACACCCATCCCCAAACCGTCAGAAACACCACAAGAAGTTGAGATCGTCCCGGGGATTCAACGAAGGTATTGAAGATAGCATCAGCACTCCTAACTATAGAGAAAGAAAAGATGATTTCCTTCTTAAGGGCAAACCAAGATATTTTTGCTTGGAAACACAAGGATATGCCCAGAATTGATAGGAAGATCATACAGTATCGTCTCAACGTCAACCTAGAATGCAAACTTGTACATTAGAAGCGGAGAATATTTGCACAAGAGTGCAAGAAAGTCAGAATGAAGAAGTAGATAAGTTACTAGAAGTTGATTTCATCAGGGAAGTCTTCTATCCAGATTGGCTAGTAAATGTGATAATGGTAAAGAAGAGTAATGGAAAATGGAGAATATGTGTTGATTTCATTGACCCAAATAAAGCCTGCCTAAAGGATAGCTTCCCCTTGCCGAGGATTGATCAACTGGTAGACTTAATTGCTGGACACAAGCTCTTAAGTTTCATTGATGCATTTTCTGGATACAACAAGATTCTTATGGATGAGGACGATCAAGAGAAGACCTCATTTGTTACCAGCCAAGTGTTGTACTACTACAAGTGATGCCCTTTGGATTGAAGAATGCAGGAGCTACATACCAAAGATTGGTGAATCGCATGTTCTCTCACCAAGTTGGACGGAATGTGGAAGTATACGAGACGATATCTTTGGTGAAAGGTAAGGATGAAGTCAACCACTTGGTCAATATAAAAGAAACCTTTAGCACACTATGTAAGTACAATATGAAATTAAACCCTACAAAGTGTGTTTTTGTTGTTGGATTCATGGTGTCCCAACGAGGTATAGAGGTAAATCCGGACAAAGTAAAAGCGATAATCGAGGTTAAATCAACAAAAATAGTGAAGGAGGTTCTGAGCTTGACAGGAAAGATCGCAACCCTAAACAGATTCGTCTCTAGGGCAATGGATAAGTGCATGCCATTCTTCAAGGTATTAAAAAAGGCCTTTTAGTGGAGTGATGAATGTGAAGAAGCCTTTACCAAATCAAAAGAGTACTTGACGAAGCCACCACCGCTAAGCTCCTTAGTGATGGGAGAGAAGTTGTACCTTTACTTAGCAGTATCTAACACCGTAGTATCAGAGAAGAAGAAAATGTCTAGAAGCCAATCTACTATACCAGCCAGGCATTCCAGGGAGCAAAGGCAAGTTACCCAAGGATGGAAAAGATAGCTTTCGCATTGTTGGTCACTTCCAGGAAACTCCGTCCATACTTCCAAGCATACTACATCGTTGTCATGACAAACCAACCAATAAGAATGACGATGAACAAGATAGATGCAGCAGGATGACTCATTCAATGGGCAATTGAATTGGGCCAATTTGACATCGAATATCGGCCTTGAGCAGCAATCAAAGCCCAAGTACTAGCGAACTTCATTGCAGAATTCACTTACCCCTATAAGGAAGAAGAACTCCCCATGGAAACATGGACGGTCCAAACAGATAGGTCTGCCATGAAGAAAGTAGGAAGAGCAAGAGTAGTGCTCATATCTCCGTAAAGAGAAACATTAAAGTATGCAGTTAGATTGCAATTCTCAGCAACGAATAATGAGGCAGAATACAAAGCATTGCTAACGGGGCTAAGTCTAGCAAAAGCTCTAGGAGTAAAGAATCTTATCGTCCAAGCTGATTCTTAGCTAATAATTGGACAAATGAAGGGAGATTATAAAGCCAAAGAAGAAAGGATGCGAAGTACACGAATATCCTCTAACAACTCTCACAACATTTTCTGACCTAGACTTTGTGCAAATCCCTTAGGCCAAAAACGTAGAAGCTAACTTCCTAGCAAGATTGGCCTTGTCAGACGACTACAATGCAGCCTTCGAACTATCTATAGAGATAAGGGGGCAACCAAGCACAGAAGGTGAGCAGGTTCTGGAGATAAAAGAACAAGCTGAGTGGATGACTCCTATAGTCCATTAATTGAAAGAAGGATGACTCCCAAAAGATAAGACGGAAGCAAAGAAGATACAAATCAAAGTGGCCCACTTCATCATTATTGACGATGCACTTTGTATCTGGACAAGGGTATTCACTCCCATATCTAAGATGTGCTAGCTCGGAAGAAGCTGATTATGTGCTCTGCAAGATACATGAAGGAATTTGTGGAAATCAAGCTAGGGCAAGATCTTTAGCAGGAAAGACACTTAGAGTTGGATATTCTTGGCCGACCTTAAAGAAGGACGCACACGACATCGTCAAAGCATGCGATAAGTGTCAACGCTTCGCAAATGTCCAAACGAGACCAGGAGAGATGATGACACCCATATCCTTGCATGGCCTTTCACCCAATGGGGGATTAACATTATTGGCCCATTCCTTTTAGGGAAGAAGCAACTTAGATTTCTGATTGTCGCAATTGATTACTTCACAAAATAGGTAGAAGTAGAACTAGTGACAATGATAATAAAAGCTAAAGTCACAAGCTTTGTATGGAAAAACATCATCCGCAGGTTTGGAGTACCACGTGTCATAATATCGGACAATGGAAAGTAGTTTGACAATCCCAAGTTTCAAAAAATTTGCCAAGACTTAAGAGTCAAGAACCACTACTCTCCAAAACGCCTTCAGGCTAACGGGCAGACAGAAGTGATGAACAAAAGCTTGCTCAAAATCATCAAAACTCAGCTTGAGGGGGCAAAGGGGGCATGGCTTAAAGAACTACCAAGTGTCCTTTAGGCATATAGGATGACCACATGAGTTCCAACAGGAGAAACACCATTCAAATTGACATTTGGCACTGAGGCCATCATACCGGTGGAAGTGGGATTGACGAGTTTTCGAGTCAAAACTTATGAAGACCGGAAGAACCAACAGGAGCTTAATAGCAACTTGGACTTAATTGATGAAGTTAGTGAAGAAGCAATGAAATGAATGGCCAAACATAAGGAAGCAATGACCAGATACTACAACAGAAAGGTCAAGGTAAGAAGGTTCAACACAGGTGACCTTATCCTTAGGAAGGTATCACAGGCAACAAATGACCCATACCAAAGAAAACTGGGACCAGCCGGGGAAGGCTCCTACTACCAAGAGTCTTTAGATGGCCAGGAATTGCCTTGATCATGGAACATAGAACACTTGAAGAAATACTACTAGTAAGGAATACTTTACATTTCAAGTTGCTTAAATCTTCATATCAATATGTACGACAGTTATTACTTTCATCATTCATAGATCAATAATACATGAAAGCATTATCCATGCATATTTATCAATGATTATCCATGAATTACTTGTCAATAAAAATATGTGCAACGCTTAGGAGTTATCCTTGGGGGACATCCCAAGGATCTCCATCGTTACAATTTCAAATCAAAAGTTGTTCATACATAGCCAACGGTGTCATAGCCATCAAAGTTGTTAATACACAACTATCAAAGTTGACTAAATCAAAGTTGTTTATACACAACTAATATGACCATTATTCAAGCATGAATAAATGAAAAAAAATGGTTAACCTTAAGACGCTCCAATACCATGACTTTAAGTCACGAGTACAAAGATAACATCATCAATCAAACATGACTTAATAAAAAGCTGTTCAAACATAGCTAAAAATAAAAAGTTGTTCAAACACAACTAAAATCATCATTCAAGCATGACTCAATAAAAAGCTGTTCAAACATAGGCAAAAGTAATAAGTTGTTCAAACACAACTAAAATCGTCATTCAAATATGACTCAATAAAAAGTTATTCAAACACATTAAAAATTAATAAGTTGTTCAAACACAACTAAAATCGTCATTCAAACATGACTCAATAAAAAGCTGTTCAAACATAGCTAAAAATAATAAGTTGTTCAAACACAACTAAAATCATCATTCAAACATGACTCAATAGAAAGTTATTCAAACATAGCCAAAAGTAATAAGTTCTTCAAACACAACTAAAATCGTCATTCAAATATGACTCAAAAAAGCTGTTCAAACACGGCTAAAAATAATAAGTTGTTCAAACACAACTCAAATCGTCATTCAAACATGACCCAATAAAAAAGGGTAGCCTCGTCTGCGGCGATCTCTTTATCCATGGCTTCAAAGTCGAAGTCCTCCAAGTTCACAAGGCTGGCATGGAGACTATGGGATGTCCATACTTGACGTATGTAAGGTTGAATTTATTCAACCATCTAATTGGCTTTATTCCGTGCCAAATTTGCTTGTAATTCAACATCTAGTAACCCTGTATTTAGGTGGGTTTGTTGTAAGGGTAGTGAGTGAGATAGAGTGAAGTTTGCTCAAGAGTGTGCAAGAAAACAGAGACTCGCGGGCTGGGACTCGCGGGTGGACTCGCGGCCGCAAAGCCGTCAGAAAACACACGTGCCAAGCATCTTTGGAAGATGAACAGTCATGCTAGCTGGAGCACTACAGGACAAAACAGGACAACTGGCCATACGGTTAACTCACGACTGGATCTCGCGACTTGGTCAAGCCGCGAGGTCAAGCCGCGAGCCACTCCCTTTTGTAAAACCCGACGTTTCACATTCCTCTCCCACTCTAGTATAAATACCCCTTTTACCCACGATTGAAAGAGAGCTTCCAGAGAGAATTTTGAGAGAGAAACCCTAAAGAAAAACCAGATTGCTTCACCCACAATCTCTATCTTAGAGTCTCTTCAAATTCCTCAACTCTCTTCCTCTCCATTGTCAAATCCTTGAGAGGCATTATACCAAACCTGGTTCTCACCATTATCATCTCTGTGAGACAGTTGTTTGGATTTTCGGGAAGCGATTAGGAAGGAGTCAATCTTCATTGGTTGATGCTACGGTCTAGTAGCGGAATCCGGGAAGCTAGAAAAGAAAAAGGTTCGGCGCAACCTCGTTGGAGCAAGAAGCTTGAAGGGCTTAGGTGCACTTTGGGTAGATTAGGCTTGGAGGGTCTATTCTTTGTCCTTGTATCCCAACTGTATTTTCTAGTGGATTGATTACCGCTTGGAGGGCGGCGGAGAGGTTTTTCGCCGAGGACTTCGGTTTCCTCTTCGATAACACATCGCGTGTTGTCTTTGTGTTTGCATCTTCCTTCCTCTCTATCTTTGCCTTTATATTATCTGCTGTGGATTTTATTTTATTATGGCTTAGATAGTTTTTAACCAAATTCAGATTATAGCATGTGTTAAGTTTCCGCACACTAGTTGTTTGACATATTGCTTGTTTTGGTTAAGTTGTATTTTGGGGGTCTAAACGTTCAAAGGTGTTTTGTACACGTTTTTGAACTTTCAACGTATTTGAGTGGATGATGAGCTATGGAGTAACAACAGAAGCTGCTGAGGATGCAGAAATCGTCAATCGAGTAGACTCATCCAAATGAGTCAGTAACCTCGTTAGTTGTTCCTGTAATCATTGTTAGGGATCTTCCTTAGGTGGTCATCAGTGTGGTGCCCGCCACAGAGTCTCCAATGGTATAGTTAGAGTGTGAAGGCTTTTTTAGAAAATATTAGAGCAATAGCGTATTGGAATATCAAAATGTGTACCTGTTTTTTTCTTAGGGGGTGCTTATATATGGCTTCATTGCTCCTAGCCGTTGTGGCCTTTATTGTGGCTTTAGTGCCTCTTTGTAACACCTCTAGGCTTAGTGATGTAGGTTTTAATGACCTTCCAACGGTTTGACAAAATTGTCTTGTAATCGCCGAGGCATTAAATCCTTCATTGAATGGCTTGTCTTACTCCGTTCATGACGTGGTAGGATGGACGAAGGCAACTTATATTATCGTCTAGGCAAGAAGGTTCGTTGGTCCCATCAGCTACTTACAAATACTAGGGGTTTATTCAATCCTATATTCCATAAAAATTTGTAAGTTTTTTTTGTAAGGTTGAATTTATTCAACCATCTAATTGGACTTTATTGTGGGGAATAAATTTGCTTGTATTTGAACATTTAGTAACCCCTGTATTTAGGTGGGATTGTTGTAAGGGTAGTGAGTGAGATAGAGTGAAGATTGCTCAAGAGTGTGCAAGAAAAATTAATGCTCAACTTTCAGGGATGCAACGTGTCAAGCATCTTTGGAAGGTCCAGTCATTCACAATGAGCACTACAGAAAAACAGGAACTAATAATGACGGAACTCGCGATGGAGTCAAGCTTGCGAGGTCAAGCCGCGAGCCACAATTTTGAGTTTCACATTCCCCTTCACTCCAATATAAAACCCTTTTAACCCACGATTGAAGGAGAGCTTCGAGAGAGAATTTTGAGAGAGAAACCCTAAAGAAAAACCAGATTGCCTCACCCACAATCTCTACCTTAGAGTCTCATCAAATTCCTTCACTCTCTTCCTCTCCATTGTCAAATCCTTGAGAGGTCTTATAACCAAACCCGGTTCTCACCATTATCATCTTTGTGAGTAGGCGTTTGGAGTTCGGGGAAGATTAGGAAGGAACCAATATTCATTGGTTGATGCTACAAGAGGTGTAGTAGCGGAATCACCGGTAAGCTAGAGAAGAAAAAGGTTAACGCTAATCTCGTTGGAGCAAGAAGCTTGGAGGGCTTAGGTGCATTGGGTAGATTAGGCTTGGAGGGTCTATACTTATGTCCTTGTATCCCAACTATATTTTCTAGTGGATTGATTGTCTGGAGGCATTGAGAGGTTTTCGCCGAGGTCTTATTTCCTCTTCGATAACATATTTGGTGTTATCGCCTATACTTTTGCATCTTCCTTCCTCTCTATCTCTGCCTTTACTTTGTCCTTTGTGGTTTAATTTGTTATGGCTTTTATATTTTAACCAATTCCATAATATAGCATATGTTAAAGCACATTAATTGTTTGACATATTGCTTGTGTTGGTTAAGTTGGTTTTTGGGGTCTAAATGTTCAAAAGTGTATTTGTACACGTTTTTGAACTTTCAATTGGTATTATTAAATGACTGTTTGGTTTCATTACCATTGTGTGATCCTTGACTCCCTATTTGAGATGGATAGGTCTCAATATTTAATGCACCTCCATATTTTGATGGAAGTAATTATGCGTTTTGGAAGGTCGTTTCATGAGAGCCTTTTTATGTTCTATTGATGAAACCTGTTTGGGATCTTTGTTGAGATTGGTTGGACAAAACCCGATCAGCAAAATCCATTTGGGATAAGGCAGCACTTGCTGCATCAAATTCTTAAAAAGCACTAAATGCTATTTTTCGTGGTGTGTCTGGGATGAATTTCATGGGATTTCTCACATTACCATTGCCAAAGAAGCATGGGAGATGAAACCACTTATGAAGGCAGAAGAAAGTGAAGGATACCAAGTTACAAACTTTGACCACTTGGTTTGAGGAGCTCAAGATGAGTGAGGATGAGTCTTTCAAGACTCCTTCTATGGGAAGTTAAATGAGGTGGTTGTTATTAAGTTTAACTTGGGGGAGAAAATGGAGGACTCAAAGATTGTAAGAAAGATCCTTCGATCATTGCCGGAGAGTTTTCGTGCAAAGGTGACGGCCATTGAAGAAAGCAAGGACCTTGATGACATCAAGGTAAAAATGAGAGTTGGCTCTCTACAAACTTATGAGATGTCTCTTCCCAATCAACGGAAGAGTAAATCCCTTGCTCTAAAGACCGTTAATGAGAAGGTGGAAGATGAAGGCTCATGAGAAGATAAGGTAGACAAAGATGTAGCCTATCTTGTTAAAAATTTCAGAAAGTTTTGAAATTCAAAAACAATGGAAAATTTGATGATAAGAGAAAATTAAAAGTTTGGAAGGGAGAAGAGGGATTTCAAAAGGAAAGATGGAAAAGAATCCCAATCCACACAAGATGTCACGTGTTTTGAATGCAACGGGCATGGACACTTCAAGAAGGAATGTCCTAATTATTTGAAATCGAAAGGCAAAGTGTATGCCACGACCTTGAGTGATTAAATTCATAGTTGGGAATGAAGAGATTGTGATGGAGAAGGGAACTATTCGGCTTTCATGACTATTGCTCATGTTGAGTCTTCACGGATGAATTGAATTCGCTTGTTCAAGACCATGGAGAACATAGTGAGGATGACTCACTAGGAATTGTTGAAGAATTGGTCTGAAGAAGAAGAAAGCACAAAACTCTTCAAGAAAATTACAACTCACTCTTGGAGAAGTCCGGTGAGTACACAAGGGTTGCAAAGGCTTTTATTGTGAGAAAGATGAAGAAGGCTGAGGAGGACTACAAGAGTCTCCTAATCCGTTATAGGGAGGCCAAATGCGAGATTGAAACTCTGAATGGTGAGCTGTTATATTTTAAGCTTACACTAAAGTAAGATTTCTTGAGAATGAAGTTGTGCAAGCAAATGCTAAGATAGAGAGGGTCACCACCAAGAAGCTAGATGATGTTATATCATCTCAAAAGAGCTTAGGACAAATTTTGGGGTATGGAGGAAGTAGTTCATCTGTAAATATCACTAAAGAAGTGAAGTTTGTGAAGGCAAAAGATCCAGTTGTAGATGAACATACTGGTGAGAAGCTAGAGGTGGATGAGAAGAAGAATTTGGTGAACCAACGGGTTTTGAATTCCCGTAATCGAGTCTATGGGCATCGAATCACGTGCCAAGTTTTCCACGATAGAGAGAGGTCCTAGAGGAACATATGTGTGTCATTATTGCGGACTTCAAGGGCACACTCGACCAAATTGCCAAAAGCTGAGAGCAAAGAACAGTGCAACTCCTCAAAGGTCGGGAGGACCAAGAATTGATAGGAGAACTTGGGCGGGTGATCAACCTAGAGAACAACATGGAGATCCCGGAATGATGAACGTGATGAAGATGATTGGTGCATTCACCAACTGCTTGGAAAGCTTCTCACGAAGGTTTGAAAGCCCTAACTCCCGTACCCAATCCGATAAGGAAATCACCCCAAACGCAAGTGACGTGTGGGTGAAAAGGGGTACTCATGCATAAGCATTACAACATGTCCATGCATTAATACTTCCTATGCTTTGTGACTTTGTTTGTGGGGTATGCTTGTTGCTTGTGTTTTTGGTTGTTTGCTTGTCTTCTTGTGAATATTTCTTTATTGTGTTTTATCAACCTTTTTGTGTCTTGTGTCAAAAATCCAAAAATCCCATAAAAAGTAGAAAATCAAAAAGGGCTTGATTGACTTTGTTGAGTTTTTGTCTTAAAACTCGTTTTGCCTTGTACCTTTGTGCTAATGGCTTTGTGCATTTTCGAGCATTGCTTGTTTTCATGCACTCATATCACTATGGGAAAAATCTTGAAATCTATGTGATTGTTGTAAATAGATCTTCAAACTTGTCATGAATGATTAGTGAATGGTTATGTTGATCTTGAGACATGCATAGACTTGTGTCTATATCTCTTCCCACTTTTTATTTTTTATTTTTTGCTAAAAAGAGCTCACCAAATGTAAATCTCCAAATGAAAAGAGATATTGAGCTGCAAAAAGCAATTGTCGCACATTCTAGTATTTGACTAGGAAAAAGGGAACGACCTTATGTTAAAAGTGAAATTTCATTCAAAAAGGGCCAAAGGCCTGTTCCTCAAAAAAGAAATGTTATATATCCCTCTCACAATGAGAGATGAGTGCCTAAAAGATCAAAGATTGTGATTGAAAGTGGAGTCAAATGAAAAGCTCCAAGTTATGTTATCAAGTTGTGTGGGAAGTCATATATTCATATTTCTATAATTGATATTGGTCACATGATCTAGTGCTAATTGTGTATGCCTTGGTTGAATTGATCATTGAAGCTTCACATTAGACAAAGGACTATCTCATTGTTGATATCCACACACAACACACAAGTTTGTGTTCGATAAATGCCATATTCATTTGTGTGATTGTACTTGATGAAATGTGTTTTCACATGCTCAATCTTTGTTAATTATAGCACAAAAAGATTTTTGAGTGTTTTAGGTGTTTGTGGAAAGTATTTTGGTTAAAAAAAATCTGAAAATTTCAAAAATACAGTTTTGCCCTGTTTTGATGGCTCATCGCGGGTGTGTCAAGTCGCGGGCCAAAAGCCTTGGTCATTTTTGGCGACTTGTTAAGTAGAAGGTATCGCGAGTTCAATAAAGATATTTTGCGGCTAACTCGCGACTCAATTATGGGTAGACCTTATTATAGTGAAAAACACTTAGAAAATTTTTAAAAATTTTGGTCTTGTGTATCGACTTATTTTATGTGTGGCGACTTAATGACAAACGAAAATCGCGTGTTTTGCGAGAAACAGGAGTAGTTTTTAAACTTTTCAGTTTTTCCTCGAATTTTTTGTGACTGTTCATCTCCTCTCTAAACTCTCTCCCTCCCAAATTCCGTGCTCCCTTTTCAAATCTCTTGTGTTGCACCCTTATAGCTCAAAATCGTCAATTTAGTGGTATGGGATTTTTCTGTTTTACACTCTTTTCTACTTGATTTTGTGTTTTTACACTTGATTTTTCACATATGAGTGTGTTTTTGAAATGGGTTTGTGTTTTGGTCTCTGCTCATTGTTCTTGCTTAGCTTGAGGATCTTTGTTGCTATAGTTTGTGTTTTTTGATTGTCATATGCTTATTGCTCTTCATCTTGAGTTTAGCTAAGTGTCTATTCTATTCCAATCTGATTTTTGAGCTGTTGAGTGATTTATATTGGTTTGTGACTAGAGGATGTGTGTGTTCTTGTGATAGATTTGCATGTCTTTAGTGTGTTAGTCCTGTGGGAAGCTCTGTTAGGATCAATATATTGTTTGAGTGCCATATCATTTTTTTCATTATTTGTCTCAATGTCGAGTTATCTGCCTTTGGGAAAGTTTTACCATGTTGATTCATGTGTTTCCTATCCTAGACTTGATATAACCATATGTTTGAACTAAGTAGCTTGTTGTTAAGTTTTGAAGCTCATTTGTATGATTGATATATCAAATTTTTATTTCATGGTACTCGATCGATTATGCACATATATTGCTATATGTTGTTGTGGACTTTTCGATTGTTCACGAGATGGCTCCCTCACCTCGAAAAAGAAATGCAAAGAAGGTGACAAGAGATTAAAGATGGATCCTAGATTGTTTAGGTTAGTTCACCATTTTGAGAGATACAAGGATAACTTCTTGAATGCAAGGAATCATTCAAGAGAGATTTTGGATTTGGAGGATTTAAGGCAAACTTTTAAAGAAGTTGTTTTGAAGAAAGAGGTTGGGAAAAGCTTTTGGGTGGTTTCCACTCTATGTGTGAACCCTTAATTAGGGAATTTTACTCCAATCTTGTGATAAAGGATAATGAATTGAGTAAATTCTTTGGGTGAGGGGTAAAGAATTTGTCTTGGATGCACATGTCATAGATGAAGTACTAGGACTTGAAGGTATGGACGATGAGGAGTTTATAAATTTCAAGGATAGGAGTGTATCTATTGAAACAATTCCATCTAGAGGATAGGAACGAGAGAAGGGAAGTGTTTGAATTGCCTTTCCGGTGGACATGAGGGTTCTAACCATAATCATGATGTTTAACCTCTATCCTATTAAGAAGTTGACCACAATCAATTGTGCTAGAGCAATCCAACGATGGATCTCAAAGAGAAGAACTTCATAGATATAAGCTCCCACATCTTTGACATCATTGTGGATGAGACAAGAACAACATCTAGACCTAAATTGATCTTTCCAAGTTTGCTAATGAGGATTTTTAGGAGTAAAGGTGTTCCAATTCCTCAAGACATAAGTCACATGTCTACACCCTCTGCAATCAACAAGCTTACCCGCAAAAGGATAAGTTCTAGGCTTCCAGGAGAAGAAGATGAAGGTGATGAAGGAGAGGCTGCTCCAATGGAGACGAGGGATGCAAATGGGCTTGCATCATCTTCAACACCTAGGAGAAGTGGCAAAAGACACAAAGCTTCAACCTCTGTGGACACACCTAAAATGCTTATAAGATCAGAAGGAAAGGCTTGATGGGATCGGGGGCAGTCCAAACCGAGCACTCATGAACAAGGATGAGAGCCATGCAAGACTAGTTGATGTCTTTTGCTACATGTGACTTCACAACTCGGCTGACAAGTGACCCTTTGGCCATTCTGTCAAAAAGGGGGAGAAGTTCATTGATGATTGAGAAGATTTAAAATTAAGGGGGAGTAATTAGTTGAGGGGGAGTAGTTGCTAAAAAGTGTGTTTATATTTTGAGTACTCTTAGTGGTTTTATGGTTTTGATACAATGTGTTTTGGTGTATAATTGTTTCTAACTCATTTCATATACTCTTGGCTTAATCATTAATACATGTTGATGATGTTATTCAGGAAATTCTGTTTTGTACCCATATGCTTTTGTAAGCTTTTGAGGGTTAATGTTTTAAGCATAGTTTGTAGGCCTTGTGGTTTGTACCATGCTTAAGTAAAGCCTTTATGCTTTGTTGAAATCAGTACTTTGTTCCAAATGTTCTGCATTGTGGTTTAAGATATTGTCACTCTTGTGCCCTTGTAGGATTGTTCCTAGATGCATATGCCTTGTGTGCTATGCATTGGTTGAGTGTTGAGCATACAAGTGACTTGTCTTGTGCTTGTTAACTTGTATGTCCTTGTATTCATTCCAAGTGTGAATGAGCATGTGATCACTACCTTGTGGTGTTCACTTGGTTGATCAAGCCATGGATTGTATATTACTCCATCTTTGCTTGATCACTTTCAGCTTGTTTCATATGCATTCATAGTTTTTACACTTACAATAATCAAAGTGTATTGTTGTGTTTAGGAGTATATTGTTCATATGATTCAAGTGCTTGAATGACTTCTAGAGTTAGGTGTGAGTGAGTTTTGTTCAACTGTTCCCAACTCACATGTTAAGTCTAAAGTTTGTTTTAGGGGTTTTGTCACGGAATAGCCAAAGGGGGAGATTGTAAGGTTGAATTTATTCAACCATCTAATTGGCTTGGAAGTGCCAAATTTGCTTGTATTTATAAGATTTAGTAACCCTGTATTTAGGTGGGATTGTTGTAAGGGTAGTGAGTGAGATAGAGTGAAGATTGCTCAAGAGTGTGCAAGAAAAAGCAGTGTCTTTGGCTGGGACTGACATTGCTGGACTCGGCTTCAACCCGCCGATTCGCACACGTGCCAAGCATCTTTGGAAGGTGAAGCAGTCATGCTAGCTGGATAACTAAAGGACAAAACAGGACAATTGGTTGTTTATCTTTATGTTTAGCTTTATGTTCGAACTCGCGATCGAGTCAAGCCGCGAGGTCAAGCCGCGAGCCACCCTGTTTTGGAAAAACCGACGTTTCACATTCCCCTTCACTCAAAGTATAAATACCCTTTTAACCCACGATTGAAGGAGAGCTTCAGAGAGAATTTTGAGAGAGAAACCCTAAAGAAAAACCAGATTGCCTCACCCACAATCTCTACCTTAGAGTCTCATCAAATTCCCTCACTCTCTTCCTCTCCATTGTCAAATCCTTGAGAGGTCTTATAACCAAACCTGGTTCTCACCATTATCATCTTTGTGAGACAGGCGTTTGGAGTTCGGGAATGACAAATTAGGAAGGAACCAATATTCATTGGTTGATGCTACGGTGTAGAAGCGGAATCCAATAAGCTAGAGAAGAAAAAGGTTCGGCGCAACCTCGTTGGAGCAAGAAGCTTGGAGGGCTTAGGTGCATTGGGTAGATTAGGCTTGGAGGGTCTATTTATTGTCCTTGTATCCTAACTATATTTTCTAGTGGATTGATTACCGCTTGGAGGGCGGCGGAGAGGTTTTTCGCCGAGGTCTTGGTTTCCTCTTCGATAACATATATCTGGTGTTATTTGTGTTTGCATCTTCCTTCCTCTCTATCTCTGCCTTTACTTTACCTACTTTTGGTTTAATTTGTTATGGCTTAGATAGCTGTTTAACCAATTCCATAATATAGCATATGTTAAGTTTCCGCACATTAATTGTTTGACATATTGCTTGTGTTGGTTAAGTTGGTTTTTGGGGGTCTAAACGTTCAAAAGTGTATTTGTACACGTTTTTGAACTTTCAGTTCTTTTTTTCCCCCTTCTTTTTTGAATTATTGAAAACAATGAGACATTATTGTGGGGAATAAAATGTGTAATGAACATATGTAAGTAACAATATTAGAAATTTTTTAAAGTAAAAAAATGAGATTTGATAATATAATGTATTAATGCTAATCTTTCGGGGGATGCAAGTGTCATATCTCCATGACTTCACAATGATAAATACAGAAAATGAGGAACTAATAATGACGATATTCGTTAATGGAGTTTGCTTGTATGCAACAATTCATGAGTTTCTAAACCTCTCCAAATACAAATATAAAGAAAATGATGTGAAGGTACTATCGAAGATTAAGTGCTCTTGGGCAATATTTGGAATCCTCCACAATAAAATACGAGGCATCGATTGGACTACACACGATTTGCAATTACAATCTGTGGAATAACACCAATGACAAGGGAAAATTTTGTGGTATAAAAATAGCTGGGGTGAAGACTGGGTAGACAACGGTTTTGGTAAATTATACAAGAGGTTTAATACATTTCACCCAGAAATAGGTCTGAAACACCTTAACCTAGTCATCGATGTAAGACTAATTGGTCTTGATGATGACAAAATGGGCATCAATTCTAATAAGGCCTATACTTATTAGGTAAGGCCTATACTTATTAGGCAATGATTGTCTCACATTGATTTTTTATATTATTTTCAATTTTGGATAAAGTTTAAGGCCTATACTTATTAGCCTTACAACCATATTTGTGGCCAAACTTTGTCCTTCATATTTTAAATATTGACATTTTATTTTAGCATTTTACAATGTGAATATTAAAGCATTAATTATATATGAATATGTGAGATATAGTTGAATTAAAATTTGTAAAAGAGAATATATTTCCTAATTATTATTAAATGACTAATTTTATTACTTTTCCTCTCTATCTTCATTTGTTAAATATTTAATCACCTCCTGTTCGGAATTTGGTATTGGGCAATGGCAATCGTTTCAACAATGGAGTATATGATTGTAAAAAACTACCCTAACGCAGATATTACACTATCATCATAAGAAATTGTAGACTCACTACTAGCCAACCAAATCATTAAAAAGTCTACTCCATCTTTAATAGGTTGGCATGGAGGCTATGGGATGCCCATACTTGACGTATTTGAGTGGAAGATGAAATATGGAGTAACAACGGAAGCTGTTTACAACTACAAGTGGTTTACACAATCCTAAATTCCACAAGAATTATTATTATTAATATTATTATTATTATTATTATTTTTTGCATTATTGAAAACAAGTAGACATTATTGTAGGAATAAAATGTGTAATGAACATATGTAAGTAACAATATTAAAAAAAAATAATTAAAGTAAAAAATGAGATTTTATGATATAATTTATTAATGCTAATCTTTCAAGGGATGAAAGTGTCATATCTCCATGACTTCACAATGATAAATGTAGAGAATGAGGAACTAGTTAATGGAGTTTGCTTGTATGCAACAATTCATAAGTTTCCAAACCTCTCCAAATACAAATATGAAGAAAATGCAGTTTGTGAAAGTACTACTGAAGATTAAGTGATATTGGGCAATAACTGGAATCCTCCACATAAAGTATGAGGTGTCGATTGGATTACACATACAGTTGTAATTACTGGTTGCAAAATAAAACCAATGACAAGGGAAAAAATTTGGAGGTTTTAAAATAATTGGGGTGAAGAATTGGTAGACAAAGGTTTCGGTAAATTATACAAGAGGTTTGATTCATTCACCAAAAAATTGGTCAAAAACACCTTAACCTAGTCATTGATGTTAGAATAATTGGTCTTGATGATGACAAAATAGGCGTCAATTCTAATAAGGCCTATACTTATTAAGTAATGATTCTCTCACATCAATTTTTTATACATACTTTTATTTTTGGATAAAGTTTAATTTTTAAAGGAACTTGTAACCTAACAACCAAGTTTGTAGCCAAACTTAGTCCTTTATATTTTAAATATTCACATTTCTTTTAGCATTTTACAATATCAATATTAAGGCATCAATTATAAATGAAAATGTGTGAAATAGTGGATATAAAATTTGTAAAATATTCCTAATTATTATTAAATGCATTATTTTATTACTTTTCCCCTATATATTCATTTGTTTAATATATAATCATCTCCCGTTGGGAATGTAGTAAACTTCAATGTTGTTGTATTTCATGTTAAATTATTTTGAATTTTTAGTATGATTTTTATTATTAGTATTATTATTATAGAAATTAATTTAATATTAGTATTATTATCTTTTAAAGATAATAATATAGGATTAATCTTGCAATTGATAATCAATAAAGATGGAAATCTCATAAAAAAAATTAATAATAAATAGTGACATGTCTGTTATTTATGAATCAATAGGAGTGTAACAATAATAAATACTACACTTAAACTTATATATATATATATATATATATATATATATATATGTATATATGTGTGGGTGTGTTAGCATTGTACCAATTATTTGAGCACCCAAATACCATTGTTTTTAAGTTAGTGACCAGCAGATGTTCTTTTCGCATCCACATTAATTAAATTTATAATTTTACCGTTGGTTAAACCAACATATTTAGTGGGTAGAGATTTCCTGTAAATTAATACCATTAGAGTTGCCCATAATTGTATACCATTTCACCGAGCACCCAAATACCATTGTCTTTGATTTAGTAACTCCACTATCATTGCAAAGAAGAAAATGAATGCAAGAATCAGACCATAGTAGGTGCTTGAATTATCTTCTTTTACCAACAAGAAATTCCCAAAGTTTGTGATTAGGAGGGGACCCGTATAGGATGCAATTGTGTTAACTCCTATAGGGAAGAAAAAGAACAAAAACATATAAAATATGTGGAAGAGAAAATAAAATAATTATAAGACTAGAAGGATTGAGTGGTACCTGCAAAAGCTGCATTCATGAATAAGGATTTCCATATGGCATAGGCTATGGCCTTTGGCAATGACATTGCATCAAATTCCTATTTTCTTATCGATTCTTCCAGCAACAAGGAAGCATTTTCTGTTGTTTCTGATTTAGTAATTAAAGGAATATGAGGTAATTCAAGTTGTTTATCTTTATGTTTATGTTTATGTTTGGTTGCAATAAAGGCTTTAATGCAAAATTGCATTAGTGAAATTTGTTGCAATAACTTAAATTAAAGAAATTGTTGCAATAACTTGATACCAATTATTTTTGCAATCTATTGCAATGAAAATTTTAAAGTGATATCTTATTTTAATAAATATATTATTGCAATAACTAAATATCAATTATTTTACAATCTATTATAGTGACAAACATGAAATTGTAACGAAAATATTTAAGATATCAATTATTTTATAATCTATTGCAATGACAAACATAAAACAATTATCTATTACAACGAAAATATGATTGCAATAAATTAACCAGCAGAAGTCTCCAATTCTTTTAGCATCCACATGAATTAAATTTATAATTTTACCGTTGGTTAAACCAACATATTTAGTGGATAGAGATTTCTTGTAAATTAATACCATTAGAGCTGCCCTTAATTGTATACCATTTATTGAGCACCCAAATACCATTGTCTTTGACTTAGTAACTCCACTATCCTTGCGAAGAAGAAAATGAATGCAAGAATCAGACCACAGTAGGCGCTTGAATTATCTTCCTTTAGCAACAAGAAATTCACAAAGTTTGTGACTAGGAGGGGACCCATATAGGATGCAATTGTGTTAACTCCTATAGGGAAGAAAAAAAAAACAAAAACATATAAAATATGTGGAAGACAAAATAAAATAATTATAAGACTAGAAGGATTGAGTGGTACCTGCAAAAGCTAAATTCATGAACAAGGATTTCCATATGGCATAGGCTATGGCCTTTGGCAATGACATTGCATCAAATTTCTATTTTTTGATCGATTCTTCAAGCAACAAGGAAACATTTTATGTTGTTTCTGATTTAGTAATTAAAGGAATATGAGGTAATTCAAGTTGCTTATCTTTATGTTTACGTTTATGTTCGGTTGCAATAAAGGCATTAATGCAAAATTGCATCAGTGAAATTTGTTGCAATAACTTAAATTAAAGAAATTGTTGCAATAACTTGATACCAATTATTTTTGCAATCTATTGCAATGAAAATTTTAAAGTGATATCTTATTGTAATAAATATATTATTGCAATAACTAAATATCAATTATTTTACAATCTATTTTGGTGACAAACATGAAATTGCAACGAAAATATTTAAGATATCAATTATTTTATAATCTATTGTAATGACAAACATAAAACAATTATCTATTAGAACGAAGATATGATTGCAATAAATTAACCAGCAGAAGTCTCCAATTCTTTTAGCATCCACATTTATTAAATTTATAATTTTACCGTTGGTTAAACCAACATATATAGTGGATAGAGATTTCTTGTAAATTAATACCATTAGAGCTGCCCTTAATTGTATACCATTTCTTTGAGCATCCAAATATCATTGTCTTTGATTGAGTAACTCCACTATCCTTGCGAAGAAGAAAATGAATGCAAGAATCAGACCATAGTATGTGCTTAAATTATCTTCCTTTACCAACAAGAAATTCACAAAGTTTGTGATTAGGAGGGGACCCGTATAGGATGCAAATGTGTTAACTCCTATAGGGAAGAAAAAGAACGAAAGCATATAAAATATGTGGAAGAGAAAATAAAATAATTATAAGACTAGAAGGATTGAGTGGTACCTGCAAAAGCTGCATTCATGAACAAGGATTTCCCTATGGCATAGGCTATGGCCTTTGGGAATGACATTGCATCAAATTTCTATTTTTCGACCGATTCTTCCAGCAACAAGGAAGCATTTTCTGTTGTTTTTGATTTAGTAATTAAAGGAATATGAGGTAATTCAAGTTGTTTATTTTTATGTTTATGTTTATGTTCGGTTGCAATAAAGGCTTTAATGCAAAATTGCATCAATGAAATTTGTTGCAATAACTTAAATTAAAGAAATTGTTGCAATAACTTGATACCAATTATTTTTGCAATCTATTACAATGAAAATTTTAAAGTGATATCTTATTGTAATAAATATATTATTGCAATAACTAAATATAAATTATTTTACAATCTATTATAGTGACAAACATGAAATTGCAACAAAAATATTTAAGATATCAATTATTTTATAATCTATTGCAATGACAAACATAAAACAATTATCTATTACAAAAGAGATATGGTTGCAATAAATTAACTAGCAGAAGTATCCAATTCTTTTAGCATCCACATTAATTAAATTTATAATTTTACCGTTGGTTAAACCAACGTATCTAGTGGATAGAGATTTCTTGTAAATTAATACCATTAGAGCTGCCCTTAATTGTATACCATTTCGCTAAGCACCCAAATACCATTGTCTTTGACTTAGTAACTCCACTATCTTTGCGAAGATGAAAATGAATGCAAGAATCAGACCACAGTTGGTGCTTGAATTATCTTCCTTTACCAACAAGAAATTGACAAAGTTTGTGATTAGGAGGGGACCCGTGTAGGATGCAATTGTGTTAACTCCTATAGGGAAGAAAAAGAACAAAAACATATAACATATGTGGAAGAGAAAATAAAATAATTATAAGACTAGAAGGATTGAGTGGTACCTGTAAAAGCTGCATTCGTGAACAAGGATTTCCTTATGGCATAGGCTATGGCCTTTGGCAATGACATTTCATCAAATTTCTATTTTCTGACCGATTCTTCCAGCAAGAAGCATTTTCTGTTGTTTCTAGTTCAATAATTAAAGGAATATGAGGTAATTCAAGTTGTTTATCTTTATGTTTATATTTATGTTCGATTGCAATAAAGGCTTTAATTCAAAATTGCATCAGTGAAATTTGTTGCAATAACTTAAATTAAAGAAATTGTTGCAATAACTTGATACCAATTATTTTTGCAATCTATTGCAATGAAAATTTTAAAGTGATATCTTATTGTAATAAATATATTATTGCTATAACTAAATATCAATTATTTTACAATCTATTATAGTGACAAACATGAAATTGCAACGAAAATATTTAAGATATCAATTATTTTATAATCTATTTCAATGACAAATATAAAATAATTATCTATTACAACGAAGATATGATTGCAATAAATTAACCAAAATTATTTTTGTCAACTATTTATAAATAATAGCCTATTGCTACAAGATATTTGAAATAGTAAATTATTTATTGCAACAACAAATATATCATTTTATCAAAGTTCTTATTAAAATATCTAAAGTTTATTGCAATGAAATTTGTTGGTGCACAAACTTATTACCTCAAATTTTATTGCAACACTTTGCATCAACTATTGAAATGATTCTAATGCTATCGGAACTATTTTTTTTAAAATATTTTTTTCTTGTAGTGTGTGCTCATACTCAAGTGGACACATGATGAATTATGGTAGGAGTGTGGAGAGTAAAAGCCATTCAGTAGTAAAAGAAAAGTGTGCACTTCTTGTGCCAATATAAGTGTAACTAGTAATTATAGGCCAATTGGCTTTTTATTTTATTTTATTTTAAATATATATATATATATATATTTTTTAAATTAATATTATTATTATTGTAATGCATTAAAACTTATAACAAGTATTGTTACTTTAAATATGAATCATGATAATGGTGCCCTTAGAACAATTGTTAATAATCTATTTTATAAAAGTTTTGATACTACTCTTATGTGAAATATAAAAAGCCATCAAAATTTTTTTTTCTTTTCTCATAAAAGAATTTCTAAAAATATTTCCTAAACCAATGCTCTTAGGGCATTTTTTAACTTTTCCTTTTAAATATTGGATAGAAGTAAAAATTTAACAAAAACAAAATCATAATAAATGAATAAATAATATTAGTGAAACAATGAATAAAATTTTATTTATATTATTTGAATGAATAATATGACATAAATGGTCCACAAAAATCTTTCAATATATTAACATTATTCATATAACACTCAAAAGATTATTATATAAAATATGGTACAATACGTTTGCTTTATTTAAACTTTTTTAACTGTATATTACTTTAAAAATACTAAGATATATAAAAATTTAGTATTACAATATTTATATCATTCTTAATGTGAAGGAAAGAAAAAGATGTTACAGTAAAATTTCTTTGATAATGAGGTACAAATTATGGGAAAAATAGAACATTTAAAAACAAATTCCTTCAAATGTATAACGTCAATTTTTTCCCATGTCTATTAATAGTGAGTTTCAATAAGAATATATGTGTGTGTATTTTTTCTTTGAAACTTAATAAGATTGTATAAAACAGTATGTAACTATTATTTAGGAGGTCGCTCTTGCATAAAATGGAAATAAAACTTCTTATTCGAAATATGAAGGAAACGGTTGTATATAACATTATAACTTAAGGATGAACATAAATAATTCTAACCCATATATTGGATAGTATAAGAGGGACAAAGAGAACATATTTATATCTAAAAATATGAAGTGGAAGGGGAAAAATAAAAAAAGCAGTCCTTTTTGTACGCACGTAACATTAGTGTTATATTGTTAAGTTATTTCATTTATTATGTGCATTTATGGACCTAGGAGCCTTAGGTTATCATTTTTGCAATATCTGAACTTACTAATTTTTTGGATTTCTTTTATGTTACTAGCGTGTTTAAATGATTTAATACACGTGAAAGATCTTATATATTGTCATGTAATGTGATAGGGGTGATTCCTGCAAACAAGAGAAGTCATTTTTCATTTTTTTCCTTTCCGTTGAGAGTTGTGTATTAAGTTCACCAATAAATTGTACTTATATGATACTCGAATATATTTCAAACTAACAAAAAGTTTTATTTTGGTGGAGTTTTGGGCTAAATCACTACTTATGTATGGTTGGTTTGTGCCATATAATGAACAATAACTGAGTTTTTGCTAAAACATTTGTAGCTCAGTGGCATAATGTAGTCTCCTTTAAGAGGAGAATTAAGCTTTGAATCTCCCTCACCTCATTTATAGTAACAATTGAATTATAAAAAAGAACAATTGAGATTTTGTATTTTAAAGAAGACAAGTTGTTGTTGTTGTTGTTTTTTTTTTTTTTTTTTTTTTTTTTTTTAATATAAGATAGAAATTCTACTCTAACTTAATTTAAGTGTATATGTGTGTAAAGCTCTCTCCTAGACAAGGACGAAGCTAGGATTTTTTGTTTGGAGAGGCCGAATTTTGGTATTAATATATTAGTTTTGAGTCAAAAAAAAAAAAAAAAAAAAAAACCTCCTATGAGTATACAAAAGCTGTCTAGTTTGATATTAAACATGTGCAAAAAACGAATTAGAGAAAACAAAAACTACTTTGTCTTTATAACTACTAGACCAATTGACAAATTCTATTGGTTTTTAGGAGCATTACTGGGCTAACTCAAACATTTGGGGGGGCCAACTTCTATTTTTGTAACTAAATATTTAAATTTTTAATACTTATACATAATATAAAATAATTTTTTAAAATGTTGTTGGGGGGCATGGCCCCCCCTAAGCCATGCTATAGCTCTGCCCTTGCTCCTAGAACCCTGGCCCTTGCCCCCCACACTCCACAAACACTTGTACTTGTGGAGTGACCATCACACCAAGGGTATGCAGTGGTTAAAGAAGACAAGTTAAAAGAGAAGAATTGGTGCACTTATTTGGTGGTGGTTTCTTGGTGGACAGTCAACAAGGAACAAAAAGAAAAAATTAATTGAAATTTAAAATAAAATTTTAATTAATTTAAAAAATAATAATCATGTTAATATTATGTTTTCACGTGTCTAGTGAGCACACAAAAGTAAAAGTTAGGGACTTTTATTAGTTTCAAAGGGATGAGTTCGAATTTGATCCAGTTCTAGTGCATTCTTTACAATTTTCTAGCAATAATTATTTTATACTCTTATAAATTTGGTTAATAATTAAAAATTAATTGAGACTTTTTAATTGCATGAGGTATAGTCTTATAGGTAGGGATGGCAATTTTGCCCCGCCTTGTATTGCCTAAGAATATTAATTGCACATCCGATTTCACAACTCATTTTAACTTTTGTTTCAAAAGACTTTCTAAAAAAAAATATTTATAAAGTTCAAGTATGTTTGGTATGTGGTAATAGATCTAAGAGTAATGCTACGGGCACAAAATATTCATGTGTAATATAGTTATTCAATTGCATTTTATTACATGGAAAAATTATTCTTTAAATTGAAAAATAATTATTTCTTTACAAAAAAGATGTAGTAACTATTCTTTAATAAGTCTAAGTTGTACATGTAATAACTTTTTATATTAATATATTTTCAACCGTGGGTGAGTATGGTGAGTGGTAGGAAGCCCTTGAAATTTGAAAATACCTATCACTTCGAACTAAGGGCCAAGAGATTGTGGGTTTGAATATTAATATTAACTCATACTTCCTAATTTGCAAAAATCGTGGTAATGTGGTCGAGTAGTGGCACACTATATTGTGCTCTGGTGGTATCCATGGGTTTACCAAAAAGCCCAAGTGACAATGTATCATGCATGGTTTTAAAAACCGGATCGGACCGCTTGGTCCAACTGGTTCAACCAGGAACCGGCCTACAATCCGGTCCAATTATGGGTAAAAACCGAAAATAATTGAAAATCGGCAAGTTCAACCGTAAAACCGTGCACCGGTATGGTTGAACCGGTTTTGCAAAATGCAAAGAAAATGACTTTGTCTCTCTTGATTTCTTCCCCATTCGGCCTCTTTTTGGTGCAGCAGTTACTTTGTCGTTGCAATTGATGGGAGTGAACGATTTCTCTTCCTCATTTTGGGAATCTTAGATCTATTGTAAATGAGATATTTGGTGAATGAAGTTTTCAAATCTGTGGTTAAAATAAAATTTGGAGAGAAGGTAAGAGAAGTAACATGAGAAGGGTGGAGGAGGCTATTTTGGTTTGAAGTTTGAGCTATTGATAATTGATATGTTGCAAAGAGATGGACGAGCTTGGCAGACAAGGTGAGAGGAAGAGATAGATTAGAGAGAGAGAGACGAATGAGAGGTTATGGCCTTATGGGAAATTGTCTACTTGAATTCTGATGGATTTCTATTAGGAAAGTGGAAAGGTTGGGAGTCTTGGGACTTGGGAGTAGTAAATGATATGTCATAAATGCCAAAAAGTGGGTGGGTGTTAAATTGTTACTTTGTTATTTTATTTTTTATTTTTTTGATAGGATTACTTTGTTAATTGTTAGTAATGGCTGGGAGAAGTAACAAAAGTGGGGTGGGTGTTTTATTTATTTATTATCTCTTTTCCTTTTTCGGTGGAGCTTAGAAAGTCCTGTAGTTGTAAGTGCCTCTTTTAGAGTTTTAGCCATATTTGTGAATAAATATAGTAACCTACCTTTAATATTTAAATAATATTTATTATATAAGTTGTGAAAAATTATTAACATTATAAAAATTAAATATATTCATCATCATTTATTTATATAATTTAAAAATTATTAATTAAATTATTTATGATGTCATCGGTTCAACCATCAGTTGGACCTAAATCGAACTAGAAAACCGATAACTAGTCTCTTTTCCAATTCTTTCACCATACCAGCTTTTAAAACCATGGTATCAAGAGACATGGGGTAATGATTACAAGTGATCCTTTTTTTCAAAAGTAAAAATTATCATATGCATAATCATTTTCGGACTTTTTATATATAACAACCAAATATATGTGTAAGGTTGAATTTATTCAACCATCTAATTGGCTTTATTCCGTGCCAAATTTGCTTGTAATTCAGCATTTAGTAACCCTGTATTTAGGTGGGCTTGTTGTAAGGGTAGTGAGTGAGATAGAGTGAAGATTGCTCAAGAGTGTGCAAGAAAACAGAGACTCGCGGTTGGGACTCGCGGGTGACTCGGTATGTAAGCCGCCGAAAAGACACGTGCCAAGCATCTTTGGAAGATGAACAGTCATGCTAGCTGGAGCACTACAGGACAAAACAGGACAATGGCCATACAGATTAACTCGCGATCGGATCTCGCAACTTGGTCAAGCCGCGAGGTCAAGCCGAGCCACCCTGTTTTGTAAAACCCGACGTTTCACATTCCTCTCCCACTCCAAAGTATAAATACCCCTTTTACCCACGATTGAAAGAGAGCTTCCATAGAGAATTTTGAGAGAGAAACCCTAAAGAAAAAAACCAGATTGCTTCACCCACAATCTCTACCTTAGAGTCTCTTCAAATTCCTCAACTCTCTTCCTTTCCATTGTCAAATCCTTGAGAGGCATTATACCAAACCTGGTTCTCACCATCATCATCACACCGTGAGACAGTCGTTTGGATTTACGGGAAGCGATTAGGAAGAAACCAATCTTCATTGGTTGATGCTATGGTCTAGTAGTGGAATCCGGGAAGCTAGAAAAGAAAAAGGTTCGGCGCAACCTCGTTGGAGCAAGAAGCTTGGAGGGCTTAGGTGCACTTTGGGTAGATTAGGCTTGAAGGGTCTATTCTTTGTCCTTGTATCCCAACCTGTATTTTCTAGTGGATTGATTACCGCTTGGAGGGCGGCGGAGAGGTTTTTCGCCGAGGACTTGGTTTCCTCTTCGATAACACATCGCGTGTTGTCTTTGTGTTTGCATCTTCCTTCCTCTCTATCTTTGCCTTTATATTATCTCTTTGTGGTTTTATTTTGTTATGGCTTAGATAGTCTTTAACCAATTTCGTATTATAGCATGTGTTAAGTTTCCGCACACTAGTTGTTTGACATATTGCTTGTATTGGTTAAGTTGTATTTTGGGGGTCTAAACGTTCAAATGTGTTTTGTACACGTTTTTTGAACTTTCAATTGGTATCAGAGCAGGTACACTTGTTGTGGTTTTATTACCTAAGTGTGATCCTAGACCCCCGAGTTGTGGTTGTTGTTTTGGATTATACCATGCTGAATTGTAGCTTAAGTGTTTGTGAAAATGACTCTATGCATATGTCTGAAAGGTGTCTTCTTGATGATCTTGTAGAGTTGTTAAAAACTAAGAAACATGCTAGAGTTATTGTTCACATCTTTGGAATATCTTGAAAATCAGAATCTTGTCTTACACAAGAGCATATATCTGAATCTAAATCATTAATTAAGAAATATAAAAGAAAGAATAGAATGTTGTGTGAGATGATTGAGAATCTGAAAATGAAAAATCAATCGAAAGAAGCATGAAAACCGATGATGAGTTTGTGTTTGAAGGTCAAGAATGTCTGTCACATGTGAACCTATTTGTGCATACCTCATTGAAGGTGTTTAATGCATGTTTGTGGTATCTTGACAGTGGGTGTTCTCGCCATATGACAGGGGATAAGTCACTGTTTAAGTCACTCAAAGAAAAGGTTGGTGACTATGTGACCTTTGGTGATGGAAGTCATGCTCAAGTCCTAGGCAAAGGAACCATTGAGATACCTGGTTTGCCTCTGTTGAAAGATGTCTGTTCATCAAAAAAGGGTCAAGGCGAATTTCTTGAGCATCACTCAAATTTGTGATGATGATTTCTGGTACAATTCTCTAAGAAAGGATGTTTGATCATCAATGAAGAGGGGATTCAGGTTTTGGAAGGAAATCGGACTACGAGATAATTGTTATGGAATAGTTCCCATGGCACCAATATCGTGTAGAAGTGCTCGGGTGGATATGTTGGAGTTGTGGCATCACAGATTTGGGCATGCCAACTTCAAACAAATAGAAAAAGTCTCCAAACTTGAAGCAATCGAGGGACTTCCTAAGTTTGGAAAAGTGAAGAAGACCGTTTGTGGTGCATATCAAATGGGGAAGCAAACTAAGGCAAGTCATCACAAGGTAAATGTGATAGCCACCTCTCGATGCTTGGAGTTACTTCATGTTGATCTAATGGGGCCCACCAGAACCGAAAGCCTAGGGGGGAAGAGATACATTATGGTCATTGTGGACGACTACTCAAGATACACTTGGGTTGAATTCCTTAGAGAAAAATCAGAAGCTTGTGAGAGGTTGGAGATTTTGTGCAAGAAACTACAAAACGAAAAAGGGGTTCCGATAGCCAAAGTTAGAAGTGATCATGGGAGGGAATTTGAGAATGCAAGATTCGAATCATTCTGTGGGAAGAATGGAATTAAAAGAGAGTTTTCAGCTCCCAAAACTCCACAACAAAATGGAGTGGTAGAAAGGAAAAATCGTGTGATTCAGGAGATGGCAAGAGTCATGTTGCTTAACAAGCAAATACCTCAAAAATTTTGGGGAGAAGCTGTCAACACCTCGTGTCACATTGGCAATAGGATTTTCTTTCGAGTTGGTACAAAGAAGACTACATATGAGATATGGAATGGGAAGAAGCCTAAAGTGAAGTATTTAGGGTATTTGGAAGTAAATGCTATATCTTAAATGATCGAGAGAATCTTGGGAAGTTTGATGCGAGAAGTGATGAGGGTATTTTTCTTGGCTACTCTACTACAAGTCGAGCGTATAGAGTGTTTAACAAGAGAACAAAGGCTGTGATGGAGTCCATAAATGTCAAGATTGATGATGCCTTACCTAAGGTGGAAATGATTGATGATGTAGAAGGACCGAGCACCAAAGAGCCCGATGTTGAGGTAGAAGCTTTGGATATAGAAGGTGAAGAACCTATACCAGTAAGTAGAATCGACTCCCATCAACCCAAGAATGGAAACGAGATCGATGTCTAGAACTTCAAGTCCTCTTACTCCTCCAGAAGTTCATCCTCCTATCTCTCGTAGTGATGAAGTTTCCACTTCAAAAAGGCCATCTTCAAGAGTTATCAAGAATCATCAGGAAAGCAATATAATAGGATCTCTTGATGACGGTCTTCGCCTCAGGAAAGGAAATATTCGCTAGCCAATCATGTAACATATCTTTGTTATCTTGCACAGTTTGAACCAAAAAGGGTTGAAGAGGCTCTTCAAGATGAGAATTGGGTTGAGTCAATGCATGAAGAGCTGAATCGGTTTGTGAGGAATGATGTGTGGGAACTTGCTCCACGGCCTGAGAACGTTCATGTTATAGGCACAAAGTGGATTTTTAAAAACAAAAGCGATGAAGATGGAGAGATAATTGAAACAAGTCTCGGTTAGTAGCTCAAGGATACACTCAAGTAGAAGGAGTGGATTTTGATGAATCATTCGCTCCGGTGGCAAGACTCGAATCCATTCGAATCCTCATGTCATGTCCATTGCGTGTACTTTGAATTTCAAACTTTATCAAATGGATGTTAAGTGCGCTTTTTCGAATGGATATCTAAATGAAGAAGTATTTGTTGAGCAACCAAAAGGATTTGAGGATCCTCATTTTCCAGATCATGTATTAAGATTGAAGAAAGCCCTTTATGGCTTAAAACAAGCGCCTAGAGCCTGGTACGATCGTCTTACACATTATCTTCTAGATAGAGGTTTCAAGAGAGGGTACGCCAATCGAACTCTGTTTGTCAAAAATGATGAAGATTATCTCCTTGTGGCACAAGTCTATGTTGATGACATAGTGTTTGGGGCAACTATCCAAGATCGTGCTACTGAATTTTTCGAGGAGATGAAGAAGGAGTTTGAGATGAGTATGGTGGGGGAGCTCACATTCTTCTTGGGTCTTCAAGTCAAACAACAGAAGGAGGGTATATTTGTATCTCAAGAGAAGTATGCGAGAAACATTGTCAAGAAGTTTGGACTAGACTCCAAAAAACATGCCTCCACTCCCATGAGCTCTTCCACTAAACTGAATGTGGATTCGTCGAGAGTTGAAGTAAATCCTACATTGTATAGGAGCATCATAGGGAGTTTGCTCTACCTTACTGCCAATAGACCGGACATTGCTTTCGGTGTGGGCGTTTGTGCCAGGTACCAAGCTAATCCGAAGGAATCTCATTTGACTCTTTGTTAAGCGAATCATTCGATATGTGAATGGTGCGCAAACTATGGTCTGTGGTATTCAAAAGACTTAAATGCTTGTCTTCTTTGGGTATTGAGATCTTGATCAATGGGCTGGCGGTGTAGACGATCGGAAAAGCACTTCAGGCGGCTGTTTTTATCTTGGTAACAATCTTGTCTCGTGGATGAGCAAGAAGCAGAATTGAGTGTCTCTATCTACTGCAGAAGCAGAATACATCGCTGCTAGAAGTTGCTGCACTCAACTTCTTTGGATGAAGAAATTACTTCATGACTATGGAATTCCTCAAGAAACGATGTGTGTCTTCTGTGACAACACCAGTGCCATCAATCTTTCCAAGAATCTTGTTCAGCATTCAAAATCCAAACACATAGAGATACGTTACCATTTCATTCGGGATTTGGTAGAGGAAAGAGTTGTGTGTCTTGAGTTCATACACACCGACAATCGGATATCTTCACCAAGCCTCTCGATGGTCCACGGTTTGAATCACTCCGTAAGACCATTGGTGTTGGTACAATTCCTTGACTCTCTTGTGTCTTTGTGTGCTTCACATATTTATAATATGATAAGTCTGTTTGTGTTGGGGCACACACCTCTTTGATTAGCTTTTTGTGCAACATGTTTTTTGTTTGTTTGTCCATTTGTGAATACTGTTGTTTCTTTTTATGTTTGTTCAATCATTTTTGTTTCTTGTGTCAAAAATCCAAAAATCACATAAAAATTAGAAAATCAAAAAGCTTGATTGACTTTGTTGAGTCTTGTCTCAAAACTTGTTTTGCCTTGTACATTTGTGCTAATGGCTTTGTGCATTTTCGAGCATTGCTTGTTTCTTTGCACTCATACCTCTGTGGGAAAAATCTTGAAATCTATGTGATTGTTGTAAATAGATCTTCAAACTTGTCATGAATGATTAGTGAATGGTTATGTTGATCTTGAGACATGCATAGACTTGTGTCTATATATCTTCCCACTCTTTATTTTTGTTTTGCTATAAAGAGCTCACCAAATGTAAATCTCCAAATGAAAAGAGATATTGAGCTGCAAAAGCCTGTCGTACATTCTAGTATTTGACTAGGAAAAATGGTAAGCGACCTTATATTAAAGTGAATGTTTATTCAAAAAGGTCAAAGGCCTGTTCTTTAAGATGAAATGTCAAATATCACTCTCACAATGAGAGGTGATTGCCTCAAAAAGATCAAAAAGATCAAATGTTATGATTGAAAGTGGAGTCAAATGATAAGCTCCAAGTTATGTTATCAAGTTGTGTGGGAGGTCATATATACATATTTCTATAATTAATATGGGTCACATGATCTAGTGCTAATTGTGTATGCCTTGGTTGAATTGATTATTGAAGCTTCACATTAGACGAAGGACTATCTCATTGTTGATATCCACACACAACACACAAGTTTATGTTCAATAAATGCCATATTCATTTGTGTGATTGTACTTGATGAAATGTGTTTTCACATGCTCAATCTTTGTTAATTCAAGCACAAAAAGATTTTTGAGTGTTTTAGGTGTTTTTGGAAAGTATTTTGTTTTAAAAATCTGAAAATTTCAAAAATTCAGTTTTGTCCTGTTTTGGCGGCTCGATCGCGGGTATGTCAAGTCGCGAGCCTCGGTCGCATCCTCGCTGGTCATTTTTGGCGACTTGTTCGCGAGTGGAAGGTCCGGTCGCGAGGTTCACTCAAAGATTTTCGCAGCTCAGCTCGCGACTCACTCGCTGGTAGACTTCCCGATCGCGAAAAACACTTAGAAAATTTTTCAAATTTGTGTCCTTGAGTGTTTTGGCGACTTGAACTGGCGATTTTTTGGCGACTCGTTTCAGTCGCGAAAATCGCGTGTTTTTGATATACAGGGCAGTTTTTAAACTTTTTATTTTTCCCTCGATCTTTTTGTGACTGTTCATTGTCTTTCTCATCTGCTCTTACACATTGTCACCGTGCCTCCATTTTCGATCTCCATTACTTGCCTCTTTTCAGCTCAAAATCGTCGACTAACAGGTATGGTTTTCTGTCCTGCACTCTATTTTACTTGTTGTTATGGTTTTCCCTCTGGTTTATTCACATTTGATTGTGATTTTGTGATGGGTTTTTAGCTCAACTATTATTCCTTGTCCATGCTTCGCTTGGATGCTTGTGTTTCTGTTTTTGAGCTAGTTTATTTTGGTGGTTATGTTCTTCATCATGTGCTTAGCTAGGGTTAGCTATTTTTGTACGATCTGCTTTGTTGATATCGTGTTTCACTATGATCTGTGTGGTATCATGTTGATGTGTTGTTGAATGTGGGTCCTTTTTCAGCTGATTATATGGTTCTATTTGGTCTCCTATCTTTGTGTAGTTCAATTTGGGCCATTTGTGTCCCTCATTGCTATTTTTCGACCATTCTCATCCAGCTATTAGGGTTTCTTCATTGTCCCTAAAATTCCACTAACCCACTGCTAATTTAGTCTGTTGGATTGTGTTCTGTCATTTCCCTTGTTCATAATGCAGAGTGGTCATGTCACCATTCAAGAAAGCTGTTGTGAAAGGAGGTAGTTCCAAAGGGAAGGAACCAGTAATTGATGTTGATGATTACCCACCTCAGCCAAAAGGGACTCGCTCTTCATCAAAGAGATTCGATCCCAACAAGTTCAGATCATATGCAGCCCATCAATCCTATGAGAATTTCTTTCTACATGCCACACCATTACTAGAAAGAGCTTTGGATCAGTCCTCACTTCATGACAACGACATTCCGAAATGGTTTGCTCACAAGGATTGGAATTACCTTCTATCTGATCCGGATGACGTGTATGAAGAGTTGGTAAAAGAATTTTATGCTAACGCAATTGTGGAAGGAAATGAACTTAAGTGCTGGGTTCGGAACAAGAGCTTTTCTGTCTCTCCTACATATCCGGCGAGAAATTCTTCACATCAATGAGACCCATTTTCCGACATTCACCGGTGTATGATGATCTCTGTCCCGATGAGGAGCTTCTCAAAGAAAGTCTTGGTCAAGACTTGGAGTTCTCACCCAATGGCAAATCCATCAGTGTTTCCTCCCTTTCTCCAAAGCTGAGAGTGCTTACAATTGTGATGTTTCACAATTTGTACCCTTTATCAAGCACTGGGTATATGAACCTCGAACGTATTTTGTTTCTTCATGATCTAATCTCTGATGTGGAAATAGACATCCGTGCTCATATCTTTCATATTCTGCGCAAAACAGTTCTTCGAAATGAGTCTCGGATATGCGTTCCTTTCTGTGAGTCTCATTTCACGGATCTTGAAGCTCAAGGGAATTTATCCAACGGTGATGAATCTCCTCTCTCCAAACCATGTCCAATCAACATGCGTACATTCAATGCAAGCATTGGACATAGTCGGAAGAGAGCCAAACCAGAAACTTACGCATCTCACGGTGACTCTCGTTTAGCACTCTCTCCCTAGATGAGAAACTTGATCGCATTGTATCCCTCGTCCACGAGTTGAATACAAAGATGTCCGGACTCTGACTTCTCTACACCATCACAAAGACTCGATGGGATATGAAGTTTACTTCTCTTCAAACTCAATTGGATCAAATTCAGAGAAAGCTGGAAGAGGATGACTAGCCTATTCCATGACAAAAAGGGGGAGTGATTGGCTATCATGATCAGAGGGGGAGAATATTATCAGAGGGGGAGAATATTACTTAAGGGGGAGTGTCTTTACATTCTTCTTGAGTTTAAATTTTTTCTTTAAGTTGATATATTGTGTTTTGTAAACTGTTATTCAAGATGTTTTTGTGTTTTGTACCCATGTGCTTTTGTAAGCTTTTAGGGTTTATGTTTTATGCATAGTTTGTAGGCTTTATGGTATGTACCTTGCTTAATGCAGCCTTTATACTATGTTGAAATCAGTACTTTAATCTAAATATTCTGCATTTTGGTTTATGTACTGTCACTCTTGTGCCCTTGTAGGATTGTTCCTAGATGCATATGCCTTGTGTGTTATGCATTAGTTAAGTGTTGAGCATACAAGTGTCTTGCCTTGTGTTTGTTAACTTGTATGTCCTTGTGTTCATTCCAAGTGTGAATGAGCATTGTGATCACTTTCTTATGGTGTTCACTTGGTTGATCAAGCCATGGTTTGTTTCTTAACTCCATCTTTGCTTGATCACATACTGCCTGTTTCATATGCATTTATAATTTTCTGCTTACAATGATCGTGGTGTATTGTTGTGTTTCAGGAGTATTATGTTCATATGATTCAAGTGCTTCACAGCTTCTAGAGTTAAGTGTGAGTGAGTTTTGTTCAACTGTTCCCAACTCACATGTTAAGTCTAGAGTCTGTTTTAGGGTTTTGTCACGGAATAGCCAAAGGGGAGATTGTAAGGTTGAATTTATTCAACCATCTAATTGGCTTTATTCCGTGCCAAATTTACTTGTAATTCAGCATTTAGTAACCCCTGTATTTAGGTGGGTTTGTTGTAAGGGTAGTGAGTGAGATAGAGTGAAGATTACTCAAGAGTGTGTAAGAAAACAGAGACTCATGGCTGGGACTCGCGGGTGACTCGCGGCGCAAGCCGCGAAGCAAACACACGTGCCAAGCATCTTTGGAAGATGAAGCAGTCATGCTAGCTGGAGCACTACAGGACAAAACAGGACAAGCGGCCATACGGTTAACTCATGACTGGATCTCGCGACTTGGTCAAGCCGCGAGCCACCCCTGTTTTGTAAAACCTGACGTTTCACATTCCTCTCCCACTCCAGTATAAATACCCCTTTTATCCACGATTGAAAGAGAGCTTCTAGAGAGAATTTTGAGAGAGAAACCCTAAAGAAAAACCAGATTGCTTCACCCACAATCTCTACCTTAGAGTCTCTTCAAATTCCTCAACTCTCTTCCTCTCCATTGTCAAATCCTTGAGAGGCATTATACCAAACTTGGTTCTCATCATCATCATCTTTGTGAGACAGTCGTTTGGATTTCTGGGAAGCGATTAGGAAGGAACCAATCTTCATTGGTTGATGCTATGGTCTAGTAGCGAAATCCGGGAAGCTAGAAAAGAAAAAGGTTCGGCGCAACCTCATTGGAGCAAGAAGCTTGGAGGGCTTAGGTGCACTGGGTAGATTAGGCTTGGAGGGTCTATTCTTTGTCCTTGTATCCCAACTGTATTTTCTAGTGGATTAATTACCGCTTGGAGGACGGCGGAGAGGTTTTTCGCCGAGGACTTGGTTTCCTCTTCGATAACACATCGCGTGTTGTCTTTGTGTTTGCATCTTCCTTCCTCTCTATCTTTGCCTTTATATTATCTCTTTGTGGTTTTATTTTGTTATGGCTTAGATAGTCTTTAACCAATTTCGTATTATAGCATGTGTTAAGTTTCCGCACACTAGTTGTTTGACATATTGCTTGTATTGGTTAAGTTGTATTTTTGGGGTCTAAACGTTCAAAGGTGTTTTGTACACGTTTTTTGAACTTTCAATATGAATAGAAATTTTTTTTTTTATTACAATATCTTTTATTCTTATTGATAGAAATTACCATTCCTATTGTAGTCTCCATTTAGTGTATCAAAATTTCACTTTCTTTTAGTTTTTATTCTAAGTTCACCTTGTCTATATTTAGCACAATAAAATTTCAATTACTCTATTTTTTTAAAAATAATTATGTTATTAAAATATTATCACGTTTCTAGTGAGTACACAAAATTAAGAGCCCGTTTGGTATAATATTGTTCTAATAACGTTATTTGTATTTTTTGAAAATACGTGTGAGGGAAAAAGTGTGTGGAAATACATATAATGTTACTTAAACACTAAAAACTGTTGCTCAAAATATACTACCAAACACCCCCTAAATGTTAGGGACCTTTATTAGTTTCAAAGGGATGAGTTTGAATGTGATCCAGTTCCAGTGTCTTTTTGCAATTTTCTCTTAATAATCATTTTATATAAATTTGGTAACGAAGTAAAAATTAATTTAGACCTTTTAATTGCATGAGGTTACAGAACTTACAATGTAGTTAATTATATGGCATTCAATCTTGTGGATCTCGTTAGATTTCATATTTTATTTCTTCCCTTCCTCTCAACCAAAATCCAAAGTCCTATCACCACGCGCACTTGACACGATGGTCACTTCACAAATATAAGTGCTTGTGGGGTGTGAGGGGCAAAGGTCGAGATTCAAGCCTTTAGGAAGGAGTTTCACACACATATACACTTAGATTAGGCTACAATTGAATTTCTATCTTGTAAAAAAATAAAATAAAAACACCAAAGTCCTAAAGCATGTTTTGCCTAAGGTCATATATAGGGACACTGAGTCTCGGACATTGCACGCCTGATTTTACAACTTATTTCAACTTTTGTTTTAAAACACTTTCTAAAAATATATATATTTATGACATTCCATAATTGTTTAGTATGTAGAAATAGATCCAATAGTGGAGTGATAATTCATGTGTAAATTGTAATATCCAGCATTTACCCAAAATATTCAAAAAAAAATTAAAAAATTTACAGCAGATTTCATTATGCGTAACACATATAATTAGTTTATTATAATTAATTAATAATTAAAATTATATGTTCTATGATATGAGATCAAAAATAAGAAATGACAAGATAATTTTTGTATAGAAATGAAGTTATTAGGTTATTTTGACGTGACTTTATTACATGGAATAATTAGGTTATTCTTTTCCAAAAGAGATGTAATGGCTATTCCTTAATAGGTGTGAGTTGTAACAACTTTTGAAATTAATATATTTTCAACCATCAATGAGTGTGGTGCCGCGGTGTGAAGCCCTCAAAAAGACCTATCACTTTGAACCAAGTGCCAAGAGGCAAGCGGTCGCAAGTTTGAGTGCTAGTATTAACCCATACTTCCTAATATATAAAAATCGTGGTAATGTTATGAACTGATAGTACCATGGTTTTAAAAACCGAACCGGACAAAGAACCGTTTTTTTAAATTTCCGGTTCAACCCCGGTTTTTGTCCGGTTTTTCCGATTTTGGTTATTGACCGGTTTTGGGGTTTTTAACCGGACCGGATTGGCTCTCGGTTCCCGGTTGAACCGGTCGGACCAGCCGGTCCGGTCCGGTTTTTAAAACAGTGGATAGTACCCATGGCCTATGGGTTTACCAAAAAGCCCAAGAGGCAATATATCATAGGCCATGGGGTTGATTACACACACAAGCCATTTTAATAAAAATTCTCATATGCATCAAAAGTTCACTTCCTTTTTATTTTTTATTCTAAGTTTACCCTATCTTTATTTAGCCAAAATAAATAATAAATAACATCCCGTCTTTGGTCAGTAACAACAACAACAATAACAAGCTTTAAAGCCAAATCATTTTGTAATTGGAAGAGTGTGGTACTATGATTTGAAGGATTCACTTCTTGTCTGAGCTAATAATTTTACTCTTTTTAAAAAAAAAAAAAAAAAAAAATTATTCATGTTCTGTTTTTCCTAACCTTTTTGTGATGAAATAGAGTCATGTTATTCAACACCACAACATGGTATAGCTTGCCATTATAGGTAGTCAAAGCAGGTTTTTGAGTCTCCCTCAACTATGAATGATATGACTCCAAGCTTTGCCCAGTTACACGGAGGGGCAGCTAGGCTCAAAAACTCCAAACACTTGTGATGAATCTGCTTGATGGAGCCATGAATGTCAGCCAAGCCTCTGTGATTCAGGACATAGTTTCGCAGATACCAAATGCCATTGAGGGTGAACAACATACATAGGGTGACTAGCCACTTGTTGCTGTCTGGACATATAGAGATTTTGGGGGGAAATTTGCCATTTAGCATGTTTTTAGCAACTATTTCATTAGTTGTCAAGTTTGCAAAACTATTTTGCAAACTAGCATCTAGAGGATTTGAGACTTGAGTTCAGTGAAGGAACTCAGGGCCAAGTTGTTGCAATCTGATGTGGCAGAAAAATAGACAGATGGAACTCTAAGTCTCGAGTTCCTTCAAATCTGGGTTTGCACAGGTGTGGGTTTGTTCTCTTCTTCTTCTTCTTTTTTTTTTGTACGCCTTCTTCTTCACTCTATACGCAGCTTTATGGGAGACTTGAGTTCCATGTGGATAATTTTATCCACATTAGCTTGGAAGTGTTTAAGGCTCAATTTTGACACTAAACTTGAGTCTCGGATACTCGAGATGTTAGTTTTCTAAATAGTTTTAGAAACCTACTAACTAACAAAATTGTTAGCAAAATGGTGATAAATGGAAAAGAAAATCGAGATTTTGGAGGGTCCAGAACCAATTTGACACATTCTTCAGGTGATTGAATAGGGATCTCTTCGGCTCTAAATCCCCAGCAAGTGGAGTGCCAAATTGCTTTGGTAACAGGACATCTGAAGAAAACGCGCCGAACAAATACGATGCATCATGTTCTCTCTAGTGGGAAGGACATTGGCACCTAGTTTCCATAAAAACATCCTAACTCTCTCTGGGGCATTGGGGCAACCATCTTTCATAGCTTCTTCCAGTGCTCTTGAGACATGAGTGGGTTGTTAGCTTGATGTATGGTTGAGTGATATGCTGATTTGACAGTGAACTCTCCCTTAGAGTTTAAGACCCAGATAAGCTTGTCTTCCTTTGGTGTGATGGGCAGGGGAATAGAGAGAATTGCTTGAATATCCTCTAGATCAAAAAGCTCCTGAATAAGAGAAACGTTCCTGGCAATGCATGTTGGTCAGCTCTAATGAAGTGGGAAACCATGATAGGGCACTGAGCTAGGGGCTGATTTCTTGGCTTAGGTTTAAAACCTGGCACCCACGGGTCTATCCATACATTAGTTGAAGCTGCATCTCCTATGAGATAACATGCACCCTTTAAAATAATCAACTTGGTGCTTTCGACAGCTCTCCAGATTGGTGAGGCAGACTTTGGAGACTTTGTGTAACCAATCAGGTCTGACCTTGTATTTGGCCCTCAAAATTTGCATGCACAAGTTGTCCGTCTTCGACGCAACCATCCATGCTAGTTTGACTAGCAAAGCATTATTGAAGTTCTTTGCTTTTCTAAACCCCAGCCCGCCTCTAGCTTTAGGTTGACATAGCTTATCCCAGTCATTCCAAGCTAGGTACCTGCCCTCCTTCTCTTTGGGTCTCCACCAAAACCTTCTGAATAGAGCATCCAGGTTATCACAAATTTTGTTGGGAATATCGAAAGATGACATGGAGTAGTTAGGGATTGCTTGCGCAACTGATTTTATGACCGTGCTTCTGCCAGCTCAAGATAAACATTTACTCCCCCATCCATCGAGTTTTGATTACACCCTATCTTAAAGGGCTCCTAGATACACAACGTCTTTCTTCAGTCCCTTCATATGGAGCATATTCTTGAGACATGCGAGTTTGGATTTGGGTGCTCTTTGAGAAAAAAAAAAAAAACCCGGATTTGCCTCTGTTAATCATTTGGCCAGACCACTTGCAGTATATATCTACACAGGCCATAATCCTTGCAGCTTCAAGCCTGTTGGCTTTTGAGAAAAGCAAAATGTCGTCGACATACATCACGTGGGTAATGGCAGGGCCTCCACTACTAGCTTTGATCCCACTAATGCTATTAGAAGAGTTCTCATGCTCTAGCATTCTGGATGGGACATCTTGCCCTAAGATAAACAGATATGAAGATAGGGAGTCACCTTGACATAGACTCCTACTAGGCTTGAACTGTTTGGATTTCCCTCCATTCACTAGGACCTCAAAAGACACTAAGGATACACAAGGATCCAACTAATAAATATGTAACTGAAACCATACTGTGCAAGGGCAGCTTTTAACAGTCTCCAATTGACTCTATCATACGCTTTTTGAAGATCTAGCTTTATAGCCATCATGTTGGATTTAACTTTCCTTGTTTTGAAACTATGTAGCATCTCTATGTAGCATCTCTTAGACGATAACTTGATTTTCTACTATCCATCTATCCGGTATAAAAGTTAACTGGCGGGGTCTCAGCCTTGTCACCAATATTTTAGATATGATCTTATATATTACATTGCATATTTAGCAACGTTACTGACTCACTAGACAACATACATATGTATCCAATGTGCACAATCAGTCAGGCTTTGAAAGCAATATGCTATCATCCTCAGTTTTTCCTATTGTAATCTTTGTGTGAGATGAGATACTTCTGCAAGAAATTTTATTCCATCTTGCCATAGTCTTGGGGATATATACTGTGTTTGAAACAAATTCCTAGCTTCCTAGGACCTAGTCCTAGGTTTCAGTTCGAGGAGTATAAGTCTTATAGTAAGATAGCTAGGCCGATTAAACTTCTTATGCTATAAGATTGCCCATTGACCAATGTGCTAAGTTTTTTCACTACCAGTCAAGACCGGGTTTTACACTATAAGCTTCTCTCAATTTTTTTTCCCATTTTATAGCTATACCCACTTTTTGCAGCAGTTGGTGTAGCTGGTGGCATTTGTGGCATGCAGCTTTTAAGGAACATCTGCACCAACCCTGAAGTGAGGTAATCTATTTTATGCTACCTTGATTCCAAGTCTATTATGATTTTTTCTGCTATTTAAGCTTAAAGTGAACTGCCAATCTGAGTATGTGAGTCGTGTGAATTTTGGTAATTGATTGGAAAGCCTCACTCCAGCATCTTATAGTGTTATAGTTATTCAAGTCTTCTGTTTCTGTCCATGCGAATCAATCATGTTATAAGATCTTTGCTGATATTTAAACCAAAAACAAGCTTCTGTCTTAATACTCAAGTCCTTGTGAATTACTTGTATTTGATTAGATGCCCCCGTAGAAGTGTCTTATAGTTATTTTTATTATTATTTAATTGTCACAACAAGTGGGTAAAATGGAATTTAAAACCTAGTTCTCCTTATAAAGGAGACCAAGTAATGACACTGAGTTATAAAGGAGACCAAGTAACAACAATGAGTTACAAGACTCTTGTCAAGTGTCTTATAGTTCTTTGAAGATACAACACTGCATCTGCAGGGATTCATCTTGGAAGATAAGTTGGACAGCACAAAAAAATTTCCATAGGAAAGAAAAAGGAAAAAGGTCTCCACAATAGTTTAACATATCCAAATTTGAATATGCTATCAGGTTTACGGTTTACCAAAGAGCACAGAACTGCAGGAGTGCTTGACAACTTCGAAGAGGGTAAGAAATATTCATAATATGCTGTCAGGAAGTTCGTATGCAATAGATCCCCGCAGATCATGCCATCCATCAACAAGTTCTTCTCGGATCCAAAGATTCCAAACTGAATCAAATGTTGTGATTTGAAGATTGCTAGGTATTTGAATTTTGAAAATGGTGGCTGTCTGCTTAGATATTTGATTTGGAGAAAAAGAGAAGCTTTTTTTTTAGAAGAGGCATGAGATAATTGTGTTCAACAGGGTTCCATCATGTTGATGCATGAGCTCAACCATGGAGTAATAAAGTCAATATTTACAAATTGGACATCATCTTTCTTGTTCTCCCCCACCCCTCTCTGTGTTGCGTGTGGTGCGGGTTAAAAAAGAGAGAAAAAGAAGAAGATCAAAACAGAAGAAGAGAATTTAGAACACGAATCAGACTCAGTTATTTTTGTTCTCTAATAGCAGGCAAAAGTTTGAGAATCTTTTGCAGTCAATGGTTTCTGTGACCGAATAGTTTGTGCATAAAGCATTTAAAAAAAAAATTAAATCAGTACTTACTGTGCAAAACCATGTTTTGTTGTCAATGAAAAATAAATATATTTTTTTTCCAGGATTGGCAGAGATTAAACTTTTGCAATGTAAAAAAAAAAAAGTGAAAATCACATAATTTTTCACAGTTACAATTTGACCAGATATATCTCCAAATATACAAAGAATTTTGAGTTTAACTCTGAACTAAATTTTTTGGTATCAATGCAAGGAGAACTCCAACCAATTCATCAGGATTTGAAATTTGAAAACACACACACGAGAAAAAATTTTAGCTGAGAACCCCTTTTAGTTTTCCTAACCTGTTACTACCTCACCTCTGGCTAAGCATTATAGATTGCTCCTAACTTGAATTTGAGATTATCAACTTGCTGAATTTAATGCCTCAATGCCATGAATCCTTTAGTTCAGATTAAGATTGGTCAACATGTCTTCACTAAAATAAAAAAGAGGTTAACATATCACAAGTCAAGAACTTCCATATCTTACAACCTTAGCACAGCGTCTTTTGGATGATCACCTCAAGAATCCATTCACCAAATCTGAGAATGTAGAATTCTTGAGTGACTGAACTGGGGAGTCCTACTTTACAGAACTCCAAAGAAATCAAAAGGTGGCCATTAATCTTGTTTCACTGTATCTTTGATTCACTTTCTCTCTCCATTTACATTAATCTCGCATTTGAAATACATAGATTTGAGAATTCTTTATGAGAGCCTAACATATTTGATTTTCCTTCATTTCCTTTGGCTATGGTTGTTTCAATGCCTTAACTACCAGTTGTACAAATAAACACAATGACCTAGTACAACCTTTACTGCAAGAGGTAACTACAAGTTCATTGGTGATGAGTGTGCATTCACCAATGCTGGAATTTTGAGACAGTGGATTTACTAACTCAAAGAAATTGGTATTATGGTGCATCGCATTGGTATACACGCAGCTCTTATGGTATTAATTTACAAAAATTCTCTATCCATTAACTATATGTTCTTGTTTAAACAACAGTGAAATCATTAGTTTCACCAGTATGGATTCTGAAAGTATTGGAGACTTGTGCTGATAAATCCATGGAGTTTTGTTGCTTCCTGGCCCTGATCATCTTTCACAGCAAAATCAAGTCTCTCTCTAGTAATATAATTCCTTTGCGTGGCATGTCCTCTTCTCTTCATTGCCATTCTTGCAATCTCCATGTGGTATCAGGCAAGGACAAATTTAAATATTTATATGCTTTTTAACTGCTTCTCAATGATTATACCTATATATTTAGCATCACACTACGTATGATACTCAATGAATAATATGTTATATGTATTATCTCACCATAATGATAATTCATAAGCATGTATGCTTCATTCATCATTTTCTTTTATATGTAGTTTGTGCTTATTTCAACTTTTCTGCAGGCTTATGGCATTACCGCTGCCAGAGAACTAGCTCAAATGGATGGAGTTCGTAAGACTCATATCACTAGCGCAGTCATTGTTTCAATTAGGAAGAACACTTCTTGACAAATGATTTGAGTATACGCATCAATAGCAGTGAAAGGCTTGTCCTGGAAATATGCACTGACATTACTATAGGCCTTTGTTCTAAGCCCCCTCTCGAATGACACTCATATCTCTGCCTAGCTAAATCTTGATATCTTAGTTCAAAGCACAGGCTTCCAGTACATCCTCATAAAAGTCGTTGTTCATCTCCTTGCCAAACCATAATTTTAGGTTAACGACAAAAAAAAAAATGTATATATATTTTTAAATTTTGAGAATTAACACAGATTGCGTATCATTTACATAGCTTCTAGAATGTGAAAATGTGCAGATCACAGAATTTTTAACAATTAAAATTCGCTCAGATAAGTTTCCAAATATACAAAGCATTTTGATTTCAATCCTGAACCAGTTTTGTGGTACCAATGCAAAAGCTCGACCTACAATTACTTCAGGAAAAAAAAAAAAAAAAAAGAAAAGAAGAAACACATATGGGAAAAATCTCTATCTGAAATTGCCTCAAAATAGAGTTTGAAATTGTCAAGCAAAACCATTATTCTGAATAAATTGTAGATCATCGATGACACCATTGATATAGTTTCCAACAGCATTTTTGCCAGAGAATGATACTGTGTATGCTTTGGCAACACCATCAAGTAATGAAATATTTTAACCAAAGAGTTGCAGTTAATGCAATTGCAAATTTGATAAAACCTATAACTGCAATGAATTTTTTCTCTCATGAAATTTGGCGTACTGCTATTTGGATTGGAGAAGCTGATCTTTTCTTGTTTACAAGAAATTAATTGGTATGGTTAAAATCTATGGACTACCAAATACTGCCTCTGTAATGTGGTATAGCAATGTGAGCTAAAGCAAGAAAATTGTTGGTAAATTTCCTCTGTTTCAGTTGAGAGATAGGAAAAAGGATATTACAACAATTCCACTACAAATGTATGAATGTGTCAACGTTGTGATCAAAGAGATCCATTCCCAAAGAAAAAATTCTCAAATTCCGTGCTCAAAAGCTTTAAGTAATTAATGATCCAAGCCTTTTGTGAAAGCCTCAAAAAAGATAAAATCATTGTAGCCAAAGCTATCAACGGAAATTCTTTTATTCGACTTTCTAAGTTCTAACATGAAAGAAAGTCAAGGAATCAGAATTCGAGATCCTTACATATTGGTGTAAAATAGGGCTGAAGTTATGAACACAAAGCATGAACCCTATAATTGCACTGTACTCTGCAGCAAAAACAATTCTGGTAGTAGATGAGTAAGGAACTATGCTACCTATACAATGCTACCTGCCAGTGGCATGTTAGCCAATCTTAATTCTAAACCAAAGGATCCATAGTATATGTAAGATGGTTCCCGAGCGCTTGGAACATGAACGATTCTGTCGATTCACTGTCTGACTTTCAAGGGGGCAGCTATTATTGGTTTGCATCATAATCTTGGCCTTCGTTCAAGAAATATCCCAATGGCAGTTACTCTTGGATGATCTCCTCAAGAATTTAGCCACCAACTTTGAGAATGAAGAGGACTTATCCTTGAGTAACTGAGCTGGGGAGTCATACTCTACAACATTGCCTGTATTAAGCAAAATATCAGCACTAATAAGCTCAAATCGTTCACAGTTGAATCTAATATTAAGTAATTCTATAGTGATAATTCATGTCTTTTGGATTTTAATTCATCTGAATCTTTTATAGTTAGTGAAATTAAATAGATAGTGGTACTAGTTTCTGTTCTTGTAAGCATTTGTGTGTGTGTGTGTGTGTGACAGGGTCAATTTTTCTTTTAAATTTTCTACCTGTGATGGCACTAAGCCCCTAACTTAGTCTCAGCCAACACTTCACACACACACTGTAGGAACACTCAGAACAGAATTATCAAGGGAATTCACACACACACGATTACCACAGTATTTACAAGGCACCAACCCCAACCTTTATTACTCAATATCAAGTACAAAGGAAGCCTGGAGAATACACACGAAATTCTCTAAGCAAAATTACACACTCTGCTGTTGATAGCCCCAACAACTTAAGATAAATTTACAAAATTAAGCATCAAAGCGATTCTTGCCAAATGCTTGCCCCTTGTCCAGGACTTGCTGCCACATGTGGTCTGACTTAGACACCTTCAACTAATACTATCTTGGCCTGCTTTCCACGTTTCCAGCCCCTACATAGCAAGTCTGAACATCCACAAAGCCAAGAACTGCTTGGTAAGCGCCGATAATCGCTTGCTGCTGCACACACTGTACATGTCGGCCCATTACTCAACACATCATCATGGGGCTTTTGCCCATGCTCCAGCAGCCTACATACAATTGTTCCATCACATTTTAGAAGGCTTGGCCCCCTGCCTAAACCCTTCTCATCAGCATCACAGCCCACATAACATGCCCATATGCAGTAAATCAAGTAAGCGCCATCGACCCACTCATACTAGTCTATGCATTCTATTAGCACCAACTTGACCTAATGCCTTGCACAACATATCATCATCACAGTAGCCTAGCATTGCCTTGCATCCAAGCCACCAAGCCCACACAAAAAGCAATCATCGGCCAAGCCACCACCGCCATGCACCATCCCATAGGGTCAGCACCACTAGTTCTTTGCCCAACATCAAAGTTCGTCTCTACCCACCATAGCCCTCCTTTGCCATGGCCTTGGGGCATCATGTGGGGCAAGGTGCCTCCACATGCTGCCCCTCATCATGCTCATCAATCTAAATCCAGCAGGGAGACTGGACTTGTCCCCCTCAAAGAGCAATTAGGAGCTTCACTAGACAGGCATGAGAAGCCATTGGTGTCTTGAGAAAACATTGAGCCATGTAATTGGCACGATGTTATCCAAGCACTCCAATTCCTCATGCCATCATCAGCAACTTGTAAAGCTCCTAGCAAACCACCCCTACCGGAAGAAGTCGACGTCCTCGTCGATAGGGTATCCTCAAATGCCTTCACCTTTTTCTCAAACTGCCACAATGTAGATGCTTTCTCCCATCTCGCCTCTGATTCAGCCGCCCCTTTCCACTTCACTAAGTAGTAAGTTATCATATTTTCTCCCTTTCGATAACCTGTCACCTTCTTATCAAGGATTCTGTCCACTTCTCTATCAAACTAAGCCATGACAATAGGTGGGGCACGCCTTGCTTCATTCTTTGCGGGTTCTTCTACATCCCCATGATAAGGCTTCAAGAAGCTAACATGAATTGTTGGGTGAATCTGCAACCTTTTTGGTAGCTTCAATTTGTAAGCCACAACACCAACTCTTTTTACTATCTTGAATGGACCATCATACTTAGGAATTAAACCTCTATGAATTGCCCCACTTCTGAACTTCTTCCAAATCTGCGATGTCGGTTTCAATAGCACCTTATCTCCAACCTGGAACTCAAGAGGCCTCCTTCCTTTATCAACATACTTCTTCATTCTCCTTTGTGCTTTCAACAAGCTGTCTTGTGCCTCCTGCATCAGCTCTTGCTTGTTGATGGCAAATCTGTACACCGCAGGACATCTACCCCCTGAACGCTGTTTGGCAATCTCGTGAGGTGTGAGAGGCTACTGCCCCATTGCCAACTCAAAGGGACTCATTCCAGGTGATGAAAACTTATGTAGATTGTAAGCAAACTACGCGAGAATCTAATAAGTCTAGCCAATTCTTAATGGGCGGTCACATAATGCCTCAAATAATCCTCCAACATAGCATTAATTCTTTCTGTTTGCCCATCTGTTTGTGGGTGATTAGCAAGAGAAAACTTCAACTTTGAACCCATCAAACCAAATACAACAATCCAAAATCGACAAGTAAATCTAGAGTCTCGATCACTTACAATATCTTCTGGCAACCTAAAGTACTTCACCACATTTTTGTAGAACAAATCAGCAACTACCTCTGCTATACATGTACTCGGTGCAGCCATAAAAACGACATACTTTGAGAATCGATCAACCACCACAAATGCTGAACCCATTCCCTTAACTTTTTGGCAAACCAATAATAAAATCCATTAAAATCGAAATCCATGGACTTTCTGGTATGGGAAGAGGTTGTAGCAAACCTGCTTCTTTCTGAGTTAAGCCCTTGTCTTGTTGGCAAACTAGACAAGTCTTCACATACAACTCAATATCCAATTCCATTTTAGGCCAATAGTAAGAATGGGACAATAAGGCATACATCCTATTCTTACCCGAATGTCCTACCTATTGTGAATCATAAGTTTCCTTTAGCAACTTCCTATAGATCTTTCCACTTGGTACAAACGACTTGCCACCCTTGGCATATAGCAACCCATCCTCCAGCCAATAATGCCTCACAAGGCCTGTAGTTACATCCTGCACCAGCTTTTGATAGGTAGCATCTAGCTTAGCACTCTCCTTGATCCTATCCACAAAATCTGACTCCACTCTAGTCAAGGCAGCCACATACTCTTACACTTGTTTGCGACTAAATGCATATGCTACTTCATTGTGCTTGCCTGGTTTGTGCACCCACACAAAATCATATTCTTGCAACAACTCCTGCCATCTAGCTTGCTTGGGTAATGACTTCTTTTGTGTGTTAAAGAAGGTATTAGCCACATTGTCTATTTTCATTACAAACTTTGGCCCTAGCAGATACACACACCATGCCAACAAACAATGTACCATTGCAATCATCTCTTTTTCATGAGCTTAACACTTCTGCTCTACTTCATTTAACTTCCTACTCTCATAGGCAACAGGATGTTTCTCTTGCACTAAAACATCACCAATTGCTTTTTTCAGAAGCATCAATATGGACTTTAAAGGGTAACCTAAAAAAATCGGCAAACGCAGCACAGGCTCACTCGATAAAGCAACCTTTAGCTTGTCAAAAGCTTTTTGACATGCATCTGTCCACACCCATTTCTTGTCCTTCTTGAGCAAATCTATGAGAGGAGAAACCTTCTTGGAATATCCTTGGATAAACTTCCTGTAGTAGTTAGCCAATCCAAAGAAGGATCTCAATTCCGTCACTTTACTTGGTGGAGGCCAATCAAGGATAGCCTGCACCTTCCCCTTATCCATCATCACCACCCCATCGATGCCCTAGAAACAAAATCTCTTGTTGGGCAAACTCACACTTCTCTTTCTTAACAAACAATTGATGTTCTCTCGATGCCCTAGAAACAAAATCTCTTGTTGGACATGCAAACTCACATTTCTTGTCTCTTTCTTAACAAACAATTGATGTTCTCTCACTTTTTGGAGGCCAAAGCACCTTCCCCTTATCCATCATCACCAGGCTCACTCGATAGAAACAAAATCTCTTGTTGGGCAAACTCACACTTCTCTTTCTTAACAAACAATTGATGTTCTCTCAATTTTGTCAAAAGCTTTTTGATAAAGCTTGTCAAAAGCTTTTTGACATGCATCCGTCCACACCCATTTCTTGTCCTTCTTGAGCAAATCTATGAGAGGAGAAACCTTCTTGGAATATCCTTGGATAAACTTCCTATAGTAGTTAGCCAATCCAAGGAAGGATCTCAATTCCGTCACTTTACTTGGTGGAGGCCAATCAAGGATAGCCTGCACCTTCCCCTTATTCATCACCATACCCTTATCGACTCGATGCCCTAGAAACAAAATCTCTTGTTGGGCAAACTCACACTTCTCTTTCTTAACAAACAATTGATGTTCTCTCAATTTTGATAGCACCTTCCTAAGGTGTTACAAGTGATCCTCCAAGGATTCACTATATATTACTATATCACCTAAGTAAACCACAACAAAGCGATCCACATACTCATCAAAGACATCATTCATCAAATTACAGAATGTAGCGGGGGCATTCGTTAAACCAAAAGGCATAGCTAAAAACTCATAAGAACCATACCGGGTTACACAAGTAGTCTTAGGCTCATCTCCTTCAACAATCCTCACTTGCCAATATCCCGATCTCAAGTCTAGCTTTGTGAAGTAAACGGCTCTGCTCAGTCTGTCAAAGAGGTCTTGAATCAAAGGGATTGGATACTTGTTCTTCACAGTCACTTTGTTCAAGGCTCTATAGTCCACACACATCCGTAATGAGCCATCGTGCTTCTTACGGAACAAAACAGGAGCACCATAAGGAGCCTTGGAGGGCTGAATGTAGCCTGCATCAAGCAGTTCTATCAACTGTTTCCTCATCTCGGCCAACTCCATTGGGGACATTCTGTATGGGGCCTTCAAAAGAGGCTTTGATCCAAGAACCAACTCGATTCTATGATCAACAACACACCTTGGTGGAAAGGTCTTAGGCAGTTCTGGAGGCATCACATCAGCAAACTCCCCCAACAGTCCAGCCACAACATCTAGAACTTCAATATACTTGTCTTGCTTCATCTCGACCAATGCAGCCAAGTAAGTCATCTCACCCTTCTTCAACCCATGTTCAACCTGCATGGTTGAAACCATTAGTTCTTTCCCCTTACTAGTCTTACTATTTCTTGCCACATGCCTAACAGGAACATAGCATGGCTGCTTCTCATCAAGGATTAACAATACTCCAATGAAAGCGACAAGGCGCCTTTGCAACCACTAGAAATTCATCACCCAGAATTACATCAAAATCATCTAATTCCATGACTAGGAAATTCACCTTTCCTATCCACTTGCCAACCTTAAACTTCACTCCATAAGCAATTCCCAACACGGGTTTTGCCTCGAGTTTCTTGCCTTGATCTTACTTGGACACTTGCTCACTTTCGGACCAAGTCGTTGGACCATCCAATCAGCAACAAAATTGTGGGTAGCACCATAATCAAGCATACCCTCAGCCCCATTCTTGTTCATCTCCACTTGAACATAGGACAAACCCCTAGAAGTACCTCCTACATGTAGTGCATTCAGCAATTGCAAAGGGTTCACTCTGCTGGGAACTACTTTATCGAACCGCCCACCACCATCTTGAGCAACCATGGCATTAAGCTTCTCACATTTTGGACAGTCTCTTGCATGATGAGGGCCATTACAAATGAAGCAACCAACATTAAGCTTTGGTTTGTTCTTTGCTTGGTTAAGAGGTAGAACTCTCTCCCTTGCTCTTATTATCCCAATTCTTCTTCTGCTTTTCCTTCTTCTTGCCATCCTTCTTCTGCTTGTCTTTACCTTTGTCCTTGGACTTGTGTTTTTCCTCATCCCCACTGGGCTTACTGAACTTGTAGTCCACTAAGGCATCTATAGCAGACATAGCAAAGAGGCGGATCACGCCTTTGCCCGCCTCTTTAACTCCATCTATGCCCAAGGCTACAAACCGGACATGAAATTGAACAGTTTGTCCTCCTCCAACATGTTCTTGATATCCAAGATCAAGAACTGAATGTCTTGACATATTCTCTCACTTTGTACCGATCTGCTTCAATTTCTTCAAAGCGTCTCTTGCAACCCAGGCGGTGTTGGTAGGCAAGAAATGATCCTTCATTTCTTTCTTTATGGCTTCCCACGAGTCAATTTTCCCTCTATCCGCATCTGCATCATCTTCCACACGGGTTCTCCACCATAACTTGGCATCCCTTAAAAGATACATGCTAGTATCGTCACGATCTCTTGACTAGGCACCCTGGCAGCCTTAAAATATTGCTCCATATCCCACAAGAAATTCTTTGAATCCTTGGCATTCCTAGCACCATTAAAGGGCTTCGGTTCAGGCACCTTCACTTTGTGGTCACTTCCCATTCCCTAGGCAGGCCACTCATTGCTCTCTTCAACAGAACAATTTTTGTTTCAAGTTGGTATTGGGTCTCCATTGCCGCCTGGTTCGGGTGTCAGTCGGCGTGACCAACTCTTCAACACGAGTCAACACCATATCCCTTTGTTCTGCAAGATCATTCCTCACCACGATAGTTTCTGCAGAGACAACATCCAATCTGTCACACACGGAAAGTTGTTCCCCCTTTCTAGGAACTCCGAGTATGTTCTCCAAGACAGTCACCCTCGCCTTGGTGTCCAAAGACATTGCAACCGTGCTCTGATACCAATTGTCACAGGATCAAATTTTTCTTTTAAAATTTTTGCCTGTTATGGCACTAAGCCCCCGACTTAATCTCGGCCAACACTTCACACACACACACACATTGCGGGAACACTCAGAACAGAATTATCAAGTGAATTCACACACACACACACACACACACAGTATTTACAGGGCACAAACCCTAACCTTTATTACTCAATATCAAGTACAAAGGAAGCCTAAAGAATACACACGAAATTCTCTAAGCAAAATTACACACTCTGCTATTAACAGCCCCAACAACCTAGGATAAATATACAGAATTAATCATCACAAAGAAGATTCTTGCCAAAGTAACCGCCCCTTGTCCAAGACTTCTTTGCCACGTGTTGTCTGACTTAGGACACCTTCAATCGATCTTTGTCTTGGCTCGCTTTCCACGTTTCCAGCCCCTACACAGCAGGTTTGAACATTTACAAAGCCAGGAACTACTTGTTAACTGCCGATAAGCTGCTTTGATGCACACTCTACACATGCCAGCCCATTACTCAAGACATCATCATAGGGCTTCTACCCATGCTCTAGCAGCCCACACACAAAGTTCCATAACGTTTTAGAAGGCTTGGCCCCTTGCCCAAGCCCTTCTCATTAGCATCACAACCCACATAATATGCCCATATGCAGCACATCAAGTAAGCGCCATCAACCCACTCATATAAGTCCATACATTCTGCTAGCACCAATCAGCCCAATGCCTTGCACAACATACATCATCACAGTAGCCCAGATCTTGTCTTGCATCCAAGCCACCAAGCCCACAAACAAAGTAACCATCAGCCAAGCCACCACCGCCATGCACCATCCCATAGGGTCAGCACCACCAGCTGCTGCCCAACATCAAAATTCGTCTCTGCCCACCATGGCCCTCCTCTACCATGGCCTTGGGGCATCATGTGGAGCAAGGTGCCTCCACATGCTACCCCTCATCATGCTCATCAATTTGAATCCAGCAAGGAGACTGGGCTTGTCCCCCTCAAAGAGCAATTAGAAGCTTCACTAGATAAGCATGAGGAGCCATTGGTGTCTTGAGAAAACATTGAGCCATGTGACTGGCTGATATTGTCCAAGCACTCCAATTCCTCATGCCATCATCAGCAACTTGTAAAGCTCCTACCAGTGTGTCATCTACTTGTATGCTTGCTATCAATAAAGTGAAAAACTAAATATTACGTCTTTAGAGACCAGGAATTGAGTTCTATCAATTTTTAAGATGGAATGAACTTTAAAGTTTACTGGATTTCCTAGATTTACCTTCATCAAGAACCAGAACCAATTCATTGTCAATAACAGTGGGTATACGATGAGCTACAGTAATGACCGTGCATCCCTTTGTCTCTTCTCTTATTGTTTCTTGAATTAAATTATCTGTTGCAGTATCTATAGAAGCAGTAGCCTCATCCAACACTAAAATTCTTCTCTTCTTGAGGAGAACCCTGGCCAGGGAAACAAGCTGCCTCTGTCCAACACTCCAATTTTCCTTGTTTTGAAACTATGTAGCATCTCTTAGACGATAACTTGATTTTCTACTATCCATCTATCCGGTATAAAAGTTCACTGGCGGGGGATATGGGCTTGTGGAGGAGGGGTCTCAGCCTTGTCACCAATATTTTAGATATGATCTTATATATCACATTGCATATTTAGCAACGTTACTGACTCACTAGACAACATACATATGTATCCAATGTGCACAATCAGTCAGGCTTTGAAAGCAATATGCTATAGTCTTGGGGATATATACCGTGTTTGAAACAAATTCCTAGCTTCCTAGGACCTAGTCCTAGGTTTCAGTTCGAGGAGTATAAGTCTTATAGTAAGATAGCTAGGCCGATTAAACTTCTTATGCTATAAGATTGCCCATTGACCAATGTGCTAAGTTTTTTCACTACCAGTCAAGACCGGGTTTTACAGTATATGCTTCTCTCAATTTTTTTCCCATTTTATAGCTATACCCAACTTTCGCAGCAGTTGGTGTAGCTGTTGGTATTTGTGGCATGCAGCTTGTAAGGAACATCTGCACCAACCCTGAAGTGAGGTAATCTATTTTATGCTACCTTGATTCCAAGTCTATTATGATTTTTTCTGCTACTTAAGCTTAAAGTGAACTGCCAATCTGAGTATGTGAGTCGTGTGAATTTTGGTAATTGATTGGAAAGCCTCACTCCAGCATCTTATAGTGTTATAGTTATTCAAGTCTTCTGTTTCTGTCCATGCGAATCAATCATGTTATAAGATCTTTGCTGATATTTAAACCAAAAACAAGCTTCTGTCTTAATACTCAAGTCCTTGTGAATTACTTGTATTTGATTAGATGCCCCCGTAGAAGTGTCTTATAGTTATTTTTTTTATTATTTAATTGTCACAACAAGTGGGTAAGGTGGAATTTGAACCTTAGTTCTCCTTATAAAGGAGACCAAGTAACGACACTGAGTTACAAGACTCTTGCAACTGCTTATAGTTCTTTGGGATTCATCTGCAGGGATTCATCTTGCAAGATAAGTTGGACAGCACAAAAAAAATTTCCATAGGAAAGAAAAAGGAAAAAAGTCTCCACAATAGTTTAACATATCCAAATTTGAATATGCTATCAGGTTTACCAATGAGCACAGAACTGCAGGAGTGCTTGACAACTTCGAAGAGGGTTAGAAATATTCATAATATGCTGTCAGGAAGTTCGTATGCAATAGATCCCCGCAGATCATGCCATCCATCAACAAGTTCTTCTCAGATCCAAAGATTCCAAACTGAATCAAATGTTGTGATTTGAAGATTGCTAGATATTTGAATTTTGAAAATGCTGGCTGTCTGCTTAAATATTTGATTTGGAGAAAAAGAGATGCTATTTTTTTTTAGAAGAGGCATGAGATAATTGTGTTCAACAGGGTTCCATCATGTTGATGCATGAGCTCAACCATGGAGTAATAAAGTCAATATTTACAAATTGGACATCATCTTTCTTATTCTCCCCCGCCTCCCCCCTGCTTTTTCTCTGTGTGTTGCGTGTGGTGTGGGTTAAAAAGAGAGAAAAAGAAGAAGATCAAACAGAAGAAGAGAATTTAGAACATGACTCAGACTCGGTTATTTTTGTTCTCTAATAGCAGGCAAAAGTTTGAGAATCTTTTGCAGTCAATAGTTTTTGCGACTGAATAGTTTGTGCATAAAGCATTTAAAAAAAAAAATTAAAATCAGTACATACTGTGCAAAACCATGTTTTGTTGTCATTGAAAAATAAATATATTTTTTTCCAGAATTGGCAGAGATTAAACTTTTGCAATGTAAAAAAAAAAAAAAGTGAAAATCACATAATTTTTCAGAGTTACAATTTGACCAGATATATCTCCAAATATACAAAGAATTTTGAGTTTAACTCTGAACTAAATTTTTTGGTATCAATGCAAGGAGAACTCCAACCAATTCATCAGGATTTGAAATTTGAAAACACACACACAAGAGAAAAATTTTAAGCTGAGAACCCCATTTAGTTTTCCTAACCTGTTACTACCTCACCTCTGGCTAAGCATTATAGATTGCTCCTAACTTGAATTTGAGATTATCAACTTGCTGAATTTAATGCCTCAATGCCATGAATCCTTTAGTTCAGATTAAGATTGGTCACATGTCTTCACTAAAATAAAAAAGAGGTTAACATATCACAAGTCAAGAACTTCCATATCTTACAACCTTAGCACAGTGACTTTTGGATGATCTCCTCAAGAATCCATTCACCAAATTTGAGAATGTAGAATCTTGAGTGACTGAACTGGGGAGTCCTACTTTACAGAACTCCAAAGAAATCAAAAGGTGGCCATTAATCTTGTTTCACTGTATCTTTGATTCACTTTCTCTCTCCATTTACATTAATCTCGCATTTGAAATACATAGATTTGAGAATTCTTTATGAGAGCCTAACATATTTGATTTTCCTTCATTTCCTTTGGCTATGGTTGTTTCAATGCTTTAACTACCAGTTGTACAAATAAACACAATGACCTAGTACAACCTTTACTGCAAGAGGTAACTACAAGTTCATTGGTGATGAGTGTGCATTCACCAATGCTGGAATTTTGAGGCAGTGGATTTACTAACTCAAAGAAATTGGTATTATGGTGCATCGCATTGGTATACACGCAGCTCTTATGGTATTAATTTACAAAAATTCTCTATCCATTAACTATATGTTCTTGTTTAAACAACAGTGAAATCATTAGTTTCACCAATATGGATTCTGAAAGTATTGGAGACTTGTGCTGATAAATCCATGGAGTTTTGTTGCTTCCTGGCCCTGATCATCTTTCACAGCAAAATCAAGTCTCTCGCTAGTAATATAGATCCTTTGCGTGGCATGTCCTCTTCTCTTCATTGCCATTCTTGCAATCTCCATGTGGTATCAGGCAAGGACAAATTTAAATATTTATATGCTTTTTAACTGCTTCTCAATGATTATACCTATATATTTAGCATCACACTACGTATGATACTCAATGAATAATATTTTATATGTATTATCTCACCATAATGATAATTCATAAGCTTGTATGCTTCATGCATCATTTTCTTTTATATGTAGTTTGTGCTTATTTCAACTTTTCTGCAGGCTTATGGCATTACCACTGCCAGAGAACTAGCTCAAATGGATGGAGTTCGTAAGGCTCATATCACTAGCGCAGTCATTGTTTCAATCAGGAAGAACACTTCTTGACAAATGATTTGAGTATACGCATCAATAGCAGTGAAAGGCTTGTCCTGGAAATATGCACTGACATTACTATAGGCCTCTGTTCTAAGCCCCCTCTCGAATGACAATCAAATCTATGCCTAGCTAAATCTTGATATCTTAGTTCAAAGCACAGGCTTCCAGTACATCCTCATAAAAGTCGTTGTTCATCTCCTTGCCAATCCATAATTTTAGGTTAACGACAAAAAAAAAAAAATGAATATATTTTTTTTAATTTTGAGAATTAACACAGATTGCGTATCATTTACATATCTTCTAGAATGTGAAAATGTGCAGATCACAGAATTTTTAACAATAAAAATTTGCTCAGATAAGTTTCCAAATATATAAAGCATTTTGATTTCAATCCTGAACCAGTTTTGTGGTATCAATGCAAAAGCTCGACCTACAATTACTGAAGGAAAAAAAAAAAAAAAAAAAAAAAAAAAAAAGAAAAAAGAAAAGAAGAAACACATATGGGAAAAATCTCTATCTGAAATTGCCTCAAAATAGAGTTTGAAATTGTCAAGTTGGCTGATTTAATTGCCTGAATACTATGGATTCTTTGGTTAAGAATTAAGATTGGCTAACATGCCACAGGCAGGTAGCATTGTATAGGTAGCATAGTACCTTACTCTTCTACTACCAGAATTGTTTTTGCTGCACTGAGTACAGTGCAATTATAGGGTTCATGCTTTGTGTTCATAACTTCAGCCCTATTTTTCACCAATAGGTAAGGATCTCGAATTCTGATTCCTTGACTTTCTTTCATGTTAGAACTTAGAAAGTCGAATAAAAGAATTTCCGTTGATAGCTTTGGCTACAATGATTTTATCTTTTTTGAGGCTTTCACAAAAGGCTTGGATCATTAATTACCTAAAGCTTTTGAGCATGGATTTTGAGAATTTTTTCTTTGGGAATGGATCTCTTTGATCACAACGTTGACACATTCATACATTTGTAGTGGAAGTGTTGTAATATCCTTTTTCCTATCTCTCAACGGAAACAGAGGTAATTTACCAACAATTTTCTTGCTTTAGCTCACATTGCTATACCACATTACAGAGGCAGTATTTGGTAGTCCATAGATTTTAACCATACCAATTAATTTCTTGTAAACAAGAAAAGATCAGCTTCTCCAATCCAAATAGTAGTATACCAAATTTCATGAGAGAAAAAGTTCATTGCAGTTATAGGTTTTATCAAATTTGCAGCATTAACTGTAACTATTTGGTTAAAATATTTCATTACTTGATGGTGTTGCCAAAGCATACACAGTATCATTCTCTGGCAACAATGCTGTTAGAAACTATATCAATGGTGTCATCGGCAGTGGTGACACCACGTTGGACTCAGGGTGTTCCCAGGAACACCCTAACTTGAAAAAAAAATTTATATATAATAATTAATTTTTTTTTTTTATTTGTTTACCCTTAAAAAAAATTGAGGAACACCCTTAAGCAAAATTAGGAACACTCTCAAATTAAAAATAAATAAATAAAAAATATTTGTTCTACTTTAAATAAAAAATTTTTTAAAAAAAAAGCCCAAAAAAATTTTGAACTAAAAAATTAAAAAATAAAAATTGTAATAGAGCAAGCCCACAAAAAAGCCCAACATCAATCCTAAACGTAAAGCAAACCCAATCTAAACAAAAAAAAAAAAACAACCTAATAGATGGTAAATAGGTAAAGTAAACCCACTGATTCTCAAAAAAAAAAAAAAAAAAAAAAAAAAAAAACCCCAATACACGTTGTAAATCACTAAATCATAAACCTCAAATCACTAAATCAGATATTACTAAAGCAAACCTAAAGACAAAAACTTCAACAGAGCAATGCAGCCAACGCCGCAACACAAGCCAACAGATAGATCGGGCATCGTTGCATCGAAGATCGATCAGCCAACACAACTCGAGCTCCAGTCCTGTGCACATCACATTGGGATTCGGGTATCGGAGATCGTCAATTGGTCATGTCGCTCGCTCCGTCGCTCGTCACTTGGCTTGCTCCATTGCTCATCGCTCGGCTTGCTCTAGTGCTCCCTTAACCTCAACCTCAAGGTATTTCATAACTTCTCTCTCTTTTTTTCTCTGACTCTCTCGGTCTCTCTCTCTTTATCCGAAAAATGAAAATGAAAGTGAAATCTGAAATTAGACTGAAATGAAATGAATGACTCTAGAAGATCTAAATCCTAATTTGTTATATTGTTGTTTCATTAATTATAAAATTATTTTTTTTTTTTTTTTGAGAAACAAGAACTTGAAACTTTATTAAAGTAGAAGAAACAAATCAGCCGTGATCGGCACAAAGTACATGAGAAAGGTGTGGAGGGACATTTTCCGTCCATACCGAAAAACCCCTAACATGTCTAGCATGTTGGGCTAGTTTATGTGCTACCATATTGCCCATTCGACCCACATGTGAGAAGCTAATATTGCCTTACGCCATCATGGATTTATTTGGTGAGAATGTGACCAAAGGAGGATAAAGATGCTTCTTCAGACGTTAGTGTTTTGATAATGTTTGCTGAGTCTCCCTCTAAAATGAATGAAGTGAAGCCGAGTTCCCGTGCAAAAGAAATAGCTCTAGCAGTTGCTGAGAGCTTACGTAATGTCCGGAGAGTAAGGAAGGTTTGCTTGCTCCGAGAGAGAAGCCAGAGCTTGTCCTCTGCTGTTCCGGATAACAACACCACCCGATCTGCTTTGCCCATATCTTTAAATTGGGCTCCATCAAAATTAATTTTGATTGCTCCTTCCTCCGGTGGTGACCATTGATCCCATGAACGGTGAGGGTTACTAAAGTGTGTGGCAGCATCCAAGTGAGCATGTTGAAAGACTTCCAAAGCTTGAGTTCTTTGTTGGTGCGACCTGAGCTAGTGGAAATTTCTTTGGAGAGGTGCGGACCTGGTTTCTGCGATGCCAAATGGTCCACATAATCGATGCCAACAGCTCTGGTTTTTTATCTTCTTTGTCCGTGTATAGGAGCACGTCTTGAATGGAAGAAAATGTCTTCGCCTGCATCGAACGAAAATGTTGGTAAGGAACCCCACACCTGTGTAAGTTGTGCGCAACCCCCAGTGCATGGGAAAACTGTTTCGGTCTCTTGTTTGCACAGTTCGCAGACATCGTCACTTATAATGTGCCTTCGTTTCAGATTTTGTTTCACCGGTAGAGCATTGTGGCAGGTCCTCCAAAGGAAGTTTCGGACTTTGCTTTGCACCTTGAGATTCCAGATTAGTTTCCACACTTCGTTCCCTGGCTGTACTGGAATATCTTGTGGGATTGGTGCTTGGTCTGCTGTGAGGAACCTTGTACCCGATCTCACTGTGTAAGTTCCTGATGGGGTGAACGGCCACACAACAATATCCTCTGCTGCATTTGGACATAATGGGATGCTTAAAATCAACTCTGCTTCGAGTGGGGTGAAAAGTCCATTCAACATATTAGGGTCCCATTTCTTTGTGATTGGGTCTATGAGTGCCGAAACTTTCATCTCCTCAAAACCACTTACCACTTGTGATTCAATTCTCGGATGAGTGTTAGAAGGCAACCAAGCATCGTTCCACACACTAATAGCATCCCCACATCCCACTCTCCACCGTGCTCCCTTCAACAATAAGTCTCTTCCTTTTAGTATGCTATGCCAAGCATAAGACCCCGAACTTGAGTAAGAAGCTTCTAGGATAGAACAATTTGGAAAAAACCTCGCCTTAAAAACTCTATAAAGAAGAGAGTTTTTTTGGTGAAGTAATCGCTAAGCTTGTTTTGCTAGAAGGGCATCATTGAAGTTTGCCAAGTCCTTGAATCCCATACCCCCTTCCAATTTTGGTTTACAAAGGGTGTCCCACTTGACCCAATGTACTTTTCTTCTATCACCTTTTTGACCCCACCAAAATTTCCTTATGAGACTCTCAATATCTCCACAGAGTCCTAAAGGAAGCTTGAAGCAACTCATTGTGTAGGTTGGTATCGCTTGGACCACAGCTTTGATAAGGATCTCTCTACCCGCTTGTGACAGAAGCTTTTCCTTCCACCCTTGAATTTTTTTCCATACTCTCTCCTTAATGTAATTAAAGCTAGCCTTTTTGTTTTTTCCCACCAATGATGGTAATCCCAAATACTTCTCGTATTGTAAGATTTCTGGTACTTCCAAGGCAGATTTGATCTGATCTTTGACTTCCTCTGATGTGGACCTGCTGAAAAAGATGGTAGTTTTTGCTTTATTGATTTGTTGACCCGAACATCTTCCATAAAGTTCAAGTATGGCCAAAACTTGTTGGCATTCCCGAATTGTTGCCCTACAAAATAAATGACTATCATCTGCAAAAAAGAGATGGGTTAGTCTTGGGCTATTTCTGCATAGGGCATAACCCCTAATATCACCTTTCTCCTCCGCCTTAGTGATGAGGCCGTTGAAGCCTTCCGTGCAAAGCAAAAAAAGGAACGGTGACGGTGGATCTCCTTGACGGATACCTCGAGTAGGTTTTATCATCCCTTTTGGCTCTCCATTCACCAAAATGGAATAAGAGACCGTCTTGACACAAAGCATCATAAGTTTAATCCATCTTTCAGTAAAGCCCACTCTTCTCATGACTGATTCAAGATACGACCATTCCACTTTGTCAAAGGCTTTGCTCATGTCTAATTTGATAGCCATATAGTCTTCCTTGCCCACATGTTTTTGCATACTATGGAGAGATTCAAAAGCAACTAGAATGTTATCAGAAATTAGTCCGCTTTTTGTAAAAGCACTTTGATGTTCAGAGATGATCATTGGGAGAATTTTCTTTATTCTATTTGCCAAGACCTTTGAAAATATTTTGTATAAAACATTACAAAGGCTGATGGGTCTAAAATCAGAAGCATATTCGGGGGAGTTTTTTTTTGGGATGAGAGTAATAAAAGTGTGGTTGAGATTATCAGGGAGACAAGCAGAATTAAGAAAATGTAACACCGATTGAGTAACGTCATTACCAATTGTACCCCAGTAGTGTTGGTAAAACAAAGGGGGCATTCCGTCTGGTCCGGGGGCTTTGAGAGGTGCCATTTCTTTGATTGCTTTCTGAACTTCCCATGCAGTAAATTCTTGCGCCAACCGATTGTTTAAATTTGAATTGATCACCTTCTCAATAGACTCTGTGGCTGCATCACATGAAACCCGATTTCTGAGATGTATATAAGTCTTGGAAATAGTCAATGAGTATCTCGGCTATCCCATCATTGCTTGTGTTCCATTGCCCATTTGTTGACCGAAGCTTGTGGATGGTGTTTTTTCGCCTTCTTTGAGTAGCCCGGCTGTGAAAATACTTAGAATTTCGGTCACCTTGAGTAGCCCATAGGACCTTTGATCTTTGGAACCATAGCCTATTTTCCTTGTCCATCAATTCTGTGATCTCATTCTTTAATCTCTGAATTTTAAAGTTTTGTCCAGTGTGCATCACCTCCTTCTCGGCTTCAGTCAACTCTTTCCTCTTTTTCTTCAAGGTATTTCTAATGTTGCCGAAGTGGTCCTTCTCCCATCTTTTTAGTTCTCGGCCACACCTTTCAATCTTTCTAATGACTTTTGTTGCTGGATCGTCCACTCCCCTTTCTTCCCAACTCGCTTCAACGACTTCTGAACATGTATGGTCTGACAGCCATGCTTCTTCAAACCGAAATGGTTTTTTTGCACATTGAAATTCTAGACCCGCCGTATCTATCCATATTGGGCAATGGTCTGAAGAATCTGATTTGAGGTGGTGGACTTTTGTACCTGCAAATCTTAAAAACCAATCGTTAGTAGCCAAGGCCCGATCAAGTCTTTCCCATAATGAATGGCCTGCCGAAAAATGTTTTTGCCATGTGTACCAGGGTCCTGTATAACCAAGGTCAATAAAGCCACACTCATCTATTACATCCCGAAACAGTTGCATTTGCATCGTGATTGGTTCCTGCTGCTTCCTCCCAATTTTTCAGAGCTTCTCATAATCTCGTTGAAATCTCCGCACTGACCAAGGGATATTAAACTTTCTATGAAGTTGTCGAAGCTTATTCCACGAGTCAATCCGTTTATGCGTCACGGGTTCGCCATAAAAGCCTGTGAAACGCCATGCTTCCTCCTTCCCTTTATTGATGATGGAGTCTATATGATTTGGCGAGGAAGAATCGACGTGCAAGTCTACCGAGTTTCGCCAAAAGAGTGCAAGACCTCCACCCCTGTTATTTCTTTCTACAAAAAATAAATTATCAAATTCAATTTTTCGTTTGATCTCATTTAGCCTTGCTTCATCCGCCCACGTTTCGGCTATAAACAGAACGGAGGGGTCTTTTGCTCGAGTCACTACCTCAAGCTCTGTTCTGTCCGCGGGTTCCCAAGCCCGCGGCGATTCCAAACAATGATGCTCATGGTTCTTGGCGGGGCTGCACAGCAGCCTCCGCCATTGAAGTTTCTGTGTTCTCATCTTTTGAAACCAAGACTTTTTTCTTTGGTAACTCAGGATGGGCTTCCTCGTCAAACTCTCTGTTTCTTTTGTTTGAAACAGAGTGTTGGGTAAAGCTTTCAGATGGCATGGTGTTTCGGGCCATTCTCTTCCACGTGCGTATGGTAGTAGTGTCATGTGGGGTAGCATGGTTGGTCACGTGCATGGTTGGGGTAGCATGGTTGGTCACGTGTGGGGGTTATCGATTGCATTCAATCCTAAAATATCTGCATTTATTTCAGAATTGGTTGCACTGGGTTGTGAGTGTGAGGGGGTAACGTTTGGCTTGACAGTTGTAGGGGTTGAGTGAGAGTCAAACATATTCAATGCCGAATCAATTTCTTCAATCTGATTTTCAAAATCATGTGAACGGTTATTTGATGGGGCGGAATTTGGGGTGGAATTGATTATCTGTATAATTGGCGAGCTGAAATTCCGCACAGAATCTTCCACAATATCCGCTGTTTCCATGTGAGAGGCACGAGGACTATCCATGTTGGAATGGCCGTTCATCGACCCCCGCCGGAGAAGGTCCGCCCTGTGAAGCCTCCATCGTTGCTCCATTCTTCTGTCCAGCCATCTTCTCCGTTACTCCACCAAGCCCATCTCCCATTCCCGAGACTGTCGTGTATGAGGTCCTTCCTGGATTGAACGGAGTGGCCCGCAACCATGCACCGTATTCCTGTTGGACCTGGTGGTTTGAACCTTTCCCGGCTAGCCATTTTTCACATTCTTTCTCATCGTGTGTTACCAAGCCACACCAAGAGAAGTTGGAGAGCTTCTCATATTTAAAAGAGACCCAAGTCTCGGTTCCCTCATCCAAAACAACTCTTCGACCTCTGCTCAATGGCTTTGAGACATCTATTCGTACCCTCACACGCACAAAATCTCCACCCACCATCTCCTTTTCTGCTTCATCATTTACCACTTCTCCAAGTGTTTCCCCTAGTTCAATTCTTTGTCTCGGGGTCTAACAATCTCAGAGGTAAACCATGTATTTGTACCCAAAACGTTATCTTTGTAAAACGTAGTTGTTTGGCCGGGATCGAGTAGTCATATCGTTGTAGAAGAATAAGGTGCTTATCAAAAGACCACGGTTCTTGAGCTAGAACTCTTTGCGCATCTGTCTCCGGTTCAAAAACGAATAACAGAGTGTGGTCACCTACTTCTACGATCTTAAACTCGTTTCTGGCTCTCCATAAAGGTTTGAGAGTTCTTCCAATGGCATCCACATTCGGGGCCCGTTTTGTCGGGAACTTTGCTGCAATAACATATTCTTTTCTTTTCAGATTTTTTGACTTTGTTAGGCTAAGTGTTGCACCTTCCTCATCTGTGAGGGATAGTTTTTTCCATTCACCGAGAACTTCATCCATATTCGAATTTGAGAAGGATGAAAGAAAGAGAGTATGTGTTTCCCTAAAGCCCACGAAAAAATAAAAACCAACAAGCCCTACTGATAACGGTGTTAGCAGAGGGAAAGAGATATCATTCCGAAGAAGATAATAGAGTTTCCACTGCCTAGTTTCTCGGAGAGAAGCGAGGCCGAGAAAAAAAATTTACACAAGATCTTATTTAGAATGTGCCTATAAAATTATTAATTGTTATTTAGCCTAACATAATTTAATTTGTTTATCTTTTATAATATATTGGTTAATTAAATTATTAATTATTGTTTATTAGTTGCTTCCCTTAATTAATTATTGGTTAATTAAATTATTGTTTATTAGTACAGAGAACAAAGGCTAGAGAGAGAGTAAAATAGCTAATATACCTGGCCCCCATTGGGCTTTCAATGGTCATCCATGGACGGTTTGAAGGGATTGAGTTGGGTGGATCCATCATTTGTGATTGAAAGTATTGAAATTTCAAGGATGTTGGAGAGTTGTAATAGAAAGTCCAGTTTTCTTCTTGCCCAAGAGTGTCTTTTGGATTCAAATGGGAAAAATTGGCAGGAGTAATTTGTGGATTGATGAATTTTTGGATTCAGATCTTCTAGAGTTCCTAGGGTACTCTACCAGGTAAATTTCTTTTAATCGTCACCCCTCATTTAAAATTAATGGTTTAAGATGCTGCCACATCATCAATCCACTAACTTACTCTTTTAAAAACACAAAAAAAAAAAAAAAAAAAAAAAAAGGATAAGCTTAGGAAGCAACCGTCATCCTTAATGTTAGCAAACGGATGTAAACTTTTTTTTTTTGGATGGAACAAATCTCAAACGAGAGAAATTCCTCAACCCACAAATTACTCCCGCCAATTTTTCCCATCTAAATCCAAAAGACACTCCTGGACAAGAAGAAAACCGGACTTTCTATTACAACTCTCCAACATCCTTGAAATTTCAATACTTTTAATCACAAATGATGGATCCACCCAGCTCAATCCCTTCAAACCGTCCATGGATGACCATTGATAGCCCAATGGAGGCCAGGTATATTAGCTATCTTACTCTCTCTCTAGCCTTTGTTCTCTGTCTATTGTCTACTAACTATTAGTTTCTTCCTTTTTTTTTTCTTTTTTTTTTTTGGTTTTGTTTCTTTAGCTATCTTTCGTTTCTTCGTTTCTCTGTCCATTGTCTACTGATATTAGCTATCTTTCTTTTCATTTTTTTTTTTTTGTTTCTAACTATGGTTGATATTAGATTTTTGTTGTTTTGCAATTTCACTACTGAAAACTGTTTAATGATTGCTCAAGAAAGGCTGTGTTTTTTGGGCTATATCCTCTTCCGGCTAGGTGTTTGATAAATGTTCAAGATAAGAAATAGAGTTGTACTGTGTTTTTTATTTTTTGAGCTCCATGGTGTGAGTCATGCCGTGTGATCCATACGATAATTGGTGAACTGTCAAAGCAATATGTTAGCCATGCTAAAAATTGCACTCAATAATAATGTTGTGAAAGGTTTAGAGGGAACTATTCTGCAATATTTGTCAATGTGGTGACTTGAAAATTGCATTTCAACCTTAGACCCGAGTTGAGTCTTCTCAATCTATACAAAAACATGCTTTTCGTGACTTTTAATTAAATCTAGAACTTTTGAATTGGCTGGTTCTTCACGTGAATTCAATGAATTTGTATGATGAACTTGGGGAATTGGGCTATATCCTCTGCCTGCAAGGTGTTTATAATTAAAATTCTTAGTTTTTTACTTTGTGTTTGCCCCACTATGTTTATGATTAAAAGGCCAATGCCTAGTTACTAAGTCTTATTACCCTTTTTTTTTATAAGTTCTTATTACCCTTTATTTTCACTAAAATGATAATTTTGATTCTTCTGCCCCTTGAAAAGAATACTGTGTAAGAATTATACAGTATAAAAACCTAAGTTAATTGATGATTCAATTGAATATTAATAAGTTAATCCATTATGCCTCTAACCACTTGGAATCAATTGAATATCAATTAGCTTGCATCTACTTTGAATCACTCAATTGTAGTCAATATTAATATAATATATATATATATATATAATATTATTAGGTTGAAGATAATTGTCTTGGATTGAAAAAAATATGATAGGGTTCTTTGCATAAAACGATATATATGTATAGGTGTAATCAATTTGCTTTGTGTTTTTGCTAATTTTTCTAATGATTTGCAAGTTGTTGGATTTGGAAATCTACTTGGTGCCTTTCTTTTCATGTTATTGGGTTTTGCTATTGCGATGATTGTTTCAAACTTGTCTATTTAGTTTGAGTATATTATTAATGGGACCTTGGTATATTAGTAATATTTGAAAATTTCAATTTGAGTTAATTGGAATTGAGTTTTATTTTTTAATTTTTTTGGTTGTATTTTTATAGGATGATGGACAATTCTTGTCAAAACAAGGATACCATGAATGATTGCACCCCAAAGGTTGGTATGGAGTTTGATATGTTAGAGGCAACTTGGATGTTTTGGAAAAATTATGGAAAACAAATGGGGTTTAGTGTTCGAAAGCATTATACAAATAAAAGTAAGATAGATGGAGAAATAACATCGAGAAGATTTTTGTGTTCTAAAGGGGGTACTCGTAAGCCTGATAAACGAGATCATCTGACCAGTCAACCTCAACAGGAAACAAGGACTAATTGTCTAGTACGATTGGGTGTTTCATTAGTTCGTGAGACTGGAAAGTACAAGGTGTATGATTTTGTATCGGAGCACAACCATGTTCTTCATCTTGTAGCAACTACTTTCATGATGCGACCCGAGCGAAAGATTTCTGATGTCCAAGCTTTTGCTATTGATGTAGCTTATGCTTCCGGAATTAAGCCTAAGGAGATACATGAGTTAATGAGTAGAGAGGTTGGTGGAAGGGCTAATCTTGGCTACACTGGAATTGATCAAAAAAACTATCTTCAAACTAGACGACAATGAAGCTTGATATATGGTGAAGCCGGTAGTTTATTAAGGTATTTTCAACAACAATTGGTTCATAATCCATCGTTCCATTATGTCGAGTTGGATATCAAGGAGCAAATAACTAATATATTTTGAACTGATGCTAAAATGATAATTGATTATGCCCATTTTGGTGATGTTTTTAGTTTTGACACTACATTTGGCACAAACAAAGAATTTAGACCTTTAGTTGTGTTCATTGGTTTCAATCACCATAGAGAGATGGTGATTTTTGGGGCTGCACTTTTATACGATGAGACAACTGAATCATTCAAATGGCTTTTTGAGAGTTTTTTAAATGCACATGGTGGTAGAAAGCCTAAATCTATCTTTCTTGATCAAGATTTTGCTATTGCAAAGGCATTAGGCGAGGTGATGCCACAGACATGGCATGGATTATGTACTTAGCACATAATGCAAAATGGAATCAAGAAATTGGGAAATTTGATGAAGGATGGCTCATTGTTCCTTCGAGACTTTAAAGATTGCATGTATAAGTATGAGAATGAGAGTGAATTTGAAGATGCTTGGAATAAAATGATTCAGACCTATACAATTAAGGATCTTAGTTGGTTAAATGGTATATACAAATTGAAGGAAAAATGGGCTAACTGTTACATGAAGAGGGCAATTACTTTGGGAATGTGAAGTACTCAGCTTAGTGAAAGTTTGAATGGGGATTTGAAAGATTACTTGAAATCAGATTTGAATATGGATGATTTTTTTGAGCATTTTGAGATGATAGTAGGGCAGGAGCGAGATAAAGAATTAGAGGCTAAGTATAATGCTCGGGAAAAATTGCCTCCTTTGTGCTTGAAGAATTCACCTTTATTGAAGCAAGCATCACAAGTGTATACCCCTACAATATTTAAATTGTTCCAAAATGAGTATGACTATGCATCAATTTTGCAATAATAAAAGATCGGAATTGTAGCCAGCCAGTGCATGAATATCTTGTTGTGCTTCTTGAGAAAGTTGGAGAATATAAAGTATTGTGTAGTCCTATTAGTAGGACAATCTCATGCAATTGTAGGAAGTTTGAAACATTTGGGATTTTATGTTGTCATGCTTTGAAGGTTTTCGACATACTTGATATAAAGATAATTCCTGATGCTTACATTTTGAAGAGATGGACAAAAGAAGCAAAAAATGGGTATGTCATAGAAAGTATTGGGAAGGATGTCCATGGGGATGTTAACTTAAAAGTTACACAATGGTATAGAAGATTATGTCCCAGGTTAGTTAGATTAGCCTCACTAGCTGCTAAAATTGAAGAAGCATATGCTTTGGTAGAGAGTGTTACAAAGGAATTAGAAAAGCAGGTTGAAGATATTGCCATGAAATTTTCAAGTGTGAGTCTTGATAATTCTAAAGATCTAATGTCATTGGGTGGTAGTGAAATTGTGGATCATGGAGAACCTATAAAGAATTTAGTTGAAAAGGTTAAAGGCCTCAAAAAGAAAGAAGGCCGTAAGGGTCGAAAAAGATGTAAAAGTCGGGTTGAACAACAATCAAGGAGAAAGAAAAAAACTTCAACGAAAGATACTATTAGACAACAATTATCTAAGGTATGCTCTTGATGCAAAAAATATTGACAAATTTACATGCACTGTGTACAAATAGTTTATTTTTTTATTCTTGGTTAAAATAACTCCTTATAGCTTACCATACAGGAAAACAATAGCTCTTCTCTCATAAATTACAATAACTCTATCTCACTTGTGCAATGCTATTCACATAAGGTGAGCAATCTTATGAGTTTGTAGGTAAGCAATTTTAAAGAATTTTTACTGCTAAAAATCTAAAAGTTTTAACAAGAACTTTTTGTGATTTGTGATATAGGAAACAGATCAAGCACCTAATTCAATGGCATGGATGACATATGAAGGTCTCCAAGGAAATAGATGACAAAACAGTTTCATTAAATCATTAACGGTGAACTTATTCATTCAGCTTTTTTAAGCTATTAATAAGTAGCATGTTCTTTTATGCAATGACATAGATGACAACAGATCATTATAATTTCTTGTAGGGAATGGATGTTGGGTTTGATCAAGCACAAGTTCCTTTGGGTGATAGAACAAATAATTATGATGCTCACATGAATTTTCTTGGTAAATGATTAACAAATGATGGAAAAAAAATTTTCTTTTTTTTTTCTTTTTTGCCTTTACTAAGTTATCAAAAGATAACCTTGGGTTTTTGAAATATGTACAGGTATGTGATTTTGATGTTGCCAATGCTATGGACGCTGTAAAAAGAGAAGAGGAGATAGGTCTCTGTTAATGCCGCCAATGTTACATTTTTCTTTTGTTAAGATTGTCCTTGTTGTAAAAGAGAAGAGGGGATAGGCCATTGTTAATGCCGCCAATGTTACATTTTTCTTTTGTTAAAATTGTCTCTGTTGTAAAAGAGAGGAGGGGATAAACCATTGTTACTACTGCAAATGTTACATTTTTCTTTTGTTAAGATTGTCCCTATTACAGAATAAGGGATAGAGGCCTTTGATATGTAGCATTTTCCCTTCTTTAAAACAATTGTACCTTGTGCAAAGTTGAAACTTCTAGATTTTAAATCAATATTATTGGCAATTTGAATGTTTAGCAATAAATTACATTATATTACATATATAGTTTACAAGCATCTATGAAATAACAAAGTAAGATAAGAGTGATAAAACTGATATTATTGCCAATAACTATTCATTACATATCTATAACTATTGAAACGTCGGTAATACATGAAGCATTTTAGCCATTATTGATACATATTCTTCTTAAATATTGTGATCTCTACTACTGCCATTTTTCCAAAGAACTAAATCCTAAAAGCCACTATGGATGCTACTCAATGATAGCCACTTGCATAATTTAGTGTGCAATCATAGATCATCAACATCCAAGCTTTCAAGTGAAACTGAAATTAGAAGCTGGAAAAAAAAAAGTGTCAAAGTGGGACCGTAAAGATCAATATGATACATTAAAATAAGTGTCAAAGTGTCAAAGAAAACTCAAAATTATCATTTGAGTGAAAATAAAGGGTAATAAGCACTTATAAAAAAAATTTCATCATATAAATTTCCCCAAGTTCATCATACAAATTCATTGAATCCACGTGAAGAACCAGCTAATTCAAAAGTTCTAGATTTAATTAAAAGTCACGAAAAGCATGTTTTTGTATGGACTAAGAAGACTGAACCCGGGTCTAAGGTTGAAATGCAATTTTCAAGTCACCACATAGACAAATATTGCAGAATAGTTCCCTCTAAAGCTTTCACAACATTATTATTGAGTGCAATTTTCAGCACGGCTAACATATTGCTTTGACAGTTCACCAATTCTTGTATGGATCACACGGCATGGCTCACACCATGGATCCCAAAAAAATAAAAACACAAGTACAACTCTATTTCTTATCTTGAACATTTATCAAACACCTTGCAGGCAGAGGATATAGTCCAAAAAACACAGCCTTTCTTGAGCAATCATTAAACAGTTTTCAGTAGTGAAATTGCAAAACAACAAAAATCTAATATCAACCATAGTCAGAAACGAAAAAAAAAAAAAAAAAAAAAAAAAAAAAAAAAAAAAAAACTAATAGTTAGTAGACAATAGACAAAGAACAAAGGCTAGAGAGAGAGTAAGATAGCTAATATACCTGGCCTCCATTGGGCTTTCAATGGTCATCCATGGACGGTTTGAAGGGATTGAGCTAGGTGGATCCATCATTTGTGATTGAAAGTATTGAAATTTCAAGGATGTTGGAGAGTTGTAATAGAAAGTCCAGTTTTCTTCTTGCCCGGGAGTGTCTTTTGGATTCAGATGGGAAAAATCGGCGGGAGTAATTTGTGGGTTGATGAATTTCTCACGTTTGAGATTTGTTCCATCCAAAAAAAAAAAAGTTTACATCCATTTGCTAACGTTAAGGATGACGGCTGCTTCCTAAGCTTATCTTTCTTTCTTTCTTTTTTTTTTTTTTTGTGTTTTTAAAAGAGTAAGTTAGTGGATTGATGATGTGGCAGCATCTTAAACCATTAATTTTAAATGAGGGGTGAGGATTTAAAGAAATTTACCTGGTAGAGTACCCTAGAAACTCTAAAAGAACTGAATCCAACAAATTATAATTTATAAAAGACAAACAAATCAATGAAACAACTAAATAACAATAATTAATAATTTTATTAATATTTCAAATGAACTTATAGTTTATTGTTTATTCTTTTGCTAGAATTATGGACAAATATTTGATAAAAAAACCACGTACCCAAGATTCATCTCCTGTGCAAGATTCATCTTCATCTTCTTGATAATGGCTTTGGAACACAACTAAAAAAAATTCATGGAGTCGCCACTGGTCATCGATGATCTAAAATTTATTCAGAATAATGGTTTTGCTTTCATGAATCTTGAACGTGTCAATTGTCAGAGCTGTTTGCTGGAACTCTCATTTTGGCTGTTCAGGGTGTTTTGGTATGTAAGATGGTTCCCAAGCGCTTGGAACATGAACGATTCTGTCGATTCACTGTCTGACTTTCAAGGGGACTGCTATTATTGGTTTGCATCATAATCTTGGCCTTCGTTCAAGAAATATCCCCATGGCAGTTACTCTTGGATGATCTCCTCAAGAATTCAGCCACCAACTTTGAGAATGTAGAGGACTTATCCTTGAGTAACTGAGCTGGGGAGTCATACTCTACAACATTGCCTGTATTAAGCAAAATATCAGCACTAATAAGCTCAAATCGTACACAGTTGAATCTAATATTAAGTAATTCTATAGTGCTAATTTATGTTTTTTGGATTTTAATTCGTCTGAATCTTTTATAGTTAGTGAAATTAAATAGATAGTGGTACTAGTTTCTGTTCTTGTAAGCCTTTGTGTGTGTCATCTACTTGTATGCTTGCTATCAATAAAGTGAAAAACTAAATATTACGTCTTTAGAGACCAGGAATTGAGTTCTATCAATTTTTAAGATGGAATGAACTTAAAGTTTACCGGATTTCCTAGATTTACCTTCATTAAGAACCAGAACCAATTCATTGTCAATAACAGTGGGTATACGATGAGCTACAGTAATGACCGTGCATCCCTTTGTCTCTTCTCTTATTGTTTCTTGAATTAAATTATCTGTTGCAGTATCTATAGAAGCAGTAGCCTCATCCAACACTAGAATTCTTCTCTTCTTGAGGAGAACCCTGGCCAGGCAAACAAGCTGCCTCTGTCCAACACTCCAATTTTCTCCATCTTCTGCCACTGCATCATTACCCACATTCCAAAATTAAAATCCAAGCAATAAAAGATAAATGGCTTTGTGAAAGAGTGGGAAAAGGAAACAAAAAGTTACTTTACTAAAACTTATTTACTAAGTTCTATACCTGGTGCATCAAGAAGCCTTTGGTCCTGTTTCACTATCTCTGCAAGATGACACTTTCTGATAACCTGACATATCAAGCTAAGTTAGTGAAGGAAACAAAAAAAAATAAAAAGAAAGAAAGGAGAAGCTTCAGTGATTCTTTCCAAAAAGTATTTTTGAGTACCAACCTCCCAAATTTCTTGATCCGAATGCTGTTGCAAAGGATCCAGATTACTTCTCACAGTTCCCTGAAACAATGTTGGGTCTTGTGGTATTATACCCAACCTAGACCTTAAATCCTGTAAACCTATTTTACAAATATCAACTCCATCGATCAGAATCCGTCCTCCTGAAGGCTCCACCACCCTAAAGAGTGCTTGAATTAAAGTTGACTTTCCACTTCCTGTCCTCCCCACAACTCCAATTTTCTTCTCTCCCGGGAAGGTGCAAGTGATCCCTTTTAGAACCATTGGAAGTGCAGGATTATACTGGACATGAAGGTTTTCAAGCTCTATCCTTCCATCTGTTGGCCATTCAGGCTTTGGCCTGGGATCTTCAATCACTAGGGGTGCTTCACTTGGTATATTTGTAAATTGGAGAATTCTCTCAACTGATATCATTTTGTTCTCAACATTGCACAGATTCCATATCACCCATGCTTGAAGAACATTTAGGTTCAAGCCATAGGTAGCTGCCAGTCCTGCTAAGCCTGATATAGTTCAACCAGTGCATTAGTATAACATTGACATTTAATGGATCTAGTCAAATGAATTAAAGGATAACTTGATTATTGAAAAAAAGAGAAGAATAAGATCTGTTGAGCACTTTAGAATGGATGGTATCAGGTATCAATAGTTGGTAGAAGCATAATTAATGTGTACATTTCCACACATTATCATTGAAGGGTTTTAATCTTGAGTAGAAATAAATGTAAGATTGTCTTTCTTTGTTTGAGTTGTATGTAGTTGCCAATTGCTACACTTTTTCTGTTTGTTTATTAATAAGAAGAGAGGCAGGAAAACTTACTGGGGTCAACAGCTGACCTAGGCAGGCTCACCAAGATTATCAGAACAAGGAAGAAGACAAGATTAAAGAGAAAGTTGATCCGAACACACAACCATTCCATTGTGGCAGAATTGTGAAAGGCTACGCGAGAATAATCATCGATCAGGCTTAGAATTTTTGTCACAAAGCGCTCTTCCTGATTGAAGCAATGAATAGTTGCTGCCCCAGAAACTGATTCTGAAAAGTGATGCAAGATTGGTGCCTTTCGAATTCCAACCATTCGGGCTAGTTCTCTAGCAGTGGTAATGTAATAACCCTACAGAAAGGTGAAATGAACACCACAGTTTAGTGATGCACCATTGTAAGAAACATGAAATTTTTTAAAGATTAAAAGAAAATGATGCGTGCAGCGAATATCTCTAAGAGTATTGTTAGATAAAACATGTATAGTCTTTTTCATTAAGAATTACATGAAGTGTGATGCTTTGGTATGTTTTATTTTGAAACATATATAGCTCATATCTTAGTGATGCTGTCAAAATGCAAAATAAAATTTTGAAACAGGATTTGTTCTTGCCTGATACCACATAGAGATGGCAAGAACTGCAAGGAAGAGAAGGAAGACTTGCCACGCGACCTGGGACATTAGGATGATGATACTTAATAGCTGAATAAGTGCAAATGCCAATCCAGCTAATCTGTAGGGAATGTCTGTGTCTACGGTGCTTTGATCTGTAGAAGACTGCAATGGTGAAAGGAAAAAAGGGGAAAGTTATTCTGGAGGTTTCATACAAACTTCAAACAAAACCAAATCTTTTGAGCTTTGAAATAAACAAAAACATACCCTACTAAGGATTCGACTTGAAGGTGTAGAATCAAAAAAGGAAATGGGTGCTCGGAAAACTGATGTGATCATTCCACAGAAGAGACGCTGAGCAGTCTCAACAGCAATAGTAGCTAGCAAAACTGCCCTTCCGAATATGAAGATTGAGCTCCCACCAGACATCAAAACGAATATCCCTATCATATGCTTTCTACTGACTTTGCCTTCCACCTCTGTTGCCCATGCAATCCAATAATTGCTGCCCACTTGTAGTCCTTGAAAGAGAACTTGACAGAGAAGAATAACAGGAACTAGAGTTCCTTTATAAGCAGAAGTAACAAAGGTCGAGTAAACACTCCATTTCACTCGACCAGTTTCTGTCTCTTCTTCTTGAGTTCTAGCTGTAAGTTTTCCATTATTGATGGGGGCTTCAAAATTTTCTTCTGTAACTTCTATCTGATTTATCTTACAGGGTCTACTAGTTAAGGTGTTATCATCTTGGAGTGGGTTAACTTGGTCTAGTGATTTTCTATGAGCAACCATTTGTCTAACAAGTTCACCATTTGGATCCACTATCAGATCTTCATACTTTCCTGACTGAACTATCTTTCCATCTTTCATCACCTATCAAAGTATGCATTTAAAAGCAAGTGATAAGAAGCTTGAGAGGACAATGATCTTAATTTCATAGAGAGGCTGGACAAGGATTTCAATAACTTACCAAAACAAGGTCGGAAGCATCTAAAAATTCCACTTGATGAGTAGCATAGATGACAGTCTTTTGGGACAATAGTTGCATAAGACACTTCTGCAAAAAATCATCCTGTATTTAATTGAAACCCACGAATGGTGCATGCATAACAAACAAGAAGTTAAGAAACAATGAAAAAAATGTAACTTGCCTTGAACAAATAGGTTCCAGTATGTGCATCAACAGCACTGAAAGGGTCGTCCAAGAAATAAACATCGGCATCACTGTAGACAGCTCTTGCCAGTTGGATTCTTTGCTTTTGTCCTCCACTCAAGTTCATCCCCCTCTCTCCAACTAAACTCAAATCTCTATCTTGCCAAATCTTGATATCCTGATTCAAAGCACAGGCTTCTAGTACATCCTCATAATATGCCTTGTTCATTTCCTTCCCAAACAGAACATTCTCTCTAATCGTACCTGTTTGAATCCAAGCAGTTTGGGGCACATAGGCCTTCCTTCCATAAACTATTATTCCTCCCCCAGAAATCCTGGGAATTTCACCAAGTATACTAGAGATAAGACTTGATTTTCCTGACCCAACCGGACCACAAACTGCAACCTTGTAACCTTTCATTATCTTCATCTTCTCCAAAAATTTTATTGTAGGTCTCCTTAATTTTTCTTCACTTGTTTCCCAAGCATATTCGCCTATATCAATTTCAATTGCGATATTCAAAGAATTTGAAGTATGATAATGTATTAGCTTCTTTTGATCTTCTTCTCCAATGAAATCTTGGATACGATCAATTGAGACCTTTGTTTGAGCAATCATTGAAATGAGCTCAGGTAGGTTGTAGATAGGTTCTTGTAAAATTCGAAAAGTGGCCAAGGCTGAGAGGACTGTACCTGTTGTTAATGGCGTCTTCAATACAATGCAGACACCAAAAGTGACAACTGAAACAAAAGTTGGTGAAGCCCAAAAGAGAAAGGCCACTGCTGAGCAAGAATATAGGTATTTTTTCAGCCAGCTTCTCTCAGTTTCCCTGAGATGAAGGAGCTTCTTTAAGAATGAGGGTTCCCATGAATGTAGTTTCAAAACTCTCATGCTCTTCAAAGTCTCTGAAGTTGCTTTGATTCTTGAATCCTTAGCTTCCATGATCTTGGAGTGAAGCCTTTCTTGCATGTTGGCCAAAGGCGTGTTGCATACCATCACCAAAACTGTGGCAAAAAGAGCAGCAATGGAGGGGGCAGCTCCTAGATTCCTGTTGAGGATGATCAAGGCCAGAATGACCTGGACTGGAAGCAGCCAAACTCCATGAATGTACCAGCAGAAGTCTCCAATTCTTTCAGCATCCACATTGATTAAATTTATAATTTTGCCGTTGCTTAAAACAACATACTTAGTGAATAGAGATTTCTTGTAAATTAATACTATTAGAGCTGCCCTTAGTTGTATACCAATTCGCTGAGCACCAAAATACCATTGTCGTTGAGTTAGTGACTCAACTGTCTTTGCAAAGAAGAAAATGAATGCAAGAATCAGACCATAGTGGGTGCTTGAATTATCTTCCTTTACCAACAGGAAATTCACAAAGTTTGTGATTAAGAGGGGACCCGTATAGGATGCAATTGTGTTAATTCCTATAGGGAAGAAAAAGAACAAAAGCATATAAATTATGTGGAAGAGAAAATAAAATAATTATAAGACTACAAGGACATAGTGGTACCTGCAAAAGCTGCATTCATGACCAAGGATTTCCATATGGCATAGGCTATGGACTTTGGCAATAACGATGCATCAAATTTCTGTTTTCTGAGCGATTCTTCCAGCAACAAGGAAGCATTTTCTGCTGTTTCTGATTGTGGAATTAGAGGAATATGAGGTAGTTCAAGCTTTTGAACTCGACCTCTTCTAAAAATCGGATTTAACCATTGGAAAGTAAGTTGGCTCCAAATTCCAGCATTTGTGAATGCACCATCTTCACCATGGAAAGTTTCATTTTCCTTTTGCAGTAAAGGCTCTACTACGTCACTGTGTTTCCTAGTACAACTAGTAGGGAAAGCATTGAAACAAAGAAGCATAGCCAAAGGAAAGGAAACAAAATCAACTATGTTAGGTTCTGGCAAAGGACTTGGAAAATCTATGGATTCCAAATGTCTGATAGTGTAAATGGAGAGAGAAACTGAATCAATGATGAAGGAAAAGACCCACCAGAGGATAAGGATTAATGGCCACCTTTTGTCTCCACTAAGAATTCTATTTTTTGATAGGACTGCTACTAAAGTAGCTAAAACCCAAGTCATGAACAAGAATACAGATTTAATAGTGATAATCCTATGATTCCAATATTCATACAAACCAAAACCAAGGTACAAAGTTGAGATGATGACATTAGATATAACAGTGATCATTGTAAAAACTCTAGACCCTCTAACTGGTCCATGTTTCTCATTTATATCATCATCTCTCCTTTGTCTCCAAACATTTTGCAAAACCCATGTCAGAAATGCTATGACAAATGTTAAGTTGAGAAACTCTAAGGAGATACCAATCATGACAGGCTCCATATTCTACAAGTGTCCCAGTTCAAGTGAGATGAGTATCGAGGCTAAGAACTAGAGCAAAGTGAGTCTGCAGAGAAAGCAAGACCTGCATATCAATGCCTTGATAATACAAAACAATGGCAAGAAAAGCAACCGAATTGAAATTGAATTATTCTTAAGTAAAACAATAGCAAAAATTCAGAGGATACAGATTTAAAGAACTAGTACCACCAGTTGGGACGTGTTAAAGAGAAGCAACCTGTGAAAATTTTAAGGACCCACGTGTCTCTTTTAAGGGTAGGGACAAAAGAGTGTTCATTTGTATTTGTGCACAGTACAGGTCTGAGAGAAGAATATATAAATAAACAACACGCATAAACTGTCCGCATCGCCACCAACACCACCACCTTGGAGCCTATCTCTGTCACTTTTAATTCTGAATGGAACAATATTTATGAAGGAAAATTGAATGGAGGCCAGAATCTTAACTGCCATTGCATCTCTTTGATTGGATTGAACATATCTATTTTCCTAACTTCAAGCAAAGCTGTCATTTTTGTTTTTTTCACATTCTCAAAAAAAAAAAAAAAAAAAAAGCTGTCATTTTTTGAGCATTAAGAAAGTAAGAATGTGTTCATGTATGTCTTCATTACAATGTCATACAACTCTTTTTATAAATCTTTTATTTTTTCAGTTTTTAAAGGAAAATTAAAAAAAGAATATATATATATATATATATAAAAAGAACTTACTATGACACTATAGACTAATAGAGCAAATATATGTACAAAATCTATTTCAAATACTTTCTTTTACAACTTGGTTTAGTTATAAATGGAAAATAATATTGGTATTGATTGGAGTTATGGACCATGTATTCTAACATTGATCTATTCTAAAATAAGGTTTTGAAATTTATGCACCCTTATTTATTTCTTTCTTGCTTTTTTATTATATATATATATATATATATATATATTTTTTTTCTCTCTCTTAGCTGACATAATTTTTTAAGGAAAGGTAAGTAAAGACCACCACAAGCGTCAAAGGGATGTCTTGGACAAACTGAAGTGTGCTCATGCCCAAGTGGATTCATGTTTTTCTACTAATTTTTTTTTTTTTTAAATGTTCAAGTGGACCCCACAAACCATGTCGGCCAAACATACGATGAATAGCAAAAAAAAATTTGAATTGCAATTCTGCCACTGATATAGTTCACTCCTAGTCCCGTGACTTTGCACCTATGTCACAAAAGAAATCATAGCCGATGGTCCTGCCAAGTGGCGGCCATTGAGTTGTAGATGACTACCCAGATTGGACTGGACACGTGGTAAATTAGGGTAGGAGTGTGGAGAGGAAAAGCCAGTCGGCGGTAAAAGTGTGCACTTCTTGTGCCATCTTAGGTGTAATAGTAAAATGGGAAAAAATCTAAGAAATTATTACAATATTTCGAGCTCTTATTGTGCGTTGTGGGCACTATGTTAAATTAGTTGCTCTTACTGTTTATTAAGATGTCAAGCTGTGATTAATGTGTGTGTATATATATATATTTATATACTTATCATTATCATTATTTATTCATTCATTATTTAAAACTATTTTAGTACTTTTCCCTTGAGGAAAGATTTATTTTTATTTTTTTTTTTTTTTGGGTGTATTATTGCTTTTATTGCTCATTCATCTATGTAAGTTTGTAACTAAATTGGGAGGAAGTAATTGTGATTAGAACAAATGATATCAAAAACTAAGGTTATATATATGGGATTTGAATCACCATAAATCAATTGATATATTAACCTAATAATAAGACATCTCATATAATTATGAAATATGTATGAAATATGTTGTACATTTATACTTTATTGAATCAATTGTATTTTTTTAGTACTTTTCTCTTGAGGAAAGAATTGTTTTCTTTTTTTTTTTGTGTGTATTATTATGACTTTTATTACTCACTCATCGATGTGAGTTTATAATAAAATTAGATGATATCCCGCACAATATGCAAACTACTTTACAATTTCATTTGAAATCGTTTTTATGTATATTAAAATCTACATATAATACTTAATACTTATTTTGTTGTATAATATTTATGTTTTCCCAAAATAGTGTTAAATACTTTGAAACTTGATTTTTTTTTTAATTCATAATATTTATTTTTAAAAATTGTATAACATCGTAAGATTATAATATATTATAATATTTACCATTAAAAGTGGATTTTATTTTTCAAATTGATTAAATGATTTTGAAATCTACAAATAAGAATTCAAAATATAAAATAATTTTATATCCTAAAATTACATAAATTTAAGTAACCTACCAAACACTTTCTCAATCACTATATTCTCACAACCAAATATGGAGACTTTAATTATAAACACCCAATTAATTATCTCAATGGAATTAAGGAAATCATTTGTAAGTATCAACATAAAGAGAATGTGATTAAACAAAGAGAAATTTGCTAAAAACACATTCATTTATCAAAGTTCAATTGACTTTAGTTGGGCTTCTGTATCCTTTAAAAAAAGCGAAAAATACTTTTAAGTGACCATCGATTTTTGTTTTTACCACTATGGCTACATACAAAGAAACCTACAAATTATGAATTCTAACACAAAATATAAAAAAATAAAATAAAAAGCTAACTTCATAAATAATCAATTAGAATGTTTCTTTTTCTTTTTTTTTTTCTTTTTCTTTAGTTCTAAAATAAAATATATTTATAACTTTCCCAAACCAAAATCTCAAACACCCAAAGACTCTAATAAAATCATAACCTTCACAAAATCTACAATGTTTGACTTTAACATCAAAACCGTAAGCTACCGTCATTGAATAAAAAACACAAGCCCCCTTCCTTGGTCATACCCTACTCATACAAGTTACAATCAAATGATACCGCAACATTGGAGTTATGAAGGTATCATTGAAAGTTTGAAGCTAAATGACATCATTTTTTCCTAAGTGTATTTGAGATAGGATGATATAAAAGGCTATGGACATGTGTATATAAAGGAGTAAAAGTGAAAATGATGAATGGAAATGCAAAGAGTTTTTTGTGTGTGTGAGAGATGGAAGGTCTTGAAACATTGAATCAAATGAAATAAATAGTAGTCTTAAAACATTAAATACAAAATGTAAAAAAAAAAAAAAAAAATAGTCTTGAAACATTGAACCAAAGGAAATAAAGAGTCTCCAAATTTAAATTTGTTCTTATCTCTAATATGGCTTAAGAGTATCTCAATTCTCTTCATAAAGTGCGTCACATGGCAGGACTTCATGCTATTTCGCATAAGGTCTACTTTTATTGATTGATTGATTGATTGATGTTGATGATTAGGAGGAAGTAATTGTGATTAGAATATTGGATATACCAAACTAAGGCTATATATATATAAGGTTCGAGCTTAGCATGCACAAAAAATTAATTAATTTTTTAGTTTAATAATAAGTGTAATTATTATGGAGTGATAGTTGTTCTTATTTAAAAATAAATAAATAAAACCTAAGAAATATATATTTCATATCTTTGGCGGGTTCGTTTTGATATTGGAAAAGCAAAAGGTAGAACCTTTCTGATCAAAACCTTTTCTATTACTAGTATTAATTATTTTAGTATTATCTTTCTCAAAAAAAAAATTATTTTAGTATTATCTTAAGGAATTTAATCACATGAGACAGACATCATTATGTCATAATATCTTTTTGTTTGAGTGAATGTTTCACATGTTTCCGATAAGAAAAAAAAGTCATAGTTATTAAATTATAATATTTGTTTAACTTTATTAAGTTTGAATATAAAACACCACCAACCGAGTTTTGTAATTTAATGAAATTAATAAGTTTCTTTTACCAATATTCAAGGTAAGCCAGGTTTAAATATCCGTTTTTCAATAAATAAATAAAAATGTTCAAATTTCTCCTCTCCATTTATTGTAACATTTGAATTATCAAAAAATAAATTCATAAAATACTATTGAAACATTTTTGTTAGTAAATTAATGTCTAATTAAGGGGTTAGTAACTGAAATTGTAATGTTAAAAAACTAAATTAATATTAATTCAGAGTAATGTTTGTAGAAATCTCTATTTTAGTTTGGTGGTTTTGTAGTTTTCTGAAATAAAATAATGGTGTCTAACCTTTTATAAAAACAAAAACAAAAACAAAAGGGGTGGTGGCCCTTTCTGTCCTTGAATTTAAAAAGAGGTCCTTTTGTATGCACGTAAGTTAATGTTATATTGTTATTTAATTTATGTGCATTTATGGAGTTACGGACCTTAGGTTATCCAGTGTGAGTTATCCGAAGATTCCGAACCCACATCACTCTTTACAACTTGATTTAGCACTACAACTTTATTCTGAAATATTAGCACATGACACCCCCTTTCCCCACTCAATAAAGTTTCTGCTTTCTGGCGACTTGTTTATTTATCTTTTCTTTTTCTTTGTTTAAGAAAAATTTTGGATCAAACTTTCTGTTTATAGAAATAGTACTGTAGTATATTTTTTTGTTTTGATTGAATAGAACTTATACTATTATATTGAGTTGAGAGTGCCTAGTGCATATAAGGACCCGGATTGAAGAGAGAGAGAGAGAGAGAGAGAGAGAGAGAGAGAGAGAGAGAGAGAGAGAGAGAAATGATTTTTCTAGGTCTGTCTCTCACCTATGATGGTGATTTTATTGTGCAATATAGGATTCCTTGAATGGGAGAAGGAATTCCCTGCATCATCGAGTATATGTTTCTATTCTCTCACAATAGTTAAATCCCATTTTTTCTCTCTCATAATTGGTGGCTCAATGAAACTTACAAAGGAGAAGCATATACCTAATACAGGGTATATTTTTCTCTTGATGGGCTGCTAGAATAACTCAATTACTATAAAGTAGAGACGGACTTAGGTGGGGGCCTAAGGGGGCCCCCCCGCCCCAGGCCTATATAAATAAATAAAAATTTCGTAGGTAAAATTTTCCCAAAAAAAGACTTAGGCCCCTTTGGTTTCATGAACCACGATCGACCAGCCAAGTCAACAGCCCATGTAAATCTATAATAAAATAAATAAATAAAATAAAATAAAATAAAAGTAGTCCAAAATGGAAATAAAATAAAAGTAGTCCAAAATGGCAAAACCAAACGGAACATGCGAAAAAAAAAAAAGTGTGAGGCGAGACAGAGAGTGAGAGGCAAGACTTAGAGAGATTCACGCTGCTGCCGACACCGCCGCTCATGCCACCACCATCCGGCCCAATAATCAGCCCACGTTCCTCCAAAACCCCTCATTCACCTTTTATAAATTCCAAATTTTCAACATATATAAACTCAAAAAAAAAAAAAAAAAAAAAAGGTTCTCGTGTCTTGTCCCAATTGCACCACTTGCCATGGCCGATTAACCACGCCGCTAGTGTTCTTGTTGGGAGTCAGTAATGCCACTTCTCGGTGGCAACACCGGTACACCTCTTTCTCTCTTGCTACTCTGTCATTTGTTTGCTTAACATTTTTGTTATATTTGTTAATAAATGCTCAACACTCTTGTGAAGCAATTCACTTTGACCGACTAATAAGCTTCTAGACCGAGTAATGAAGTATTGTACGGTTGTATAGCATTTCACATATAATACTTTTATCTTTCTTTATTTTTTTTTATTATAATAAGATATATTAGTTTGATTTCGGTGATTTAATGTTCTTTACACAGTACACTACAATTAATAATAATAATAATAATAATAATAATGTGGTTTATATTAGAACATTAGATTATCTACTTATATCTAATAATAGTAGGAGGACAAATAATTGTTTAATTGTTTGATTTGATCTAATTGCACTCAAATATTAATTTGCACTTCATTGTTCACACTTTTTTTTAACAAAAATTATTGTATAAATCTTCAAAATTTCATACCTATTAATCAATTTTTTATCCAAAATGCTAAAACATTAGATGTAACTCCTTAGAAAAGCTCTAAAATGTAAAAAGGTAAGTTCAAACCTAAGTACAAATAATTTAGTACAGTGAAAAAAATGTAGGCACAAGTTTACTTAAAATTAGTTTATGAAATAAAGTAATTTATTTTTTGCCACAATTTGGGCCAAATTAACTTGAGTTTTTTGCATTTTGAGCCAATGTAGGCTGAACTAACGTAGGCTTAACACAATATAGGCATAACTAACTTGCCCCCCCTAAGAAATTTTTTTAGCTCCGCCACTGACTATATAGATGTGAAAGTTCAATTAGTGTATAAAACACTATGAACGTTTAGACCCCTAATTAATAAATTACCAATTCAAACTTAATATCAAACAATTAATGTGCGGAATATGAACAAAAGCTTAATACAGAATTGATGAACAATCTAAACCAAATAAAATCACATCCACAGTAGAAATTAAATGGCAAAGATTAAGGAAAGAGAGATGCAAACACAAGGACAACATAACGATGTGTTATCGAAAAGAAAACCGAAGCCCTCGGCGTAAAACCTCTCCGCCGCCCTCCAAGCGGTAAATAATCCACTAAAGAATGTAGTTGGGATACATGAACAGTAGAAGACTCTCCAAGCCTAATCTACCTAATGTACATAAACCCTCCAAGCTCCTACTCTAACGAGGTTACACCGAATCTATTTCTTCTTTAACTTATCAGATTTCACTACTTGACCATAGCATCAACCAATATGAAATTAGTCCATTCTTAATCGCTTCCCAAACACCAAATGACCTTCTCACGGATATGGGTATGGCGAGAAAAAGGTTTTGGTAATGTGCCTCTCAAGGATGTAACAATGGAGAGGAAGAGAGTAAAGAAATTTGAAGAGTCTCTATGTGAAAATTATGGATGAGTCAATCTTGTTTTTCTCTAGGGTTTCTCTCTCAAAATTCTCTCTGGAAGCTTTCTATATTTTGTGGGTATAAGGGTTTATATATAGTGGGTGAGAAAGGAATGCGAAGAGTCAATTTTTCCCAAACAGAGTGGGTCGACGACTTGGCCTCGTGATCGGACCGAGTCGTGAGTTCAAGTCGCGAGCTAACGGGCTGGCCTGACTGGGACTTTTGTCCTATATTGCAACAAGCGGCATGACGCTTCAACTTTTGGCATACTTGGCACGTGTGCAACTTACGGCGACTTGCAAGTCGCCAATCACCCGCAAGATCCAGTCGCGAGTCTCTGCTTCTTTGCACAATCTTGAGCATTTCTTCACACTCTCTCACACACTACCCTTACATGATTTCCACCTAAATACGGGGTTACTAATTGCTAAAATACAAGCAAATTTGGTACAGAATAAAACCAACAAGATGGTTGATAAAATTTCAACCTTACAAGATGTGTATTTGAATTTTTTTTTTTCCACTTATCTCCGATCCCCTGACTTGAAATCCTAGGTCTGTCCCTACTATAAAGTTGAACCTTTTTTATTTTATTTTATTTTACATAGTTACAATATGTTACTAACTTCTTGAATTATTTTTCGTTAAACCTTCAAACACTTTGTAGATGAAAAGATGTCAATTAAGTTATAAGACTATTGATCTAAGTTTAAGTAATATGCACGTTCATGTTTTATCCATGATTCATGTTGGAGTAATTGAGTTTCTGCCATATTTAACTCCATGATTCATGTTGGGTCAACTAATATTACGTTAAAAATGTAATAAATTTACCAATAACAACGGCCTCAATAATAATAATTATTATAATAGCAAGAATAAAAACAGTTAACTTCAAAAACATGGTACACTAATTGTTACCAAAAATGATGATATCAATGAGTACATGGTGTCGACATTTCTGAGTAAAGGAAAAAAAAAAGAAGACAAGTAAACTTTTCCTTGGTAGACTCAAAGCCTCTTAACTTGGAAAGGACCACTTACTTCACAATCTTTTGAATTTCGATTCACGCCTACTAGTCACATGTACTATCTTCTGGAAAGCTCTGGACCTCCATTTCATTTTCCTACTTTGATCATTCATGTATGATGATTTTGATTTGACAATGCAAACTTCTTTTCTTGGCCAGGATTATTTTACACCACCACGAAGATTTTGATTTGATAATTTCAACTATTTTCCTTGGCCAGAATTATCTTACACCAACATGAATCATCAATCGTGGAGTTACACGTGCTCCTTTCACCTTTCTCCCTCATAAACATAAAATCATAAATACAGAATCCTATCCTAATCTTTAGAGAGCTAGTGTATTAGTGGACAGTTGTTGAAGGAAGCTGATCACACATAGAAAATTGATTAGATGTTTCATCCTTCTTTCTTTTGAACCAGAACACTTTTGACAAATTGTCATCTTGTGCTGACACTAATTTTCTCTGCTGATAAAAATAATTCTATCAGTCCTTTATATATCAAAAGCTTTTTTTTTTTTTTTTTTTTTTTTTTAGATATCCTTAGTTGTGAGCGGGAGGATTTGAGTTTTGAATGCTTCCCATTGAAAACACTGGGAAATCCATGCGTGTTGAACTACAATTAATGGAAAAGAAAGTTTTTAGGGAAAAAAATATATATATATTTTGATAATTTTTTTCATTCTTTATAAAAATGATGTTAAAATTTTTCTAAAATAAATTATTAATAGACACTCGTTATTACGATCCTTAATCTAAATATATGAATGTTAGCCATCCTTAATTGAACGAGCTCATTCATGTGTGACCTCTTTACGTCCTATCACAATTAAAAAATTCCCAAATTACTGAAATTCGAGCACGTTTTCTCTTAACAAACGTGTAAAAAGGATTTTGCACTTTTTTTTGTCTTAAAGTTCAATTATTATGCAGGGGGCTCACTTGAAAAAATGGAATCAGAATAGTTGAGTATGACTCACATGCTTTTATAAAGATAGATGGGATTTGAACTATATTTTTAGTTGGCTTTACATTTTATGAGGGACAATGATTATAATTCTATTTTTTTCTTTTTTTTTTTTTTAATGTTTGGTTGGTTTAGGGGAATCGAACCCCGAGCTTGACAAGGCACTGAGAAGAACATGCTGGAATTTACCACTTTGCTAGGTTGGGCACAAGGCCCGGTGGTGAGGGACAATGATTATCTCATGCGCACTATTACACATTTCATATACCTCTTTGAAATAAAAATAAATAAAAATAAAAAGAGATTTTCAAAAAATATTTGAGAAAAAAGTCCTAATTCCATATACCTCTTTGAAATTTTACCACAATTTTAAAAATATTTACTCCTAAGTTTGCAATGATGAGTATGTAAAAAGATTTTACCATTTTGAGTGTTGAATAAGAAGTTTTGTGTACAATTGTTCATGGGTTGATTTGATTAGGTTTGGTGTTAACTAGTGAAGATATGACTTGAAACCCAATTACATTGGAGGGTTCAAGTTACATTGTTGGTTAACAAGTTATTCATGTACCCAAATTCAAATGACTCAAACCGATACTTTGGTTTTATTATAAAATTGTGATTTACAAATATATTTTTATGTTGGCTTTAATTTATTGTCAAATTTAATTGTAATTTTATTAAATTTACTCTTTTCTCTATATTTTTGTGAGATTTAATGTTTAAATTGGGTGTTGTGTTTGAGAGATTGGTTGAAGATTCTATGAAGATGAATCCTTGTGTGACTAAACCCTATTTGAGATGGATAGATCCAACCCTTAAAAAGGCCTTTCTTTGAGAAGTAACTATGCATTTTGGAATTTGAAGAGCTTTTTTTGCTATTGATGAGTTGGATCTGATAATGGTTAGGTGAGTCATTCACGAGTTGCAAAACTCTTTGCAAATGCCAATGATGATTTTGATTATGTCTTTTCACATACCTTTACTAATACTATATAAACCCCTATTAGGCATAGAAAATTGTAAAAAAAGAAAAAAAAAGTTTTTTCAAAGAAATTTTTGAGAGAGCCCTAGCCAAACACTTGAGAGTTAGAGATTGTTTACCCACAATCATCTACACCATTTCTCTAAAGTTTCCTTTACTCCTACCTCTCCATCTACACATCCTTGAGAGTTCTTAGCCCAAACACTTATCTCACCCATTTTGAGTGTTGAGAGAAGTTTTGGTGTCAAAACTATAAATGGAAAGCATTGGAAGAAGCCATTGAGTGGTGGATGCAATTTGGAGCTAATTGCAAGATCCAAACAACTAGTGAAAATATGACTCCATGAGCCCAAGAATTGATAAAAAGACTTTAAGCAAGAACTTGGAGGGTTCAAGTACATTGGGTAGATTAGGCTTTTTTTAAAAGCCTAATTTTATTTATTCATGTACTTCAATTTTATTCATTATTGAATCGAATATTTATGTTTGGCAATATTTGAAAAGGTTTTTCAAGTCCATGGCAAAAATATTTTTCAATGGAATTTGCTCTTCAATAACACATCTCAATGTTATCTTGTGTATGCATCTCTCTTCCATACTCTTTAAGCTTTACATTTATTGTTTATTGTACTTGCTTATACCTTAGAGTAGTGTTTAGGTTTTATTGTATATCATTTACTCTTGTTACCATGGCAAAAAGTTAAGTTAAATCTTAAATGCAATCTTGAGGATTATGTTCCGTAATTTAATATTGTGGGTCTAAATTGGCTATAGTATTTTTCACATTATTTGAGCTTTCAATTATTGTCCTAGTTGGTATACTTTTTGGATTTCTTTATCCTTGTGTGATCCTAGACCCTATTTGAGATGGATAGATCTCAATCTCTGAGCGCACCTCCTTTCTTTGATGGGAGTAACTATGCGTTTTGGAAAGTACGTATGTGTGCTTTTCTATGTGCTATTGATGAGACTGTTTGGGACTCATCTTTCTGATAATGGTTGGGTGAGACCAACAACACCTAACAAATTGATGTTGGGACTAAAAAAGGTCGTGATTCATGTGCCAAGCTTTGGCAAATGCTAATAGCAAAGCTATTAATACAATTTTTGTGGTGTTTTCACAGGGGGTGTTAAATGAATTTCATAGGATCTCTCATGATTGAAGACCGCTCAAAAAATAGTCAAGTGGAAAATTCTTGAGACCATTTATGCAAAGGGAACCAAGAAGGTTAAGGCAACCCCTAAAATTGCAAATGCTCACTGATTCATCATTTGAGTGGAAGTGAAGATGAGTCGTTCAACTCTATTCTATGGTAGACTCAATGAGATTGTCATTGCTAAGCTCAATCTTGGAGAAAAGATTGAGAATGCCAAAGTTGTAAGGAAAGTCTTAAGATCCTTACCCAAAACCTTCCTAGCCAAAGTCACTGCCATTGAGGAGAGTCAAGACTTGGATGAGATCAAGATATAAGAGCTTGTCGGTTCTCTTCAAACTTATGATCCTCCATTTTTTCTTCCTACGGAGCCTTTAATTTTTATTTTTCTTTCTTGTTGAAGGGTAAGATCTAGATTGAAATCACTTACTCTCAAAACTATAAATGAGAGACAAATAAGTGATTCCTTGAATGAGGATAATGTTGAGAAAGAGGTGGCTTATCTTGCAAGAACAAACTTACCGCTAGAAATTCGTTTTCCTTGGACTATCAAAAAGATGAAAAACAATGGGAAGTCATTTAACATAAATTGGGAAAATTCTCATCCTTCAAGAATTATAAGAAAGACTTCAAGAAGAAGGATCTCAAGAGCCCATAGTTGAGTCATCACCACATTTCCCAAAGGCATTGTTTCCCCAACACTATGAATGCAATGGACAAGGGCATTTGAAGAAAGAGTGTCTAAACTATTTGAGAGGAAAGGTAAGGTGCTAACAACCACCCTTAGTGTTTCGAAGAGCTTAAACTCGGATTCTAAAGAAGGATGTGATGGTGATGGTAACTACTTTGCATTTATAGCAATTACCTCGATTGATTCAAAAGAAAAATTGAGAGAATTGGTTGAGGAACTCGTTGTACAAACCGATGTTGAAGAAGATGAAGTTTCGGATGGTGAGGAAGTGTACCTTAATGAAGGTGATAAGAAACTTCAAGATGTTTATTGTAAAGTTGTGTTTTACAACTATATTTTATGTTGGCTTTAATTCCGTGTCAAATTTGATTGTGATTCTACTAAATAATTTCCTTGTATTTTTGTGGAATTTAATGTAAAGGGCTATGTGTGAGAGTTTGGTGAAGATTCTATGAAGATGAGGATTTTGAGACTAGCTCGCAACTAGCTCGCATGAGTGCCAACTAATGAAATAGACCACATGAGAAGCACATGTTGGAATTTGAAGAGTTTTTGACTGACTAGATTTTGCAAGTCATTCGTGACTTAAGCCAAGTTGCAAGTGACCCGCGAAACTCTCTCTGCTGATTACTTTGATTGTGTCTTTTCACATTCCTTTACCAACATTATATAAACCCTCATTACCCACGAAATGTAAGAAGAAAAAGGAATCTTTACAAGAAGCTTCTAAGAGAGAAAACCTTAGCCAAACACTTGAGAGTTAGAGATTGTTTACCCATAATTGTCTACATCATTTCTATAAAATTTCCATTACTCCTACCTCTCCATTTACATATCATTGAGAGGTTCTTATCCAAACACTCACCTCACCCATTCTGAGTGTTGGGAGAAGTTTTGGTGTTTATGGGAAGCATTGGAAGAAGCCATTGAGTGGCAAATGTAATCGGGCAAATTTGCGGGATCTAGATAACTAGTGAAGACAAGATTCGAGAAGTCCATTAATAGCTGGGGTTTGGAGGGCTCAAGTACATTGGGTAGATTAGGCTTGGAGGGTCTTTTTGATATTCATGTACTCCAATTTATTCATTAGTGGATCGATTTCAACTTGGAAGGCCATGGAGAGGTTTTCGTCAAGTACTTCGGTTTCCTCTTCAATAACATATTTTGATGTTATCTTGTGTTTGCATCTCTCTTCCCTATTCTTTGAAACTTTACATTTATCACTTATTAAACTTGAATATACATTAGAGTAGTGTTTGAGTTTATTGCGCATCTTTTACTACTTCGCACTTAGTTAAATTAGAGTAAAAGCAAATAAGCCGTAATTTAAAATTGGGGTTCTAAACAAGTATTAGTGTTTCTACACTAATTGAGCTTTCATTTATGAAGCATTGCTTGAGGATTATGGCAAGTATGCCAAAGTTGCTAAGAGTGCGGTCAAGAAGATGAAGAGAATTGAAAAAGACCATAAATCCACTCTTGCACAACTCAAGGATGCCAAATGTGAAGTTGAAGACTTGAAAAGAGGTGTTGAATGCTTACTTAAAGATCAAGTTTCTTGAACTTGAAGTGATTCAAGCTAATGTTAAAGTAGAGCACATCACAACCAAGAAGCTTGATAATGTTCTTTCATCTCAAAAGCCTTTTTCAGACAAAACCAAACTAGGTTACACCGGTGAAGGAAGTTCAAGTGAAGAACCAAGAAGGGAGATGAAATTCATATTAGTAAAGGTTGTGGAAAAGCCCAAGATTGAGATCCCTATCATTAAGAAGTAGGACATTGAGCCAAAATCAAAGGCAAAAGGAAAGTCACTGCCTAAGAGTTAAAGGGGACCTCAAGTGAAGCATTTTTATCACCATTATGGTATTCGAGGGCATACAAGACCAAATTGCTTCCAACTTCACACTCTCAAAATGGCTGATTCTCTCGCATGCTCAAGGAAATGAAAGAAGAATGCCAAGAGGGAAGCAAGCTAAGGGAGAAAATGATGGTCAATTCATTGGAGATGTCATGGAAATGCTTAAGAACATCTCATCATGCCTAGCTAGCTTCACCTTGAGGTTTAAGAGTTATGTTGGTCATACCCCCCTCCTTCTAAGGATCTCACCCAAAGCACTCATGCGGTGTGGGCGAAGAAGGGTACTCAAGCATGATTCATCCACTATGCCCATGCATTAATACTTCCAATGTTTTAGGGTTATAGTATCATGCATAATACCATGGGCACTCTTCTTGCTACAATGCTTCTTCTCTATCATGTTTCTTTTAATGTTTTTTTTTGTTTAAAAGGTTGTTTTATTTGTTGATCTTACTTTATTGCTTTTTTTTTTTTTTTTGTGTGAGTAAAAATCCAAAAACTCATAAAAAGTAAAAAAATCTCAAAAAGTTTGATTGCTTTTGTTGTGTCATATCACATGTGATTTTGGCTTAGTACCTTCATACTAATGGCATAGTATATTTCTGAGCTTAGCTTGTTATGGATGCATATATTGAATGTGAGTAAAATCTAGAAATCTATGTTTGATTGTTGTAAATAGATCTTCAAGCTTGTCATAAATGTCTAGCCAATAGTCTTAATTGATCTTGATACATGCATAGACTTGATCCTATATATCTTCTCACATTTATTTTTATGTCAAAAAACTCTTCAAACATCAATTTCTAAAAGGAGAAAGAGTTGAAAAAGCCTTGTTTCGAAAACTAGTTAGACTAGGAAAATGTGGAGCAAAAATGTATTCAAATTGTTTGATGCCAAAGTTAAAGGCTTATTCTTCAAAGAAATATAAAAATTTCATGGCATCGTTGCTCAAAAATTGAGTTGTATTGATAAAAAAGTATAAAAAATGGAAGTCAAATGAAAAGCTTTCAATCATTGTAAACATTTTGGTGAGGAGTCATATATGTTCATATCTATTAATGAGATTGGTCATTTGACTTCATGCTATTTGTGTATGACTTGATTGAATTGACCATTGAAGGTTCATACTAGACTATGAACTAATTCCTACTTTATACTCACACACAACACACAAGTCTAATGTTTAATAAATATCTATTTCATTTGTGTGATTGTATGTGTTTAAATGTGATGTGTGTATGCTTAATTGATTGATGATTAAACCAAAAAGATTTTTGAGTATTTTATTTGTTTCTCGAAATGATTTTTGTCTCTTTGGTTGTGAAAGTTTTTCTCAAAATGTCAAATTATTTATGTTGAAAAACTTTGTGTTTAGCCATTTTGCGACTCCTTTCACGCAAGTGGTTCCAAGTCATGAGATTTTTTAGATATTTCAATTTTTAAAAATTTCAAGTAGAGAGTTTTGCGGCTCCTCGTGAGTTCTTTGCGACTCAACCCCGACTCGCAAAATTCTACCCCTATGCATCTGCACATTTTGCAAGTAGGCTCACATCTGGTTTTGCGAGTCACTGTCTCACAAAATGTAAAAAAAAATAATGTTTGAAGGGCTCGAAAATTCAGTTTTCAAAATCTTGTCTTTTTGTACTCCACGACTCACACCCACCAAAACTCAAAATTTCTTCCAAAACTCAACCAAACTCTTTTGGATTTCTATTCTAATACTTCTCTAAGGTATTTTTCATCTCTTTTAATCTTTCAATTTCTTAGATTTTGTTTTAGAATGCTTAAAACTTAGGGTTGGGGTTTATTTGTGTGGGGTTGGGAAAACTTAATTTCTTGTAAAAGTTTTAAATTTTGTTGATTTGGCTTAGTCCCATTTGTGTTGATGTTGTTTGTGTTGGCCCCTTGTGGCATTTTAACATGTATTTGAGGCATATTTTCATATGTTCATGCTTTTTTTTTTTCTTATATAGGGTAATTGTATGCATGCAGAGTTTTTGATAAAATGCTTTTAGGTATTTTTGCACATGTTTGGACTCCAATGATTACCAAAATTTGGGGATTGTCATGTTTACTTAATTGTAACCTATTCTATCATTGCTTGTGTGTTTTACACACTTTGCCCCATGGGTGTTTGTTCATGCTTTGCTCATGCATTGCATTTGATGCACACACCCTATCATAATTGACATGTCATGCATATTTTCATGCCCTTTGTCTAATTAGACTTCTAGCATTTTTTTCATGTCTTTGTGTTTTAGTATATGCTCTTTTACTTAGTTTTTAAGAGTTGTTTACTTGGTTTTTGTTCTAACTTGCATTTAATCAAGTTTGTTGCCATTTTTGTGTATGGTTTCTGTTTGTTTCTTTTTGTAGATGTCTCCTTGCAAGAAAACCACTACCAAGAAACCTCTTAAGTGTCAACGATACAAAGAGCATCGCTTTCGAAATAGAGATGTATTTGAGGCATTCTCGAAATTCTATAAGGAAGTGGTGATTATTGTGGAAAGAGAGGTGGACCTTGAGTCTCTTGAGAGCACCTTCATTCCTAATGTGTTCAGAGACCACACTTGGGCTCCTCTTCTCATAGGATTAGTAGAGGTGCATGATATCTTAATTCAAAAGTTCTTGTTGAATGCCCTTGTGGAAGGAGATCACCTCAATTGTTAGGTGAGAGGAAATGAGTTCTCTATCTCAACCATGTCAATCCAAGACTTGCCGCAAATTTGACCAGTGATCCCCGAGTCTTTTCTTCCTCATGACAAGAGAAAAACACCAATTTCGGAAGAAGTTCCGGATCTTTGGGGAGAACGGAAGAGACAATCCCTACACACTACTAGCTTCTCTTCGGATATGAAAACATTGGCCTACATCATGCTCTTCAACCTCTACTAGTGCAGAATCTAACAACTCTTTCTCAACCACGAGCATTATTTCTTCATGACTTGTACAAGAAGAAGGACATTGACATTTGTGCTCATATCTATCATCTTCTGCAAAGTGTGTTAGCAAGAAGAAGACTTGGATGACTCTTCCATTCCCGGGATTGATTATGTCTATCTTGCATCAAAAGAGGGTCAAGATTCCTTTAGGTTTGCCAATCATGAAGAGGGAAGATCCTATTTTTGCTCAAACCATGACTAGGAGTAGAGCTTGACTTTGTGGTCTTGAAGAGGAAGAAGGAGCACTAAGTGAGGACACTTTGCTTATGAGGGTGGCAACACTTATGATGAGATTAACAACTTCACCCTTGGACTAGAAGATATGGACACCTAACCTACTTAGGCTCAACCCCAAGAGCGCCTATAGGCTTAGCCTCAGGTGTAGCCACAAGCACCATCTCATGCTCCAAATCGCCTTGATCTTATTCTCGACCGTCTAGATCCTTTGGTAGCAATCATTTGATGAGCATTCTATCTACTCCACATATCAATTCACCTACCTCCAAGAGCAAAGCACCGCTCTCTCTACCCAAATACAAGATATGGGGAGCAAAGACTAGCATCTTTGGCCATTCTAGTCAAAAAGGGGAGTGGTATTAGCTTGAGGGGGAAAAATTTTGAAAGAATTTAGAAACTTTGCTCTTTTATAGCTTATTTACATTGCTTTATTTAAAGCTTTAAGTACTTTAGTCTAAAACTATGTTTTCTTTAGTACTTGTGTATCTTGTTTTTTATATCCGTTTCTTGATGCTTTTAGTTATCTATTGCCTCTTGCTCTAGTTTCTTTAATGCATCATGTGTTTGTTGCACATGCAATTAATTTTTGCATTAGTCTTAATTGCTTGTGTGTTTGGATGTTCATTTACTCATTAAAAGTTCGTTGTGGTCATTTCTTAATGACTATTCATGTTTAATCAAGCTATTTTATATGTTCATATATCATTTGTATTTTCTGGATCACATTTTACTTGCTCTATATACATGCCTTGTGTTCTACTTGTCTTGAACTTAATGAATCAATTTATTATGTGCAAGTGTTTCAAGATACATGTGTATATGGTTCAAGTGCTTCATAGGTTTTAGATTTAGGTATGAGTGAGTTTTGCCTCTATTCCCAAACTCACATTTCAAGTTTAGAGTTTGTTTAAGGGTTTTGTCACTGAATAGCCAAATGGGGAGATTGTAAAGTTGTGATTTACAACTATATTTTTATGTTAGCATTAATTTTGTGTCAAATTTGATTGTAATTCTATTTAATCATTTCTTGTATTTTTGTGGGATATAATGTAAGGGTTGTGTGTGAGAGATTGGTGAAGATTCTGTGAAAATGAATAATTCACGACTAGCTCGCAACTGGCTCGTAAGTGCCAACCCGTGAAAAGGCCATGTGAGAAGCATATGCTGGAATTTGAAGAGTCTTTGCCAAGTTGGATTTTGAGAGTCATTCACAACTCGAGGCCAAGTTGTGAGTGACCCACGAAACTCTCTACCTAATAAATTTGAGTATGCCTTTTCACATACCTTTACCAATACTATATAAACCCTCATTACTCACGAAATTGTAAAAAAAAAAAAAAAAAAAAAAATAAAATAAATCAAGGAGTTTTTTCAAAGAAATTTTAAGAGAGAAAACCCTAACCAAACACTTGAGAGTTAGAGATTTGTTTACCCACAATTATCTACACCATTTCTCTAAAGTTTCCTTTACTCCTAACTCTCTATCTACACATCCTTTAGAGGTTCTTAGTCTAAACACTTACCTCACCCATTCTAAGTGTTGAGAGAAGTTTTGGTGCATATGGGAAGCATTGGAAGAAGCCATTGAGTGGCGGATGCAATTTAGAGCTAATTGTGGGATCCGAACAACTAGTGAAGACATGGCTCCATGAAGCCCATTGGTAGCAAAAACTTAAAGGGTTCAAGTACATTGGGTAGACTAGGCTTGAAGGGTCTCTTCATTATTAATGTCCTCCAACTTTATTCACTATTGGATCGATTTTGGCTTGGAGGGTCGCAGAGAGGTTTTTTGTTGAGTACTTGATTTGCTCTTCAATAACACGTTTCGGTATTATCTTGTATTTGCATCTCTCTTTCCTACTTTTTAAACTTTAATTTATTATTTATTGTACTTGCTTATGCCTTAGAGTAGTGTTTTGGTTTTATTGCGTATCATTTACTCTTGTTCCACACTTAATTAAGTTAAGTAAATTGACTATAGTGTTTCACACTATTTAAACTTTCAGCTATGATACATTGATACATTTATCAAAGTCATTTGTGAATGATCAGGTCAGACGATTTAGGCAAAGTTGGCTAGGTATTTGAGTAGCCCTACTTTATGAGTTGTAATGTGTGGTGTGATGTGAGCATCGTTTGTAAATCTTGAGGGTTTTTTTTTTTTTCCAAGAAATGAGGCATTAAATCAAGGGCTAGTAACACTTTGAATATATTTCAAAAGTACTCAAAATTCTTGATAGGGCAGAAGGGCCAAGATTCATTAATTTCTTATATTTTTATTAATCACAATCAATACGTTAAATGATCATCCATGATAATAAATATCATTTATTTGAGAATGTTGGTGAAATACACATTATTTCCCATTCATAAAATTATATATTTAATTATAATAGAAAACCTCATTACGGGTTCCAAGTTCATCACAGGTTTTAGATTTAGGTATGAGTGAGTTTTGCCATTGTTTCTAAACTTATGTTTAAGTCTAAAGTCTATTATAAGATGTTTTTGTCATGGAATAGCCAAAATGGGAAGATTGTTAAGTTATGGTTTTTGACATAACATTTATATTGGCTTTATTTCATGACAAAAAGTGTTGTAATTTCATTAATTTGTTTCCTTATATTTTATGAGATTTAATTGTAATGGATTTAGTATTAAGTTGGTGAAGATTGCTCAAGACAGTGAAGTTCGTGACTTGCTAACTCACGAGTGGACAACCCGTGAAAGGTCACGTAAGAAGCATATTTGGAATTTGAATAGTCTTTTGCCAGACTGTATTTCGCAAGTCACTTCACACTTGGCCAACTCGCGAGTGACTTGCAAAACTCTTTGCCTGGAATAATTTTAAGTATGACTTTTATACCCTTTACCCATACTATATATACCCTTATTACTCACAAAATTGTAAGGAGGCTATTCAGAAAAAAACCTTTGAGAGGTTTCTACAACACCCACCTTGTTAGAGAGAGCTACTCACCCTCAAGAGAGAAATCCTTATAGTCTCTTCTCCTCACCTTTCCCATTGTCATACCTTGAAAGAGATTTGTACCCAAACACAACCCCCACCTATTCAAAGTGTAGAGAGTGTTTTAGAGTTTGGGAAGTATTGGATATTTTTCAAAATAAGCTGGTAAGGCTTGGCGGATGCAATCGGGTAGTATTGCGGGATCACGGATAACTAGTGAAGACAAGACTTTGAGAAGTCCGTTGGTAGATAGAGCTTGGGAAGCTCATGTACTTTGGGTAGATTAGGCTAGGAGGGTCATTTTGGTATCCTTATACTCCAACTTTTTCACTAGTGGATCATTTCAACTTGGAGGGTAGTGGAGAGGTTTTTCGCCGAGTTCTTGAGTTTCCTCTTCGATAATACATTGTTGTGTTATCTTGGGTTTGCTATTCTTTTACCCACTGCTCTTTCCATTTTAGCATTGCACTTATTTGTTCATCCATTCAATTTTTGAGTGCTTCAATCAATTAATTTGCTAATCACATATATTCTCGCATCAAGTGTGTTTAGATTAAAATTAATCAAGCCATAATTAAGAATTGGGGGTCTAAATAAGTTATAGTGTTTTACACTATTTGAACTTTCAATTAGCATTTATTGTTGTCACAATCTTGTTGAGTCACATCAACTAGCATTTCGATCCACTTTAGTCCATTTTTGTCCAAATTGATCCACTTAGGTCCATTCAGTCCAATCTGGTCTAGTTTGACCCATTTTAGTCTAGTTTGGTCCATTTTGGTCTACTTTGATCCATTCTGTCCATTTCGATGAATCTTTGGGATGAGAGATTTTTGTAGAAAGAAGAGTTGTTTTATTGAAAATTATGTTACATTCTCAGTGTAATGTTGATATAATTTTTTTTTTATTATATATAAAATTACATTTTTCTTATGTTATTAAAGTCTTGTATTTTTTTCTAATGCAAATAATGGATTTACTTATATCCGTTTCCTCTTTATGTCATTTGAGAAGTATAGAGGAATGAACCGTTTGTAAGGGGCCCTAGAAACAAAGTCCAACCACATATTACAATATTTACAAATTATCTTTTTATATAATAATTGAATGTAAAATCCATTATATTTCCTATTAAAAAAAAAAAAAAAAGTTTACTAAATTTAAAACAAATTCAAATAAAAAAAAAAATTTAATTTAGAAAATCTAATATATTGTGCCAAATATAATTTGTTATAAAATAATCACATCATTTTAAGTAGGGTTTGAGACAAACGGGCAAAATGGCGAAATAGAACTTTTTCGTGAAATACTTAGTAAAATAGCATTGTTCATAAAATATGTAACAGAATACCACCCTTTTGGAACTTGATTTTTAGAAATCGTGTTCCACATATAACTCAATTTTAAGGAGATCAAGTTCCATGAGTTTTTGGCCACGATGGCAACTAGTGATGTGGCTTTTCACAATAAAAAATGCCACATTGAACTCAATTTTTGTGAAAATTGAGTGGAACTTGATTCTTAGAAAATCAAGTTCTTGTAAATTTTTTTAGAAAAATATAGTGGAACTTTTTTTTGTTTTGTGTAAATTTTTTTTTTTTTTTTTAAATAGTGGAAAATGCCTATAAGGCATTTTATCAAACACCTTACATGCAAATATACCATTTGTATATGAAGCAATGCATGAACATGTGAAAATCTACCTTTTTCTACATGTTTAACTATTTGACAATGACCAACATTCAAAGAACTTCATAAAATAAAAAAAAAAAAATGGATAGGAAATTTGACAAGAAATTATGTTCCCATAGAGTGAAGTCCAACGTAAGATCCTTATACTATACTTAAGATAAATTTAAATTAATACTATTTTTGGTCACTTCACCAATTAAATGTTCATACTTGAAATTAGATATCTTAATTTGATAATTGCACCTTCAATTTCACATAAAAGTATTAAGAAAACCAAAAGCCCCAAATTGCCCTAAACCCTAATCTTAGCAATTTTAATTCTTTGATTAATCCCAAATCTATGATGATTTCATCCCATTGGTGTTAAAAACCCTCAGTAGATATCCTAGTTTCATATTATTTCATCCAATTTAATTAAACCTCTTACCAAATTGAAAAACCTTAATTCTCATAATAAACATGTTGCTTTAAAACCCATTGTCTGTTAAATACCTTCAAAACTGTCAAAATATGACCAAATTGGGAATTTAAATCTTTAATTGGGACCCTTAATTGCATTCTTAATCAACCAATTTTAATCTATTAAAAGCCAAATCACAAAACTCCCAAATCTAAGTATAAAACCCTAATTTTAAGAACACCAAAAGCCCCAAATTGGCCTAAACCCTAATTCTAGCAATTTTAACTCTTTGATTAATCCCAAATCTATGATGATTTCGTCCCATTGGTATTAAAAACACTTAGTAGATATCCCAGTTTCATATTATTTCATCCAATTTAATTAAACCCCTTACCAGATTGAAAAACCTTAATTCTCATAATAAACATGTTGCTTTAAAACCCATCTTCTGTTAAATACCTTCAAAACTATCGAACTATGACCAAATTGGGAGTTTAAATCTTTAATTGGGACCCTTAATTGCATTCTTGAGCAATCAATTCTAATGGACTAAAAGCCAAATCACAAAACACCCAAATTTAAGCATAAAGCCCTAATTCTAATATGCAAGATCTCTAATAATATGTTAATAAGAAAATTTTCTGATCATTTGGTTGTTTAAATCTTTAATTTGGGTGCCTAATTTCATGATTTATTTATCAATTAAATGAAAATATAAGTTGTGGGGTATTTTACCCATAAAGCTATTTGTCCTCTTTGGGGAGCCAAGCCCGCAAGGTTTTTGTTCTCGACCCCGAGTGTGGTCTTTGGGATTTTCATCTCGGGCACTTTGGCCGATATTGGCTTGACACCCTAGTCCCACATCGGTTAGAGATGCGCCCCACTCATGGTTGCTCCAAGGGCTTATAAACCGTGAGTGGGGCGTATCTCTAACCGATGTGGGACTAGGGTGTCAAGCCAATATCGCCCAAAGTGCCCGAGGTGAAAATCCCAAAGACCACACTCGGGGCCGAGAACAAAACCTTGCGGGTTTGGCTCCCCAAAGAGGACAAATAGCTTATGGGTAAAATACCCCACAAAAAGGCGCTTTTGAGGGGATGTGCCCCATCAAGAGTATTGTCCGCTTTGGGGCAAGGGTGGGATTGGCCCTACCATGTCCGCACCGCATGATACCCGCATGGCTTTGTTACCCTCCAGGGGCACGCCTCTACCACTACTCCACATGCGTAGTAGTGGTACACTTATAGTCGCTCCAGAAGCTTACAAACCATGAGTGGGAGGGTTACTTAGGTGATGTGGGACTCGGGTGTCAAGCCCATAGGGTGAAAATCCTAAGCTCCCACCCCTTCATGACAAAACCGTGAGGGACCGGCTCCTCAAAGCGGACAAAAACTGCTTAATGCGGGAAGTGTTCCCACATAAGTGTAACATAGAAACCCCTAAATCGTGCCTTATGTGTAACCCTAACTTAGGGTTTCTCTAATTCTAACCAAAACAATAGGATTTAAGTAAAATTGACCTCAAATTGGTGGGGGGGGAGCTTGATTACTTACCAAGGGAGTGTTTGATTGAAATAAATATGCCTAGGTGCCAAAATGGGAAAAAATAAATAAATATAAATGCTGAAATGTGGTGACCGAAACTCAAGGGACAGCGGTGGAGGGCTGGGTTGAGATGAAAGGAACATCATTGACCGAGTAATCTATATATATATAAAACCGAAACTTTTGGAGCTTCCACAATTTTCCACGTCAAGACAATATTAATAAAAAAAACAAAAAAAAAATAAAACAAATAAAAGGCAAAATAAAACTTTTCTAAAACCCTATAAACTTTTCTCCCCCAACGCTCCCTCGGTCCCACGACAACCCACCTTCCATCCAAAGACACACCACTTCTTCCATCAAAAACACAAATTCCTCCGTCAAAAGATTCAAAACCCACCATACCCACAATCCAATAAATATCTCCTTCCTTAGACCCACGGCAAAACCCACCTTCCATCCAAAGAACACCACTTCTACCACCAAAAACACAGATTTCTCAATCATTAGACCCACGGCAAAACCCACCTTCCATCCAAAGAACACCACTTCTACCACCAAAAACACAGATTTCTCAATCATTAGACCCACGGCAAAACCCACCTTCCATCCAAAGAACACTACTTCTGCCACCAAAAACACAGATTTCTCAATCAAAACCACCATACCCACTATACCCACAAATCAACAGAGATTGTTTTTGGCCAATCCCCTTCTACTCCCTCCAAAATGCAGACCCACCCACAACCGCAAGCCACAAACCGCCGCAAACCCACCAACAACCGCAAGCCACAAACCACCAACATGCAACCTCAACAACCCACAAACGCCGCCGAGAACAACGCACCCCAACCCTCCCGTCGACAATACACCATCACACCCAACCCACCCGTCGAAACCGGCCCAAAGGTAACTAAGTTTGGTTAGAAATCAGTGTTTTTTTCATTTATTTTTGTAGATAAGTTTTGGTAATGAAATTGGTTTAGAAATCAGTAACTATAAACAAATTTAATTAGGACTCTATAACCAAAAATATATACCCGTACTCATAATGTATTTTATTATTTAGTTATATATATTATGCATTATACTAAATGGTTGATTTTCATGTTGGATTTTCTGTTCCATTCTCTGTTGAATATATACTCTGCCCCTTTTCACTCAGTTTTCTCTCCCACAACCCTGTCGGCACTTGGGTTTCTACCCCTATCGAATTTTTATTTTTATTTTTGGTAGCTAATTTGAGTTTGGGATGAGTTTGTAGAGAAATTCAGGTTTGGGTTTGAGAATATCTGCTTATTCATGGCTGTATTTTGATTGAAATCAGAGAAGCACCCAACACCCGAGGCGAGAACAATCCCACTTGAATGGTTGCCTTAGTCCCCTCTTGTTAAGTGAATCCTACCACAGGTCCATCTGTGGCAGAGGGTATGGCTTCCTTTTCAGTTGTCATCATTGGCCACTTGGCCTCACCAGGTCTATCTCTATCTCTCTTCAAATTTAGACTCTCTATTCTATAAATTTTTTCCCTTTACAAGATATATTTTTATGGTGGAATGCTTGTGATTAAGATGACTGATATTTAGGTAATTGTTAACTGAAGCTTGGTTTTATGTTTAGTTTAATTGTTTCATCTCAATACTTTCATTGTTTTTATTACTTCTTTATTTGATTTTAAGAGTAGCATCTACATTTTTGAGGGGTTTTGTTTGATCCTTATTTTTAGTTATGCTAAGGTTTGTATTTTTAATTTTGGTATAACCATGGAAGCTAAGATCCATAGCTATCGACCTACTACTCGACTTTTATTTTTGCTTTCTACCATGCACATCGAAGGACCAAGTCCATAGAGTTTAGAAGCTATCTACAAATTCCAGCAATAGCAAAGTGCATAATTGAAAAGGTAGAGCTATGTTTTTACTTCTTCCATATCTATTTTTGAAGTATATTTTGTGCAAATATTGGGTTATTTTCATTGTTACCAAGAAAAGGATTAAGAAGGTTACTTATTGATTAAACTAAATAAATGAATAACAGGGTTGAAGGGTTGATTGATACATGATTGCATGTCATAACACTGAAGATATGGCCCTAGGTAGTACATTGGAGAATTTAAAATCCATTGCATAATATTTATACGCAATTGAATGTCCAAGCAATTTGATTACATTTAAAAAAACTGAAAATTATACCTTTTCATTAGGCCTATTAAAGGAACCATTTTATTTTTCTTAAATGGGTATTTCTATTTTGTTTCAGTGTGTTATTGTTGCAAACTTAAAAACCGCTGGTATGGTTGCACATTTTGGAGAAGAATAAAGATTACTCCAAAAGCATTACCAAGAAATTTTTTAATTTCTTTTTAAAACTGTCTCCATTGTTTCCTCAAACATTCTGTCTCTGCAGCTCTGCCCTTATTATAAATGCTCCTCTGCAGACTTCATTCAAAATACAAATCAGCAAACATTAGGTGTAGAGAGAGAAATCTGAGGGATTTTTCCATTGTCAGCCTGTTTCCCTCCGCTTTCTAGCTTCAAGCCACCATTATACCTCCAGTAACATTACCGGTAAAGTTTTTAATTTTGTTTTAAAAAGTTGTTGGTAAAAATATGATTTAGGTTTTGGTATTTCAATTTAGGGTTTAGATTTGCTTTTATTTTGGTAGATTAGCCTGGGAGCATTAGTTTGTATGATAAATCTTCAATAGCTTATGATCTTCAAAAACTGAAAATCTTTTTTATTATATTAGTTGGTTTCTCAATTCTAAGAAACTCTTTTTTTTCCCTTTGGTTTCTCAACTCCCTTGAAAGTGTTCAAAGAAATGCTTGAAACAGAACTTTTCATCACCATATTTGATTGGATTGGTGTTGATTGCTTGCTTTCTAATTTTTGGGGTGCATATACTTTAAATTTGTAGAATTTTAGTGTTTTGACTATTTTCAGTTCAACTAAACTAAGGAGGTTGTAATCAAATTATAACATATAATTTAGCAAATGTAAATATTCATTAGGTTAGTTGTAATCAGATATAATGTATAGTTAAGCAACTAAGAGATCAATTTAGTCCAGTATTAAAAGATTAAATGCAAATTATATTCATTTTAAAATATAATGTTATAGCGGCAATATAACCCATGCATTACAAGGTTTGTCACATTTTACACTTAGAAAAAGTAATGCAGCAAAATGGTTGAAATCATGACGAATCCAATCATATTTTAAATTTATTAAGAGATTAGTAAGGACTCTCTGAGATATTCACAAATTCAATGGCCCACCACGCAACCAATGGATCAAATAGATAAATGGATTGCTAGGATAATATTGATGCTACATCTTGTGCTACACTATCTATAGAGGTTTGCTTTGGTATTTCGGTTCTGCAATTTGAATCTAGGCATGTACATTCATTCATTTTACAAGTTCTCGAAAATAACGATTAGTATGTGTAAGTACAAGTATGGTGGAAGCTATGAAGCATTCATTTTTAACAATTTTTTTTTTTCTATTTCTTATATATTATTTTCGTGAATAAAAGGCAATAGAACAATTTAAGTTTATATACACTGCACAATCTATTTGAGAAATTTTGGCTCTTTCTTTGTATTCAATATTTGAAGTTAGGGTAGGTAGATTCGTAGATATATAGTTTAATTATCTAGGGAGGTGGATGAAAATTGTAAGTGACTAAGATAATTGGTTGCCATACATAGAGCTGAATTGGGAAATTGGTGCTGAAATATGTTCGAAGAACTTCATCTTTGAGACTTATTTAAGTTTTTATGTCGCTCCTCTTTCGGATAATGATTCAAAGTAGTTGATTCTTCAAGTGATTTTTATTTGAAACTGATGTAAATTACTTTTAGTTTTTGATAATTAGAAAAAAAGAATGATTGAACTTTTACTTTTAGTTTTAATATAGAGCTATATTCCATTTGTCATCAATAAGTTATTAGCAAGTATGCAGCCATGAAATGCAACAATGACTTTTGTTTATGAGCTACGATGCCACTTGGGTTGATTACTTGATGGACAAAGTAGTCTCTTATTGGTTCTTTTAGCCTTTTCTTTTACTGTGAGATTGATTAATTATCTTTTTATTTAATTATTCCGTGCATCGCACGGGTTAGCGACTAGTATAATATTATACCCAAAGAGATACTGTTAATGCAATTGCAAATTCAACAAAACCTATAAATGCAATGAACTTTTGTCTCATGAAATTTGGTGTACTACCATTTGGATTGGGGAAGCCAATCTTTTCTTGTTAACATGAAATTAATTGGCATGATTAAATTCTGCCTCTATAATGTGGTTTAGCAATGTGAGCTAAAACAAGAAAATTGTTGGTAAAATACCACTTTCAGTAGAGAGACTGGGAAAAAGCCATAACTCTTTCATGTCCTTCCCACGTTTTACAAATGTATTATGTGTCAATGCTGTGATCCTTGAGATCCAATCCCAAAGAAAAATTCTCCAACTCCACGCTCAAAATCTTTAAATAATTGATGGTCCAAGCCTTCTGCAAACGCCTCAAAAAAGATGAAATCATTGTAGCCAGAGCTGTCAACAACAATTTTTTCTTTCGACCTTAAGCTCTAACATGAAAGGAATACAAGGTGTCAGCATTCGGGATCATTACATATTGGTGAAAAGCAGGGCTGAAGGTATCAACACAAAGCATGAACCCTATAATTGCACTGTATTCAGTACAGCAAGACAATTCTGGTTGTAGATGAGTAAGGTGCTATGCTACCTATACTATGTCACTGTGCTAAGGATGTAAGATATGGAAGTTCCTGCCTGTGACATGTTAGCCAATTCTAATTCTTAACCAAAGGATCCATAGCTATCAGAAAATTAAATCAGACAACTTGACAATCTCAAACTTTAGTTAGAGGCAATCTCGGATAGATGTTTTTCTCATATGTGTTTGTTCTTATTTCTCTCTCTCTACCCCCTGCCCCCACTCCCCCTAAAGTAATCATAGGTTGAGCTTTTGCATTGATATCACAAAACTAGTTCAGGATTGAACTCAGAATTCTTTGTATATCTGGAACCTTATCTGAGCAAATTCTTATTGTTAAAAATTCTGTGATCTGCACATTTTCACTTGCTATGTGAATGATATACAATATCCATTAATTCTGGGAAAAAAAGGGAAATTAATCATCCTTGTTGCCATTCACCTCAAATCAGGGTTTTGCACAGTAGCACTAACACTAGTTCAAACACGCACACAAGGACTTTTTTGTACAATTCTCCCCATGTAGAGAAAACCTAGTTAGGGGAGACATGGTTGCAAAAGATGAAATTTTACAATGAAAATTGGTAAATGTTATTGATAATGATACCACACCCATTCAGTATTCACATGTCAGGATTGAATTTTAAATTTAAACAATCAAATGAGAAAAGGCAAGCGATACTTCTGTAATAAAATATCATTATTCAATTCAACCCACTCCAATATTATAAGTCCTTAATTAGTATACCCTGTAAGATAATTTTGAAGGTCCAATCAACAATGGAAAACTTACAAAGAGAGCTCAATAAGAAGAAACAGAAACTTGTAGAGTGAAATGAATTGTTAACTCAACCTTTGTCACATTTGCTTATAAAGGAGCTCTAGTTCCTGCTAATTTTGTTATCCTTCTCTGTCAAGTATTTCAAGGACTATAGATGGGCAGCAATTACCAAAGCGCATAGGCAGCATAATGTAGCATTACCCTTGTAGTATAAATTTCAAGATCCTTGTAGCATGGACTAATGATAGGAATTTAAATTATATATTTCACAATTTTTTGATGGAAACATGATCCATTGTTGGCAGTTGCCACCATTTTTACATTCACCATTGACAGTAAATGTAAATCGATATACTCAATAGGGTCAATATCAAATGTGATTTCTTCTATTTTAATTTCCTTTCAAAACTGAAAACTGAAAATTAAAAAATAAAAATAAAAAGGACTAAGGAGTTATATAATGTTGAAATGAAGACATATATGAGCATATTCTTAGTGCGCAAAAATTGACAGCTTGAATTCAGGAAAACAGATATGATAAATCCAATAAAGGAGAAGCAATGACTGTTAAATTTCTGGTCTCCATTCGATTTTTGTTTTATAATAATATTCCATACAGAACTAAAAGGTACAGAGAATACTGGAATCAAAGAATTATCAATATCAAATCATTCTTCTCCATGACTTGGGATTTAGAAACTATAGTTATAGTCTTGCAACAATTTTCTTCTTTGCAAAGACAGTGGAGTTCCTTACTCAAAGAAAATGGATAATCAATGCTCAGCACATTGTTGTATGAATACGAGTAACTCTAATGGTCTTGATTTACAAGAAATCTCTATCAATTAAGCATGCTGGTTCAAGCAATGACAAAATCATAAATTCAATCAACTTGGATGCTGAAAAAATTGGAGGCTTCTGCTTATACATTCACGGAGTTTGTTGGCTTCCAGTCCAGTTCCTTCTGGCCTCAATCATCCTCTATAGGAATCTAGGAGCTGCCCCCTCCATTGCTACATCATCTGCCACAGTTTTGGAGATGGAATGCAACACACCTTTGGCCAAAATGCAAGAAAGGCTCCACTCGAAGATTATGGAAGCCAAGGCTGCAAGAATCAAAGTGACTTCAGAAACTCTAAAGAGTATGAGAGTGTTGAAGCTGCATCCATGGTAACCCATGTTCTTGAAGAATCTCCTTTATCTGAGGGAAACTGGCTGAAAAGATACCTATTTTCTAGCTCAGTAGTGGCCTTTCTTTTCTAGGCTTCACCAACTTTTGTTTCTATTTTCACTTTTGGAATTTACATAATATTGTACATACTGTTGATAGCAGGAACAGTCCCCTCTGGTTTAGCCACTTTCTGTGTTTTACAAGAACCCATCTACAACCTACCAGAGTTCATTTCAATGATGGCTCAAACAAAGGTCTCTGTTGATCGTGTCCAATAGTTGGAGAAGATCATAAGAAAATAAATTATGATACTTCCATAGATTCCAATATTGCTATTGAAATTGATATTGGGGAATATGCTTGGGAAAGTGATCAAAAATACAGAGACCTACAGTCAGAATTTTGGAGAATATGACAATATTGAAAGGTGAAAAGGTTGCAGTATGTGGTTTTGTTGGGTCAGGAAAGTCTATACTAGGTGAAATTCAAAGGATTTATGGGAGAGGAGTAATAGTTAATGGAAGAAAAGCCTGTGTCCCCCAGAGTGTTGGGATTCAAATAGTTACAATTAGGGAGAATGTCTTGTTTGGCAAAGAAATGAACAAGGCATTCTATGATGATGCATTGGAAGCTTGTGCTTTGAATCAAGATATCAATATTTGGCAAGGCAGAAATTTAAGTGTAGTTGGAGAGAGGGGAATGAACTTAAGTGGAGGACAAAAGCAGATAATCCAACTGGTCAAGGCTATCTATAGTGATGCGGATGTTTATTTCCTGGATGACCCCTTCAGTGCTGCTGATGCACTTGGTATATTAGTCAATTGGAGAATTCTCTCAAGCAATAAGATGCTGTTCTCAACATTACACAAATTCCATATCACCAATGCTTGAAGAACATTTATGTTCAAAATATAGGTAGCTGCCAGTCCTGCTAAGCCTGAGATAGATCATCAAGTGAATTAGTTAAGCGTTGATATTAAAAGAAATCTGAAGATAATGTGTAGGTAGAAACATGCTTGATATGTGTAAATTTCCACACATTAACATTGAAGTGTTTTAATTTTGGGGAGACATAAGAGTTCAATTTCTTCCATTCTTTGAGTTTTATGTAGTTGTCAATTTCTGCACACATTTTTGTAATTTACTTTATTAAGAACAAGAGAGACATGTAAACTTACTGGGGTCAACAGATGACCTTGACAGGCTCACCAAGATGATCAAAACAAGGAAGACAATGAGGTTGAAGATAAAGTTGATCCAAATGCACAACCTTTCCATTGTGGCAGAATTGTGAAAGGCTACCTAAGAATAAGCATTCAGAAAGGTGCAATGAACACCATGTTAGTGATGTAGCATGTTGTAAGAAATGTGAAATTTTTAAAGATTGAAAGAAAAAGATGTGTGCAACATATATGTTTAAAACTATAGTTAGATAAAAAAAAATATAATCTTTTTCATTACGGATTATGTGTAGTGTGATGTTGCTGTACATTCCAACTATATATAAGTTTGATCATAGCAGGTATAACTGGATATCAATGTGAAACACAATAGAATGTGAAAAAGGTAAAAAAAAAATAATAATAATAATAATAAAAAATAAAAAAAATAACAATAAATATCAGAATGCATGTCTAGGCATCAAAGTTGTAAGATCCCCACACAGGCTAAAGGTTGCCTGGACAATTTAATACTCTTTTTCTTCCCTCTTCCATGACATATGAGGAAAAAAATGGCATTTCCAACTGGAATATCTAACTGATTTGAATATAAATGCAAGGAAAAGAGAGATAGGAGATTATGAGAGGCAAATTATTCATGAACTAGGTAGCTTTTTCCCTATTCCACTGCCAGACTCAATTGTTGGATTCATATTCAACCAGTAGGTATGTTAGAAACCTATCCAATAATCATATCCTTCTCTTGTCATATTTGAAACAAGAACTTCATGAACCTTGACATTTATGAGCCATGTGACACAATTGATTCAGTCTCATATTGAGATTGTAACTTTATAACCAACATAATGCCAGACACAATTGAACAAAAGTCCCAGACACAGAGTATTAGCTAAAAGTGTTTATGTTAACTAATTCATAGCTGTTACAGAAGAATGGGAAGAGAGAGATAGGGGTGGGGAAAGTGAGGGAATGTGGAAGCAAGATGCAAGATCAGACTTACAATGTGGAAGCAGAAGCACTTTACAATAATAGACTTGCAAATGTAAAAGAGCAATAAGAAGAAAAAATCACCACCTACTCACTCTTGAATGTCATAAACCCAAATATGTATACATTGATAATCCCATAAAGATTCAAAAACGTTTGCAGAAAAACAGGTAAGAAGCAGAAGACATAAAATAAGAGTGCATGCAAAGAGAGTACAAACCTAATTATCTAATACACTTACATGCACCTAATTATCAATAAGAGTGGATGCAAAGAGAGTACCAACCTAATTATCAATAATCTTTCTTCATAAAACTATAAACTTTGGTGCCTTACAACCATCTGATCCAATGTAGTACAAAATTTGAAAATAGATTCTATAAGATGTTCCAAAAGGCTCCTTGAAAAATAAGCAACCTACTTATGATACAATTCCGGCCAACCTTCTTTTTTTTTTTGGATGGGTAGAAATTCATTAAACGTAGGAACCTCAATGAAATCAAATATTGAAGGTGGTCTACTCACATTTAAGGATAGCCAATAGCATAGTGACCCTAGGAACTGAAATTTAAATCTCTCTAGAGATAATTATTGTTCTTCAAACATCCTGCTATTCCTCTCCCTCCATACATGCATTAAACAAAGAGCAACTTACATGCTCTATTTCTAAAAGTCTTAAAACTTCGATGCTAGCATTGAAGCACTCCTTTCACCATCTTAGGCATCACCCTTTCACCCTAGTAGCTACAAATACAAATTTCCATAAACCCATAGCTACTGGACAATAATGAAGTAGCAAATGATCTACATTTTCATCACTATTTTTACATATTAGACACCATTTTTCCATCACCATGTCTTCTAATTAGATTATATATAGTGAGAATCTTTCCCCAAGCTACCTACTTCAAAACTTTTTAATTCTGGTTGTTCGAGATTCTATTTTCACAGGACAATATACATTAGAAGCCTAAAGACATAAATAAATTTGACACAAAGCAAATTGAAGATGGTTATTCACATTTACTCATTACCTGAATAATCTCATCAGGCAGCAAAACGTGCATAAAGGGATCCCATTTCATGGATAAGACCCTCTGCAAAAACCACAAGACCACCACTGTGCATAATATCCAGTCTAACAAGTTCACCATCTGGATCTGCAATCAGATCTTCATACTTTCACCTTTCATCACCTATCAAAATGTGCATTTAAAACCAAGTGATAAGCAGCTTGAGAGGAAATTTCAAGTAGGGGTTGGACAAGGATTCCAATAAATTACCAGAACAAGGTCAACAGCATCTAAAAATTCCACTTGATGAGTAGCATAAATGGCATAGGCTCTTGGGACAATAGTTGCAGGAACACTTTTGCAAAAAGCATTCTATCTTTAATTGAAATACATCTAATGGTGCATGCACAACAAAAATCAATTTAAGACACAATGATAAAATGTAACTTGCCTTGAACAAATATGTTCCGGTCTGCACATCAATAGGACTGAAAGGTCATTTACGAAATAAACACTGGCATCAGTATATACAACTCTTGCCAGTGGATCCTCTGCTTTTGTCCTCCACTCAAGTTCATCCCCTCTCTCCAACTACATTCAATTCTCTACCTAGTCAAATCTTGATGTCCTGGTTCAAAGCACGTGCTTCCAGTATATCCTCATAATATGGCTTGTCCATTTCCTTGCCAAACAACACATTCTCTTTAATCATGCCTGTTTGAATCCAAGCACTCTGGGGCACGTAGGACTTTCTTCCATAAACTGTTACTCCTCACTAGAAATCCTTGGAATATCACCTAGTGTTGTAGAGAGAAGGCTAGACTTTTCTGATCCAACAGAACCACGTACTGCAACCTTTTCACCTTTCAATATTCTCATATTTCTCCATAATTCTGATTATCGGTCTTCGTATTTTTTCATCACTTTCCCAAGCATATTCCCCAAGTAAATTTCAACAGCAATGTTGGAAGCAATGGAAGTATGATTATTTATCTTCTTATGATCTTCCCCAATGAGCTATTGGATACGATCAATACAGGCCTTTGTTTGAGCCACCATTGTAATGAACTTTGGTAGGTTGTAGATGGTTTCTTGTAAAACACGGAAAGTGGCTAAAGTAGGGACCGTTCCTGCTGTCAATGATATGTTCAATACTATGTATATGCCAAAAGTGAAAACAAAAACAAAAGTCGGTGAAGCCCAGAAGAGAAAGGCCATTGCCGAGCTTGCAAAGGGTCTTTTCAGCCAGTTTCTCTTAGTTTCCCTCAGATGAAGGAGATTCTTCAAGAAGTGGATTGCCATGAATGCAGCTTCAACACTCTCATACTCTTCAAAGTTTCTGAATTCACTTTGATTCTTGCATCCTTGGCATCCATAATCTTCAAGTGAAGCCTTTTTTTGCATTTTAGCCAAAGGTGTGTTGCATACCATCAGCAAAACTGTAGCAAAAGATGCAGCCGTGGAGGGGGCACCTCCTAGATTCCTATAGAGGATGATTGAGACCAGAAGGACCTGGACTGGAAGCCACCAAATTCCGTGAATGTATGAGCAGAAGTCTCCAATTTTTTCAGCATCCAAGTTGATTGAATTTATGATTTTGTCATTGCTTGAACCAGCATGCTTAATTGATAGAGTTTTCTTGTAAATCAATACCATTAGAGTTGCTCGTACTCATACACCGATGTGCTGAGCACCGATAGTCCATTATCTTTGAGTAAGGAACTCCACTGTCTTTGCAAAGAAGAAAATGGTTGCCTGAATCAGACCATAGTGGATTTCAATTAAGAATGCATCATCATCACCAGAGGAGCTTTCAACTTCTGTTTGCTGTAAAGGTTCTACTATGTCATTGTGTTTCCTAGTACAACTAGTAGGAAAAGCATTGAAACAAAGCAGTATTGCCAAAGGAAAGGTAGCAAAATCAAATATGTTAGGTTCTGGCAAAGGACTTGGCAGATCAATTGATTTCAAATGGGTGATTTTGTAAAGAGAGAATCAGAATCAAAGATGAAGGAAAAGATCCTCAAGAGGATAAGGATTAATGGCCACCTTATGTCTTCACTTAGTGTTCTATTCTTTGAAAAGACTATAACTAAAGTTGCTAACACCCAAGTCATGACTAAGAACACAGATTTGCTAGTGATAAGTCTATGATTCCAGTATTCATAAAAACCAAAACCAAGGTTCAAAATTGAGATGATGACATTACAGGTGATGACAAGGAGGCATTGGTGATTTACACATGGTGGGTCTGTGAGATTTAGAAAAATGTCCTAGTTTTGAAGCATAAAATGAAGTAGAACTGGTACAGCTGTGAGCTGTCCAATGCTCCAATTTTCTCTATCTTCCGCAACTGCAACCTTGCACAGATTCCAGAATGAAAAACCCAATTAGCAATAAAAGATAGATGGTAAATTTTGATAAAGAGAGAGTAAAAGAAACTAGGAGTTATATTGCAACGTCTTACTTACTAATTTCTACACCTGGTGCACCAAGAAGCCTCTGATCTTGATTCACTATCATTGTGAGATTATGCTTGTTGAGATCCTGACATATCAAGTTATCTTAGTTGAAAAATGCAAGAGGGAGAAGGTTCATATGATTATTTTAAAATTATAATGTCTAGTTCTAACCTTCCAAATCTCTTTATCCAAGTGCTGTTGCAAAGGATCCATATTACTAGAGAGAGGCTTGATTTTGATCTGAAGATGATGAGGGCCAGGAAGCAACCAACCAAATTCCATGGATTTACCAGCAGAAGTCTCCAATTTTTTCAGCATCCATATTGATTAAACTAATGATTTTACTGTTGCTTAAGAAGCCGCTCGTATACCAATGTGATGAGCACTATAATACCATTGTCTTTCGGTAAATGAATCCATCCACTGTGTTTGCAAAATACAAGATGAAACATATTATTGTTGTGACTTCATTTTGATGAGTTCATGTGGAACTACATATTATTATAGACATTTCTTAATTATGGAAAAACACACACAAAAAAATTGTGGACTTGCCCATATAGTTTGTGCTAAAAATTACAGCGATCATGGCCATAGTATTTTACGTATATACTAATATCTCTATAAAGTTTTAGAAAAATAATATGAATTGTTACAGAACTAATGATGAGACATTTACGTTCAGTACGATAATCTTATATACTTATTTTTTCAGACTTAATTATTTGTTGAAAGAAATAAAACCCAAATGTTTCCTTTTGGAAGGAAAAAATTGCTCAATAGACTATTTCCAGCAAAATATTAGGCGCATGGTATTCATTCAAACTTATTTAGTTAGTTCTACTCTTTTTGAAAGTCGAGTTTGGCAAACTCAACTTTGGCCTGGAAAGCAAACACTATAGTGGCGTTTTTTTAGTGCCTATAGCAGCGTTTATAGAAAACGCCAATTCAGAAAAAAACGCCACTATAGTGTTTGCTTTCCAGCCCAAAGTTGAGTTTGCCAAACTCGAATTTCAAAAAGAGTCCAACTAACAAAATAAGTTTGAATGCATTCCATGCGCCTAATATTTTGCTAGAAATAGTCTATTCAGCAATTTTTTCCCTTTTGGAATGTTTGATAAGTTTGCTTACAAGCATCTATCAGGAGAAAGGCTGAAGAAAGCCATGCTCTGTAGCAAGGTAGGAAACAAACGGAACCACAGACCAAAAAATGCATATACAAACAGAATTATTTGGGTGCCTGCCATTTAGTATCACACCTGCAACCATGAAGACACAGCTTTTCTGTTCCTGGCCTTTATGGAAACCATTGAAACATCTATTTTCAATGTCCAGTCATTGATACAGTACAAGCAAGACTATAAATGCTTGAATATAAGTATCAGTATTGGTATCAAAGTCAGATAAACAAAGCTGTGCACACAAGCTCATACGCATGGAGTGCAGTTCAAAGGCATGTAAACTAAGAATTAACTAGCCTCTCACCATTCACAATGCTTCACTGTCATAGCATTGTAAACATGCTTCCAGTAGAATAAGCAATCTATTGCCAGTAAAGAGTATGTTTTCACCATTTTCCTTGGTCCTTTTACCATGTTGCTATAATTAAAATAGATTTATCATAAGTGGCTGAAGTTATAACATTTGATGAGTCTAATTAATATAAGGATTTATGTTCAAAGAAATTTTTTACACCTAAAGATTAAAATAACATTTATATTGCTGTGTTCAACATTACAAGTTCATCACCTCTGATTACCTATTAAAATATATACAAGTGTCTGTCCAGATTCCACAAAATTAATGCCACGGTAAAAAAAAAAAAAAAAAAAAAAAAGACGAAAACACTATTTTGGTCCTTACATTTTTGAGTTATGGTCAATTTAATCCCTACATTTTGGTAACAGTCAATTTAGTTTCTACTATTTTCAACTTGCAACCAATTTGATCCTTACCGTTATCTCACTAACGAAAAATGCCTACGCGGCTAACGGATTGCATTGTTGGCATGTCTAACATTAAAAAAAATCAAATTTGATATGGCGAAAATGCACTTTTGGTCCCTACATTTTGGGCCTTGTTACAATTTGGTCCCTAAATTGATTTAGGTCCTAGGTCGGTCCCCGATTTTCAAAAATCGTTTTTAAAATAGTCCCCGCCACGTCACCCAGTGAGAGAAAATGCTGAGGTGGCAAACGGAGGTCCTAGCTGTCAAACCCATTTATTAAAATAATAATTAAAAAGCCAGCGTGTCCCACTTATACCCACGTGACCCCTCACGTGACCCTACCACCTCATCTCCCGCGGACTTAACCCTCACATGACCCTCACGTGTTCCCGCCACGTCATTTTCCCGCCCAATTAGCCCACACGTGACCCTCTCGTCGTGGATCGATGAACTCATAAATGACCTTCGGTCTTCACCGAAAATCCCCAAACAATCCCAAATCGTGTTCACCTGGAAACGAAATGAAACCCTAACAATCCCAAATCGTGTTCTTCCCCAACAGCCCGTGTCGTCTTCATCCTCGTGTTCTTCCCCAAAATCCAACTTGAAACCCATTTCCCTGAAACCGAAAACCCATAATCTGAGAAATCATATCGAGTTAGAACAACAGAGCTAATAATCTGCGAGGTGCGAAGCTATTTCTCTCTGTGTGTTTCTATTTATGTGTGTATTTGTGTGTATCTGACTCTCTTCGAAAAGGTGTGAATGTGTATATCTGTCTCTGTCTTACTTTTAACGCTTTCTGTCTCTCTCATCGATTATGGACAACAGTTTGAGTGCTTTATTATGCTTTTATTTGTATTTTTCTGTTTGGCCTTTAAGGATCATGGTGGACCATGTGTGTTCCCTGTTATCAGTAAATGATATATGTATTGGCATTGTTTTATGTTTAGAATATATAGAGTCAATGCATGTTTGATTTGTTTGGTTTAGTTTTGTCTTTATTGAAATAAAATATTACGTAGATAATTTTTCATGCATGCGGGGATGGATGAGTATTTTACTCTGTGTGTGCATCATGGTGGAAATTTTGATGAAAATTATGAGAAGTATGTGGGGGGTGATGTGGGGATAGTAGATGGTCGTGATGATCCCGATAAGTGGTCTAAGGTGGAAATTGAGTCCATTTGTAAAGAGTTTGGGTACATGTGTGTGAGTAGGTTGTGGTACACAATACACAGGGAGGATGATCGGGAGGGTAGGATGTTCCACTTGATCAAGGATGACAAGGATGCAATGTTCATGACTACTTTGGTGGGGGTCATGGACATATTCATGTATATGTCCAGCATCCAGTACATGACCCTATATTGGTTAATAATGGTAATGGTGTGACATTGGACCTTGTTGTAGAGCCCGAGCGTGAGCACGAGCTCGAGTGGTGCGGTTCTAGTGATGGGGAACCCGCTTATGAGGATAGAGATGACTTCTATGATGGTGATGATGATTTTGATGGTCATTACTTCTATGGGGGTGATGAGGATGATAGGGATGATAGGGATGATAGGGGTGATGAGGATGATAGGGATAATAGGGGTAGGGATGGTTTTGATTCTGATGTTGAAATACTTGGATGTAGGAGACCTGGTAAGGAACCAGTTGTTGAGGAACCACAAGGGGATGGGGCTGTCACCACCGATAGTAATGAGAGTTCTAGTGATGCTGAAATGGAAGGGGCTAGAGAAATGAACCCCAACCAACGGTATGTGGGTGAAGATAGTAGTGATAGCTGGGACAATGATGGTGAGGCAACATTGCCAGAACGGATGGGGGCTGGTGTAGTGAACTCAGATTACACCGGTGAGGAGCTGTTAAGTCTGGATCGAGTCATCATCTAGTGATGATGAAGGGCTTGATGATAGTGACAGTGAGGGTGATGGTGATGCTGGTCATGGACATGTGGATAATGTCACTAGGAGGAAGAAGTTTCCAGTGTTTAAACCAGTTTCTAATCCCGAACACATGAGGTTTGAGAAGAATATGTTGTTTGTTTCCCCCAAACAGTTCAAGGATGCTATCACCGAGTATGCAGTGAATGGTGGATGGGGGGTGAAGTTTGTGAAGAATGATAAAGTAAGGGTTAGAGCCAAGTGTCAACCTCCCTGCAAGTTTCTGACTTACCTAGCAAAGTCGCCAAGGGAGATGAGTTACCAACTTAAGACCTTGAACTTGGAGCACACATGTACCAGGAGCTACAAAAATCCAAGGTGCACTACCAAGTTCCTTGCTAGGAAGTTGATGAAAAAGGTGAGGAGACAACCTAATATAAAGCTGAAGGATATTCAAGAAGCAGTGCATGAGAAGTATGGGGTGAATATCGGTCTTTGGGAAGGCTAGTAGGGCTAAGGAAAAGGCTCAAGAGTTTGTTGATGGGTCTTACATAGAGCAAGACAATCAGCTCTGGGATTATTGTGCGTAATCGAGGAGATCTAGTCACGATAGTACAGTTATGATGAAGACTCACACCTATAATGAGGGAGACTTGGCAGCTGAAATGGATTTACATGTAGGAGTGTCATACTTTGAGAGATTGTACATTTGCTGGGCTGGGTGTAAGAAGGGATTCTTGGCAGGGTGCAGGCCAATAATTGGATTGGATGCTTGCCATCTTAAAACCAAGTTGGGGGGGCAGCTGATTGTTGCAATTGCAAGGGACCCCAATGAAGAATATTTCCCTTTGGCTGTAGCTTGAAGAGTGGAAGCTGAAACCAAGGACTCATGGACTTGATTTATAAACCTATTGCTAGCTGACATTGGTGATAGCAAGAGGTGGACATTCATATCCGACCAACAGAAGGTATTTCCATATTTTATGTTTGTTTATAACATGAGAAATATGAACAACAATTGTATGTGATGTATATATACTTATTTCTTGTTGTTTGCATTTGGCGAGGATTAGTGCAGTCATTTGCGGATAATCGACCTCTTTATGAACATAGGTGTTGTTGTAGACATTTGTACAACAATTTGAGGAAGTAACATCCTGGTCTCCTAATTAGAGAATTGTTTTGGAGAGCAGCAAAAGCAACTTATGCACATGAATTTGAGAGGGCAATGAATGAGATGAAAGATATTGATGAGGGTGCATACTTTTGGCTGAAAGGACACACCACAACAATATGGGCTAGGCACATGTTCAGGGGTGATGGGCTAAGTGATCTTGTCCTCAACAATATGTGTGAGTGCTTCAACAGTAGGATAATAAAATTGAGGAGAGGAAGCCCATTATTAGCATGGTATGCAAATTTCCTATACTTTATGTATGTTGGTCTGAGTTATATATTTTTTAGCATGCACTAATACGTGGGTTGTTTATGTATGCAGCTTGAAGACATTAGGTTGTATTTGATGAATAGGTCCCAACAAAATAGACCGAGTATTTTGAAGGTAGAGTCTGACTTGTGCCCTAAAGTTTGTAAAAGATTGCATAGGGAGAAGATGAGTAGCAGTAAATGGTTGGTTTGTTGGTCTTCTAACACAAAATTTGAGGTTAAGAGTGGGCTACAAAGTTTCATTGTGGACCTGGAGAAGAGGACATGTACCTGTAGGAAATGGGACATCACCGGTATTCCATCTTCGCCATGCAATTTCATGCATATTCTTCAACAGAGAGGCGGTGAGAAATACACCAATGACTGCTACAAAGTCAGCACATACAAGGCATGCTATGAGCCCATCATTGATCCCATTAATGGTCAGAATATGTGGACCCCAATGGACTCCCTGTGCGCAGCCTCCAATAAAGAGAAGGCCACTGGCGCAGCCCAAGAAGAAGAGAGCAAGGGAACCCAATGAGCCAAAAAGGGGTCATAGCAAGGGGTTGGGTATTGCCAAGAGGTGCAAGTCATGTGGGAAGATAGGCCACAATAAAAGAAGTTGCAAAGGTGAGGTTGGAGGGAATTCTTCCCCGCCACATTCTTCTTTGGTGGTCCAAAGAGCAAGATTCCTAGGCAAAAACAGGTATAATACTTGTTTGTGCATTAATTTTTTTTGTTTGCACTTGTTTCAATTTTTTAATGTTAACTTAAGTGTATGTGTTGTTTGTAGACAACTAATGAGCCAAGTGGAGGAGTGGCCATCAATGAGCCAAATCCACCAAGGGCACCACCTACCACGAGGTGGAAGGCGGTGCAAAGAACTACCGGACAAGCTACAAGTAGTGCACCCCCCAATAGTACAACATCCAATCCAAGCAGTAACACACATGGAAATCCAAAGAAGAGAAAGAAGGGGAGTGTCACAAGTGAGACTTTGAATGCATCAAGAAATGCATCTAGGTACAAAGAAGCATTGAGCCAGTCATCTGTGCATGGGCCAATGGGATAAGGTGGTGGAGACTAAGCAATATCCATTTCTTTGTTTTTTGTATCTTTGAACTTTTTGTGATAGTCGGTGTGAAAGGTTGTACTTATGGCTGAATTATGTACATTTTGGTAATGTTGAACAATGGCATGCTAAGCATCGCACAATGGCCTTTTTGGCCTTTTTTGTTTTTGTTGCCCGAACAATGGCTAAATTATGGAAAAGAAGTTTTTGTGTATGGCAGCTAAGGTTTTTGTGTATTGTGATTTGTGTATGGCAGCTAAGGTTTTTGTGTATTGTGATTTGTGTATGGCGGCTTGGGTATTGTCAATGAATTGTGTATTGTGATCTGTGTATTATGGCGGGGAATTGTATTTTGGATAGATTCATGTCTGCCATGTATATAGTGCAATCTGGTTTGTGTATTGTGTATTGTGTATTGTGAAACTAGTAACATCATGGTTGCGGGTGCAGCTCATTATTTTCCAGATAATAACAGATAAGTGCAGTCATGCCAATTCATTATTTCCCTGTGCATGTAAAACTAGTAACATCGATTCAGTATTTTCCAGATAAGTTCAGTTCAAATGTGCGGCTCATGCCAGATTAGTGCAGTCATTTTCCAGTGGGCAATTTGCACACAATGACTGAATTGGTAACTTGATTTGATAAGTTACACACAGTGACCATTAAGTTCATTCATTCATTACAAAACCAGATAACATTGAACAAAATTACATTTCATTTCATTGAACCAAATAACATTGAACAAAACCATGATAATTTCGTTTCATTCAAACAGAAATTACAAAGGTAATTGGGATATAGTTTTCCACAAACTTCTTCACAAAATGCTTCATCAGCAATGCCACGATCAACACAACTAAAATCACCATCTTACCCGCCCATCTAAACCACCAAAACTAACCAAAACTAAAATTACACAAGGTCAGAACCCACACATCGGCAATGCCACAATCAGCACAACTAAAATCACCATCTAACCCACCCATCTAAACCACCAAAACAAAAATTACACAAAGGCAAATCCCACACATCAGCAATGCCAAAATCAGAGACACCGCCAAACATTTCTCCCTCTTTTTGCAAGTTGAAACTTCATCCCCGAGTCCGAGAATGGTCTGCCTCTGTTCTGGGATAAGGACCTTACCACGTGGACAAATCTCATCATCAATCCATTGAAAATATTTGCATTTCCGTCCAACCTGAAATTCAAACCAAATCAATCAATTCAAACCAAATCAATCAACCCACTAAAAAAACGAACTAAAGAAAAAAAAAATTGAAATTAGGACACCCATAGAACCTTACCCAAGAATTAGGACACCCATAGAACCTTCTTCCCGGATTGTTCTCCGTCTAGGAAACCACTACAACTGGTTTACCAGGGCTGGGGCAATAACACGTGGGTGATGCTCTCCTCCTCGGGCTTGCCGAGGATGATGAGCTTGATTCCATCTCTTCAATGTGGTTTTGATGAGTGGGTGAAGCAGAGTTTTTGTGTGTGAGTGATTTTCTCGGGGAATGTTACGGTGTTACGGTTTTGGTGTGTGGGTGATTTACCCAGTTTTTTTCTGTAAGTGATTTAGAGTTTTTCTCGGGAGAATGTTACGGTTTCAGGGAAATGGATGAAGAACACGAGGATGAAATGTTACGGTTTCAAGTTTCAGGGGAATGGGTTTTGGGTTGGATGTTGGGGAAGAACATGAGGATGAAGACGACATGGGTTAGGGTTTCGTTTCCAGGTTTGGGGATTTTCGGTGAAGGAGTGAAGAGTGAATAGTGAAGATCGAAGGTCGTTTATGAGTTCAATCAATCACGAGGGGGTCACGTGTGGGCTAATTGGGCGGGAAAATGACGTGGCAGGAACACGTGAGGGTCATGTGAGGGTTAAGTCCGCGGGAGATGAGGTGGCAGGGTCACGTAAGGGGTCACGTGGGTATAAGTGGGACACGCTGGCTTTTTAATTATTATTTTAATAAATGGGTTTGACAGCTAGGACCTCCGTTTGCCACCTCAGCATTTTCTCATCCTTTGGGTTTGACGGCGGGGACTATTTTAAAAACGATTTTTGAAAATCAGGGACTGACCTAGGACCTAAATCAATTTAGGGACCAAATTGTAACAAGGCCCAAAATGTAGGGACCAAAAGTGCATTTTCGCCATTTGATATTAGATGGCAAAAAAGCCATGTCAACATTTAAATTTTTTTTTTTCTTACGGAATTTCACTTCTCTCTCTTAACATTCATCAACGGATAACCCAGAACTCAAATCTTCTCTAGTCTCTCTCTTTCTAGTTTATCTCATTCCTCTCTCTTGGCTCCTCCATCTCAAGCCCACCTAGGCTGGCATCCGCATAGCTCGCCACACCGACAATAAGATGCACGACGGCACCGCTGCGAGAGTCATCGTCTTGTTACACAGGGAGTGTGGTTGCTCCAAGTCAAAGCCGGAGGCGTTGATTCCAACACTCGGGTCGCCTCTTGTTGGTCCAGATCACGATCTGGGTATATATCTTCGATTTGTTATTACGGTTGTTGGCAGCTTGTAGGTGGGTTGAAATTTGAGTTGTTGTTGGTTGCCAAACTTCGTGCCATTGAGTTGTAGTTAATCCGTGAGGGGCGAACGGTGGTGACTTGGAGCGTCTTGGATTTGTGGTTGAAGTTTGATGTTTTAGTTGCGTCTTGAGTAGCGGTGGCGGGAAGGCTTAGATTTGTGATTCACAGCAAAGGGATTCACCCAGAGACATTAGCAGGGTAGAGAGACATTAGCACGGATGTGGATTTTCTTGATTTTTGGCTTTGTATTGAGATTTTCTTTTTGTATTTGTTATTGTGTTTGGATGTCAAGAATTTTTTATTTATTTATATTTTTTTTTTAAGAAACGGATGCCAAAAAAATAAGAAATTGATAATTTTGTTATTTAAATTGTTGTTATAAAGTTTTGAAATTTTATTTGAATGGTTATTTATATTTTCTAAATGCTGACATGCCTTTTTTGTCATTTTAAGTGCTGATGTGGTCAACAAAATATATACACGTCACCATCAAATTTAATTTTTTAATATTAGACATGCCAACAATGCAATCCGTTAGCCACGTAGACATTTTCCGTTAGTGAGATAACGGCGGGGACCAAATTGGTTGCAAGTTGAAAATAGTAGGGACCAAATTGATTGCTACTAAAATGTAAGGACCAAATTGATTGTAACCCTAAAATATAATGACCAAAATGGTGTTTTCGCCCAAAAAAAAAAAAAAACCTTTTTGACACTCATACTTCATCCTGGTCAGATAAACTTACCACATGGACCACTGCTAAGATCGTCAAGATTCGATGATGTTGAATGAAAACTTAGATAACAGCTGTTGCATTCCTGATATGATTGATCCATATGTCTGCAGTGCAAGAATAAACATGCTTCAAACCCTGCTGTTAAACTTATTTTCACTAAATTCTATACAGTAAGTTGGATATCCAAGAAGATCATATTAATCCATCTCATTTTAGTTGGAATTTAAGCACACAAGTTGGTGAGGCAAGGCAAAGAAATCACCAAGGTCATCAAAATATACTGAAAGAAGGTCATTTATTGAAATTTGAAAATGTTCTTGTGTCAAACAAGCTCTAATTAAGAAATACAAAATGAGTTGAAAGCAACAAATAACATGCAGGATTTGTCTCCAATATAAGGTGAATCACAATGGATAGATTCAATCTCCATGGGACATTATCAATCTTTAACAAAAATATGGAATATCAGATAAGTTTGCTTACTAGCATCTACATGTGTTTCTGTATTTATAGTTCGACCAAAAATACATAGCCACACTAAACAGCATTTGTCAATACAAATGAATGAATGATAGCATCGAACCTGAACAGCTCAGACCTGTGATCCACATAATGCATCCTCTTAATGTTGGTCAATTTTCCATTGGTGGATAACTGGCTGAGGTTTTTCCATAAGAAAAACATATTAGAAACCTGGACCATTACAATCAAAACTACTTGCTATACACATGGGCACTTTAGAGTTTAATTTATAGTGAGAAAAAAAAAAAAAAAAAAAAATCTATCTTTAAACCAATCAAAATCAACATCACACCCAAAAAAATAAGTTTCAAATTTTCATCCTTTTCACTGAATACATAGCTATGAAAAATTGTTAACAAAAAAATAAGCGATTAGCAATTGTTCAAAAATTAATTAATTGTCTCTATGTAAATGAAAAGACCAAAGAATACAAACATTGTGTTAATTTCAGCTTGGTAGAATATTAAAAGAATAAAAATAAAAACACAAATTTTTTTATCCCAAACAACAAGCTACCAAAAAAAAAAAGAAAAAAAAAAATCAGAAACCAAATTATCCACAAGGAAAAAAAAAAGCCAACATATAGAAATTAGAAAGTTTCAGAATTAACAGCAAGGCCATTGGTGAACTTGTCGTCCAAATCGTCCAGCTGAATTGGCATCAAGCCACTCGATTGCAAGTTCATGAGCAGCAACATAGGCTTGTTTGGTTTGATTTGTCATTGCACAAGTCTTTAAAAGATTACTATGTGCCAGATGATGCCAGCACAGCCACTGAATCCCATGTGCCAGAAACAAAATGAGATAGAATAGACTCAGGCACAAAAATAAGTAAAGCCAGGTGAAACTAAATTACTCGAACAGAAACTGATCATACCAAGCTAAGAACTTTGGACTGGAAACTGATCCTTCAAGACTAATCCTCCAATGAACTGGAAACTTATCAACTGACTTAAATAATGAAGGATTGTCAATCTCATCCTCTTCAGCATTGTGGGCATCACGTGCAATCAAAGATAAGCATTTTTAGTGCATATAAAACATTGTGCCAAAGCAATAGTTAACTTCTTACCAAGTTGAGAGCAACCTAACAACCTTGGCAGCTGAGTTACATAACATGAATGATACTTATAGACGAATTTTAACTTCTCTGGTAAGTGGTAAATGGTAAGAAACGAAGAAATTATTCAAAGCAAACAAATCCACATGTGAACCCATGTGGATTCATTCAAGGCCATTTGTACCAAAACCGAAGAGGCATAGAGATGTCATTGCTATGCCATTGCATCATTTAACAAGTTTTATTCTTAAATTGAGTAAATACAAAAACACAGAGAATCTGCACTGACTTGAATTAACTTCTAGTAGGTCCTTTGAAGTTTGAAATTGCGAGTAATAGGATACAATATTACTTTCTACCTTAATATCACTATTCATTTTTTTCTTTATCTTCCTTTGTTTTGTCATTTCTTATTCACACCCTTTTATTCTCTGACCTTTCTCCCTCTCTTACATTTTCATCACCCCACTAACATCTAGCTTAATATCACTATTTATCTTTCCCTTTATCTTCATTTATTTTGTCTCTTCTTATTCATACACTCTTATTATAAATTTGTCATTCTCTCTTTTATTTTTTACATGGTTTTCCCTCACAAAAAGGTTTCTTTTCTCTCTCTCTCTCTCTCTCTCTCTCTCTCAATTTTTTGGTTGATTTTCAAAACTCTAATTTGAGTTGATTTGATATAGTTTTGTGTTTTAAGGTTTTTTTTTTTTTTTTTTTTTTTTTTTTGGGTTAAATGTTATCCTATTGCATTATAAAGAATTAAAGATAGTAGATAAAAACATTGTATTATTATATTACATAGCATGATTTGGATAATTTAGTGCTTATTGTTTATATAAATATATATATATATATATATATTTACTTTTTTTTTTCTTCTCATCTTATTTTATTCAACATTAGACTAGGCTTGGTATTAAGTTATTAACATGTCAAAGATGGTTGCAAATTCAGAATTAGAGTTGGGTCATGACATGTTTTTGTGATGATAGATGCTAATGATCTTTACATGGTATATATGGAGTCTTCTTATTATTTTATTTTTCACTTTAACAACGTAGAAATTGTTTCATCAATGATCAAGTGTTTATATGTTGCACATTTTTGCAAATCTTTTCAACGCATTGTGAAAGTTCAAAAACGTGTACAAAACACCTTTGAACGTTTAGACCCCCAAATTTCAGATTAACCAACACAAGCAATATGTCAAACAACAAGTGTGCGGAAACTTAACATATGCTATAATGTGAAATAGGTTAAATACTATCTAAGCCATAACAAAATAAAATCACAAAGAGATAATATAAAGGCAAAGATAGAGAGGAAGGAAGATGCAAACACAAGGACAACACGCGATGTGTTATCGAAGAGAAAACCAAGTCCTCGGCGAAAAACCTCTCCGCCGCCCTCCAAGCGGTAATCAATCCACTAGAAAATATAGTTGGGATACAAGGACAAAGCAATAGACCCTCCAAGCCTAATCTACCCAAAGTGCACCTAAGCCCTCCAAGCTTCTTGCTCCAACGAGATTGCGCCGAACCTTTTTCTTTTCTAGCTTCCCGGATTCCGCTACTATACCGTAGCATCAACCAATGAAGATTGGCTCCTTCCTAATGCTTTCCTTAACTCCAAACAATCTCACGGTGATGATGATGGTGAGAACCAGGTTTGGTATAATGCCTCTCAAGGATTTGACAATGGAGAGGAAGAGAGTTGAGGAATTTGAAGAGACTCTAAGGTAGAGATTGTGGGTGAAACAATCTGGTTTTTCTTTAGGTTTCTCTCTCAAAAATTCTCTCGGAAGCTCTCTCTCAATCGTGGGTAAAAGGGGTATTTATCTTTGGAGTAGGAGAGGAATGTGAAACGTCGGGTTTTACAAAATGAGGGTGGCTCGCGGCTTGACCTCGCGGCTTGACTAAAGATAAGATAACCGTATGGCCGATTGTCCTGTTTTGTCCTGTAGTGCTCCAGCTAGCATGACTGTTCATCTTCCAAAGATGCTTGGCACGTGTGCGGATGCTTAAAATCATGAGTCCACCCGCGAGTCCCGGCCGCGCGACTCTTTTTCTTGCACACTCTTGAGCAATCTTCACTCTATCTCACTCACTACCCTTACAACAAACCCACCTAAATACAGGGTTACTAAATGCTGAATTACAAGCAAATTTGGCACGGAATAAAGCCAATTAGATGGTTGAATAAATTCAACCTTATACATTGCATAGATTAGCGATTACTACAAATAATAATTGTTCAATCTGGGTTGGGAAAAGATTAAAATCCAACTTATATATGAATACTTCTTAAATTATTTCTTTATGGGGTGTACAACTTTACTCTTATATAGCTTTTTAAAATAAATAAATAAAAGCAATCTCAAACGGATGTAAAATCATTGATAATTAATATTTCATCATGAAAGTTCAATTAGTGTATAAAACACTATGAACGTTTAGACCCCCAATTTACAAATTACCAATTCAAGCTTAATGTCAAACAATTAATGTGTGTAGAATATGAACATAAGCTTAAAACATAATTGATAAACAATCAAAACCAAATAAAATCACATTCATAGCAAAAATTAAATGGAAAAGATTAAGGGAAGAGAGATGCAAACACAAGGACAACACACGATGTGTTATCAAAGAGGAAACTGAAGCTTTCGGCGTAAAACCTCTCCGCCGCCCTCCAAGAGGTAAACAATCCACTAAAGAATGTAGTTGGGATACATGAACAGCAGAAGACCCTCCAAGCCTAATCTACCCAATGTACCTAAGCCCTCTAAGCTCCTACTCCAACGAGGTTACATCGAACCTATTTCTTCTTTAAGCTTATCGGATTCCGCTACTTGACCATAGCATCAACCAATATGAAATTGGTCCCTTAACTACTTTCCAAACACCAAATGGCCTTCTCACAGATATGAGTATGATGAGACAAGGTTTTAGTAATGTACCTCTCAAGGATTTGACAATAGAGAGGAAGAAAGTAGAGGAATTTGAAGAGTCTCTATGTGAAGATTGTGGATAAATCAATCTTATTTTTCTCTAGGGTTTATCTTTCAAAATTCTCTCTAGAAGCTCTCTCAATATCATGGGTATAAGGGTATATATATAGTAGGGTGAGAAGGAATGTGAAAAGTCAGCTTTTCCCAAACAGGGTGGTGCGGCAACTTGACCTCACGACTGGCCGAGTCACGAGTTCAAGCCGTGAGCTAACGGCCTAGCTAGCCTAGGACTCTTGTCTTGTAGTGCAATAGCTGGCATGACTCTTCAACTTCCCCGCACACTTCACAAGTGTGCTACGATTGGCGACTTGCTAGTCGCAAGTCAACCGCGAGTCCCAACCGCTAGTCTCTGCATCCTTGCACAATCTTGAGCATTTCTTCACACTCTCTCACTCACTAACCTTACATGATTCTCACCTAAATACAGGGTTACTAATTGCTAAAATACAAGCAAATTTGGCATGGAATAAAGCCAACAAGATGGTTGATAAAATTTAACCTTACATATCACTAAATCAAAAAATATATATAATATATGAGAACATGGTATACAAACAAAATTAGGCAAAAACTTATTGAAATTACATAGTTGTTTGAATGAAAAGAAAACAATAATTATTTGTCTCAATATTGATCATTTCTAAAATCAAGAAGAAAATAATATTTCAAACAAATAACAACTAAAGCTACATAGGAATTTATTCAAATTACAAAAGAGCCATAATAAAAAGAAACTAATGGTTACATTCTTTAAAAGTGATAAAGAAAAAAAATTCAGAATAAATGGTTTGTCTTTTACTTTTACATTTTTTCTTCTCATATTATTTTATTCAACATTTAAATTTAGTAACAACCTCTATATCATTATATTATTTATATTTCCTCTCTTTATTTATTTAAAAAAATTAAACATATAATATTTTACTTAGATTTAATAAAAAAAATTGTTCTCATAAAATGGAGTAATGCTAGGGAAACAATCATTCTCACATTCAATATGTTAAAGGAAAAATGGAATAAAAAAAAAAAAAAAAAAAAAAGCCAATTCAGAAACACTAAATAAAAATAAAAAATTAACGAGGATATCAAACCAATAATGCATATTTATTGCCATAGAATCTTCATCAAATTTTGAAAAATGATAGTTTGCAGAGAGAGAGAGAGAGAGAGAGAGAGAGAGAGAGAGAGAGAGAGAGAGAGAGAGAGAGAGAGAGAGAGAGAGAGAGAGAGAGAGAGAAACAAAAAGTAGATAAAGAAAAAAAAAATCAAACGTCATTAGTAACTTTTAATTGGAAAACAAAGAGACTGTAAGGAGAAGTAAAAAACAAAATAGAGATGATATATGAAGAATATTAAAAACTTTACAGTGTAGTAAAATAAACCGTTATATTCACTTAAAAAATTAAATCAATAATCAACAATTAAATACAATCATAGTACTAAATTTAAATTTAAAACTAATCAAACTTTAACCATGGAAACTATATTTCCAATCATAACTAAAAAAAAGTTGTTCTCTAGTAATAATAGAAATTTTATAAGAAATTAAGTTAGAAAATTTTAAAATCCCTTTTTTGACATTTTATATATATATATATATATATATATATATATATATAATTTTCATACACTATTACTTTTTGAAAATCTAATGAACGATGCTACTTCTCATTTAACTTCTCTATTATGAAAATCATCAATAAAGATATGCTAATGGTTAGAAGCATTACAAATGAGATCATTAAAAAAATTATAAAATTAATTAGCAACTATCATTATGGAGTAATTAATAGTCTATGGTTTTATGCATCTAAAGAAGTGAGTAAAGATTCACATTAAATATATATTCAAGTTATATATGAGATCATTAAAAAAATGATAAAATTAATTAGCAACTATCATTATGGGTTCAAGTTACACCCGATGTAACTCTAAGTAATATTACACCACCAAATAACTTATTATTGAATTAATATTTTGAAAATCTAATAGTTGAATTACATATTCTATATGTTCTTAACATGCATGCCAATTTTCATATCAATCGGATGCTATTTACCATTTGATCCATAAACTTATATTTTATGCATTATTTTAAACTACAAAAATTTAAATTTTAACAATTGATTGATGACATGGATATTAATTTTTGATCACCTTGAAAATTTTCAAGCATAAAAAATATACAAAGATAATGTAATCTAACGGTGGATTTGTCAATATTCGCATCCAATTAAAAAATATTGAGTAGTGTAACATTACTTAGAGTTACACCATGTGTAACTTAAACCTAACTCTTATATATATATATATATATATATATATATATAATATGTATGTATGTATGTATTTATGTAAAGGTTTTTATTTTTATTTTTTAAGTTATATATAAGGTTTTTATTATCTTAAAAGATAATGAAAACCAATTATTAATAACTAAAACAATAATATTAATAAAAAATATATTTAATGAGAACACCCAAAAAAATTTATCACACACAATGCGCAGGTTTGCAACTAGTTGAAAATAATACATGAGAAAAGTGTTCTAATCAGAAAATGTCTCAATTAAGTGTTTTTTTTTTTTTTTTTTTTTCAATAGAAAATGAATCACATTTTTTAGGATTAGAACATTTGCATAAGGTTTGGTAAAATAACATTTAACCCTAATTTTCCCAATAAACCCAAAAAAAAAAAAAAAAAAAATACTCACATTAGTTTATACATGTAGTGTGTAAAATAAGATTTCACTTTTAATTCTTTTTTTGTGTTTCTTGAGAGTGAAAGAACAGAGTAAATAGTGGTTATTGTGTATGAAGAGAAAAATGATTAGAAAATTGGTATTTTAATAAAATATAATATAGAATAAATATTACGATGTGGGTGTTTAGAAAAAATGATTAGTTAAAAGATATGCTGAAATACAAATTGAACCCTTTAAGTTTGATTGAAATTCATTTCATTCTTTTAACTTTATTTTCTTTCAATTAAGTTCTTTAAATTTCAAATTTATTTAATTCAAGCTTTCCATTCAATTTCATTAAAAATTTTCCATTAAAAAAATATTGTACTCACATGAAGAAAAATATCTATAAAATTAATAAAAATAATTTATAAATTTTTTTATATGGGAATTTTTTTTCAATATTTTTTTCATTAGTTAATTGCATACTTAATGTAATTTTTTAACAAAATTGGACAAAATACCTGAATTGAATAAATTTGAAACTTAGAGAATTCAATCGAATAAAAGTAAAGTTAGAAAATTGAAATTAATTTCAGTTAAACTTGGAAGATAAACTTTACATTTTAGCCACTAGAGAAAAAAAGTTCTTTTTTTTTTTTTTAAGAAGAAAGAACGTGAACTTTTATTGAAAAACTTAGTAATGATTAGCTAAAAGAACAATGAAAAGGTGAAAAGGAATATCCTTTATCCACACTAATAAACCATTCACATGTCTTGCATGTTGAATTAGGTTATGAGCTACATAATTGTCTAATCTACGAGTATGAGAAAAAGAAATACTACTGAAGACATCTAGAGTAGGCTGCACAGAATCAAGGAGATGATTGAAGTAAGCTAGGGATTCATCCTCACTTTTCAGAGAATTGATCACCACCTCTGAGTCGCCTTTGAGGATAATGGAATAGTGGCCAAGATCTTGAGCAAAGAGAATGGCTCGCACTGCCGCTAAGGCCTCAACATCAATGGAGGAGGGAGGAAGAATGACTTTTTCCAGAAGAAAAGCTTGAACCCTTCCCCTATAATCTTGTACCACTACTCCCAAAAGTGCCTCCTTTGAATTTCTAAACAACACTCCATCAAAATTGACTTTGAAAAAGGGAGTGGGAGGAGATTGCCAACGAATCCGGGAAGGAGGATGGACTAATGGCTGCACCGAGGGACAAGGAGCATGACACACAAGATCAGATAGTGCTTGCCAACTCATCATTCTTTTGCGCTCATTGAGTGATATTCTAGCCAAATTAGTGTACCTACGATTTGGACAATCACAAGTGATGTGACCATATCCTAGGCATTTGTTGCATCTAAAAAATCTCTCACCCTTCACTTAGTGTAAAGTAATTTTTAAGACTTGTTGATAATTGCTCTAATAATATGGTTTATGTTGGAAAATTTAGACCTCGGTTGAAAGAATTAACAAGTTTTAAAAAGTTGTTAATTAGATTTTATTTAAATTAAAAAACGATAAATTATATTGTTTGGCAATCCTACACACCGTTTAAAAGCCTCTTATTATAAATATCAAAAAATTAACCGGTTAAAATTGTGCACCAAGATAGAAATAGAAAGGAGCGATGAGGGCACGGAGAGTAACAGAGGAAGAGAGAGGTGATGAAATAAAAGGCTTCAAAAAACGATTTTGCAGACCCAAAACACCGTTTACCGCAAAACAAAACCCAATTCTCTTCTAAAAACTGAAATTAAAACCCGTAACTCCTCTGTCTTCTTAGAAAGATTGCTACATGGAGAAAGGAGAAAGAGAGATCGACAAAAAAGAGAGACAGAGAAATAGAGAGGCAGAGATAGAGAGAAGGACGCCGCCCAGATCTCCTGCCATCACTGTAAGGGCGCCTTCCATTTTTCCTACTATACAGAGATGAGAAGGAGACAAACATTGAGAGAACTACCACTGGTAAGCTTTTCGTCTTTTTCATTCTTTCTTAGATCTGGGTATGGGTATGAAATATGAATTAGTTTTGAGAAATTTGGTTGGATTGATTTTTATTTAGGTATTTGGGTAACATTAGGTTTTGATTTGATTTTTTGAAATTTGGGTTTTATATGATTTAGGTTAAAAACGGTTAAAATTAAATACGAACGAAAGGTCAATTGAGGAATTGAGAGATATGGAGATAGAGAGAGACAGATACAGATACAGATACAGAGAAATAGAGAGACAGAGATAGAGAGAGAAATAGATACAGTCCGGTAAAGGTTTTCAATTCCCTTTTGTTATTTCACGTGACATACCCCCTGACCAACATAATTATTCACGCAATTGCATTTTTTTTAACTTTAAAGTTTGATCAACTATATTAAGGGTTTGCACTAAACACCGTTTAAAGGAATAAGAGAGATTTCTTTTCTTATTAAGGTCTTGCTTTAAAATTGGTTTTGATCAACGGTCACAATCATAACTAGAGAAGAAGAAGAGAAAGGCGGTGGAGCAAACACAGGCAAAGAAAGGAAAATATTTTTTTTTATTTTTTCAAATCCACAATTCTTATAATATTGCCAACAGGTATAACCCCAAAAAATTGCAAAACAAAATTGTTGGATATTGTTGTGTTTTGCTATATAAAATTATGAATGAAATAATTAATTTTTAAATGTCCGTTTTAAAATATTTTTATGTGTTTCTCTTTTATTTAATAAAACTCAATTACTGGATATGTAAATTCAAGTGCTATTTGGGAAGATAGGAAGTAGTTTGTTTCTCTTAATATTTCCCAAGTTTTTTCTTTCTTAATTTTTGAAATTTAAATATGCTTGATTAATCTTTTTCCTCCTATAACTGATGCTTTGATTTTAGTATTTTTCTGTTTATTTGGTATTAATTTTTCAATCTACCTAGAGAGGTTTAATTAATTTTTGGTTGGTTAGAGTGCTTGGTAGACCCCATAGCATTTGCTGCTAAACATGTTGAAATTCTTCTTCTCCTTTATTATATGAGACATCTGGTAATTTTTCCTATTTGTTTGTACGACTGATTTTTCTATTTGTGTATAGAACAGAAAGTAGAAAAGGTGAAGAGAGAATCAAAAGCATGTCCAACAAAGGATGTAATTTCACCATGATTGGTTGGAGATTTGGAGTTGACGGAATACCCCTTCACTTTCTTTAAAACAATCTATCACTAACACAGGTTGTATTTCTTCTTCACCTTTCTTATATGAGACACTTTGTACTTCTTTCTATTTGTTTTTAGGACTTCCATTGTTTCTGTTAAATACCTCTTCACACTGATCTTATTTTAAAATAATTTTTTATGCCATTTTTTAGTGTATATTGCCATGAACAACATGAAGATTAGTTTTCTGGTGCTTATTAATTATATGTTACTGAATCACACTAATACAGAATACTTCTTTGGCCTTTAAATAGTGACATGCATTGATCTCACAACTGATATGGTTTATGTATATTGTTTATCTTAAATTTTTTTTACAAAGATTGTTTTATCTTAATTGATTGCACCTCGAATTTTACATATGATGTGATTGTTAGATTACCAAAATCTTCAATTTTTTCATTTTTTCTCTTGGAATATTTGGATTCATTTTTTTAGGGTACTCCAGACTTATAATTCAAAGGTTACGATATTTAGATTGTTTTAATAGTTGGACTTCTAATTAATCTCTTATCCTATTGTCTTCAATTAGGTTTGTTGTCAATTTAGGGATTTCATTGAAATAAGGGAAACAACCTAGAAGATCAAATTCTAATTGAATTGTTATTAGGAATTTTCAGTTTTGGGGTTTTGTTCCTTTGCTTTCATGAATTTGAGTTTCATATTTTGTTTTGTTCCTGTTTTTTTGGCTTGCTATCTGGGTCATTAGAGAAGAAGAAGGGTTATTAGATAAGAAGAGAAAGGTAGTGGAACAAACATAGGCCAAGAAGGGAAAAGGTTTTTATGGTGATTGTTGGACGTGCCCAACAACATGGTTTTTATGGTATAACGTGGACTGACTTTTTAACAACTTAAACCGTTTCACGCCACTTAATAAAACCCTTGAATTGCCACACCCTTAATCAAACGGCACCCACCTCAAAGAAAAGATGAATCCCCTTCATTCGGTAAAAAAAAAAAAACGGCAAAATAAAATCTCTTCCTCCCAATTTTCAATTTGACACTCACTCTGTTTCGCTTCTTTTCTGCAGCACCTACATCCAAGGTTAGCATTTTGTTACTTGATGTGTTATACTCTTTATTTTGATGCTTTCTTCCTGATTTATCATAATCCAGTTTTTTTTTTTGGTGGCATCATGGGGTTTAGCTCTTGAATATGTGTAGAAAAAAACACATTTACCCTTGAATAATGGTTGATTTTTCAATGTTGCTGAGCATCTACTATCTGAAACTAAAAAGTCTAAAACCCGTTTAATGATTGTGCTGTTTTCCGTTTGATTGTATATTTGTTTAAAGGAATGAATGAATAATTTTTGGCAGTAAATTATGTTTTTTATTTATTTATTTATTATTGAATTTGATTAACGCTTTTATTTATTTATTTTAATTTTGGGTAAATTAAATAGCCAACATATTGCTTAAAATTATGTCATTGAATATTTAGGGACTATTTACTAAAGATTGTTGTGTGGTGTACACATTAATGTTTAGATTAGTTTGTTAATCTTTAGAAAAAGCTTTTTATTTTAAAAACAAACTGTTATGTGTGATTAATTTTACATTTTTGTTGAATAAATCCAGATTAAAACATTTGCGAAACTTTGCATACATCTATTGTTTCTTTTGTAGTCTCTCTTTCTTCTTATTCACTGTATTTAAAAAAAATCCTTCTTTTGCCTGTCCTTTTGTCGAAGCACAGATTTACACAGTTCTCTACCAGATACGATGGTTTGGTATTTTGCAAGAAGAGATACCGAATCATATTGAGAGGTTTAGGTTAGCCTGATTTTCCTTTTGTTTCTCTCTTTTTTTTGGGTTACGTTTTTTTCATTTGATGTCTTTGGGTTTGAATTAGTTTTTTCCCTGCACAATATAGTCAGAATTGTTTTTGAAGTATTTGGTTTCAATTAAATTTTTTTTTTCAGTAAATTGACCCGTAAAAGTATTGTCTGTCTTATTTTTCTTAAAGTCTGGAACTTCACTTTTTAATTCCTTTGTACCTTTTCCTTTGTCTTGGTATTTTAAAAGTTTATATGTTTTCATTATAGATAAAAGTCTATGTTACAAAAAATATATAACGAAAGCAGTTGATGAAGAAGAAATTAGTAAGCATGTATTTATATATTTTTTTTTTGTCTTAGTAAATAGGTAACATTTGGTCAATGGGATTTGGATCTGAATTTAACTTGGTAGCTGTTCCTAATTGGTAGACTCTCTTTTGAGTCCAGATTGTTCGATTAAAATTCCCAAAGGACCAAAACAAATTTTTGTTACTTGCCAAAACTTGCAAATCATCCAATCCTATTTCTTAAGATATGTGGATCAGTTTTGCCAATTGAATAGTGGTTAATAGTATTACTATTATATTTGTACTCCAAGTGATTTTACTGACAATGTAGTACCACCTTAGTACCATAGGTTGCCTGTTCTCCTTGATGCAGGTCACTACCATCTTAATTATTCTCTACATCATTTTGCATATGTGACCAAATTTACTTCTACATTTTTTGTGGATGGAATGTGTATAGGAACTCGGTTTGTATTTTGTAGAACCTGTTTTACATTGATGTTTATTAGGATTTATGTATTTTCAATATCTTTTTTTTTTCTTTTTTTTTTTTCACGTGTTTTTGTGGTAGCACAGAAGCAGATAAGATCATTGGTTGTTGTTCAAGAAGAGTTACTAAATTAAATTGAAAGGTCAGGATAGCATAATTTTCCCTTTGTTGCTTTTATTTTTAAATGAATGTCTTTCTCATTTGTTAATGCTTGATAATTAAAAACAAAAAACCAGAAACAGCATATGCAGATTTTCACATATGTACTTTGTAACCAAAAAAAAAAAAAAAAAAAACTATTAAAATTACTTTTGATCCTTTACAATGTTATCATAGAAAAAAATAATATATATATATATATATAATGCAATAGTAGCATGTCAAAGATTATATATAATGCAATGGTAGCATGAGAAAGAAGGTGGATGATAATGTTTGAGAAGAGAACCAAAAGAAAATGGCATGGAAGACAAAATAATTTCCAAACTCTGTGTATTAGAAATGGTCCTACACTAGCTAGGAAAAACAGGAGAATGGTCATGGGAACAATTGGAACCATCTTCTACTAGAGTTTCATTTATACTTATGTTTGATTTAGTTGCTCTAAAGGAATGGCCAATATGCACATATTATGCTATTTCTTGAGGCGCCAGTAAATTAAAGCATCAATCATTGCAGGAAACAAAAAAGTCCATCAACATTTAGAAAATACAAATGACACAAACCTTTGAAAGTTTTCTATAAAATATTTTAGAATTGTTATGATATAATGTTTATACAATTAAAGTTTGAAGTTGGTTGATTTCAACACTCAATTAAATTGTATTATGCTATTGCTAGAATTTCATTGTATTTAGAATATAGATCTTGAATATTAGTTTTAATTTTGATCCCCGATTACAACTAATTGTGCTCTAATGTGTTTCTTTATTACATTACAGGGAAAGTTTTTCTTAGACAATCTGACAACATTCTTAAATTTCTTGGATCAATGGTCTGCATTTAGGCAAAACTCAATGATTTTTTTTATCCTGTATTTTTGTTTGTTGTTCTACATTTTCCTTTGGTGTAGAATTTTGTGAGACTATTTACTACTGTAGTTTGATGCATTTCATGGATTAATACTACAGGATTTGAGTATCATAATATTTTAATTATTAATTATTGTTTGTGGAAGTCACCTATATTTGCTTCTACAAAAAACAAAGACAATTATAATCTCTATTGGACCGTCATAATTTTATTTTGGTAATCTTTTGTACCTTTGGAACATGTTTTGAATAATAAATTATTGGAGTAAAAAACACATAAAAAGAAAAAACACTTTCTTTTTGCTTGAGTGCATAGGTGGTAGAGAAATACAAATTTTCTAAATCTATTTCTAAAAGGTCTATATAAAATTTTGTTGACCGGCCACGAAATTTCAAGATTTTATTTTGGAAGTCTCTATGAAATACTCTCAAGATTCACGTCTTTTTCTTGCAAGTAATTATTTGTTTTTTTTTTTTTTTGGTATTATCTTAATGAAAAAATGTTTATATTTTTAGTTGCCATGTCTTTTGTAATAAATAAAAGTATCCCGCACATTGTGCGGGTTATAAGCTAGTATATATTAATAGGCAAAGTTCAGAGAAAATTCAATTAGATTTTAATTGGATTCTCAATTTTGCACCATGCGTCTCATTTAATTTTTAATTTTGTGTTAAGTGAATTATTGAGTGTAAAAATCGAAAAGTCCAAATCCAATTAAATTCTAAATTGGATTTCAATTGTAGTCCAATTTTCCGCCACGTGTTCATCTAAGTTTTTAATTTTTGTGGCAAATAAATTATTGTATGCAAAAACTAAAGAGTTTATAACCAATTATATTCTAAATCATATATATATATATATATATATATAATATGAGAAAGCATTTCATATTTTAGAAATGTATGGTTTTTAAAAAGTGTAAACTAATATCATGCATAATTTGAACTTTTTTTTTTTTTTAAATGTATAATTTGAACGTTTTTAATTGTATTCGTGCATATGCACGGTGCTACACACTAGTATATATAAATCATCCAACACAAACATCTATTAGAAGATGGAATCTATAACTTTAACACAAAATTTTGGTAAAATAATTGAATAATATACTACCTTCAACTTAGCGAGATTAAGATATTGTTTTATAGGGAGTGTACACGTTCAACCAAGAGGAATTAATCAATGAATTTTTAATCACTATCAACTATGTTAGTTTGCTCTTTGTTTTTCATGGTTTCTCACTCTTTAGAATGAAGATGGCATTGACATATTTAAACTACGACAATTATAGAGTAGTTATACAAAGCTATTCAAAACTATTGTTCATAACTTTGTACAGACAAATTTATTTTCCTGTTCCATGTGTTGTACATACTTATGGAATTTAAAAGTTCATTCTCCCTTAAGACTTGCATTACACACCAATTTCTTCATCCTAAACACCAACCCTATTGAGAAATTTATGTGGTGTAATGCTTGATTGGGCAAAAGTAGGAACACCTTAGGCATTGCATCTGTTGTTTCCACAACATAAGCTTAATATGGTGCTATGCAATAGAATTTGTGCAACTTCAAAATCACAAAGAGACTGGCCAAAATAAAAATGACAAACGGATTTGAGAATAACACATAAGATTTCTAAAATGAATTTTACCAAATACATAGAATGCAATAATAACAAAATTACTACACTGAATATCTTTCTTACCTTTCTAATACTCTACAAATAGAAAAATAAAAAATCATTATCAATATGTTTCATATCAACATCAAGAATTTCCACAACAATGATAGGCCAAATAAAATTACTTTGACAATTCTAAGTCAATTAAGAATAACAAAAGTCAATACCATTAAAAAATTGAGGAAGGAGAACAGCAAAATCACTTCACAAAGAATAAATGCAAGAAATCAAAAAGAAAGGGCATAAGCTTAATCACGTGCTATGTAATAGAATTTGTGCAACTTCAAAATCTCAAAGAGACTAGCCAAAATAAAAATGACAAATGGATTTGAGAATAATACATAAAATTTCTAAAATGAATTTTACCAAACACATGGGATGCAATAATAACAAAATTACTACACTGAATATCTTTTTTACTTTTCCGATACTCTACAGAAAAAAAAAAAAAAAAATCATTATCAATATGTTTCATATCAACATCAAGAATTTCCACAACAATGATGAGCCAAATATAATTACTTTGACAATTCTAAGTCAATTTAGAATAACAAAAGTCAATACCATTAAAAAATTGGGGAAGGAGAACAACAAAATCACTTCACAAAGAATAAATGCAAGAAATCAAAAGAAAGGAAAAAAAGACCTCAATTATCATCTTATTGCTAACTTAACTTTGAAAATCTCTGACAAAAGCAATCAATGTCTTCTCAAAATGGTGAAAGCTAAAGCTTGATTGAAAAATGTGGAGAACAATTAGTATTGAGCTAATTTTTTTGTTGTAGATGATGGGGTGATCGTATCTAGAATGTATGTTGGTAGATATAACATTGTAAAGCTTAAATAGATAATTGAAGTGTGAGTGGGAGAGATAGATAAGGTTGTGAAAAACTAAAAATTTGGAAGAGGAAATATTGTAACAGTAGATAAACGAAAAGACACAAAACTTATCTTTGGGTTGGACATTATACTTGAAATTTTAATTCTATCCACTAAACAATGATGAAGTATTCAATTTTAACAATTACTTGAAATTAGAAAGAAGAAAATGAAAAGTTAAAATCAATTTGGATAGCTGAATAGTCAAACATTTGTATCTAATATATAGTAATGTTTGTAATTTGGAACAAAAACATTATCATTTAAGGCAAATAAATAGTAACAATTGAATAGTAATAGAGTGCATCAACATGTTTGTCCATAATCTATATTTAACTATTTTCTTAAAAAAATAGAGAGAAATCAAAAAGGAAAAAAAGATTTTAAAAAAAGTATTACGTGGAGGATGAGGTGGTTCACCAAGAGCGTATGTTACGTAGCAACATTAAATGATACACTTCAGCTTTTAGATATAAAATTTGATAAAACATAAGCTGCCTTTTCCCAAAGTCCCCCTACACCCTTTTATAATAGAAACTCACCTAACTTACGACTAGGTTTCCTAATTAAACTAGGAAACATAATAAAGATAGAAATAAATTAAGAAAGCAAATAAATCTAAATCCTAATTCAAATTCAAATACAAATAAAACTCCTAAATCAACTAAAATACTAGTAAGAGATAAATATAAAAGCAAATCTATTAGGGATGTGATTTGTTACCTTCCAACTTCTACGCGTGATCTACTGCTGAAGATAAACATCATCATTAGCCTAAGTTTGCTGTAAACTTCTAAATAATTCCACTGAACATACTACAATATCTCCCGCAAGACTTGTGCATGATTGGCTGATTAACTTTAAATAAGGAACGTAATATTCTAGATATGTTGGCCTCTTATTATTCCTCCCTAATTCCTGCCGTGGAATGCCATCAATTTCTTGGCTTCCACTAAGTGCCTAATCTCCAAGGTCGCTGTCACAGAATGCATCATCTTCATCAGATGTCCCTACATCAGTTCGCATTTATCTTCAGTAAGATTTCTACAACGACACAAAATAAATGCTCCAATATCTATGCTTCATTGCACTCTCATAAAAAAGAGATAATCACGTACAGCCTGTTTGTTCTCAAGTACAGTGTGCCTAACTGCCCATGTGATGAGTTTGCCACGTGCTGGAAACTTTTAAAGAAGCCAACAAACACGTGTGCACAAATTCATCATCCACTGCCAGCGAAAACAAAAATCTAGCCGTTAGTCCGTTACCCAACTTTTCCTTCTATTTCCTCAACTCTCCCCTAATCCAATAGATTGGCTATTGCCAACTTATTGCAAATTTCTTTTCGAATCTATAAATTGAAAAAATCCTAACCCATTTTGCCTCTTCAATAATTGAACAAAACCCTTGTCTTTAGAGTAGAAATGGGGAGATTATGGCTTCAAGAACAGTCGTTAAATATATTATCTCTCTTCATTTTTAAGTGGCTATTGTCAACGAGTTTGTTGGTATACATTACTCTCTAGCATTTAGTGTGACTTATCTGGGATACAATTTAGGTTCATCTAATATTTCCTCACGTATATGTTTTCTTTCCAAGTCTATAATTTTTTCATTGCGATAATATTGGTGGAACATATATGTCTATAAAGCTCTCTGTTTCGAGCTAGGAGGAAGAATGTTAATATTGTTTTTTATTATGCTAAGAAAACGGTTGCCAATGGTGGCATTATGTATGCTATGTGCCCCACAAAAGACCGATTAGTTCATGTTTTTACCAAGGGGCTTCCTACTGCTAAATTCTAGATGATCAAATTCAAGTTGAACCTTCTTTCAAATCGTGCTTAGATTATTGAGCAAAAAAAAAAAAAAAGTACACAACTTATTTTATGCAAAATGTTTATACGTATTTGTATTGAGAACATATATTTATGTAATTGTATGTGTCAATACTCAATACTTCATATAGTTGTTATTTACCCCTTTATATAGTTGCTATAGATACATACAACCCCAATCATTGTTGGGCTGATGGAGTATAAAAATTTTTGTTAGTCATTCTTTGCCTATTGATACTAAGAGTATAGATTTTTAAATGCATAACATCCCAGATACATTTGTTCATACAAGATTTCACAACGTCAATATGAATGATCTTTATACCAGAAATTAAAAGCCCGACATATTAACTTCAAATTCTAATAACTTGGGATAATTTTGGTCCTAAGTAACATACCACTTATAAGTAGTTTACAGAATCATAGGACATACAAATTACAGAATCATAGGACATACAAAAGCAAGGGTCACAAAATTATAACTAGAAATAATAATAAAGGAAAACAAGCTTTAACAAGGTACTTGCATGATATGAAACCACAGATATCAGACACCATTATTTCTGTTTCCAAGTATTGCCAATTTGATTTTGTTAATCTGGGTCACCACGTCCTTGATCTCAAGTCTTTCATCTGGTAATTCTTCTGAACACCTTAAGCCTAATTCTAAGATAGATGAAAGAATAGTATTCATGGCAGTTACATCTCTTCCATCTTCAATATTAAGCAAACCATCATCCACAACTTTCATTCGATCAGGAAATGATGCAATCCATTGCCTCATATTTAATTCTCCAACAAAATTTTTATCAGTGGGTTTCTTTCTTGTGAAAATCTCCAACAATATTATCCCATAGCTATAAATGTCACTTTTGGTAGATACTCTTCCTTGAGAACCATACTCTGTCATACTCACATTTGTCAAGAAATTATTAAGTTAGGATTCACACACTTGTCATTTTTTTTCTTTCAAATTTAGTAGTATACTAATATCTTTACACATTCATACTAAAAATTAAAAAAAAAAAAAAAAAAAAAAAGGGAAAGTGTTCATTGTATCCATCCATGATTCGTCTACCGATGTATATATGTACACTATATATATATATATATATATATAAATATAATCTTCAATTGTGCCATGACTAATTCTTTGTATCTATTTGCTATTATGTCCTTTCATTTTACTTATGTTATTGGGAATGATTACCTAACTTAAAAGCATGATGTAATATTACTTATTTTACAATTGTTGACATGATCTATCATCTATTTACTGTTTTAAAAAATTAGATCAGACTGATTGGTTGAACTAGGAATCAGACTCAAAACTGGTCCAATAAAAAGCAGTCAAGAACCGGGAAAAATTGAAAACTGTCCCTTCTTCGGATCTTTAACAGTTCCGATTTTTTTTTTTTTTGAAACTTAACAGTTCCGATTTTTAAAACCATAGATCTATTGTAATTTATAAATAATAAAAGTGATATTAATGGCAGATTTATGTAGAAATAAATTTTTATTTTATAACTTAATAGTTGGGGAACTAAAAATTGAATCTTGAATGTTTCTATTAAAAATACCAAAAGATACCGACCAATTGATCCACAAGGCTAAACATGTGAAAGTAAAGTTGAAATTTTGTAAAATAAGTTATTTCCAAAAATATTGCGTATACACTTTTGTAATTATTTTCAGCTCCCAACTTCCAAGCCGAATATGAACGCCCCTACATATACCTACATGTTCATTTATGTCTTCATTTAAAGATAAGACTTTGAAATGATTTGTATAAGACTTGGAGACTAATCACCATGGCTAGAACTTTTCTAGTCAATTTCAGGATAACGATCTACTAAGACCTACCATATATACTGTCTATGGCTATAAAATATGCTATACGTGGGGATAAGGCAAGTCATATCAAAACCATGGTTGCTTTAACAAGTCTAATATTAAATTACCTACTGAATTAACTTGTATTTGACATATGAGCATGACACATAAAACAAATAATTTAACTGTAAATTCATCAGAATCTAATGCAATTACATTACTGAGTTGATGATAATTGCCATGCACATTGTTATTTCTAAAATTAGCAATTATTAATGTTATTCATGAAATTAGACTACTAATTAAATTAACAAAGGTGAATTCATGTATACCTGGTGCGATGTAGCCAATTGTACCGATGGTTTGGGTTTGGGTTGTGTCATTTTCAACTAAAATCTTTGCAATGCCAAAGTCACCAACATGTGCAACTAGGTTTTCATCTAAAAGGATATTGCTAGGCTTCAAATCACAATGCACCACAGATTTCGATCTACCATTGTGGAGATATTCTAACGCTAATGCAACATCCACCATAATGCTTACTCTTTGAACAAGATTCAAGCAATAGTTGTGAGAGTATAACCACCTTTCAAGGCTACCATTTGACATGTATTGCAGCACTAAAGCTCTAAACTCGGGGTTGGAGCATGTAGTAATGACTTTAACTAGATTCCTATGTCGGATTGACCTCAACACCTTGCATTCAGCATCAAAACTTCTAAAAAAGCACCCTCCAATTGCGGGTTAAGAACTTTGATAGCAACAATTGTACCATCATATAGTATCCCTTTGTACACAAAACCAAAACCTCCAGTTCCAAGCAAGTTGCTTTCACAAAAGTTGTTTGTCCCACGACAAAGCTCTTGGTATGATATCATTCTATGATCCACCTCAGGCAATGTGATAGGTAAACTTGGAATGTGCATGTTACATTGTCGATCTCTTCTCAGCATAGTGACTAGTGCTACAAAGCTTATAAGTGATGCAATGACAGGAACAATATATATGAGCAAAATTTGTTTTACCCTTGATCCATGAGAACTTGGACTTGTGCAAGGTGGAACTCCAAAAATTGGATTCCCACAAAGTGCTTCGTTACCTATAAATGATTCTGCCGTGAAGTTTGCGAAAGGTCCACTGGATGGAATCTCTCCCGATAACTTATTAAAGGACAAATTCAAAAGCTTAAGATATCGAATTGCCTCAAAAGACATAGGAATTTCACCAGAGAGATTATTATTTGAGAGGTCCAACTGATCCAATCCCTTCAATTGTCCAAAAGATTGTGGAATGTCTCCTTGAAATGAGTTCTTTGACAAATCAAGATAACGTAGGCTTTCAAAACTTCCAATGATACTTGGAACCTTTCCAGTAATTTGATTATGGGATAAATTTATGTATTCAATAACATCTAATTTTCTAGGATTTGGAGACAGAGGCCCACTAAGGGAATTCCATGATAAATCTAAAAACAACAGATTTTCAATATTCCATAAATTTGATGGTATTGATGATGACAGTTTGTTAGAACTAAGGTTTAGCCTCTGCAAAAGACTGAGATTTCCGATGCAATCTGGGATGTATCCGGAGATTCTGTTATTTGAGAGAGACAATTCTCCAAGGTTCTTTATTTGACAGAGTTGTTCTGGAATGAATCCTTCAATCTTGTTTTCATCAAGATACAATCTTTGCAAGCTCTCCAATCCCCCAATTGTTGATGGTATGGTTCCGGTCAAACTATTACCATTCAACAAAAGAATGTTCAAGTTTTTCAGTGAACCGATTCCCATTGGAATTTGACCCTTTATTTGGCATTGATCTGCATTAAAGAGTTTGAGTGAAACTGAAAAATTTCCAATGACATCCGGGATTGCAATATTCAAGGGATTGGACGATAAAGATAGCGCTTCCAAAACTCTGCAACTAGTCAAAGATGAAAGGAAACTATGTTCTTGATCTCCAGGTTCACCTGTCAGCCGATTACCACCCAGACTAAGTAATTGGAGATATTTTAGGTTTCCAAGATTTCTGGGTATAGGTCCAGAGAGAAAATTGACAGAAAGTTCTACCCGAATGAGGTTAGAACAATTTGAAAGATATGATGGGATAGGACCACTAATTTTGTTGAAACCAAGAAACAGATGTTCTAGATTAGAGCAAGAGAGCCTAGTATCTAAAGGAAGATTTCCAGACAAGGAATTGTCAAACAAGTTGAGATTTTGTAGAGAGGTAATGTTGAAAATATTTTGGGGTATTTTCCCTGTGAGATTATTCTGTAGAAAAAACAATATTTTCAGATTTTGGAGACGCCCTAAATCACTTGGAATGCTTCCTTCTATGTTGTTATTTTCAATGGCAAACCCCTGTAACATCGACAAGTTGCTAATGATAGGAGGTATATTTCCAGTTAAGTAGTTACCTCCAAGAAATAGCACTTCAAGCTTTCCTAAACTCCCAAAACCTTTTGTAATACTTCCATCAAACTTATTGTATGCCAGACTTAATTCTAAAAGCTCTGTACAGTGGTTAAACTGAGAGGGGAGCTTACCACTGAATTCGTTATGGGGAATATACAGTAGTTGAAGATGAGGACAATGGCTGCAAAGATCTATTGGAAGGGTTCCTGAAAAATAATTTTCTGTAATAAAAATAGCCATTAGAGAAGACAAGTTAAAGATGGCAAGAGGAAATGGACCAGTGAAGCTATTGGTTTCAAAATTCAAGAACTCTAATGAAGACATATTGCTGAGGGACGAAGGAATTGTACCATTTAACTTGTTTCCTTCAAGAGAGAAATATCTAAGCTTCTGGCAATTATGTATAGTTGGAGGGATACTACCTTCCAATAGGTTGTTTGACAACTGAAGTTCCCTTAAGCGGCGCAGATGACTAATCTCATGTGGCAGAAAACCATAGAAGCTGTTGTTTCTAAGATTAAGTGAGATTAGGAAGGAGAGGTTTCCAATATGAGGGGAAATGGTGCCACGGATACCCATGTAAGAAAGGTTCAAGGCTGTGACTCTTTGTCTGCGTCGACTGCAAGAGACCCCAAACCACTCACAGAAGTTTGTTGTTGTGGACCAGTTACCAGCAGAGAAGGCAGTATTGTTTGGACCAAAACTGATTTTAGATTTGAAGGCAAGGAGAGCTGATTGATCGGTTAAGTTGTTTGGAGGATTCTGTCAAGTGAAGTATGCATGGCTGCGCTAACAGAAAAGCCAACAGCAGGAGAATGGTTGGCCTTTCTATTAGCATCATGAGTACTAGCATAATGAGTGGGCAGATGGACAGACGAGGCACTTTGGAGTCTGGAGTTGGGATAGGAATTATACGTAGGAACGTAAATGCTTGGCCTTCTTTTAATATAAAAAAGAAAGAAAAGATGTGGGTCCATAATCATGAATAAGTTGGGTGTAGAGAAGAAAAAAAAAAATATAGGAAAAAAATATATATATATTTTTTTTTATAACTATCGAAACGGTATATTTTAATTGGTGTTAATAAAAATAACATAAATGGTGGACCATTGTAAAAGTAATGTTAGTATTATTATAATTTATCACATCAATTGTGTTTCTCAATTGTATCCCCAAAAAAAAAAAAAAAAAAATTTGTGTTTCTCAAAAAAAAAATAATCACATCAATTGTGAAAAAGATAATGAAATTTATTATGTAATAAAGCATTATTTTTAGTTAAATTGTGGAGGCAATGGCCCGTAAGATTTACTTGTCATAATCTCATATGTTCTATGTTTTGTTGACTTGGTTGTTTGTGGCAACTGGCAAGTGTGCTAAACTACAAAACAAAGTCATCAATAGAGTATTTGTTTGCACCGAGTTACATGAGCACAAGATTGTAAGATTTACTTCTCATAATCTCATATGGTTTATGTTTTGTTGACTTGGTGGCATAGTTATTAAACCTAGACCAGACGTTGACCCGGACCTATGAGATGGGTCACCAAGTCAATAGTTCAACCAGTGGGTTATCAGTTGAACCGTAGGGTCAAATAACAAGATTTTAAAAATTATATATATATATATATATATATATATATATATAAATTAAGTTTGAGAAATCATAACATGAATATGTAAATTAAAAAAATAAGCAGATGCCTAAATTAAACTCGCCATTATAATTAAAAATCAATGTTACATAAGTAATAGCATTAGAAATTCTATAAAACTCACAAAGAAAATAAACAAATGTCATAAGATTGCAACAAAGTATTTGCTAAAGAAAATCTTGTTACATGTCTAAAAATTATGTATATTAAATATGGGGGCCATTTAAACCGATAATATGTACTAATGCCCAATCCGAGGACATTGGACCATCCGAGGATGTTTAGATGAGATTATAAGGGGAACGGAATAAAGAGGAGAGTAGAGATAATAATAGATAAGTCCAACGAATGTCCGAGGTGAAAAGCCATCTCGGTAACAAGTGTCCGAGTTCAAATAAGAGTACCATATCATCAAGGAACTTCTTCAAAGTTACATCACAACTAAAGGTTGGGCATTGGACAAGGGGTAGGAAAAGAAAAGGGCAAACAAATATCTTCAAAGGCTACTACCTCCGCATTAAATGCCTCTCAACCAACTCTCTGGCCGCATTAATGTGGAAGTGATGCCTGAAAAGTGATCAAAGCCATATGACTAATGGTTGATGGTTCCGGGAGTTCTTTGGATGGGATAGGAAGGAGTTCCCCGAATCTAACCTACACGTGTGTGATAGGGATGATACCAAGATTGTAGTATATAACATAGGAAGATGTACTAAAAAAGGAGGATCGGAAAAATCAAGTATTTTGAGAAGAAGACTACGAACTCTTGTATAATCTTATTGTTCAACAAGAACAATATAATATAAACTCCTCGAGTTACTCCAAGGATAGATTTTCTCAGCCTACTTGTGTTTAACAATCTTAAATTACCAAATTTAATCGTTTTTCTTCTGGAATAGATCTAGTTCACGCTTGGGCTAGAACCCAATCCTATTTTGGGTCCAATCCAATTTCAGTCCTTACATTAAATAAATAAAAAGGAAAATCTCAAACTCTAATTTGTATTTCTCTTAATCTCTCACACACTCACATCGTACACAATTTTCTGCATAAGACCAACTTCAATGCAGTATTGCAAGAGTCAAATTCAATGAACTAGGCAAATATTATTTGTCTCCACATTTGTCCAATATAAATCCCCATTTCCATTGAACTTAAAAATTAAACTTCCATAATTTTCTCACAATATCTTTGTTTTTCTTTCTAAGAGGTATATTAATTTTCAAAATATTACGTTCGTCTTAAATATTTTGTTTAGATTTTATGTATACGGTTTTACTTATGTAACATTGTAATTGATTTAGGCTTATTTTTTCATATTATGTGCCAATCTATATTTTTGGTTTTCTGTATGATACATATACTTGGTAAGGATCTATTTTTGTTACTTTTAGTTCAATTAAAATTTGGAGGTAGATTGTGATATTATTGCATCACTATGGCATTAATATTTTCTATTGTTGTATCATGAAATTCTAGAATTTTTTATAGCCAATTGATATATAAAACATAAATAATACAAGAAAGACAAAAAGGAACCAACAGGTTTGTAGGTGACAATTTCACTATGATTTGGTGACATTTCTTTGTTGCATGAATTAGAGGAATTCTCCCCCCAATGTATTTAGTTTGAATTTAGTTTTAGTAGAAAACCTCATAGATTAAATGTGACTAATAATAATAGTATTCATGAAATCAACGGGTCAAAAATAATTTCTTACAAAATTTATCAAATTGCACTTCGCACATCACACGGGATATTGGCTAGTTTAAATAATAAAAGAGTCAATAAAGTGGATCTATTAATATAATTTTACACAATTCGTAAACTCGACCGGGTTAACAAAACCCAACCAAGTCACACGGGTTGCTCAAAACCCACCGGGTTGCACCGATTTTGATTGGGTCACATACTTTTTCGATCCAATTGATCACCCGCCCAATCGGTGCGCCAAGTCACTAGGTCATTGGTTGACCAGCCGAGCTAGGCCAGGTTTAATAACCCTATGGTGGTTTGTGACAAACTAGCAAGTGTGCTAAACAACAAAACAAAGTCATCAATAAAGAATTGGTTTGTGCCAGGTTACACGGGCACAAGATTGGGAGATTTACTTCTCCTAATCTCATATGGTCTATGTTTTGTTGACTTGGTGGTTTGTGGCAAGCGGCAAGTGTGCTAAACAACAAAACAAATTCATCTATAGACAATTGGTTTGCGCCGGGTTACACAAGCACAAGATTGTAAGATTTACTTCTCATAATCTCAAATGGTCTATGGTTTGTTGACTTGGTGGTTTGTGGCAATTGGCAAGTGTGCTAAACAACAAAACAAATTCATCAATAGAGATTTGGATTACGCCGGGTTACACGGGCACAAGATTTGATTATTCTTCGACTTTCAAGAAAAAAATTTGTGGTTGTAATTTCGTATGAGATTGCCTCTTATTATAAAAGGCAATCTCATTCTTAGTATCCATTTGGAGTCCACGTCCTTGCTTTTCTACGTTTCATGTTTTTTTTTTTTTTTTGAGAAATCGGTTTTCACGTGATTATGCACTGTTCAATGGGTCCCGTGCACTATTCACGGGACCCACAAACTTCTTTTTCAATAAAACTTTCATTAAAAATGGGTCTCACGGAACTATTCACACATTTAAAAATTATTTTACTATTGTGTTTTAATTTTCAACAAAATAAGCGGTATCCAAACGGACCCTTAGTTGGTAAGTTCCAAACGTAATTTGCATGCATCCCAAAATTTCATTCCTGTAAACGACAAAAAAAAAACTAAAAAACCAAAAAACCCCAAAACAAACTAACAAAGAGCTATCATACCAGACTTCCACAGTTCCGCCACATGTCTAGGAATATACAGTGCACGCACATGACAAGGAATATATTATATCTTTAATTTCTCTCAAACTAAATGCATGACTTTTTTTTTTTTTTTAGAAGAAATGCATATGACTTTTTTTTTATAAAACAAAAAAAAAAAAAAAATATTTGCTAAAGAGATTCATTTACTTATATATTTTTAAAAACTTATATTTTAAATGCTCCTAAAATTAATGATTTTTATATGACAAAATGTCAATATTAAAGGAAAATAAAGGAGACAACAATAAATGAAAGAGTATTTATATATATATATATTAAATGAAGGGAGACCATTACATAAAATTTATTCAAATTTTTAAATTTTTATAATTAAAATAGAGGGGAAGGGCAATTTTGGAAAAACTCAGGGCCCACCCCTCCCTCTCCCTCTGCCCTTGGGCCCAAGTAAATGAAAAACAAGAGGGTCAACCCCAACAACTTTAGGAACACAATTATTTTTTGAAAAATGCTAAAACTATATATATTTTTTATAAATTGTTTATGTGATGTGTAGTTATTGGTAAGTAAAAAAGTATTGTTAACATGTTGTAAAATAATTTATAACTGTAGTCCATAATATTAATATTACTACCCTAAACTATGCAGGAAATTACACTTTGCACCCTAAACTATTACACTTATCACACTTTGCACCCTAGTGTTACTTTTGCTACTATGTTTGACAGAATTTTACTGCATGTAACAAACACATGTTTTTTGCTTAGGTGGAACAAACTTAAAAGTCTAAAACACCATTCTTCAAAATCAATTAAGACAAAATCCAATTTTTTTACGTGTGTGCCTCTTCCCAAATTTAGGAAATGTAGGAATCAAAAAAACTTTTCAATTTTCTGCATAAGACCAACTTCAATGCAATATTGCAAGTGTAACACCCCATAATTTTGATACCAATTTAATTATTATATGTAAATTATAAAGGATGCCTACAATTAAATTGATTAAATTGATTTGGGCCTAAGATATTAAAAATAAGATAAATACTATGGGATATGAAGCAAAAGTGAGGTGGCATAAATATTTTATTTGGGCTTTGAAAACCCTAGCCTTCTTCCTCTTTAGTCACATTGTATTTTTTGATGGAGGCTTTATTTTTTCATATTACGACAATTGAACTTTGGTTTTCTTGATACATGGCGTTGAGTTGGAGTCTTTTTTATGATTTTCTCATGCTCAAGATTTAAGAAGTTTGAATAGTCAATAGCTAGCATTAATTGATTATGAATTAGACTATCATTAAATTGATAGAAAAGGGCTTTTATAATTGTTTATATTAGATAAAGATTGGTCAATATGTCAAGAAGGAACACAAACTTTGAAATTGAACCAAATAGAGTAATAGGCTTGGACTTTGTCACCATGTTAAAGTGAAAAGAGTGCTTATGGTTATTGAATTCACACATAGCCTCAATTGTTGACCGGTTAATATGCATTAACACTAGATTAACATGTACTAAATTTTGGGTCTTTAGGTTGATAATTACAATATTATAATAGGAATTGTTTATATCACATGGGATATGGTCTAGGTTTAAATTTGAAATTTGATTATGTATGAATAGTATGTATAGTCATATGGATTTTCTATTGGCTCTAAGATTGATTTAACAAAACTATATTATTGCACTAGCTATCTTTTAGCTATATTGAAGTTTCATGAATATCTATAATTACGTTAATAGAAAATTGATCTGATTAGGCAAAGCAATATTTATAAGTCCAAACTGGTCAAAGCTGAAAGTAAATTGGATAGTTAGGTGAATAAATGGAGAATTTTGGATATATCAATATTGTCTAAGATAAAACTGTTTAAGTGTGAAAATAGATTTTTAAGTGGGAAATTGGGTATTGATGAAACTATTTTTGGTGTTGCTAGGTTCTAATTCTATTGAATTGTTGTGATTCAAGGGAGTTTGATTTCTTTTATTTTTTTTTTTTTGCAACAAAGACAAAGTGGTGTTTACTAATTTTAGGGGTTTTTCCAAACAATGTTGGTTATTAAACTATTATATATCAAAGAAATATATTGTTATTCTATACATATAAATGGATATTTTATAATTTCTTGATACACACATTAATTATGGGTTTTATGAAAAACTTGTGGGACAACCTAAATTTATTTCAATTTGTATGTGTGAATATATTCTTATATTTTCAAAATTATGAATGGATTATTTTTGTGAGCATCTTGAATGGATTATTTATGTGAACATCTTGTATATGTTTTGAAAACTTTGGCAAGTTGTGATTAGAAAACAAAGTATGGTATTTAGTCCTTAGCAAAGGGACAAATGAACAAAGAACTAGTCCTTAGCAAGGGACGGAAGAAATGCATATGATTTGCACATTTAAAAATGCTAAAGGGAGTATACTATTGATTTTCCAAAAAGGGAAGCTTTTAAAAGCTCCTTAAAATTAGTGCATTTTTAGGTTCCAAAATGAGCCATCCTTAAGAAAAAAGGGATGACAACAAAAGAAAGGTTATATATATATATAATATATTTAAATGAGGGGAGACATTACCTAAAATTTATTCAAATTTTTTAATTTTTATCATTAAAATGAGGTGGAGGGGCATTTTTGGAAAAAAGCCCCTAGACTTTGTTTTTATGATGGTATTGATATATATTTTATGATGGCTCACAATGTAAAGATACAATTATTTTTTGAAAAATGCTGAAATATTTTTGATAAAATATTGATGAGTTACAAGTTATTGAAAGTGAAAAAAAGAATTATTTATTGAAGGTTTGTTCCCAACCCCAATGTTAGTGAATTCCACTTATTGAGTTATCTCACCCCCTTTATTTAGGGAATTACAGATACATTAAATTATTGCAGTAGAAATTCTTGGACCCTAAACTATCACACTTACGAACTATTTTGTCCCTAGTGAATTTTATTATTATTTTATGGCATTAAACATTGACAAGAATTATTTTGAGGATGGAACAAATTTGGTGAATTAAAACACCATTTTGTGATGAGATTCAAAAACCATTTTTTTGCTGGTTTCTTTTATTTAATATTTTTATGGATTATTCAGATTAAATAGACTTTTATTGCTTATGATTTTGGGGCGTTATTGCAAGAGTAAAATTCAATGAATTGGGCAAATATTATTTGTCTCCACATTTGTCCAATATAAATCCCCTTTTCCATTGAACTTAAAAATTAAACTTCCATAATTTTCTCACAATATCTTTGTTTTTCTTTCTAAGAGGTATGTTAATTTTCAAAATATTACGTTCGTCTTAAATATTTTGTTTAGATTTTATGTATATGGTTGTACTTATGTAACATTGTAATTGATTTAGGCTTATTTTTCTATATTGTGTGCCAATTTATATTTTTGGTTTTCTGTATGATACATATACTTGGTAAGGATCTATTTTTTGCTACTTTAGTTCAATTAAAATTTGGAGGTAGATAGTGATATTATTGCATCACTATGGCATTAATATTTTCTATTGTTGTATCATGAAAATCTAGAAGTTTTTATAGCCAATTGATATATAAAACATAAATAATACAAGAAAGACACCTAGGAACCAACAAGTTTGTAGGTGACAATTTCACTATGATCTATTGACATTTCTTGGTTGCATGAATTAGAGGAATTCTCCCCCAATGTATTTAGTTTGAATTTAGTTTTAGTAGAAAACCTTATAGATTAAATGTGACTAACAATAATAGTATTCATGAAATCAATGGGTCAAAAATAATTTCTTACAAAATTTATCAAATTGTACCGCACATCACACGAGATATCGGCTAGTTTAAATAATAAAAGAGTCAATAAAGTGGATCTATTAATATAATTTTACATAATTCGTAAACTCGACCGAGTTAACAAAACCCAACCGAGTCACACGGGTTGCTTAATACCCACCAGGTTGCACCAATTTTGATCGGGTCACATACTTTTTCGATCCAATTGATCACCCGGCCCGGTCGGTCGCCAAGTCACTGGGTCATTGGTTTGACCAGCCGAGCTAGGCCGGGTTTAATAACCTTGGGGTGGTTTATGACAACTAGCAAGTGTGTAAACAACAAAACAAAGTCATCAATAAAGAATTGGTTTGCGCGGGTTACACGGGCACAAGATTGTAAGATTTACTTCTCCTAATCTCATATGGTCTATGTTTTGTTGACTTGGTGGTTTGTGGCAACTAGCAAGTGTGCTAAACTACAAAACAAATTCATCAATAGACAATTGGTTTGCACCGGGTTACACGGGCACAAGATTGTAAGATTTACTTCTCATATTCTCATATGGTCTATGTTTTGTTGACTTGGTGGTTTGTGGCAAGCGGCAAGTGTACTAAACAACAAAACAAATTCATCAATAGAGATTTGGATTGCGCCGGGTTACACGGGCACAAGATTTGATTACTCTTCCGACTTTCGTGAAAAAAAAAGTTGTGGTTGTAATTTCCTATAAGATTGCCTCTTATTATAAGAGGCACTCTCATTCTTAGTATCCATTTGGATACCTGTCCATGTCCTTGCGTTTCTACGTTTCACGTATTTTGATTTTTTTTTTTTTTTTTTTTTTGAGAAGTTAGTTTTCACGTGATTGTGCACTATTAAAGGTGGGTCTCGTGCACTATTCACGGGACCCACAAACCTCCTTTTTTAATAAAACTTTCATTAAAAATGGGTCCCACGACATTATTTACACATTTAAAAATTATTTGGCTAGAGTGTTTTAAGTTTTCGGTAAAATAAGCGGTATCCAAACGGACCCTTAGTTGGTAGGTCCCAAACGTAATTTGCGCATCCCAAAATTTCATTCCTTTAAACAAAGAAAAAAAAAAAAAAAAACCAAAAAACCCCAAAACAAACGAACAAAAAGTTGTCATACCAAACTTCCGCGTTTCCACCACATGACTAGGAATATACTTTGCACGCTAAGTGGGAGTAAGAATTTTTTCTCACAAGGCCAAACTAAATGTATTATATCTTTAATTTCTCTCAAACTAAATGCATATGACTTTTTTTTTTTTTTAGAAGAAATGCATATGACTTTTTTTATAAAACAAAAAAAAAAAAAAATTGCTCCTAAAAACTTATATATTTTTAAAAACTTATATTTTAAATTCTCCTAAAATTAATGACTTTTATATGACAAAATTTCAATATTAAAGGAAAATAAAGGAGACAACAATAAATGAAAAAGTATTTATATATATATATATTAAATGAAGGGAGACCATTACCTAAAATTTATTCAAATTTTTTAATTTTTATCATTAAAATAGTCGGGACGGGCATTTTTGGAAAAACTAGGGGCCCACCCCCTCCCTCTCCCTCTGCCCTTGGGCACAAGTAAACGAAAAACAAGAGGATCAATTGATATTTTCTATGGCCAATTGATATATAAAACATAAATAATACAAGAAAGACACCTAGGAACCAACAGGTTTGTAGGTGACAATTTCACTATGATCTATTTACAATTCTTGGTTGCATGAATTAGAGGAATTCTCCCCCCAGTGTATTTAGTTTGAATTTAGTTTTAGTAGAAAACGTCATAGATTAAATGTGACTAACAATAATAGTATTCGTGAAATCAACGGGTCAAAAATAATTTCTTACAAAATTTATCAAATTGCATCGCGCATTACACGGGATATTGGCTTGTTTAAATAATAAAGGAGTCAATAAAGTGAATCTATTAATATAATTTTACACAATTAGTAAACTCGATCGGGTTATCAAAACCCATCCGAGTCACACGGGTTGCTTAAAACCCACCGGGTTGCACCGATTTTGATTGGGTCACATACTTTTTCGATCCCATTGATCACCCGGCCCGGTCGGTGTGCCAAGTCTCGACCAGCCGAGCTAGGCCAGGTTTAATAACCCTGTGGTGGTTTATGGCAACCGGATACCAAGTCGTCTAGGTGTATAGCATTGGTTCGACTAGCTATTAGGGCTTTTCTCTTACACAGGATACCAGGTTGTCCATCGTACTAATAAGGAACATACTGATGAGGCGAAATCACGCTTTATCAATTTGAAGTCGTCTGTGGGGAACGACCATAAGCCATTGAATTCTCTACTAACTAAGTTCCTTTGAACCGATGGACTCAACTACAATCTGTACCATCGGATTTGGTGGTGATGACTCAACAAATTCAAGCACTAACGACTAATGTGCAAGAAATGAAGACTTGAAGGGGAAAGTGTGTCCGAAGGCACAAGTATGTCGCGATCACGGCGAACCGTAATGACAATGACGACAAAGCCCCTGAGCCTTGGAAAGAGCAGAAGAGAAACTTCATAGCACACCGTATAGTTAACTCGGCAGCGAATCGATGATGAAGAAAATGAGGAAGGAGCTAAATGAAGTCAAGAACCCCATGAAGGGAAAAACCGCATTAAATCTTGATGGTATAATCAAGAGGACAAACTCACCCTTCACTTCATCGGCGTTTTGGAGAGTCCCTTCCCTCCTAAATTTCGTCTTACTCAACTGGAAATATACGATGGCACTAAGGATCCCTTGGACCACATAAGGGCATTCAAGATGATATTAAACCTCCAATAAACCCCGGATGATGTCATTTTGCAAATCATTCCCAACAACCTTTAGAGGAGCAGCAAGGGGTGTGGTTCAACAAGTTGCCTGCAAAGCATTTATCGCATACTTTGACCAGTTAAGCGACTCTTTTGTTTGCCATTTCATTGGGGAGCAACACCATAAGACTCCCACTTCCTATATGCTGACTATGAAGCAACAGGAAGGGGAAACCCTGAGAGAGTATGTGAAATGCTTCAACAAAGCAATGCTAAAAATTGATGAAGCAGATGATCAGGTGATAATGATGACCTTCCAAGCGGGGTTGAACAATCTTGACCTCGTCTTCTATTTAGGGAAGACCCCTCCAACCTCGATGATAGATTTGTAGTTCAAAGCACAAAAGTATATGAATGGAGAAGATGCACGAACGCAAAGGGACTGATAGGTAAGCAAAAGAAGGAAGAGAATGCTGATTTATAGGGGCAAGAAGTGGGATCGCAAAGATAATCTCTCAAAAGCCAAGGTCAGCAAAAGTGGTTCAAAGACGTAATCAAAGAAAAAGCTAAATTTCACTCCTTTGCTAACGCCCGTGGACAAAATCCTCATGCAAATAAAGGACAACCCTACACCGAAATGGCCCAAACCATTGAGTTCATCCTCAAAGCGGAGAGATTCAAAGAAATACTATCACTTCCACAAGGATCATGGTCATTACACTGACAAATGCCAGGATTTGAAAGAATGATATAGGAGTTAATCCAAAAAGGAAAACTCCAAAAAATTGTTAAAAATGACTATCAAGCCCACCACCGGACGGAAGAGAAGTCTCATCGACAACCATAAGGAAGAAGATCGGGACAATCCTAAACAGGCCGTGGGAGAAATAAGGATGATCATTAAAGGACCGGTTGTTGAGGGATCATACAAGTCCTTAAGAAAGGCAAGTCCAAAGACAAGTTAACAGTGTTCATGTTAAGCACCTAATAGCCAAACATCATCGCACACCGAAATGACATCATTGTTTTTTCCGAGCGAGATGCAAAGGGAACCAGGCAGCCACATAATGATCCCTTCGTTATCATGCTAACTATCAAAGGGTACAACACTCGAAGAGTTTTGGTAGATAACGGAAGCTTAGTAGATGTAATGTACATGACAAACATTCAGCAAATGAAGTTGGATCCAAAACACCTCAAACCCTTTGGATCTCCCTTGGTCGACTTCAATGGAGACCGCGTATATCCAAAGGATATCGTCTCCCTATAGATTCTGAGAGGGACTCACCCTACCCAAGTAACAAAGGAGGTAGGCTTTCTAATCATTGACTGCCCTTCATCTTATAATGTGATTCTTGGATGACCAACCTTTAATCGCCTCAAGGTTGCAACTTCCACATATTGCTTAAAAGTGAAATTCCCAACCCCCTACAAGATTGGAGAAATTTGTTGAGACCAACTCTTAGCTAGAAAGTGTTACCCGGCGATCCTGGTGTCCAAAGAGAATCACACATGGATGGTAGAGGAAGAATAACCCAAACCCATGGAAGAGGCAGAGTATATAGAGCTGGTGGAAGGAGACCCCTCCAAAACTACCAAGATAGGAAAGGAGCACCAACAATCCTTAAAGGGTGAGTTGGTGAAGTTTTTGAAAAAGAATCTTGATGTCTTTGCATTGAGCCATGAAAATATGCCAGGAATTGATGAACGAGTGATAGAGCGTAGTCTTAATATCGACCCAATGAAGAAGCCCATCCAATAGAAGAGACAAGTATTCGCCCTAGAGCAAAACAAAGCGATCATGGAAGAGGTAGAAAAGCTCTTGACTGCAGGATTTATTCGAGTGGTTTACTACCCCAAATGGCTTGCCAATGTTGTCATGGTAAAAAGTCCAATGGAAAGTGGAGAATGTGTGTAGACTTCACAAACTTAAATAATGCATGCCACATAGACAATTTTCCCCTTCCCTGAATTGACCAACTTATTGATTCCACACTGGCCATGAACTGCTAACCTTCATGGATGCTTTTTTAGGTTATAACCAAATCCTTATGAAGTAGGAAGAGCAAGAGAAAACTACGTTCATCACTAGCCGGGGCCTATATTGTTACAAAGTCATACCATTTGGACTAAAGAACGCAAGTGCCACATACCAAAGATTGGTAAATCACATGTTCTACAACCAAATAGGTAGGAATATGGAGGTCTATATGGATGATATGCTTGTGAAAAGCAAGGAAGCCAAAACCAACCTTGAAGACCTCCAAGAGATGTTCAACACTTTGAGAAGGTATAGAATGAAGCTTAACCCCGCAAAATGTGTTTTTGGAGTCTCGTCAAGAAAATTCCTCTATTTCATGGTGTCTCAACGAGGAATTGAGGCAAATCCAAAGAAAGTAGAGCCATACTTTACATGACTTCTCCCGAAGATGGTCAAGGAGGAGTAAAGGCTAACAGGATGAGTGGCGGCATGAAACACGTTCATCTTAAAGGCCACCGATAAGTGCCTCCCCTTCTTTAAAACTCTTAAGCAAGCCTTCCAATGGATGGACGAGTGTGAAGTAACCTTCCAAAATCACAAAGAGTATCTAGCCAAGCCCCTACTATTCAACCTGTCAGTAGAAGGAGAAGATTTGTTCTTGTATCTAGTTGTGTCACAAACAATTGTTAGCTCGGCTTTGATCCGTGAAGAATCCAAGGTGCAATGGGCTCGTGTACTACACAAGTCAGGCTTTTCAGGGCGCCGACTTCCAAGCCTATGCCATCATGGTAGTGATGGATTAACCAATCTGAAAAGCAATGAGTAAACTAGATGCAACAAGGTGCATGGTCTAATGGGCTATTGAACTAAGCCAGTTTGATGTTGAATATAGGCCAAGAACAGCAATCAAAGCCAGGGGTTAGTAGATTTTATCACTAAATACACTCTTCCAAACCCAAATCAAGAAGCAAAGTATTGGACGATCGTGTAGATGGCTCATCTATCACAGGACTCGAAAGGTGTTAGTGTAATTATGACGTTGCCCAAAAAGGACATCCTTAAGTATGAAGTTCAACTCTAATTTTTAGCGACAAACAATGAAACGGAGTATGAAGCGGTCCTTACTAGCCCGAGAATTGCAAAAGCCCTAAGGATCAAGAATTTGAAGCTAAGAACTAATTCTAAGCCGATTGTTGGGAAAATAACCAACGAATACAAAGTGAAAGAAAAGAGAATGAAAAGGTACCTCAAGCTGACGACCCAACTTATTGATGAGTTTGATGACATCAAGTTCAAGCAAATCCATGAGAAAACAACTCAGCTACTAAGGAGGTTGCTAAATTGGCGTCAACTAAAGATGCCCCAACAAAGTCAAAGCTATTTATGGAAGTCCAAACAATCCCTAGCATAGACGGATTGCAATCCTTCTTAATCCAATAACCAAGCACCTGGATGGACCCAATCCTTTCTTACATCAAAGACAACCAGCTCCCATCCGACTCGTCCAAAGCAAAGAAGGTTAGAATCGAGCAACCAAATTTTGTCGTGAATGGTGAACTTACAAGAGAGGATTTTCGTTGCCTTGCTTAAAGTACCTAGTTCTGAAGAAGCAACGTATGTGTTGCAAGAAATCCATGAAGGCATATGTGGTAATCATTTAGGACCTTGATCTTTGGTGGGAAAGACAATCAAGGCAGGCTACTTTTGGCCAACTATGCAAAGAAAACATAGTTGAACTCGTCAAAAAATGCGATAAGTGTCAATGGTTTGAAGATGTACAACACATTCCTAGAGAACTAATGACGAGAATTTCCTCACCATGGCCATTTTCCACTTAGGGGATTAACATCATTGGTCCACTCCCTCGAAAGAAGAAATAGGTTAAGTTCCTATTTGTTGCAATTGATTACTTCACCAAATGGGTTGAAGTAGAGCCATTGGCAGTGATCACTGAAAGCAAGATACAGAGCTTCATCCGGAAGAACATTGGTTGCAGGCTTAAGATCCCAAGGACGATCATCTCTGACAATGGTCGGCAATTTGATAGCCTAAGATTTAGGGAATTTTATGTAGAGTTAGGAATGAAAAACCACTATTCGTCACCTGGGCACCCATAGATGAACGGGCAAACAGATGTAACAAATCATACTTTGCTCAAACTCATCAAAGCACGACTTGAGAGGGCAAATGGTGCATGGCCGGAGGAATTACCAAGGGTACTCTAGGCTTATCAAACAACTACAAGAACACCAACAGGAGAAATGTCGTTCAAGTTGGCTTTCGGTATGGAAGTAGCTATCCCTGTTGAAGTGGGGTTGTCTAGCCTTAGGCAAGCCCATTATGATGAAGGTTCAAACAAGGACGAGCTGAGACTCAACGTGGAGTGTTTACCTGAAGTTAGAGTCGAGGTAGCCCTAAAGATGGCTCAATATCAAGAGAAGATTGCAAAGTACAACAATCAAAGGGTATGACTCTAGGGTTCAACCCCGACGATATGGTACTGCAAAAAGTCTCACAAGCCACTAGGGACCCATCCTAGGGAAAGTTAGGCCCTACCTGGGAAGGTCCATATAAGGTCGTTCGTCACTCAAGAAGAGGAAGATACTACTAAAGGACCTCAACGACAATCCACCGCCTCGTGGAACATCTCGGGAAGTACTATCAGTAAGAAGTATTTGGATCAATAAGCTCCATCCATAGGAGTACCTCACCTAACGATGCATCGGATAAGCGAGATTTCATTGTTTTTCCTTTAAGCATTTTTCCTTTCAGTATTTTAGTTTGGTCAAGTTATTTTGAGTAATTTCCCTTGTAATCCCCTTACAAATAAGGGTGCATGAAATAATAAGGCTCTATAAGCCATCTCATTTTCAATAAGTAGAACAAAGCCTCAAGGTTAAATTTACAGGTGAGATTAAGCTATGAAAAGGGGATACGCATGTCCAAATAGTAAAAAATCCATTGACGAGTTCAAATCGTAAAAGACATCTTCAATGGTAAAATCTCAAACGACGAGTTTAAATCATCAATGGTAAAAACTCAAATGACGAGTTTAAATCATCATTGGTAAAAACTCAAATGATGAGTTTAATCATAAACATGGTAAAAACTCAAACAACGAGTTTAAATCATCAATAGTAAAAACTTGTAGACACTCGATTTTGCACCCATGATTTAATCAAGGGAGATGACTAGAATGACCAATTACGTAACCAAAATTCATGATTGCATTACATGCATTAATTTGTCCATTGCATATCATAAAAATGATCTTGAGATTCTAATGGTCGCAACGGTATGCCCGATTTTCAAATCGGACCGTCAGATCCAAAGATATCGCATGATCAAGTTTGCATCGTCAGCGTGCAATGTGTTTAGGCAGAATCAACCACGCATGATTAATTTAAATTAATTCTGATTGGTTAAAAAATTAAAATTAATTAAATAATTTTGTGATTGGTTGTTAGTGAGTGTCAAAAACAGGCTTGCTTGCATAGGGAATAAAGGGGATAATTGGATAACAATAAACTTGTGGATAATCAAGACTTTTAGAGTATTTATCTACAAGATAATTTTTGTTGAAAAAGACTCGAATTATCCATAAAAGAGTTTAATTTTTAGAATATGGATCAAAAACGCGTCAAAATACAAGTCCCGGCTCAAAAAACCTCAAAAAGGGAGTCCAAAACTCAAACAAGGGACCGGCACCCAAAAGCACCATTTGGCACTTTCCAAGTGCCAATTGGCACTTTTCAGGTGCTGATTGGCACAAACTCAGGCCTCGGCCCGAGGGCACTTAGATCAAGATAAAACTCATCTCTTTCAATTTTTTAGAGATAAGGACGCATCCCAGTTCAGATTCTCGATCATTTAGCTATTTTTTCGAGCCTCCCAACCTCTATAAATAGAGGCTGCATCTCAAAATTCAGGGGACTTTTTAACACTCTCAGATTTCCCCTCTTTCTGACTCTCCTTTCTATTATTTTCTCTCTTACGTTAAAGACGTTCTAGAGGCTCTAGCCTTAAGAATTTCTTTTTTGTAAGCAAGGTATTTTAGGTTTCAAAGATAATTGAATAAATTTCTTTGAACCCTAAAATATTTCTTCAATAAGAAGAGTACATCCATGCAAGAGGTGGTCTTTCTTTAACCTTTTTTCTATTCTCTTTTTTTATTTTGATGATCCATGAGTAGATATTTTTTTGTTGGAATATGTCCTTGATGTTTTGATTGTCATGATTTACCTTTTTGAGTTTCAAAAATCTGCTTATTATCACATCTTTTTTCCAAAACCAAAAAATGATCTATATCTTCCTTAGATGCAAATCTGAAATTTTCAAAACCAAAAACAAATTTGTATCTTACTTAAATGCAAATCTGAATTTCTTTTTACCCCAATGATCTGTATCTTCCTTAGATGCAAATCTAAAATTTTCAAAACTAAAAATTGATTTGTATCATCCTTAGATGTAGATCTGAATTTTTCAAAACTAAAAACTGATCAATATCTTCCTTAGATGCAGATCTGAATTTTTTTACAAAAAAACTTATTTGTATATTTTTAAAAATCAAAATCTGATTTGTATCTTCCTTAGATGCAAATCTGAATTTTTCAAAATCAAAAACTGATTTGTACCTTCCTTAGATGCAGATCAGAATTTTTTTTTCATAAAAAACTAATTTGCATCTTCTTTAGATGTAGATCTGAATTTTTTAAACATAGCAGATTTTGAAATAAAAAAGAAAGTCATGAGTAGTGATGTTTTGTTTGATGCAAGTAGCGTAGATTTATTTCATGAGTGTAGTTCTCTTCTAAAAAGATTTTTTTTTTCTTTTCTTTATTTTATTTCACATAAAAAATAGATCTGATTTTTTAAAGCTCTCTATAAATCTAGATTTTCTTTATTACAAAACAGATCTGAATTTTTTTTTTTTTTTTACATAAAAACCAAAAACCAAATATTACCTTTGTTCCAAAATAGATCTAATTTTTTTAAGCAAAAAACCTTGTTTTACTTAATAAAACAAATCTGATTTTTCTTCACCAAAACTCTTTTCTTTTTCTTTTTTTCTTTTTTTACTTATACCAAAATGGATCTGATTTTTTTTTTTTTTTTTATGAATCAAATCAATTTTTTTTTTTATCACAAAAACAGGTCTAAATTTTTTTCTAAAAGAGGACACATTCATAAAATAGATTTATGTGACTTAGTAAGTTTGTCATGTATATAACATATCATTCATATCATGCATAAAGGGTATATCGGTCATTAGAGTCTAGAAGACCGGACTCTGTTTGGGTGGAATGGGTGCCTAACACCTTCCCGTTTTGTAACCTAGCCTCCGTACTTAGTTCTTTTGGATAGGTAGACCTAGGCTTTATCTTTTTTTTTTTTTTTTTTTTTTGGGTAGACTATAACTAGGACAAAAAGCCATGTAATTCTTTGGTAGATTGTAACTAGGACCCAAAACCTTGAATTCAATCTATTAAGTTTGTATTTTTATTCAATTAATGACAATGAAACTTTTTGGTCATGTAAAGTTGTATTGAATTTTTTTTTCTTATTTTTTTGTATAAAAAATAAGTGGCGGCTCCATACCACTTACCCAAAAAGAGAGGTGCCCTTCGAAGCACCCACAAATCTCTTTTTTTGAGAGCTCCGAAGTTTGCGGTCTCTCACAAAACTCAAATGACAAGTTTAAATCAGAAACTTGGTAAAAACTCTAACAACGAGTTCAAATCATAAACACAGTAAAAACTCAAACAACGAGTTTAAACCATCAATTGTAAAAACCACAGAAGTATGTCATCAATGACGAAAACTCCAAGTTCGGATCATGCATTCCCAAGGGAAATATTGTGTATGGTCAAAAGAAACTCAAACAACAAAGTTTGATGTTATGACGAGAACTTTGAGGTTTAAGTCATAGCAAAACTTCTTAAGCAAATAGCAACTAAGGCTAAGGACATGAATAAAGCTTAGTCTAAACAAAGGCATTACTTACAAAAACAAAAGCCTCAAAACAAGAGGCATCTACTGTTCTTAAAAGACGAAGATATAAAAAGCCTCAAAATACGAGGTGTCCAAAATATTCATTGTCTTTGAGTTAAAGCCTCAAAACATGAGGCAACCAGAGTCTTCAAAAAAAAAAAAAAAAAGAGGTATTGAAAATCTTCTTTCGGGAGCGATTATGACCTCCTTAGCATGGCCCTTGTCCATGCGAGCCTCGTCCATAATTCCACCCGCAATAGTACCATCTCCTTCAAGAAGATCGGATGATGATGCCTTCTCCTTCCTTCTCTTTAGTCTCGTCGGCAAGGATCTCGGTGTCAATCGCCTCAAAGTCAAGGTTTGCGAAATCCGCTACCTGACTATGATGCTTCATCATCCACCTACAAAGAAGCTCGAAACCCTTAAAGTATTAGACAAATTGGAGATAAAAAAAGCGACTAGACTCTATAAATTTGGTGATTACCTTCTCACGTTCTTCGTCTGTCTTCAAAAGAGCAGCTTGAACCTCCTTTTCCTTCTAAATGATGAGCTTATTCTCCACCTTGAGTGCATCCTTGAGCTCCTTCGCCTTCTACTTAGCCTTCGTTGCTTGGTCCATTGCTTCAATCAAATCCTTCCTCTAGGAATGGCAACGGGTCGAGTTCGGGCCGGGTTTTTTCATACCCGAACCCGACCCGCGGGCCCGCACCGACCGCGACCCGGACCCGGCCCGTTTACTAACCGGTTTTTTTTTCCAGGGCCCGGACCCGTCCTAGCCAGGGCCGCTGGCCCCACGGGCCCCGTCCAGTGATCTCCCTTTAGGGCCCAATCTAAAGGCCCTAAACCTTGACCCAATTAAAAAAAAAAAAAAAAAAAAAAAAATTTCCAGGCTTCACATCAGAAATTACAAAATTACAAATCATAGCCAAGCCATTTTCATTAATGCATGGTAAGCTAGAAGCAGATCACAAGACCCATACTTTCATTTTCCACACTTCACATCACAAATCACCAAAAAAAAAAAAAAAAAATTATCAATTTATCAATTATCAAACCAAAAACAATACAACCCAACCCAATAACAGAAATCATATAAGAATTAGGAAATTAACCAAAAAAAAAAAAAAATTTGGAGAACGAACGCAGAGAGGTGGACGTTGGCTTGGCAAACCCAAGGAAATTTCACTCTCACGGTCTTACGGTGAGCGGTGACAGATCAGAGAGGGAGGAATGTTGGCTTGGCATCGACGGCGGGGTGGACGTGGAAACGCATGGAGGAGGAGTGGCTGAGTGAGAGTGAGGCCGTGAGGGTGGGTGAGAGTGAGTGCTTGAGGGGGGCGGACGACCATGCGGTGGGTGAGACCGTGAGACTATGATAGTGATGGCTTGAGGGAGGCGGCGGCTGTGGATTGTGAGGATGGATGAGAGTGAGAATGAGAGCTTGAGTGTGCTTCTATGAGGGTGAGGCGCTGTGAGGGAGGCGAGCTGGAGCTGCTGCTGAACAAATGAGGGGCTAGGGTTAGTTATAGCTCTATATATATATATAAGGGCTTTTTTTGTAATTTTAATCGGGTTATATCCGGGTCGGGTTTCGGGTCGGGTTTGGATTTTTTTATAAAACCCGAACCCGACCCGGACCCGCTTCGGGTTTTTTTTTAAAAACCCATACCCGACCCTATTTCTAATCGGACCGGGTAAAAACCCGCCCATTAGGGTCGGACCGGGCCAGGTACCCGCTGGTCGGGCAAAAATTGCCATCCCTACCTTCCTCAACCTCGAGCTCTCGGCCTCAACTGAGTCAACCTTAGAATTGGCAACCACCAGCTTCTCTTCACTATTTAGATAATCTATCGTCAAACGCAGGGATCCTCCAAGAACATGAAGACGAAAGTAGATTCAGAACTTTTAACAGGTGTAAAAACTCAATAAATGACAAAAGTAGCCGAGTGAAATACCCGCACGAGCTTATGGATATGATAGCTGACCAGTTCATGAGAAGGGATGGACGAGAGGCCTTTAAGCTCGTCATTAGTAATAACATTGTGAGCTCATCCAAAGGCCGTGGCGGGGTCATCCCGCACGCTCTTGCCAACTTTGCCTTTCCCTTTGGAACGAGTGGTTGGAGGTGTGAAGGTCATCACCTCGAGAGAGGGGGTGGGAGAAGATGGAGTACCAAAAAGAGATAAAGGGGCAGGAGTTTCGTCTTTTCCCTGTCTAGCTTGCGTTTCTTCAACCCCGGAGTAAGCTAGGACATAGGCTCATTTTTCAAGCTCTTCACACGGGCATATTTGTCTTTGTTGTACCTGGTTGCCATTTCTGCAAGCAGGAAGTCAAAGAAAGGGACGAGCTTTTATAAAGAAAAGGGAAATAGAAGAAGAGAAGACAAGCTAAGTATACTCTTTTATTCCCGAGCGATCTTCTTTAACACAAATGTAGAGGGTTCAGGTCCAAGGCAACGATCATATAAGTGACGAGGATCTACCACGTTGTCAAAATCTTCGATTGTAAGAGCAAACTCTAGAGCGACTTGAACTCATCCTTGATAACGGTCTTCCAATTCGGGGCGATCAAAAATTACAAAGCAAGTTAAAAAAGAAAAATCAGAAAAAGAGAGGCTAAAAACAATTGGTCCAACAAAAAGGTAGAAGAACGCACTAAGAAAGGGAATTTCCCATTTCCATAGTAACCATAGGACCTCACCCCACAGGTCGTTAGTCATGGTTTCCCATCCGGATCAAAAACAAAAAGTATCGTGATTTCCAGTCACGAAAAGAGGTAGGAAAACTATGGACAATCCTAGACTCCCTACTCCAAGGTAAAAGTTTAAAGTACCCGTAGTGGGTAGAAGGCTTCAAACGATATAAATGAAGGAACTCATTCGGGGCTATCATATCCCCATCATGGGCGGACACCCAAATTGACATACAGCCAATGATCGTCCTCCAAGTATTAGGGACGAGCTATCTAGGTGCAACGTTAAGAGCAAAAAGAAGTTTAATGATGAAAGGATGAACTGGGAAGTGGAGGACACACGAAAAAGCAACCTCGTAAAAGCGCACCTCACCATGGGCAAAGCTACAGGCTTTCTCATTTGGATGAGGAAATCCCATGACAACCCCTCTAGGGAATTGAAATCTTTTCCTTATAGACTTCAGATGTCTCTGCTCCAAAGAGCAAGATTCGGATTGAGCATGGAAAGGGATTGAAGACAAGGAAGAGGAGGGTTTGAAGACGATGAGGGTTTCGACACTACAACCTCAAAATCTTTAACTATAGACTCATTACTTGAAGACAAACCAGTTTCGAGTTCGCTGGACCTAACCTCGGTGTCCTATACTCTATGGTGGTCATTTCTAAGTGATGAGCAATCAAATAACGACAAATCAAGGAATAAAGAGTGGTCAAAACAGGCCTGAAAGCTGCACAGTCTCGAGGTAAAAATAAACCTACTTAAGGATGATGCCCACTTTAAAGCTCTAGAAACACCCCAAATCTAGAGCAAAAGAAAGAAATAGAAAGAGCTTCCTGACTAATGAAAGCAAAATCAACCATTAATGGAGCTTTGAAGAAGAGGAGTCTTCTTGTCATTGAATGTGTAGGAACTTTCTTTTTTGAAAATTTCAAACTTCAAATAAATCGCACGGTGCAGAAAAAGAAGAATATGAGAGGTTTTTTCTAAAAAAGGGAAGCAAAATCAATGCATGGGAAACACAAGGAACTCTCACACGTATGACCAGTACAAGGAGAAAATGTGGCAATCATCTGACGGGAATATCGCCTCACATTAAATGTGATCGGATGAGAATCTCGAGGCACTAATAAACTGACCCGCCAAAAAAGACTTTCCATATTCCTATGCCCGTCCAAACAAAGGACAACAAATAAATAAAGGAGGGAACTGACGAGTAGTGCATAAATGGTTGTCCGCATTTGCAAATCGTCCATGTTAATGACAAGTAAAAGTATGGACGAGCGTAAGCGCATTAATTCAGGATAAACATTCAATGGCCAAATGATAAATGAGCATAGATTTGTTACTGCCATCCAAGTCGTCCATCGTCATCGACGATGCGAAATCATGCTTTATCAAAAGGAATACTGTAGACACCCGGTTTTGCACCCATGATTTAATCAAGGAGAATGACTGGAATGATCATTCATGTACCACGAAAATCATGATTGCATTACATGCATCAATTTGTTGTTGCATTACATGCATCAATTATTTTTTATTTTTGCATTACATGCATTAACTCATTCATTGCATATCATAAAAATGATCTTGAGATTCTAACGATCACAACGATTGTGTCCGATTTCCAAATCGAACCATCGAATCGAAAGATATCGCATGATCAAGTTTGCATGATCAGCATGCATTGTGTCTAGGTAGAGTCGACCACACACGATTAATTTAAATTAATTTTGATTGGTTAAACAATTAAAATTAATTAAATAATTTTGTGATTGGTTGATAATTAGTGTTTAAAATAGGATTGTATGCATAGGAATAAAAGGAATAATTGGATAACAATAAAATTGTGGATAATCTGAACTTTATCAAGATTTATTTTATGATATTTATCTATAAGATAATTATTCTTGAAAAAGCTTGAATTATCTAGAAAATAGATAAAAAGAAAATCATAGACTAAGGATGAAAACACGTCTAGGTACAAGGACCGGATCAAAAAACCCTAAAAAGATAGTCCAAAATGCACCCAAACATGGAAGAACGTTCGGCATCCAAGAGCACCATTCGGCACTTTTGGAGTGCCGAACGGCACTTTAAAAGTGCCGAATGGCCCCCTTTTGGGCTTTGGCCCAACTCCCTTCGGGTAACGATAAGACACACCCTTTTCAACCTTTTCGCAAAAGGATGTGTCCGAATTTGCATTGTAATCGTCTGTGCCTATTCTTTAGAGTTTTCCCACCTCTGCAAATAGAGACTGGATCTCATAATTCAAGAGACTTTTTGGACGCTCTAAGAGGCACTCACTTTTAGGCTCTCAAATTGCTTATATTTGCAGACCCCCTCTCGATATTTTTGTTGAAATTAGGGTTTTTAGGTTTTAAAGATAATTGAATAGATTTCTTTGAACCCTAAAATATCCTCTCAAGAACAAGAAGTGCTCCATGCAAGAGGTTGATTTCAATCACCCTTTCTTTTCCTTTATGTTTTTCTCTTATGATGATGCATGTTTTTTATCCATAACATGATTTATTAACTGTTGTTTTGTTTAAAGCATGATCTTGAATTTCTTATATATAATTGTTACAATCTTTTTCTTAATTTCAATTATCTGCATATAACCAATTCTTTTTCTTAAAATCAAAAACAGGTCTGCAACTTTCTTAGATGTAGATCTAAATTTTTCTTAATCAAAAAGAGATCTATGTCTTTCTTAGATGTAGATCTGAATTTTTCTTAATCAAAAAATAGATCTGCATCTTTCTTAAATATAGATCTGGATTTTTCTTAATCAAAAAACAGATCTGCGTCTTCATTAGATGTAGATATGAATTTTTCTCCAATTAAAAATTGATTTGTATCTTTCTTAGGTACAAATCTGATTTTTTTAAACATATACAAATTTTGAAACAAAGAAAAATATTATGCATGATTGTGTTTATGGCTGTTTGTTTTGTTTAATTCATGTAGCATAAATTTATGTTATGAGTGAAATTCTCTTCAAAAAATATATTCCATATTTCTTTTGAACATATAAAAAACAGATCTGATTTTTTTGTTATTAAAAAACCATTTTTTTTATTATCACAAAACGGATCTGATCTTTTACAAAGTTAAAACCATTTTTTTTTTTTAGATTCTTAAAAACAAATCTGATTTTTTTTTAACAAACCAAAATCAATTTCTTTTAATCACCAAAACAGATCTGAATTTTCTCTCCAAAAACCATTTTTTTACACATACAAAAACAGATCTGATTTGTTTATATAAGTCAAAATCAAATTTTTTTTAATCATTAAAACAAATCTGGTTTAAAAAATAATAAATAAATAAAAATTAAAAAAGAAATAAGAGAATTAATTCATAAATAAATTTATGTGATTTAATTTTTGTTTCACGTGTTCAACATATCATTCATGACATGCATAAAAGTGGTACATAGGTCACAAGAGTCTAAAAGACCAAACTCTGTCTGGGCGGAATGGGTGCCTAACACCTTCCCAATCCGTAACCTAGCCTCCAAATTTAGGTCTTTAGATAAGTAGATCTAAGCCTTGTCTTTTCTTTTATTTTGGGTAGAATGTAACTAGAACGAAAAGCCATGTATTTTTGGAAGATTGTAACTAGGACCCAAAGCCATATAATTTTCAATTTTTCAATTATGTAATTTTTTATTCAATCAATGAAAGGATGCTATTCAGTCATGTTGTATTTAGTTTTTTTTTTTTTTTTTTTTTTTTGTATAAAAATAAGTGGCGACTCCACTCTACTTACTTAAAAAGAGAGGTGCTCTAAAAAGCACTAAAAAATCTCTCTCTTTTTTTTTTTTTTGAGAGGCAATTTCCTAGTCTCTCACAAATACAAGGTATCAACATTCAGGATCCTTATATATTGGTGAAAAGTAGGGCTGATGGTATCAACTCAAAGCATGAATCCCATAGGGTCACCAAATAGCCTATTGCCCACGACCCAATCCAAGAGCTTGACGGAGTCTATCGGGTTAATGGGCGGCCCAACCCGAATTCATATAAAAAATAAATTAGAATATAAATGATTGATTTTGAGACATTATATAGGAACTTATTAAGAGACTCCACCAACCACTAAGATACTTAAAGTGATTGTGTTAAACTTAGTTTACTAAGTAAATTTATTTTTCTAGTAGTCTAGTAATTTTGAATTAACCATTTGACATTGTTTTATTAAGGGCAATTACAACTTACTCACCTATGGTTTGGTTGAAATTTAAGTTGTCTACTTGTGGTTTGAAATTTGACACTTTACCTAACTGAGGTTAACTCAATTAAAGTTCCGTAACCCAACTTTGTTAAAAACATGGCTAAATATGTAATTTTGCTCAATTTTATATCTCTCTCCTCCAAAAAAAAAACACAAAAATATATAAAAATACAATATCAAATAAGAAAAAAAAAATCCCATGGAAAACTTGCATCATGGGATTTCAAACCACAAGTAGGTAGCTTAAATTTTGATCAAACCTTAGGTGGGTAAAGTGTCAAATTTTAAATCACGAGTAAGCAACTTTAATTTTGGTTAAACCACAGGTGGGTAAGTTGTAATTTGCCTTGTTATTAAATATAAAAATAAAAAATCATTTAAAGCCTTAATAAAAAAATTAAATAAGTTTCCATCAACGAAACAAAAATTAAATAGGTTTGACTGAAAAAAATTTTAATTAAGTATTTAATTCTTTGATTCTTTCCTTTTCCTTTAAAAAAAAAAAAATGATTGATTTTTCTCTTATAAAAAAATTGATTCTTTCCTTATAAATAATAATAAAATACTTCCTCCGTCCCAATTTGTTGGTCCTCTATTCCATTTTAAGATGTCCCAAAGTGAAGTCCTATTTCTAAAATTAATAAATAAAATTTCTATCTTACCATTTACTTAATTTAAAAAGTTAATCCCATTCTTTTTCTATATTTTAAATTAACTAGTCGCTAATCCGTGATATGCACGAGATTCTTTAGAAAGAAAAAAACAATATTGCAATTATCATTTGCTGGACTAAATCAGAATGTCTCAAGACTCACTAATCAAATAATACAACTAAATGGAGAAGACCCAAGCATAACATAAAATCTTCACTAATTCAAATATTAAACATTGTCAAACCTAGTACACAATATGCTTGTGCCCAATAAAAGAAATCCTGTATATCGGCTCCATAAAAATACATACATGCCGAAAAGATTAATACCACTACCATAGGTCCATTGGCAATGAAGATATTTTCATAATTACATATATTCTATGAATAAAAAAATAAACAAATTGCAATAATGATCGCAATCTTATTTTCATAATAAATAAATAGAATATAGTTACTAATGTCAAATTCTTTTGCTATGACTCAAAAAGAGTAGAGAAAGAACATAATACAACAAATCAGTATTATATAAAAGAGTACATCATATATTTATTTAACATAAAACATTGAGTTCTATAAATTGTTATTTAGAACAGAGAAAGAAAATCTTTAACCTCACGCCACATGGAGAGAGAAAGAGAGTATGGAAGCTTTTACAAATTTGAATCAAAAGAGGACGTCCACGGCATCTTGATTTTGCTCCCTTCAATCCCAATTTTGCAAAGCTCACAAAAAACCAATAGGAAATCGATTGTCAATTGAACTGAAGGTGAAACAAAGAGAAAACAATTCTCTTCATTTACATTTAATCGCTTACCATCATTAGGAGCGGAGACAAAGGAGAAGGTGCACTAAAGACGAAGCATAGAGACCGGAGAGAGAAACGGATGAGAAGCTATGGTTTTCCTTCTTACGCTTTTTTTTTTTTTTTTTTCTTTTTTGATAGGAAGGGGCTATGGTTTTTGATTTTGGGGTTTCCTACGTATTAGTGTTATCATGGGAAATTTTAGCGCAGCTCCAAAATAAGTTTTAATAAGCCATCTCTTTTAACTGATTTTTTTAACCAAAAAAGGCCAAGAATTGTTGAAATAAACAAAGTATTTACAGGAAGATTTATAAACAGTAAATAGATGTAGGACATGACTAATCTAATCCTAAACAAAAATTAAAGCATGATGGCATTAAAATTAGATAAGTTTGACCTGTATAAAGAGAACACGAATCTTCACATTCCCAACCACGTCTCTTGTGTTAAGATACCAAAGATATTGCTTTTTCAAAATCATGAACAGACTTTGCCAATAAAGCCTTATCCACATTAAACCCTTTTGCTTTGCCTTGAAATAGTTCTTAGAAGTTAAGTAGACATTAAACATAAGTTATTCCCAATTAAAAAATTAAGCTTAAGTTATTACACTTAAATGGTGGCCAACACAATTCAAAGCATACCACATCAATGATTATGTTTGTTCAACATTAAAACAATGCTAGAATGGAGGGGCATAAAGCATTTGAACCAAAATAGATAGAAGATTGAAAGCAATCACCAACCTTATTAGATCTTAGAATATCTATCAATCCACCAGTGAACCTTGTTGCCTCCTCTAAGTCAAATGGATTGTCTATGCACATGGCAGCTAGCGATGTATTCTCTCCAGCTTCTACCAAGTACTTTGTCAACATGTTTGCACCATATTCCTAGCCAATGGCCATCAATGTAATCCATGGCCTTGCCTTATTGATGAATTGCATAGTTGTGGAGATATCATGTCGGCCCGACTGTGTAAACTAGGTTGCACCGACACACCATTTTTGGCAACGCACGGTGATCGACATATGTCGGACACGGATATTGACACGACTCGCCGGACTCCGGTGTCGGAGCGGTGTGTTTTTTTTTTTTTTTTTTTTTTTTTTTTTTTTTTTTTTTTCGCTCCTCGACACGGCTCCAACATGGCCCGACACGGTGGACACGCCGTGATGAAAAAAAAAGAAAGTCACGATTCTAACGATCGCGGTGAAAGTTTAGAGTCCGAGAAGTCGTTACCGTGAAAGTTGAAACCCATAGACAGTCGCCGGTGCTAGATCGGCCGATCGGCGAGTCGGCGAGCTCCATAGACGATCGCCATCGACGCCGTGCCCTCTGTCCCTTTCGATCTCTCTCTCTCTCTCTCTCTCTCTCTCTCTCTCTCGGGCGTGGGACAGGTCCGATCCGACCTCTTCTCTTCGCTCTCTCTGTTTTTTTCTTTCTTTCTTTCGATATCTTTGTTGTGTCTTCATTACATTAGTGTTATAAGTTATAACGCCCTTTTTTTTTTTTTTTTAATCCCACTCTCACTACATATATATATATATAATTTTTTTTTAATCCCAAAAAGTTTAAAGCTTTTTTCCTTTTATGTTTTTAGTTTGACGGTGAATGTAGTCTATATAAACTTTTGGTTTGTCCTATAATTTTATGTGTATTATTGTACTACTTTGGGTATTAGTTTACTTATTTGTAACTCTTACATAATTTAAATTCTAGACATAAACGTATTTTATGTCTAAAAATATTAAAAAATATGCCTAAATATAAATTTTAATTAATTATTTAATTGCCGTGTCCACATCGTGTTGTGTCCTTATTTTTCAAAAATTGCCGTATCCCCGTATCCGTGTCCGTGTCCGTGTCCGTGTCCGTGCAACTTAGGCTGTAAATAACCTGCATAAAATAGAATAGTAAAGAAGCTCCTACTATTAGCACATTTAAAAGAAACCTGTATTAGACGATTCTCCTATCCATGTACCCGAGCATGAGATTGATTAAAATTTACCATGAAAACAACTACTTTGAAGTAAAAGCAGCAAGGTTTCCTCCCATGCCCACACCACTGAATTTTAAAAAAATATTAAAAAAATGGTCAGTCCTAATTCACCCCACACATCTAGAATGCGATCCCTTATTGCTTGATGTGGTGAAATGAAAAACCATGTAAAGTATATGTCATGGTAAGAACATGGAAACACATACTTACAAAGATGCCCTTAAATCAATGTCATAGTAGTGAAGTTAAAATTTTCTTAACGGTGACTTATGAACAATTATGAAGCATATATAAATCATTAAACAAACTTTTTTAAAATCGATTACATGGATAACAAATACTCACAAAGTCTGTGACTTCTCAAAATTATCAAAGGAAATAGAAACTCAACCACAAAGCCTTAGCTATATTTGTCCATTTTCACCACCCTTTCTTCTACCAAAGTTCCGGACTTGTCCTGTAAATTCACCTACTCGGCTACCCTGTTTTCAATTGATATAATGGTGGTTAGGATGTTGATATAAGGCTTTGAGCAAAGCACCTTCAATGAGGAACTCACTTTTAGCGCCTAGGGGCCTCATTTTGGTGCCTCTCAACTTGGGAAATTAGGCATTGGCAACTTAAGGTCACCTTTTGCTTTTGATTACAATAGTCCAAACCGAGTGGTGAAAGGAGGCAGAATATCCACAATTTATAACCAAGGATAAACACTCAAACAGGGTATAATCAAGCCAAGTATCACATGTGTATGAGATACAAATTGCAATGCATGACAACTCCGTGTAATGTCAAGCAATATAAAGTTTGCATTAAAGAGCATAAAAACCCAACCATTGTTACACTACACCATTGCATTGCCCTGTAACTTGTACATTGCAAGCAGTAAAAAAATCAGCATAACCCTTTTGCATAAATGAACACATAATGAATGACTCTAAAGGGTTTTCCAGCAAAATCCCTGGCGATGGCAGAGTAGTAACCGTAACAAACAGCAATTAAAGGGCCGTTTGGTATATGTGTTTAAAAATTAAAAATTGTTGTTTGAAAATTTTTGTGGAAATACGTATGGGTAAAAAAGTGTATAGAAATGCGTGAAATGTTGTTTAAAAATTGAAAATTGTTGTTTGAAAACACAAACCAAACACCCCCTAAACTTCCTCAGCTCCAGGGTTCAATTGTTGTTTCAAACCTAAATTGCTCAATTTTGTTCCGGATAATAGAAAATAAATAAAAAATTGTTGTAATTCTGTCAAATTTATCATTGCTCTCCATATTCGAGAATCCCACTAAGACCTATTTAAATTGCCACAATTAAAAGCGCAACCACCATTCAAAATTTGAGAGATAAGTAGGATAATTAATCGATATTTAGTTATAATAAAAAAAAAGAAGACAAAGCGGAAGAAGTTACCCATGACTGGATCGGACTATAACTAAATCAAGCAAAGAATGAACTTTGCCCATACGCAGAAATCATCTTTCACCATTGTCATCCAAAAATCTCTACTTAAATCTCAAATCATGAACCTAGAATCACAGAAATCACAGGTCCTCTTCTTCGGCTTGCTCTTGCTCTTGCTAAAATTTGATATATTGAAAGGAACCAAAATTGAGGGAGAACCTATATTAGGGTTTCGAGTATTGATAAAAACCAATTCTAAATCAAAAAAAAATCTGAACCAATTTTGTAAATCAAAACCAAACAAAATAGCCAAACCTAAATCCTATTAAACACCCAAAATTAATATAAAAGATTATACCTGTAGCCGTTGGTTGTGAGGCGAAGCGTTTGTGGCTTAGTTGAATTCGTTTACCGTCGCAAGGGAAGAGAGAAAGATCTGCGTCTAGCTTGTTAGGCTGAGTTTGCGTTTGAAGGAGACAGACTGAGAAAAAGGTTTTTGTATTGGGTTTTGTTTAAGAGTTGAATTTGCATTTGAAGGAGAGACAGAGACCGAGAAATAGGTTTTCATATTGGGTTTTGTTTAGGGGTTGTTACTCTGTTGAGTTTGCATTTGAAGGAGAGACAGATCGAGAAATAGGTTTTTGTATTGGGTTTTGTTTAGGGGTTGAACTGAGTAAATTTTACCAGGTTTGTATTAGGTTTTGTTTAGGGTTTTTTTTTTAATAGTTTTATTTTTTTAAATAATGCTGATGTGGAAAAATGTGGAAGCTTGAAAAACTTCGGTTTTATATATATACTAGTCGCTAACCCGTGCGATGCACGGGATTATTTTAAATCAAATGTTAACATTTCTATGTTTAAACATTTCTCAAATTTCAATTATTGAAAGCTAAATTGGCTCTAATATAAGATGAAACATGTAATATTATGAAGTAATATTAAAAATGAGATAAATACAAATATTATGAAGTAATATATTACAATAATCATAATGTGCTCTTACATTTGGTTTAATAAGTATTACAAAAGAACCAATAAATATAATAAATATACAATTGTGCTTACATCTTCAAGCTTTATCCAATGCTTTTTAAGAATGTATTTCCTCCATTTCTTAGACTCTTCTCTTTTCTCAACTTCTTCAAGCTACTTAATTTTTCGCCAAATTAGTATCAAGTATAACACCAAATTATACCAATTCATCAAAAATTTAAAATGTAAAACCAAACACTCATAATGTCAATAAATTTCATAATAACCCCACCCCAATTTATTCTACAATTTGACATCCAATTCTCTTTTAATAGCATCCAATGATTCATTGTATATTAATAATTGATGGAAATTTTTAAATGATAATAATAATTTATATCAATACCTGTAAGCTCCTTTAACAAAATCACCAAGCAAATCCAATTGCTTCCACTAACAGATACTAAAGAGAGCCTATAAAAAGCGTAGAGAAACACATAAAAGAATTGAATAAAATTTATAAGCCAACAAATAACAAAAAAAAAAACAAAACAAAAAAAAAACTAATCATAGTTCTACCTTTTTAGTCCGAAGGAATAATTTCAATTTGATGATTTCATCAATAAGTAAATAAATAAATAAAGAGTAAATTCAACTATTGGTATTTTCTTGTTTTCATTAATGCATTTAATTGTTTTGATTGTACATCACTAAACTTCTTTGAGGCCTATCAATTGAATATAACAAAGTGAAAAAAATAAATAAAAAATAAAAAATCTGTGGAAAGCCTTATTGTTATTGTTACGAGGATCCATTCACATATCAAGAGGTCCATTACCAAGGACACTGAACCCTCTTTCGGGATCGTTTACCTGTCCGAAAGAGAAGGCATTCAAAACGGAATAATATTATGTAATATGTAATACAAAGGAATTAGACTTCCCCCCAAGCAAAGATCATAAATAACACCATTTAGAACAAATCAATTAATCATCGACACAACCAAATTAACCAATCCTAATCCACCCAATTGTAGAAATCATAAATAAAAATATCAGAAAACTTAGATATAAAAAATAGGGCACAATTTTTAGTTCTTGGATAGCCATATCACGTTCTTGGACAACAACATCCTTCTCAGCCACAATGGTCATGTACGTTTGCATCAAATGCTCCTTAATCACATTATGAAAAAAAGTCAGTACAAATTTAATCAATCCTAATCCACCCAATTGTAGAAATCATAAATAAAAATATCAAAAACTTAGAAATAAAAAACAGGGCACAATTTTTAGTTCTTGGATAGCCATATCATGTTCTTGGACAGCAACATCCTTCTCAGCCACAATGGTCATGTATGTTTGCATCAAATGCTCCTTAATCACATTATGAAAAAAAGACAGGGCACAATTTTTAGTTCTTGGATAGCCATATCACGTTCTTGGACAGCAACATCCTTCTCAGCCACAATGGTCATGTACGTTTGCATCAAATGCTCCTTAATCACATTATGAAAAAAAGTCAGTACAAATTTAACCAATCCTAATCCACCCAATTGTAGAAATCATAAATAAAAATATCAAAAAACTTAGAAATAAAAAACAGGGCACAATTTTTAGTTCTTGGATAGCCATATCACGTTCTTGGACAAACAACATCCTTCTCACCCACAATGGTCATGTACGTTTGTATCAAATGCTCCTTAATCACATTATGAAAAAAAGACAGGGCACAATTTTTAGTTCTTGGATAGCCATATCACGTTCTTGGACAGCAACATCCTTCTCAGCCACAATGGTCATGCACGTTTGCATCAAATGCTCCTTAATCACATTATGAAAAAAAGTCAGTACAAATTTAACCAATCCTAATCCACCCAATTGTAGAAATCATAAATAAAAATATCAAAAAACTTAGAAATAAAAAACAGGGCACAATTTTTAGTTCTTGGATAGCCATATCACGTTCTTGGACAACAACATCCTTCTTAGCCACAATGGTCATGTACGTTTGCATCAAATGCTCCTTAATCACATTATGAAAAAAAGTCAGTACAAATCCAGTTAATCATGTATTCTAATCCCATTTGTCATAAATCGGTGATATGTAAACCAAAAGCTCACTCAACCTATAAATGACTTTCGTCAGATTGAATTTTTACATATTTCAAATTAGGAAGAACTTCCATGTTAATAACAGTGATAATTTTGAAAAGCACTGATCGTATTTGGAAGCATATATAAGAACCAATACAGGGAAGTAAAGATCATACCAAAAGGAAAAAGTAGAGAATAGAGAATAGAGAAGAGAATAGACATACCCTCTCCGCACACTGGGACGGTGGTTTGTTCGGTGATGCCTTCTTTCTATCTCGGACCTGACAATATGGGGATGGCTTCTTGGCATGATTGATTTTCAGTGTTGAGTTTTGGGGAAGGTGAAGGTAGAGAATAGAGAAGAGAGAGGAACGGAAGAGCTGGGTTAGGGTTTTCAAATATATATATTTGCGTTTATTGGGTTTTAGAATAGGTTTTTTTTGGGCTTATGTTTTTTTTTTTTTTTTAATTGTGCTGATGTGGAAAATTGTGGGAGCTTCAGAGGCTTCGGTTTTATATATATATATATTGACTAGTCGCTAACCCATGCGATGCACGGGAAACTATTGAAAATTAGATTTTAAAAAAGAAAAATTTATTAATTTTAGTTTATATTGAATATTTATTTATGGTAGTTTAAAATATTATTTCAAATCTTCATTTCATTTTATTTAGTTGGAATAACTTATGTAATTAAATGAAATGCTTATGAATAAGAGTTGACATTAATAATATACTATATATATGTACTGATTATTCAAGATATCATTCAAATATAACAATTTTTTTTGTTGTTTTAAAAAAAGAACAATATTAATACATTGAAACACAAAATACTATATTGTCCAATAGATATTACAACTTTAAAACTAAAACATGAGTAGTGATTTTTAATGGATGGGGTAATAGCACATGACTTTTCTGTAGAGAAAAAATCTGATTTAAAATTTTTTGGAGTAACACCTTTGTAGTAAAAATGCCGAAAGGAAGTAAGAAATTCCTTTGGAATATGCTACAAATACATTTGGTTTTCTTTTTTTTTTTTTCATTGAGTAGGTACATCACTGTTTAGTAGAGTCTTAATACATGGAGGACGCTCCTCCATCCAATACATCATTGTCTAGCCAACCCAACCAATTCTTTGCTTCACATGCTATCTTATTTGTTGGTCCTGTTTGATCAAGGAAAGCCATAAGAGAAAAATATATTCCTAATAGAAGAACCAAGTAGTCTAACATCATTTCCTTCTACTATTCTTGCACATAAAGCTCCTATACATTGACTTCCATTATCATTGTACCTTCAAGCCACACCATCTATTGTTTTGCAATTTCTTGATGGTAAAATTTACCTTGTAACATGAACCTATAGGAGGCCATGTACACTCTTCAACAGGCTATCTAGACTGATTATTTCTCTAAGCTTCCATATATTCCATAGCAAGTGTATAGGTTGTTTGCACCTAATCCACTACTAACTTCAAAGTTTCTTCCACATGCCTTTGGTTTTGATTTGACCATAATAGCCAACCTCCATCTCCATGACATGCCCATTTTGTTTTACCCAACTTAACAGTTCAAAATAAGACAAAATAAATTTGTACCATAACAAAATATTTATGAACATGTATAAGGCAAACAACCATTAAGTACTAAACAAAAAACTTTTTTTCTCCCACGTGAAGCACAATTTATGAAACTCAAACATTCAAAAGAGGCAATCATGGAGAGAACCCATTATGCATTAAGTAAAAAAGTATAGAAGTAGAAAAGCAGTCCCTTGAGACTTAAGGGAAGCTCAAGGCAACTAATACAAAATCTCAACTTAAGGCCAATCTTAGGACTAAACACAGTGCTCAAAAACTTTCAAAAACCATAGCATGTCAGTTCAAATGAAATGCAAGCAATGGGAAGGGGACAATGAAAAAGTTAAAGATAGCTAATTTCTAAAGACCATGTTGTCATAGCAACTAAAATATGCTAGCACAAAGTTATTATTATATTGCAACTCAAATCAGTCAAAAAAAGAACAATAATTATGTCAACAAATCATTAAAGAAAACCAAAATTTGCCTCATTTGTGTCACATAATACAATCTTTTTGAGGCATTTAATCAAACATACCATGCATATAGCAAACAACTGTTGATAGATTTATATGCATATAAAACGAGAAAAAATTTGATAAACCACAAACCATAAGTAACATTGTACAATAATCTAAACAAAATACAAGTTCTAGAACTCAAGTCAGATCTAGCGGTTTAGGAGCAATAACTACAATTTCATAGTAACTACTATGCTTTCTTTGCAAAGGATACAATGTTGAAGCCCAATTATTATTGTGTATGGTTATACATTTGACACCCCTATCTCGACCCTCAACGATAAGACCCATTGGTTATTACCGACAATCATAATATTGCAAAAGAAAAATAACTTGATGCCCTTAAAATTGGAACTCATATGCACTACTATTCAAGATTAATACCTTATAGATGAAAGGTAGGCTTGTAACTGGTCACCTCTGTTAAAACAATATATCAAATACCGGGAATATAAAGATACAAAATTGGTAATGTGTATATGATACCATTGAAAGATCACTATCACAGAGGGAGGGCTTCAAGGCAAATGCTACAAATATCATTGCCATAATATATCCCTCCTTAAAATAGACAATATTCAATGTTGTCCACCATTCAAATTTGTGTAGTTTGACTAATTTAAATTTCAAAGTGCTATATCCAACCAAGAACCATAAATAACAATTAGAGGGAGGAAGGCCGGTTTAAGTATAGAAAAAATAAAGTCCTCCAAAAAAAATTCAAACTCATGTCAATAGCAAGCATCACCTCCCAAAAATTTGGGCTCTTTTTTTTAGCAAAAAAAAAATATCCATTTTCAATGCACTTCTCAAATGATTAGCTCAATCTAAAATACAAATATAATGTACAATAATAAGCTTATAAATTGAGGACAGCTCCCACTGTTCAATTCGAAGATTCAACTTAAATCAATCAATTGGTAGGACAACCCAAGAAAAATCAAAGACTAACACTACTTATATTATGACTTTGAGGACGATAAGAGAATAAAACTTTATAGGAAAAAAATAATATGAATAAATTACTTGTGTATGCTTTGAAGCTACTACCATCTCTATCAAAATTTAAGGAGAAAAATAGGATGAAATATATTAATAAAAAATAATATATAAATTTTATTATTGATGCAACGATTTCTCTAATGTTAAAGTGAAAAATTAATATTCACTCTCACAACAACTCAAAACATTTACTTAATGAAAAGAGAGTACCATGTTGCAACAACACCAGCATCAATATAACCAAGGGTTGTTTTTTCTCTCTCAAGGCCTATGCAAGCTCCTTTGTGCCTAAAAATTGAAAACATAAAATGAGGTTTTTGTAGGTACCTATGTATTTTCGATACCACATAAACAGGCAAGTTTGGTTATGAAGTTAAAAGATTTCATGTACATACTCCAAATTAAAAGGTAATATGATACCACATAAACAGGTTAGTCAGTTCTCAAGTCAAAAGATTAAAAATCTGTAATATGCCTTTTGATTTTGCATAATGATAGAGGTATTCATTAAAGCTTGCTATTTGTTAAGTCTCTCTCAACCCTCTTTCTGAATCTCCGCCTCAAATTTATAATATCTAATACCATGCCCATCTTGCATAATCATATATACCTAAGTTATATAACTCTCAAACAACTATACTAACCAACCCCAATCTTCAAAAAAGATTCCCACAGAATCCAAAATAATGGCAGCCCCAACATAACACTTCGTAGGCTATCATATAAGACAACCCAGATATTATAATAATTTATAAAAAGGGAAAACCAATGTAAATGAAGACGATAATAACTCTATATATCAAACCATAACCTTTTGTAATTTCTTGTAGTTGAATTCTTTTAAACAGAGAACAAAAGGCATATTACAAATGAATCTGAGAACAAACACCTAAGCATTTTATCAAACACATGTTCAGCAATCTCAAGCAACTATACTAACCAACCCCAACCTTCAAAAAAAATTCCCACGGAATCCAAAATAGCGGCAACCCCAACATAACATTCCATAGGCTATCATATATGAAGACCCAAAGATTATAATAATTTATAAAAAGGGAAAACCAATGTAAATGAAGATGACAATAACACTATATATCAAACCCAAACAAACCCAGAATTGAAATCAAATAGAAGAATCCTAGGAAACCAAAAATCCAATAAAAATTGCATAACCAAAAAAAAAAGGGAAAAAGAAAATCCAAACCAATGTAAAATGAAGATGAGAAAAACACTATATATCAACTAAAACAAACCCAGAATTAAAACCAAATAGAAGAATCCCAAAAAACCAAAAATCCAATAAAAATTGCATACAAAAAAAAAAAAAGGAAAAAAAATCTAATAACAAAAATTTCATGATTCTTCTTTGCCATAGATTTGACAACAAAGGAAGAAGAAGAAAACGTGGAAATCTACAAAGAAAAAAAAAAACAAAAACAAAAAACTTAAATCCAAAGCAACCCTGACCACAAACCAACAAAATTCCATGAAAAACAAAAACAAACAAAAAAAAAAAACTTAAATCCAGAGCAACCCACAGCCACAAACTAACAAAATTCCATGAACAATTGAAGCGGAGAGAGAGAGAGCAATATATAGAAATTACGCAAAATAAAAAACATGTTTTAATTACCTCAAAATAATTTGCCGACCTAGAATATGATGGGCTGGATTGAGCGACGATGGAGAGGCAAAAAGAAATCGATGCAGTGGCGGTGATCCATGGTGGCGGCAGCAGTGGGAGGATCTGAGTTTTGGGGTGCCAGCGTATATTAGAAAGCAGAGAGGTTGTTTTAGACATGAAGGGTGACGGGAAACAGAGAGGTTGTTTTAGACGTGAAGGCGAAGGGAGTTGTATACTTGTATTGGGGTTCTAAATTAATAAATTCTAATATAATAATAAATTATTAAAAAAATTTTATAAAAAAAAAAAAAAAAAAAAAAAAAAAAAAAAAAGAGGAAGAAGGTGACGTGAAGGCTGAAGGGGAGTTGATTGGGGTGGGGTTCTAAATTAATAAATTCTAATATAATAAATCGTTAGAATTTAATAATAAATCATTAAAAAGAATTTTATAAAAAAAAAAGAAAAAAAAAGAAGAAGAAGGAGGTGACGTGAAGGCTGAAGGGGGAGTTGATTGGCGTGGGGTTCTAAATTAATAAATTCTAATATAATAAATCGTTAAAAAGAATTTTTTTTTTTTTTAAAAAAAGATGACGTGGAAAATTGTGGAGCTAGCAGAGGCTTCGGTTTTATATATATATATATTTATATATACTAGTATTATGCCTATACGATGCACGGCTTAATAAAAAAATATTTTGATAATATAATTAAATTTAATAACAAATAAAATGAAAAAAGAATTAATTCAAAATTTAATATTAAAAAAAATTGTACTTGTACACTTAAAAGAAATTTAATTTTTATTTCTTATTTTGATATTTAAATCATTTGTTTTAGTGTTGATTTCATTCAATTGGTTATAAGTTATATCAACCCTAAACCAGCATATGTATCCATATGTAACATTCTAAATTAATAATAAATAAAAATATAATACTCTAACTTAATGTAACATTCTAACTTACTAATAAATAAATATAACATCCTAACTTAAAGTAATGTTTGTAATTGTATTGTGTTTTAGCCTTTAAGAACACACACATATATATATATATATATATATATATATTTTATCATAAAAAAACACAAATATTAATATTACACATGAAAAAATAATGAATTCAATAATTGAAACGGTTGAAAACAAAATTAAGCCAAAATCTCAATTCATTAATGAAAAAATATCCAAATTTTTGAGCTTAAAAAAAACTGAGTTAAGTAAGGATAAACTTAAATAGAATTTTGGACGGATGGATTCTCTCGTATCAAGTTTCATATTTAACAGCAAATTTTGCTTTTAATTAAAGAATATAGATTACATGGAATAAAGCACCAAACAAAAGCCATAACAAATTAAATCCACTATAAAATATTGATGTCAACAACAAATAATCATGAAATAAGAAATTAAAAAAATACAAATATATTGCTTGCTATATTGACTTTAAAAAAAACACAAAGTGTGATCAAATATAGAATTTCAACCTATCTATAAAACTTGTTGATAAAAATCATATTATATATAATAAAAAGACAACAAATACACAAAATCTATTCAATTTGATGAAAGAAAAAAAAAAATTACCTGCAAGGTTGTAGGTAGGGCAGAGGGGAGAAAGGAAGAATATAGCAAATAATTGTAAAGTACGTAATAGAAATAATGAAATACCAAAAAACTATGTGTATATATAGTGAGAATTTTAGGTTGTGAAGAAGATAATATGAACAAAAAGAAGTAGTTTAAGTGAAAGTCAAATACTTTTTTTTTTTTTTTACTTTATTATTAGGAAAAAGATGACATAAGAAGCAAATTTATCACAAAAAAAAAAAAAAAATGACGTGTTCCCTCCTTGGTGAGATCACTGGGCTACATTACGTGTTGGGGCCTATGATTTTAGGCTTGGCTGTACCAGATGGTTGGCCCTTAGGATCAGCAAATAATTGATAAGCTTGAATCCTTCGTTTCGTTAATTCTCTTGCCAACTTATTATGTGCTCAGCTGCGGGAGCTTGGTATGCAAGTTTATCTTTTTTTTTTTTTTCCTTTTACGTTTTTTAAAGAGGCGTATGAAAAAAAAAATGCAAATTCGATTTTTTTTTTCTTTTACATTTTTTTATCTCTCTTTTTTTATTTAAATTCTATCCTTAGGTAATTTTATTTTATTGATTTTAGAGTTTTAGACTTTGTTAATAACATTTTAGATAGACACAACTATTATAGTTGTAAATGAAATACTACTTTCTTTCATTACTTGATTTGTCATATTTATCCAAAAAATATGTATATATCTATTTTTAAAATCTAAAATCTTATTAAAATTTCTGCAATTTGGTAAAGCCACTTGGTGCAACTACGACGTCTAAGCCCAACTTTTATTTATCTCTCTTTTTTATTTAAATTATATCCTTAGGTAATTTTATTTTATTGATTTTAGACTTTGTTGATAACATTTTAAATAGATACAACTATTATAGTTGTAAATGAAATACTACTTTCTTTCATTACTTGATTTGTCATATTTATCCAAAAAAATATATACTTACTTGATTTGTCATATTTATCCAAAAAATATGTATATATCTATTCTTAAAATCTAAAATTTTATTAAAATTTCTACAATTTGGTGAAGCCACTTGGCGCAACCACAGCGTCTAAGCCCAACTTTTATTATATATAATATATTTATTATATATAATATAATATGATATATATATATATATATATATATGAATTGATTAAGAATGTCAAAAATTATATAATCAAGGTTTTTTTTTTTTTTTAGAAGGTATAATCAAGGTTGTTGGATATACTATTCAAGGTTTCAATTAAGGACCAGTCAAGGAAGGGGAAACACCCACGCAAATGCAATGAGGACCAAACTCACCTAGCCCTAATCATGGGTTAGCTACTTAGCTTATATAAACTTCAAGTCAAAATCCTATTACTATCAAAGAAATATTGCTCTCTGGAAGATTTTTGGATTTTTCATTGTGTCATCATCACCCGATCAAAGCAAGCTAATTTTCCATTACATGGGTCCCTTTGCATAGATTGACTCCAGTCAATACGGCCATCGATTCTTGCGTTTTTGTGGTTATTGGCAATAACGTGTGGAATAAGTTGGTTTTTTCCAAGTTTGGGGCAAGGTGTGATTGGTCAAAAGCAAAGAAGATTGAATTGATTAAGAATGTCAAAAATTATATAATCAAGGTTTTTTTAAAATTTTTTTTAGAAGGTATAATCAAGGTTGTTGGATATACTATTCAAGATTTAATTGAAGTTAAATATAATGGTGGTTCCATAAACTACAATTCCAAGATTTAATTGATTTATTCAAAACCATATTGTTTTGAGGTAATGTGACATTTAACAGTTGCCTCATTCATGAATAGGGGCAAAAGGGTCATTTTGCAAACACCATGCAATGTTAGGGGTGTAAATCCAAAATTTTGAAACTTTAAAGATAAAATTCAAATTTCATGAATTTAAGAGTGTAAATTGCAATTTAGTTTAGCCAAATTGACAAATCAACTTAAGAGTGTAACTTTTTATTTAGTTTGACCAAATTGACAAATCATATAATCTAAAGAAGTCCTTCAAAAACTAAAATAAACAAAATTTCATAAAAAATAAACAAACTAAAGTTAATGTTTAACTATGAGTCATAGGGGCAACCTGTGTAAGTATTGAACTCATTACCACCACCCTCCATCTTATTTTTACAAGGACTTTGTAATAAAGTCTCTTGATTGCTTATATAGTTATATGTTCATTCAAGAATAGAATTCACTTAGTTATTGTTTAACTATTTTAGCAATGTCAAAAAGGCTGAGAGACTGTTTGGATTTGTTGTTTTCATAACTCGTATTTACCAGGTCTAATTGTATTAATTGCTTGTAGATAGGGTGGCCCCGTTAAAATTGTTTGGATGGTTTAATTTCAACAAGTGGAAAAGTAATGATATAAGTTGGAGGTAGATGCTTGGGAAGGGAATCTCCCAACCCATCCATAATATCGCCCAACTTTGATAGGAAATGATTTTGAACCCATCCTCATCTCTTTTTCGATTTAAGCCCTGAAAGCCACCCCTATCAAGTGAGGACAATGACCATTCATAAAAACAATAATCACATAGATAGTGTATGCGTAAGAAATGGGGCATGGGATTTAAGCCCTGAAAGCCACCCCTATCAAGTGAGAACAATGACCATTCATAACAACAATAATCACATAGATAGTGTATGCGTAAGAAATGGGGCATGGGATGAACTATTAAAGACTATTCTAACCTGTGGCGGCCAAAGAAAAGAATATCTATGATGTAAGACTAAAATTTTTATTGGTATTATTTGAGTGGAAAAGAACTATGCATATAGAATGCAATGGACATAGCCAAAAAAAATAAAAAAGTTACAATAATTTTACAATATTTTCAAATTAACATGGCATATAATTTAAATTAGAGATTGTGGAGGGCTCATATCTAAATTGACAACCTAATTTGAGAATATTATGAAGTTGTTATAACTTTTCTTATATATATAGTATTACACATATTGTAGGAAGAATTAACAACAAAAAGAAACATTTTAAAAGCTGAATACCATCTTAAAATATGCAATAAAAGTCGAGGATTAAGCGTGCCTTTTGAATCAGTTTATTTAGTTTTTTACTATTTTTTTTATTACCAAGAGTGTGCCAAAGTATTCTTGTATTTTGAAAAAAAGTTGCAAAAGGTGAAGAAAAATTGAGGTTTTAAAAATTTGTACATAAAAACTAAAAGCTAGCCAAAAAGCTAAACCCAAACAGACACTAAATGTATAAATAAACCTAAATTTTATTATCTTACAAAATGATTCTTCATTTTTAAACGTAATGTATAGAGTTCTACTATTATAATAAAAAATCTCCCAATATATATATATATATATATATTTTTTTTTTTTGAGAGGTAAGTTAGAACATGGAAAATCTAGTGTACTAACAGGTCTAATATCACTAACGGTAAAATCTCACAATATTTTTTCAACAAAGTTGAGATGTTAATTTACCATATATTAAAATAAAATAAAATAAAATTATACCCAAACTCACAACAGTTCAAAATAAGATTATTGTGAAGATATTGTAAAATTTTGTTGTGTCCTTAAAATTTTTCTAATAAATAAATAAATAAATAATAACTAACTATTTATTTATTAATTATATTATTGATTTGACATTGATCACATTTATTGATATTTTGATTTAAGCTTTGATCATTTCAATTTTTTTTTTTTGATGAGCAGATCATTTCATATTTCAGTCTTCATACTCTTTCACATTTGTATAATATAATGGTTGATGTTTATTATGCAGATCCTATTATACACAAGTTTACACGTACTAATAAAATGCACTAAAATTGTAACTCACAGATTTCAATGCTTATTATAAGTGTTATGTATTTACAAAACGTGTGTTGTAGTATTTACCCTAATATACAAGTGTCATGTGAAACATTTCACATCAGGAAATGGGAAAGGAATAGTTTTTTTTAAGAAGTAAGGGAAAGGAATAGTTGATAGATGTATGAAACCATGACCTTACACCACATGTGAATATGGAATACAATTAAGGCTACGGCCCATTGGAAAGAAACTTTTTTTCCATTGGAAAAGTTGTTTAAAGCTTCTTCTTGGAAGTATCAAAGAGTACAACTTATGCCTAGTCCATGATTGTGGGTCCAGATTCGTTTTCCCATGCATTGAAAAGTATTGCCATCATTTAATTTCGTCTCATAATGGTCTTTTCGCATTCAATATTTCAAATGTCTCATCTATGAAGTATGGCCCGTTATTGTTGTGGTCACGGTTTGGCTTTTCCTAGTAGAAAAGTCTCTTCTGAATAGATAATAATTATATCTCACATTGTCTAAACAAAAGGTCATTCACCACTCAAATACTATGATATTTTCTTTACTCTTATAAAAGATGAAAAGAAATGAAGGTTTATACCACATTCTTTATATAAAAAAAAAAAATACCACATTCTTTATAGGAACCATAACAAATATTGAACCTCGAAGAAATACTATAGATATTTTAATCATTTATTTAATTGTTATTTTAATAATTAATTGATTTAAAAATATTAGTAAATAAATGTAGATGTCATTTTTTTTTTTCACTAAAACAAACCATTAGGCAAGTCTGATATATGTTTAAAAAAAATCCAACATATGTCATATATATATATATATATATATATATATATATATTTGGCTTTATGGTTTATTATTATTATTTTTCTCTCTTTGCAGAATTAATTATTCATTGAAGATATCATTTGGTGTTAGATATCCTTTAACTGGGCATCATGCGCATGTAAGACGATAATTTAAATTATGCTTATAGAACCAAATATAATTATAATTAAAAAAAATTATATTACGTTTCTCAAAAAAAAATTATATTATTATTTTAATATCAACATCAATAGGAACATTGGTCATTCAAATCAATGTTTATGGTATATGTAAATGTTTTATCTTAGAAATTCAAATAGATTATATGCAAATGTTTTATCTTAGAAATTCAAATAGATTCGATAAACATGGAATGACAATTTTGCCCTGCCCCCACTTGACCCGCTCTTTCATGCTTCGTTTTGCGCAAGTTTTGCCCATTCAGCAAAGGTGGTGGAGTGGAATGGAGATGTGTTTAGACTTTTTAGATCCATCCCGCTCTATCCCCGTCCCGCATTGATAAGGGTTATAATTGTAAAATTTTCATATCCTAAAACCCAATTAGTTAAACAAACAAATCAATATTAGCTTATTTTATTCTATCCAATATAGCTCTTTGCCTCTATTTTGTTATGTGTTATACTATAAGGTTCTTGTTTTTGTTGTGATATTGTTTTATAAAATACTTAGATAATATTATTTAGTTTTTGCTAAAAATTAGTCCGATTTGATATGAGATAAATTTAGTTGTAATTTCAAGTATATTTTTATTATGAAACAAGTTTTATTAAAAAAATTGTAATAGTTATTGGGCAAGTTAATAAGAAGTAGAGTTTTACAGAATGGGGCGGGGTTTCGCGGGACCCCAATAGGGCAGGGATGGAGCATGAAAATTTTTCTTGTCATGTGGGAATGGGGCAAAACAAAATCATGTGAGGCGGGAACAAAGACCCTATCTTTTGGCCCCGTCCCGCCCCATTGTCATCCTACCGAAACCCTCATGAGAAACAAAGTGTCATGCTGGAAGGAATATATTCCAACAACCTAAAGAATATACATTAAGTGAAAGCATAATCATAGTTTTGAAGCTCCTTGTAATTATTTATCTAATAAATCCAGAATATCACAAAACTTCTTCATTGAATTTTTTAGAAAAACTCCAAGCAGATATGCATTTACCATGAAAAGATTAGTAACAATATGAGTTCCTTAGAATAAGTTATAAAGTTTAAATTGAACTAGGTTGTTTAGGTTTAAAATCAGATTCAACAAATACATGTGAAAGACGAACTCATAAGTTATTACACTGAAAGATAAGTTAAATCTTTTAGGATTAGTGCCCTTAAATCCTATTGTATGATGCTATGTATGACATTATGTATGACTTAATGTTGTGATTAATAAAGTTATTTTATTATTATCTAAAATAATGGTAATATGAATATTTGGACATTATTATATAGTCCATGAGATGCATAGTATGTGATTTAGTCACAGAGATATAAGTCACAAGTTTTTTGTAAACTCAGAATTTTAGTTTGTAGTTGGTTATGAAATTGGGCATTTTATCTGCGAAGACTATAACATATCAACTAAGATGATTTGTCTTGATTATGGAAGTAGAGACTTCTAGTTGATATGTTGATATATTTTAAGAGTTAAGACATATTGAATGGATCGTTTGTGAGATTTATTATTCTCCTAACGATTGTTAAATGAATAATAAATCTCACGACTTCTATTTACGGGAACTCTTAATCCTGAAAAAATAATGGATTTGATCATGAAGTGTAGGTTACGTTGATATATTAGGAGTGAGATCTAAAGTCATGATCAAAACCTTAGTATGTTGGGCAGCCACATTTAGTGTTGATGGAACATATATTCTCAAGATGGAATTCATAATCTCTTAAAGAAAATATAAAATTGTACGTTTTTAGACCCCTTAAAACACAATTGGATTAACATAGGTAATAAGCCAAGTTATTAATTAGTCCAAATTATAGATCTAGGTTATCACAATCAAACAATCATATCATGCATAACAGCGGAAATATAAATAACACAATGATATGATGACCAAGGAAACCAAATCAATAAAAACCCGAGGAGGATTTAACCTAGCTATCCTCAAGGTAAACCTAAATCCACTATGAAAGAATCGAAGTTTTACAATAGCGACTTAGACCACTAACATCCTATTGCTACCCACCAGTAGAAACTTACTAATACGACTACGTGCAAACTCCGAGACCACAGACTCCTTCTTTCTTGGATTCTCCAGCAAGTACAAGCATATCCGCTTGTGTTTCTTTAAGTTCTTATGGCAGCAATTGAATTATCATAAAGTTCTTAAACGAATCTCCTCTTGATAACCCTAAGCTTGTGTAAAGGAAAGCTCCTCACGGATCTCACAAGAGATTTACACAAACCGCAATCTGAGCAACCCATAAAACGTGGCTAGAGTTTGCCTTATATACCTAGGGCAAAAACATAAAACCCTAAACGTTTTAAATGAACTAGGGCTGAGTTAGAATTCTGCAGAAAAATGCATTATGCTCGATTTTTACACTATCAATTCCGCAATGACTTGAATCCAACTTTACATAAAAGACACAACTTTGAGCAAGTCTAAACACGACTAACAATTGTTTTGATCATGGTTTGCCAACATTACACATTAGAGTTCTAAATACATTAGTTCCTAAGTCTTTAGAACCTAACAAACTCTCCCTTTGGCAATCCGTGACAAAACACAACTCAAAGCTCAAAGTTTACAAAGAAAAGCCCTTTATAAAAAAAAATGCTCATTATAACAAATCCAATCCTAACTACTATCCATCGATTTGCAAGTGTAGACAGCAGCTCAATTGAATCAACTTGTATATTTCCCGAAACACTTAAACAAAATGCATAACTGCATGTGTGGAAAATACAAGTAAACAAAATAAATTTTTGATTTCACTCAACACAAAATAAAGACATATATCAATGAATAACTCACAAATATAAATCAATAAGCAGTGAAACAAGAAACATATGAAATAATAAATGTATCTCTCCCTAACATGAATAGCCCAACAAAAAAAGATCAAGAGCCAAAAAAGGTAAATACAAAGTGAAGCACCTAGATACAAACTAATCTCCACAAGCTCCAACAAACAAACAAAAAAAACTCTCCCCCCGAGAACAAAAACCTCTACAAGTGTCTTAAATCTAAATGTACTCCCCCTTTTCGTGACGGAATGCCAAAGGGCAATCAGAATCCATCATCAAAAGGAGGTGGTGGTGAGGATCGTCGAAAGCGTGCCAACTCTACTCATAAGGCACGGATCTCATCGAGTACGTCCACCAAAATCTGTCCATGAGCTGCTCGAACGGTCAAGACATGATCCAACGTACGTCGAATGTCCGAATCATCCGAAGTAGTCGGTGGAGGAACATCGGCATCAGCAGCAACAACACCGGACACCTCGGTTGTATCAGCACCTATAGAAGAGGGAGGAGGGGGTACAGCACCGGAAGACACACATCTAGAACGCATAGAGCCAACTCTCAAGTGAGCAGCCCTCTGCCTAAGGAAGGTGGCACCTATGGGAGCTATAACATGTACGGGCTCACCAAGAGGGAAATCACCTAGACCGAGAAACAAAAAAATCCTATGAATGAAAATAGGATGAATAAGAGCATGAGCGATGACAGAACTCCGATAAACTTCGTTCAAAGAATGAAGAAATAGATGAAGAAAACAAATAGATGCACGAGAAACAAAGGCGTACAAAAACGCACATTGCTCAAGAGGGATGGTGTGGAAATGAGAAATAGGCCACAAAGAATGACACACTATCCTAAAGAAAAGATAGGTAGTCTCGAAGCTCGGCGGACATGATTCGAGGATCAAACCCCTTTGGATAGAAGACTCGGTGATGTATGACATAACGTCATCAAGGGGTGGAGACTCCTCATAAGGATAGACAGGCTGCCTAACGATTGGAACCCTAAGAGCTTGAGTCACTATCATAGGGGTAATGGTGAACTCAACACCTCATATCCAACTCCTAACAAGGGTGTTGGAATCATAGATGTGGCAAGAGAGATTCGAGAAGAACTCTCTAATCAAGGAGGTCAAGGGTGGATAATCTACCTCCAACAAAGACAACCGGCCTCTACGCTCAAAGTTTGCTTTAATGGCAGGATCAACCTCATCTAACACAACAAAACGCTCAGCCCAAATCTTTCTCTTACTATTCAGCTTCTCATAAACCTCTCTGCTTTTGTCATTCCGAAACAACTCACTCCTAGAGGGAGACTCGGAGGAAGTGGAGGGTGTCCTATGGGCTCTAGTCTTCCTAGGCATGGTGCTAGGATAAGGACAAAGACACAAAGCAGAACAGAACAAACAAAAAAAAAAACAGAAAGAAAAAACCAAGGCATACTGCAAGTTAGCACAAAAAAGTAAAACAAATATCTATATGATGCATGAACAGTTAAATGTCATGATGCATGCTCTAATGCAGTGAAATTAAGTTCAAATTCACAAAATTGGCTTGAGCATAGAGTTTCTAACAAAACCCCAAAAATTTTAGAGAACCACTTGTTCAATTTGAAAAAATTGATCAATTGATCATCACATACAATAGAATACAGAATATAATGATCAAATACATCAATTCAACAAGCCAACTTTATCAATTTGGACCTATTTGAACAAAATCCCCAATTCGGATACATACAAGCCCTAGAAATTACAATTTCTCAAAATTCAGCAAATTGATCAAATTAAACCATCAAGATTAAATTTATAACATCCTAGAACAAAAACCCATTGATTAATTTCAGAAAATTTGGCTTGAATCAACAAAAACCACAAATTTGAATAGTTTTGAAAAAACCAACAAAATGCATGAATATATGCATGAAAACATGAAAATAAATACAAAAGGAAGAGTATAATGGACTTACTGGCCTTGGGAGAGGAAAACCTTGCAAAAAAAATGGATGAAAACGACAAATGTTAGGTTCTAAAGTTTAGGATTTTATGTATTAAGAACTCTAATGTGTATTGTTGGCAAACCATGATCAAAACAATGTGTTTAGAAGTGTTTTAAGCTAGCTCAAAGTTGTGTGTCAATGTAAAGTTGGAATCGAGTTAAAGCAGGAGGCATTGTGCCTTTCGGCCTGGCTCGATCGATCGAAGCTTAGGCTCGACCGATCGAAGCTCGGGCAGAATGCTTTTCTGCAGATTCGTCCAACTCAGCCCTAGTTGTTTTAAAACGTTTTTAGGGTTTCTTATTTGTCCTAAGTATAAAAGGCAAACCCTAGCCACGTTTTATTGTTGCTCATAATTGCGGTTTGTGTAAATCTCTTGTGAGATCTAGAGGAGCTTTCCTTTACACAAACTTATGGTTTTCAAGGAGAAGATTTATCTACACCTTGATGATCAATTCAGTTGCTGCCATTAAAGCTTAAAGAATACACAAGCGGGTGTGCTTGTAGCTGGTGGTGAATCCAAGAAAGAAGGAGTCCGTGGATTCGGAGTTTGCACGTGGTCTTGTCGGTAAGTTCTCTTTGGTTGGTAGCAATAAGAAGTCGAGTGTGGGGGCTTGTAAGTCTTATTGTATGAACTTCGATTCTTTCAAGATAGTGGATTCAAGTTTACTTTGAAGATAGCTAGGTCAAATCCTCCCCAGGTTTTTACCGGTTTGGTTTCCTGGGTGATCATATCTTGGGTTATTTATTTTCCATTTGCTTTGCATGATTTGATTTTTTATTTTGTGTTAACCTAGACTTATTTAATTGGACTAAGTAACAACTTGGCTAATTACCTAGATTTAATCAATTGTTTAAGGGGTCTAAAAACTGTCAACAAAAAATTGAGATTGAGCCTTGACCAAGTCGTATGGAGAGAGAAAAGTTAAAGAACTTTTTGAAAATGTGTTTGACTGAACTGAAAATCAGTTTTTTAAAAAAAACTTCTCATACAATTTTCGATTGATCAAAATCTTAGGTTCGATCAATTGAAACAAACAGAGGCTCTCCTAAATTTTTAGAACCAATTTCGATTGATCGAAAAACAGTCTCAATCAATCGAAATAGAAAGAGACTCGCAAAATTTTTGGGAAAAAATACATTTTTGAAAAAAAAATAAAACACATTTTAGGAACACCTCATAGCATTGAAATTGTTGAACAAAATGCATAAGTATGTGATGAAATGTTTTTCAAAAACAACAGTTTTAAACCCAGTTTTCCCAAAATTAGGATTTTCAAACATTCTCCATAAGTTCTCAAGCATCAAATCTGTTTTGCATAAAAACTCAAAGTATTTGCAAACTCGGTTGGTCGGACCAAAAACACACACAATAACATGTACAATATTTAGCAAAGAGTAACTTGTGTAGTGTGTGTAACTAGCAAAAGCTTGAGATATATGTGAGGTGATATGTGAATATCAATCAACCACAAGGTCTACAAAATTCATCACATAGGATTTGAAAGAGACTCACCTGAAGAGGTACATCATATAACTTCCACATCTTCTAGATCATAAGCTTGCAATCATGTAAGTTTCTTGATTTTGCCTCATAATATACACACCAATTTTAATTGTTCAGAAACTTATTAAAAAGCCGAGATAATGTAAACACTAATTTTATTTATTTGATTTAGCTTTAAGTCCAATAATGTACACACTAATTTTAGCATTTAAACCGAGACTACACCTTATGTTCTTTTTGTGCATGTGCTACACTTTCTCGAGCACAAAATCGATATGCACTAAGGTGTTCATGATTGGCTAGTGAACAGTGGTGAAATAGTTATTCATGCCTTTCTCAAAAAGTTCAAGTTCAAGTTCAACAGTCAAAAACATGTGATTTCAAGATTAAGACAAAGTGATCAAAACTATAAACATCTTTCCCACACAACATGCACTACAAAGTTTCAACTAGTAAAGTGCAATAAGTAAGTTCATCAAGGCTAAGTACAAAAGACATGTTATGTGAAAATAAATTGACCAACCTTGTTTTCAAAACCAAGAAAATAGTGCAAAACACAATTTGTTTCCTTTTTCTTCCTTTTTTTATTTTATTTTTTAATTTGAAAAAAATAAACAAAAACAACCTAGAATGAAATGCATGAATGTTATGCAATGCAAATCCTAGAATCAAAGAAAACAAAAACCAAATAACAATGGTCACAAAGAATAGCAATGAAGCACAAGGACCATGTTAGAAGGACTCAATTAGATTGAGCCTTTTGCATCCAAAACATTTTAGATGCACCTTGAGCATTGGAGTTCTTATTTACATGAGAATGATTACCAACTCCAGGATTTGAATAAAGGTTTAGAGCCTTTACCAATTCACCAATAAGTACCATAGGATCTTGTACTTGAGGCACAAGTACTTTTGGTTTGTTTGCTCTCTTAGCGACTTGCGACTTGTAACAGTTTGGACGAATGTGTCCGGACTTTCCACAAAAATGACAAATCCATGCGGACTTATCATGTGATTTGTCCTTAGAAAGGGTAGACTTGACTTAGGTTTAGACTCTTTTAGTTCAACCCTAATCTTCCTAGGAGGTGTAACTTCTAAGGGTTTGACAACCAACACTCATAACCTCACTCACAGGAGGTTGAGGAGAAGAAGATGAAGGAACAAAGATAGTGGATTTGGGTGCAGACACATTGATGATTTCTACAAAACCTAACCCAGTTTTATCAGAAGGAGACTTTTGAACACTAAGCATATGATCAAGTTTGGAACTAGCAGACCTATTAGTTTGTTCTCTAGCAACAGATAGCTTATGTTCCAAATTCTTAACTTTATCAAGCAAAAGCATGTTCTCAGTCTTCACATTATTCAAAAGTTCAGTAGTATCAAACAATTTAACAAGCAAATTTTTCTTATCAAACTCAAGAGATGCAATTTTCTTCAAGCCTAATTCAACATTCATAGCATCCTTTGCAGCAACTTTGCAAAATTTATTGTAGGCTTCTTGAAGATTTGCATCTTCTGAGAGTTCCCCATCAGAAGGGTTCTCTTCAGCAGATACACTTTCATTGGCTACGATGTAGTAAGTGAAAGCAATGAAGTTTTCATCCTCGTCACAACTAGACTCATCATCAGAAACTTCACCATCACTAAGGGTTACAGCTATCGCCTTACCCTTAGACTTCAAGTAAGTAGGACATTCAAATTTCATGTGACCATACCCTTGACATCCAAAACACCGAGGACCCATAGAATTATTAGAAGATTGACCTACTTTTTCTTTAGGTTTATCAGTGTTGTTAACCTTAGTGGAATCATTCTTCCTAAAATTTCTAGGTTCAATAGTTTTCTTATCTCTTGCCCTTACGTTGTTGTTTCTAAGGAAATTTCTAAAGTTTTTGGCAAGGTAAGCAATCTCTGTGTGAGAGCTCATCATCAAATCCACCAACATCAACATCATCAATTGACTTAAGAGCTATTGATTTGGATTTGCTAGTTTTAAGTAGGTCCAACTCATAGGATTGAAGAGATCTTATAAGTTCATCAACAGGGATGGAGTCCACATCCTTGCTCTCGGTGATGGTAGTCACTTTAGGTCTAAAATCTTCAGTCAAAGATCTAAGAATCTTTCTAACAATTTTAGGTTGATCATAAATTTCACCCAAGTTATATCCAGAATTAACAATATCATTAAGTGTAGTATAGAATTCATCAAAAGATTCATCATCAGACATCCTAATGCTTTCAAATTTAGAAGTTAATTGCTGCAATTTATTGATTTTAACAGCCTTTGTGCCTTCATGCACGATCTGGAGGATATTCCAAGCAGTATGAGCAACCTCAACATTACTGCTTCTTTTTGAGAAGTTTACCACTCACTAACAGGAGTAGTGGGCTTCTCCTATCCGTATTCAACGGAGTTCCGGACTCTCTCATCAATTGATTTCAGGAATGCTTTCATCCTTACTTTCCAATAAGCATAATTATTCCTATCAAAGTGAGGAGGAATAACAAGAGAATGTCCGTGTTCCATGACAACAGGGGTCAAGGATCAGCTCAGAGATCAAAAGATCAACAACAAGAAAGCTACCCGCTCCGATACCACTTGTACGTTTTTAGACCCCTTAAAACACAATTGGATTAACCTAGTTAGCCAAGTTATTAATTAGTCCAAATTCTAGATCTAGGATATCACAATCAAACAATCATATCGTGCATATAGCAAATGAAATATAAATAACACAATGATATGATGACCCAAGAAACCAAACCGGTAAAAACCTGGGGAGGATTTAACCTAGCTATCCTCAAGGTAAACCTGAATCTACTATGAAAGTATCAAAGTTTTACAATAGCGACTTAGACCATTAACATCCTATTGCTACCCACCAGTAGAAACTTACCGACACCACCACGTGCAAGCTCCAAGACCACGGACACCTTCTTTCTTAGATTCTCCAGCAAGTACAAGCACACCCGCTTGTGTTTTTTTAAGTTCTTATGGTAGCAACTGAATGATCATCAAGTTCTTGAACGAATCTCCTCTTGATAACCCTAAGCTTGTGTAAAGGAAAGCTCCTCACAGATCTTACAAGAGATTTACACAAACCGCAATCTGAGCAACCCATAAAACGTGGCTAGGGTTTGCCTTATATACCTAGGGCAAAAACATAAAACCCTAAACGTTTTAAATGAATTAGGGCTGAGTTGGAATTCTGTAGAAAAATGCATTCCTCCCGATTTTTGATTGATCAAGCCTAAGCTTCGATCGATCAAACCAGGCCGAAATGCACTATCAATTCCGCATCAATTTGAATTGAACTTTACATAAAAGACACAACTTTGAGCAAGTCTAAACACGACTAACAATTGTTTTGATCATGGTTTTCCAACATTACACATTAGAGTTCTAAATACATTAGTTCCTAGGTCTTTAGAACCTAACAAAAATATTCCCTTGAGATAAGTTTAATGGGTTCGGTTATTCGGTGTGTTAGGGCTAACCACTTTAGTAAGGAATTACTAAAGTATATATTTATGAAATCGGATTTCATAAATATATGATGAATAACTTAAAGGATTAAACCGGGTATTCAAGAATTAAGATGTAGTAATCTTCAAAGTGGTAGTCTACATTCATGACTTTGTATGATTACGAATATTTTATGAAGGGGTTGCATGTACAATAAAGTCTTGGGATATAATTTATTAATAAGGCCTAGAGTGCAATTATATTTATATAATGGTATTAAATATAATTAATGGTAATTTTGGATTTGTCAAGAGTTGACAAAAAAGCCCAAGGCCCGTTGGGGGTAGTGTCTTATTTGTTCCATTTTGGTCCCACTCCAAGCCACATACTAAAGCCCAATTAGAATGACCCAAAAAGCTAGCCTAAATAGATAATCAGTTATAAGGAGAAAAACATACAGAATTTTGTAAGTGAATGAAATGGTTTGTATGTGAGTGTTGGACACTCTCTAATTCTCCCTTGAGCACAAACATATAAAGCGATTGGAGACCACACTTCTTGGGCATTAAGTGGAATTGGAGTGAAGACTAAAAGTGTTCCCAAGTACTTCTAATATTTTGTTTTGAATTTTCTTGGACCAAGGTACACTCTTTTGTCCTTATATTTTGAAATTTACATGGTACATGTTATCAATTGCAAATGAAGTAGATCCGTTAATTTTCCGCTGTGTATGCTTTGTTTGCAATACAAACATGTATTAATCCAACAAAATCATCCAAATCAATGGTAGCCTTTATCTTTGTTGTATCTGTGCGAACCGAGAAGTTTCTCCATCTTAAAAGAAATAGATATTTTCCTCTAGAAAACCAGAATACAAATAAAAAGTTTATATTAATATGAGAAAATTTATATTTAAATTAAAAAATATATATATATTTCACTTAGTTCAAATCCCATGTACCGTTATAAAAAAAGTCAATTAATTGTCCCCCCTTTTAATCAAGAAGTCTTAATTTCAACTCATTAGAGAAACATCTTTGGTAATCTACTGTTGCAGAAAAAGCAAAAGGGAAATTTTTTGACCTCATGGTATTTTTTTTTCTTCTAAATATTTCTTTTTCTAGAAAAATATGTCAATAATCACACCATATTATAAATATTTACGACATTAGAAAGACAAAATAATAAGGCTAAAATGTAAATTGTACTCTCTAAATTTGGCTGAAATTCATTTTAGTTCTCTAACTTTACTTTCATTCAATTGAGTTATCTAAGTTTCAAATTTATTCAATTCAGGTCTGCTTTCTAATTTTGTTAAAAATTTTCCCTTACAAAAATATTATAGAATCAGACGAATTGTTTGATTCGAGGATTCTAAATAATTCTTCTTGCTCCTTATCATCAATATTTAACATGTTAAATTTATTTTTTAACTTACTAGGTTTCTGTCTACAATCTTTCTTTGAAATGCCCAGGTTTCTGCGAGTTAAAACATTTACCTTTTACGATCTCTGTTTATCATATTTTTAGAAACATTTTTCTTCTTAGCATAGAAATCATTAGGTTTAACAAAGATGGTTTTGTATTTTTATATTTTTGTGGCTTTTATCATGTTTTTACCCTTTTACCGGAAGGGGCAATAGGGGCAAATCATATTGTTCACGAAATTACCCATTTCATATTTAGCTTTTCTTTTATTCTTTAATTGGTGTTTTAACAGTTTTTCATCATTACACATGTTGATACCAAGTTTTTTAATAGTGCTTAAAATATCACCATAAGTTAAATTGTCATAGTCAATAGAATCATTTTTATCCATAAATCTGATACCATAAAATGGGGAAGGACACCAAAGTGAAGGTGGAAGCACGATAATACAGCAATAATTATGTTGAAAATAATATGAAAGCAAAGTAGAACCAGCCAAGAAGGCGGTATAGCAACAATTATAATCAAAATAATTTAAAAGCAGTAGTAAGGTGGTAGAACCAGCCAAGCAGTATATATGAAAGCAATAAAAATTTAGAACCGTCCAAGATGGCGGTAGCAACAAGTAGTATAATGAACAGAAAACTAAAAATACTTGTTATTGAAAGTAGAACAAACACTTACAGTAGTAGTAGTTATAAGATCTCAACAGTACATGTTAATAGTTACGAAGCTTGTTCTAGTTCTAGATACAAGGTTTGTAGGGAAATAGTGGTAGTAGGAACTTTCTCTCAAAGAAGGCTTCTAAGGGAAGAAGTTCTAAGGGAAGAAAATTCTAAAGTAAAAGCTTCTGAAAAACTTTAGGGACAACCCCCCTTAAATAGGCAAAAATCTGAGTGAACAGTATTAGATTCTGAGTGAACAGTACTATGAATAGTAAAAGTACACAGTGAACAGTAAAAGTTTTTTGAAAGCAATCTTGGTGTGACTAAAAGTCTCAGGAAACATGAAGAATCTTCTTTTCAGAACATCATCATCAGAGGTGGAAAACAATAGTGGAATTTCACCAGTAAGTAAACATTGTAGCATTTTTGGCCGTTGTGCAGGCTAGACAAATAGGAAAATCAAGCATTAATCAATCTTTTGCTAAATCATCAACATCTTCATCATCATAACCAAACCACTCTTGATTGTAGGGGTAGTAAGGGTCTTTTGTAATAGAGGCTTCAGAGGACCGTTCATCTTCTGAATTAGCAGCTTCTTTTTCTTTTGAAATCATCTTGATGAGAGCATATAGAGCATCGGGGTCCTTGCGGATTTCATCCAAAGGAGAACAGTTCGTTTCCTTGGGTATGACATCTACGAAGGACAGATTCGTCCTATTGATAGAGCCATTCAATTTTCTAATAAGTTTTCTGATGTTATCACCGATAAAACACAACTCCAAAGATTCCTTGGATCATTAAATTATGTTACTGATTTCTACAAGGATATGAGGAAACAATTTAAGCCCTTGTTTGATCAATTAAAGAGCAATCCTCCTCCTTGGTCTAATGTTCATACTTCCCTTGTTAAACAAATCAAATCTCATGTTAAGACATTACCTTGTCTTGGTATTCCTCTTGTTGGTGCTTTCAAAATTGTTGAAACAGATGCCTCTGACATCGGTTATGGTGGTATTCTGAAACAAAGAGTTTCTCCTGGGTCACCTGAACAAATTGTTCGTTTCTATTATGGAATTTGGAATAATGCACAGTTAAACTATAGTACTATTAAAAAGGAGATTTTATCTATAGTACTATGTATTTCAAAATTTCAAAGCGATTTGTTAAACCAAAAGTGTTTGTTACTTAATGATTGCAAAAGTGCTAAATACGTTATTGAAAAAGATGTTGAAAATATTGCTTCAAAACATATTTTTGCTAGATGGCAAGCTATTTTAAGTGTTTTTGATTTTGATATTGAATATATTAAAGGATCTCACAATGTCATTCTGATTTCCTTACCCATGAATTTATGCGGTGTCACAATGGCAAGTAGATGGTCGAAAGACAAGACACCTGCCACTGCTAATTCGATTGTTAAAAAAGAACTTGTTTCCTCTTTGGACATTGTTAACCGTTTCACTCCCTTAGGTACTATTCCCAAGGCTAATTATTCTTCTGTTTTAGCCTCATCCTATGATCCTTATGCTCTAACCACTGTTAACCAGCTTGTTAAAGATGTTTATCCCAAGGCTTCCAATACTTCACAGTATGTTAAAAAACAATATGTTCAGAACTTGTTTTCTATTGAGCCGAATAGGGTTTCCATCATTGATCCCTTTTCACTTGCTACTAGTTACTTTCCCCCAAGATTCCATTGGATCCCCTGAACATGGTGAAAAACTGTGCAATATTACTCTCGATATTTTGCGCCATGAAAACTCAATCACTATTAAAGCCATCACCGATAAGATCAACACTACCAAGATAATTTATCACGGTGTTTTTCTGAATCATATTATTTTCGAAGAAATGTGGGGCCACAACCTTGCCGCCACAAGAAGGTTACCAAAATCCTCTATTCCTTATTCATATCATGATTATCTCACTGCCTAGTTCATATTTATGCTTCACCAGAATGACAAAATGACTCATTCATGGTTTGTTAATTTTGATAAAGATTTCAATTCTAATTTCCCCCTCTGGTTCATTCGTTGGTGGGCTCAATTTGGTTCAACTGTTGAAATATTCCCGAGCCATTAATGAATTCTCTTACATATTTCAAAAGTGTGTTCAAAGTTGATTCTTATGGTGCTAAATTTCCTCCTTTACTCCATTTTATTAAGAAATATAAAGTTCCATAGATTTCGAAATGGCAAGTATGTTAAGGAGAGTGACACTCTCACTCGTTGTTGGTATGTTAAGTGGTGGGATAAGTTTCTCCATACTCGATCCATCATTAACAATGTTACCAGAGATTTCTCTTCGCCAAGTGCTTCTCCAACATTAAGAATCACTACCCCAGTGCAAAAAGCTGAACTGGCTGATGCACCTTGCTTCCTTATCTGCTAAAACCGGTAAAGCTCCTATTAAGCCTAAAAAGAAGGGTTCAAACTCGAGATGAAATATTAGATGGAGTACCAACAAAATGTTTGAGAATAGTATAGATCAGGGTATTAACACCATCAAGAATACCGCGACCAATACTTTCATAAAAAATAGGCAAACCTTCATCATTTTTTTTAACAGCATGTTTGATAGACTCTCTGGATTCTTCTGTGAGATATGAATCCCACCATCCATAAAGAGTACCAGAAAAACCAGTAACAAGTAAATTAACAATTTCAGGTTGATCAAGATCATGGTTATTTTGATAAACAATACCAAAGACAAAATGGACATTATCCATGGGAAGGATCATGAGTTGGGGTTTTCTTTTTCGGCCCAACCTGACCCGGCCCATTAACTATTTAATAACCCACTATGCCTAGCGTGTTGTATCCATAAGCCAAGTAAAAATGGGCTAGACTAGCCCAACCGGCCCATTGACAACCCCTATGTAAATATATGGAAGTTCCGGCCTGTGACATGTTATAAACCCGGTTTAAAACACTATTATTATTTTCATGTATATTTTAAAAAGTATTACTATTTACTCAAAAAAAAAATCTTAACCAAGGGATCCATAGCTATCAGGAAATTAAATCAGACTACTTGACAATCTCAAACTTTTGTGAGAGCCTGAGAGGCCATCTCGGATAGAGGCTTTTCCCATATGTGTTTGTTCTTATTTCTCCCCCTCCCCCCCACCCCCGCCAAAAAAAAGAGTAATCATAGGTTGAGTTCAGGATTGAACTCAGAATTCTTTTTATATTTGGAACCTTATCTCTGTGATCTACACATTTTCACATTGCTATGTGAATGATATACAATATCCATTAATTCTGGAGACAAAAAAGTAAGGAAATTAATCATCCTTGTTGCCATTGACCTCAAATCAAGGTTTCGCACAGTAGCACTAACACTACTTCAAACACACACACAAGGACTTTTTTGTACAATTCTCCCCGTGTAGAGAAAACCTAATTAGGAGAGACATGATTGCAAAAGATGAAATTTGGTAAATGTTATTGCTACCACACCCATTTAGTATTCACATGTCAGGATTAAATTTGAAATTTAAACAATCAAATGAGAAGAGACAAGTGATACTTTGCAATAAAATATCATTATTCAATTCAAACAACTCCAAGATGATAATTCCTTAATTACTATACCCTGTAAGATAATTTTGAAGGTCCCATCAACAATGGAAAACTTACAAAGAGAGCTCAAGAAGAAGAAACAGAAACTTGTAGAGTGAAATGGATTGTTAACTCAACCTTTGTCACATTTGCTTATAAAGGAGCTCTAGTTCCTGCTAATTGTTATCCTTCTCTGTCGAGTTATTTTTCAAGGACTATAGATGGGCAGCAGTTACCAAAGTGCATAGGCAGCATAATGTAGCATTACCCTTGTAGTATAAAATTAAAGATCCTTGTAGCTTGGACTAATGATAGGAATTTAAATTATATATTTCACAATTTTTTGATGGAAACATGATCCATTGTTGGCAGTTGCCACCACTTTTACATTCACCATCTTAATGTAAATCGATATACTCAATAGGGTCAACATTAAATGTGGTTTCTTCTATTTTAATTTCCTTTCAAAACTGAAAATTAAAAATTAAAATAAAAAGGATGAAGGAGTTATATAACGTTGAAATCAAGACATTTGAACATATGCTTGGTGCACAAAAATTGACAGCTTGAATTCAGGAAAACAGATATGATAAATCCAATAAAGGAGAAGCAATGACTGTTAAGATTCTGGTCTCCATTCGATTTTTGTTTTATAATCATATTCCATACGTAACTAAAAGGGACAGAGAATACTGGAATCAAAGAATTATCACTATTAAATCTTTCTTCTCCATGACTTGGGATTTAGCAACTATAGTTACAGTCTTGCAATCATTTTCTTCTTTGCAAAGGCAGTGGAGTTCCTTACTCAAAGGCAATGGATAATCAGTGCTCAGCACTTTGGTGTATGAGTACAAGCAACTCTAATGGTATTGATTTACAAGAAATCTCTATCAATTAAGCATGCTGGTTCAAGCAATGACAAAATCATAAATTCAATCAACTTGGATGCCAAAAAAATTGAAGGCTTATGCTTATACATTCACAGAGTTTGTTGGCTTCCAATCCAGGTCCTTCTGGCCTCAATCGTCCTCTATAGGAATCGAGGAGCTGCCCCCTCCATTGCAGCATCATCTGCCATAGTTTTGGTGATGGTATGCAACACACCTTTGGCCAAAATGCAAAAAAGGCTCCACTCAAATATTATGGAAGCCAAGGCTGCAAGAATCAAAGGGACTTCAGAAACTCTAAAGAGTATGAGAGCGTTGAAGCTGCATTCATGGCAACCCATGTTCTTGAAGAATCTCCTTTATCTAAGGGGAACTGGCTGAAAATATACCTATTTTCTAGCTCAGCAGTGGCCTTTCTTTTCTATGCTTAACCGCCGACTTTTGTTTCTATTTTCACTTTTGGCGTTTGCATAGTATTGGACATACTGTAGATAGCAGGAACAGTCCCCTCTGGTTTAGCCACTTTCTATGTTTTACAAGAACCCATCTACAACCTACCAGAGTTCATTACAATGATAGCTTAAACTAAGGTCTCTGTTGATCGTATCCAAGAGTTGGAGAAGATCAAAAGAAGATAAATTATCATACTTCCATAAATTCCAATATTGCTATTGAAATTGATATTGGGGAATTTGCTTGGGAAAGTGATGAAAAAATACAGAGACCTACAGTCAGAATTATGGAGAATATGACAATATTGAAAGGTGAAAAGGCTGCGGTTTGTGGTTCTGTTGGGTCAGGAAAGTCTATACAAGGTGAAAATTCCAAGGATTTATGGGAGAGGATTAATAGTTTATGGAAGAAAAGCCTATGTCCCCGAGTGTTGGGAAATGGTTAAAATTAGGGAGAAAGTCTTGTTTGGCAAAGAAATGAACAAGGCATTCTATGATGATGTATTGGAAGATTATGCTTTGAATCGAGATATCAATATTTTGTAAGGCGGAATTTTAAGTGTAGTTGGAGAGAGGGAATGAACTTAAGTGGAGGGCAAAAGCAGAGAATCCAACTGGCCAGGGCTGTCTAATAGTGATGCGGATGTTTATTTCCTGGATGACCCTTTCAGTGCTGTTGGTGCACTTGGTATATTAGTCAATTGGAGAATCCTGTTCTCATCATTTTGTACACTTGGTGCACTTGGATGACCCTTTTAGCTCACTTGGTATAATTTTGTTCTCATCATTACACAAATTCCATATCACCAATTTTTGAAGAACATCAAGTGAATTAGTTAAGCATTGATATTTAAAAGAAATCTGAAGATAATGTGTAGGTAGAAACATGCTTGATATGTGTAAATTTCCACACATTAACATTGAAGTGGTTAATTTTGGGGAGACATAAGAGTTCAATTTCTTCCATTCCTTGAGTTTTATTTAGTTGTGAGTTTCTGCACACATTTATCTAATTTACTTTATTAAGAACAAGAGACACATGTAAACTTAGGTCAACAGCTGACCTTGACGGGCTCACCAAGGTGATCAAACAAGGAAGACAATGAGGTTGAAGAGAAAGTTGATCCAAATGCACAACCATTCCATCGTGGCAGCATTGTGAAAGGCTACCTGAGAATAAGCATAAAGAAAGGTGCAATGTACACCATGTTAGTGATGTAGTGTGTTAGTTGTTGAAAGCTCGAATTTGTGTGAAAACACAAGAGCTATTTAGACCCCAAAATTAATAATTACAACTCGGTTGATTTTATTCTAACTTAAACTAAATGCAGAATAGAGTAAATGCGAGCGAACAAACAATATAACTACTCTAAGCCATATTCATCAAATATCAACAATAAAATGAAAGCTAAAAGAGTAAGGAAGAAGAATGCAAACACAAGATAACACCCCGATGTGTTATCGAAGAGGAAATCGAAGAACTCGGCGAAAAACCTCTCCGCCACCCTCCAAGCGGTAAATCAATCCACTAGAGAATAAGTTGGATTACATGAATAACAAAAGACCCTCCAAGCCTAATTTACCCCATGTACTTGAGCCCTCCAAGTTCCTACTACCAACTAACTTAACGAAGCCTTGTCTTCTCTAGTTCTCCGAATCATGCAATTCAGCCCGATTGCATCCACCAAACAAATGGCTTTTTCCAATGCTTCTCAACAGCATCAAAACCTCACTTTACACTCAGGATGAGTGTGGTAAGTGTTTGGGCTATCAACCTCTCAAGGATTTGGATATGGAGAGGTAGGGGTTGAGAAAAAGCACAATGGATTGTGTAGAGGATTGTGGGTATGACAATCTCTAACTCTCAAGGGTTATGGCTAGGGTTTTCTCTCTAAAAGCACTCCTCTCAATATATGGGTAATGTAGGTATATATAGTGTGGGTAAATACATGGTATATCAGATATGACAAAATGACAAAACAGAATGTTTCACGGGTATCTCACGGGAAGGCCTTACATGAAATACTCATAAAAAACCAGCTGTCACCATCTATCATGACTCTTCACATTCCAATCATGTCTTGAGCACATGGCTTCACTTCGTGGGAAGTCTTCTCGCGAGCTACCCGCGAAAACTCCTTTGATCTTCAATGTTGTCTTGAGTCTTCACACTCTCTCTCACACACAACCTATACAATGAAGTCCCACATAAAATACAGGGTACATAAGATTGAACAAAATTACAATCAAATTTGGTACGGAATTAAAGACAACACAAAATAGTTGTAAATCACAACTTTACAATCTCCCCCTTTGGCTATTCCGTGACAAAACCCCTGAAACAAACTCTAGACTTAAGCATGAGTTTAGGAACAGTGGTAAAACTCACTCATACCTAATCTAGAAGTTGTGAAGCACTTGCACGTATACACTTGTAACCTGAAATACTCGCACACAAACAAAACTTTCATTAAGCTTATGACAAGTTGAATACACGGTACATATATGAACAAGTAAAATGCGATCAAGGTAATAAACACGATATAAACTATGAAGCTTAACTTGATCAAACAAGAGCAATCATTAAAAGATGACTACAAAGATCATTTAACTAGTAAATCATCATCCGGACACGCAATACAATTAAGAGCAACGCAAAAATCAATTGCATGTCCAACACGCAACCAATGCGAAATACAAGAACTATTTGCATCAAGGATACAAGATCCAACAAAGGCAGAAGTGTGTAGTACTAAAGATAATGCAACAAAATCTAAAAGTACTTAAAAATGATACAAAGCAAGGATACAAAAACAAAGTACTGAATATAAAATGAAAGTTTTAAACCAAAGCACTTAAAGGCTTTAAAAGAAAGCAATGTAAATATCCAAGAGTTATAAAAACTATAAAGGAAACTAACAAACAGTAAACTCGACTACTAAAACTAATAAGCTGTAAACTACACTAGCCAAACAATGGTTAGACCATCCAAAAGCATGTGTTAGCTTTCTCCTTTTGAGCTCACAAAGACTCCCCCTTTCAATATGCACACTCCATTTCTTGTGATGCTCTCCCCCTAACTATATGCTATCGACCAAACTATACGGTGAGTTGCTCTCCCCTTTTTTGGTACAAATAGCTAAATGCTCTCCTCTAGCTTGCATTGAATCTCATCTAACTATGTCTCAATAGTTGTTAGACGCATCTGAACCTGGTTATTGGTGGAGTAGATAACATTAGCAAGGCCTGAAATACGCTCATGCAAACCTTCAACCAAGATAGTCAACCTGTCGGAATGAGAGGCAGATGGTCCTGGCTGAGTGCTATTAGACTGCGGCTCAAGAGTGTGAGGAAATGCAGTCTCAATAAACCCCGCGATGTGTGTGAGCAATCGAGTAATGACCGGAAGGAATGGCACGTGGGAAAGATTCACTATTTGGTGTTTTGGAGGAATTTTGCTTTTCCCGTTCAGTGGAAGAGTGACTTTTCCTCATTTAAAGAGACATCAAGGATATTGGGTGTTGACGAAGTAGGATAGTTCCATCTTTAGGTGGACGAACACCTTTAAGTACCATGATTTTCATGATAAGACTGCAAAAAGGAAGACAAATCTATGTCGTTGTTCGTCTGGTTTGTTTTCCCCATAGTCCGGAAAATGTGAACACAAATATCAATCGAAGCTCCTGTGATGAGATCACATAAAAATAGTGCTCTTCCAAGATTGATGAATCCAGTGTTGGTCAGTGGATAAAGGTTGGAGAACATGATCAATGTGAGAGTTTTTAGTTTTGGTCCAAACTTCGCAGTTCCAATGGACGTGCCTTTGGCTAAGACCTCATGATCGGCTCCTAGAATTTGAAGAATATCTGTCTTTGGAGAGAAGTCTATCATCATATGGAGAGATGTCCACATTTAATAGTCAATTGGTGCGAAGGATCTTTCCAATATAGTGCAAAGTGATGATAAAATCCTTTCCTCAAACCCAACACTTCAATTCAACTCCGATGAATCTAGCATTCAAGTAGAACTCCTTAACCAATTCATCAACTGGATCCTCGAAGTTTCCAAATAGATTTGCCCAATCTTTATCTGCAAAAATCTTAGGGATAAAAGTGGATCCCAGGGTGTCAAACTGTACAATCCGTTCCACTATGAAGAGGTGCGTTCTTAAAAATGCTATAGAAAGTCCGAGAATCCAAGGGAGTCTTGAATCTCTCGCTATTGAAGTCATCAAACGAATGTCGGGTCCTCTTTGATACAGGGGATGACGTAAGGTCAATCACATGGTCTTTACCGCGAGAGGAACGATGATACATTTGCAAAAGAACAAACACACAAAGAAAGAAGCAATTGCAACAATACAAAGACAAGAACACAAACTTGATTAGTACTAAGTTAGTCCATAAAATAAACACAAAAATCCTAAAAATAACATAACCAATGTCACAAAATCATGTTGTATGACCTAAACATGTAATAACATAAATCTAGCATGATTGAAGTGCAAAAACATGACAAGTGAACAAGTGTGTGCATTAAGTGTGCATGCGGTGTGCATATGTGATGCATGTGCAAGGCATGACTAAGCACATTTGGGTCAAAGTGTGTAAAACACACAACCAAAGATCAAAACATGATAAACATGTATAATCATGATAATCCCCAAAGTTTGGTACTCACTAAAGTCCAAAACAACACCAAAATGCAATTTGGGCATTTTATCAAACACTTGGTATGCACCAACACAACTAGCATGTAAACAATACATGAACATGTGTGCATCTTGCCTAAATATATGTTAAAATGCCTCAAGGAGCCAACACAAATTCAAACAAACCAAATGGGACAAACCCCAATCAAGAAATTGAAAGAAAAATTTACAAAATTTAAAGTTTCCAACCCTTTTTCAAAAATGAACCCAACTCAAGAAAAACCTAGAATTTAAGGCACAATCTAAGGAAATAAAGAGAAAAAATTGAATAAACATACCTTAGAGATGATTTTGAGAAGATTGCACTTGAGATTTGGTTGGGTTTTTGAGTGAAAATAGGATTAGGATAGAGAAAGCCTCGAGGGAAGCAAAGTGAGGGAAAAACAATTGAGTTTGAAAAAATGTCTACATCAACCCTTTAAAACTAAAAACATGCGTTTTTCGCGGGTTAGCTTCTCATGAAGTTACTCTTAAAAAATGCCTCTTAAGCACAAAAAACTTTGCAGGTAATCTTTACTCGCAAGACAGACGCGAAAGTTTCTGTCTGAAATTTGGTGTTTTCATTCTTTGCCTAACCCATTTTCGCGGGAAGAGCTTAGTCGCGAGCTTCTTGCGAAAATTCCTCTAAAGGAGTTTTTGATGAAAAACATGAAAAATGCAATTTGAACAAAAACTCAAAACACAAAAGCATAAAAACACTTTCAAAAACATATAAAATACTCAAAAATCCTTTTAGGTTTGATTGGCAAGAAATTGAGTATACACATCACATTTGAACATGTACAATCACACAAATGAAATAAACATTCATTGAACAAAAGTCTTGGGTGTTATGTGTATGTATCAAATGTGGAATAGTCCTTAGTCTAGAGTGAAGTTTCAATGATCAATTCAATCAAGTCATACACAACTAGTACTAAGTCAAGTGGTCTATCTCAATTATAGAAATGTACATATATGACCTCCCACAAGAAAATGATTACGTATCTTGGAAGCTTTACTTTTGGCTTCTTTCAACTAATAACTTTTTGATCATTTATGAACAATACATCTCATTTTGAGATTGATGCCTAAATTTTTTTTATATTTCATTTTTGAGAATAAGCCTTTGGCTTTTTGGGCACTATATATTTCAATATAAATCGCTTTCCTTTTTTCCTAGTCAAATACTAATATGTGCAATGGCTTTTGCAACTCATTATCTCTTTTCGAGATTAGACATTTGTTGAGCTATAAAGCAAAAATATAAAGAAGTGGGAAGATATATAAGCACAAGTCTATGCATGTATCAAAACCATCAAGACCAATGACTAATCATCCATGACAAGCTTGAAGATCGATTTACAACAATCACACATAGATGTCAAGATTTTTCTCACAAAGATAGATGTGCAAACATGACAAGCTTAACTCGAAAATGCACTACGCCATTAGTACGAAAGCACTAGGCCAAACTCACATGTGAAATACACAACACAAGCGATCAAACTTTTTAGAGATTTTTCAATTTTTATAGGTTTTTGAATTTTTCAACACACTCAAAAATAGAATATGAAAAGTAAGATCAACAAAAACAACAAGTACAAAACAAACTTGAAAAGAAACATGCTAAAATGAGAAACATAAGCAAACAACCAACCAAAGTCACATCATATAGGAAGAATTGATGCATGGATATGGTCTAATGCTTATGCATGTGTATCCTTCTTCACCCACACGGCACGTGCGTTTGGGGTGATATCCCTAAAGGATTGGGTACTAGAGCTATGATTCTCAAACCTTTGGCTGAAGCTTGCCAAACAAGAAGTCATTGTATCTATTATCTTCATCACATCACCAAAACCGAAATCAGCTTCTCGCCCTTTTAATTGCTTGATGTTCCAATTTCCCTTTCCTTGTCCTCTTAGCCTTTGAGAATTCGCTTTCTTCAATGCGTGAAGTTTATAGCAGTTAGGTCTTATGTGTCCTCAAACTCCACAATGGTGGCAAAAGTGTTGAACTTGAGGACCTCTTTAAGCTTTGGGAGAGACTTCCCTTTAGCCTTGGCCACAAATGGATTTTGAGGTTTTGTTAAAACCTTTTGAGCAGTTCCATTTGGCTTCTTCTCCACTTTTACATTCCCAACACTTGGAGTCGCTACCATTGGTTCCTTAGCTTTAACAAATTTCATCTCCTTGGACACATTGGCACTTGAACTACTCTCTCCGGAATATCCTAAGCCGCTTTTGTGTCGAAAAAGGCTTTTGATGTGCAAGCACTTCATCAAGTTTCTTGGAGGCAACGCGCTCCACTTTGGCATTAGCTTAAATCACTTCAAGCTCAAGAAACTTGATCTTGGAGTAGGCCTCAATTAGTTCTCCATTTAGTGCCTCAACTTCACCATTCGTTTCTTTTGACCTCACAAGTATACTCTTGTAGTCTTGTTCAGCTTTCTTCATTTTTTTGATGGCTACCTTAGCAACTCTAGCATACTCTCCGGTTTTCTCAAGAAGAGAATTATAGGATTCTTGCAATTCCTTGGTTCCTTCATCTTCATCATTGGATTCTTCCCCAATTCCCATAAACTCTACTTTAGTGTGCTCACCGAGTTCTTCCATTAGAAGGCTCAAATTTTCCGATGAGTCCACAAGTGCAATGGCCATAAATGCGGAGTAATTTCCTTCTCCGTCACAACTTTCTTTCGAATCAAAATTTGAACCATCTGAGTCACTAAGTGTGGTTGCAAAGACTTTACCCTTTGCTTTCAAATATGTGGGGCATTCTTTCTTCACATGCTCGTGCCCTTTGCACTCAAAGCACGTGACCATTTGAGACGGTGAGGAATCTTTTGAATCCTTCTTCTTGAAGTCTTTCTTGTCCTTCTTGAAATTTGAGAATTTGCCCTTCTCAAAAGACTTTCCATCTCTCTTGAACTTTAGAAACTTACGGAAGTTCTTAGCAAGGTATGCCACATCCTTTTCAACCTCATCCTCATCCGAGGAGTCTTGAGCTTCCAATCTCTCATTGATTGTCTTGAAAGTAAGAGATTTTCTCTTCCTTTGAGATGGTAGAGATAGCTCATAGGTTTGAAGAGAAACTGAATGTTCAAATAGCGTATAAAACACTATGAACGTTTAGACCCTCAATTAACAAATTACCAATTCAAACTTAATATCAAACAATTAATGTGTGGAATATGAACATAAACTTAATCCCCTAAATTGATAAACAATCTAAACCAAATAAAATCACATCCATGAGTTAGAAATTAAATGGCAAAGATTAATGGAAGAGAGATGCATACACAAGGACAACACAACGATGTGTTATCGAAGATCACCTTTTGAAGCCCTTGGCATAAAACCTCTCCGCCGCCCTCCAAGTGGTAAATAATCCACTAAAGAATGTAGTTGGGATACATAAAAAGCAGAAGACCCTCCAAGCCTAATCTACAAGAGTGTACCTAAGCCCTCTAAGCTCCTACTCCAACGAGGTTGCGCAAAACCTTTGTCTTCTTTAGCTTACTAGATTCCGCTATAAACCATAGCATCAACTAATATGAAATTGGTCCCTTCCTAACTACTTCTCAAGCACCAAATGGCCTTCTCACAGATGTGGGTATAGTGAGAAAAGGTTTTGGTAATGTACCTCTCAAGGATGTAGCAATGGAAAGAGTGAGAGTAGAGGAATTTGAAGAGTCTCTATGTGAAGATTGAGGATGAGTCAATCTTGTTTTTCTCTAGGGTTTCTCTCTCAAAATTCTCTCTACAAGCTCTTTACATTTCGTGGGTATAAGGGGTATATATACTAGGGTGAGAGAGGAATGCGAAAAGTCAGTTTTTTCAAAACAAAACTTGTTGGCTGCTTAGCCTCGCGACTTGACTAAGCCACGAGCTCCAACCGCGAGATAACTGAATGGCAAGCCTGGACTTTTTGTCTTGTAGTGCTCCAAAGCTTGGGCATGACGGTTCTACTTTTCGAAAATGCTTGGGTTGTGTTTGCAACTTCTGGCAGCTTGCAAATATGACAAGTTAGGGAAGGAGATCCAATCACGAGTCCCCGATTCTTTGCACAATCTTGAGTATTTCTTCACACTCTCTCACACACTACCCTTACATGATTCCCACCTAAATACGGGATTACCAATTGCTAAAATACAAGTAAATTTGGCATGGAATAAAGCCAACAAGATGAATGATAAAATTCAACCTTACAGAACCGATGAGTTCTTGAATTTTAATCTTATCAAGGTCTTTGCTCTCTTCGATGGCAATGACCTTTGCATGAAAACTCTCCGACAATGATCATAGAATCTTCCTCATAATCTTGGAGTCCTCCATCTTTTCTCCCAAGTTGAATTTCCCAATCACCACTTCATTTAGCTTCCCATAAAATGAGTCGAATGACTCGTCTTCACTCATCTTGATTCTCCTCAAAGCATGTGGTAAGCATTTGCAACTTGGTTTCCTTCACCTTTTTGGTGCCTTCATAAGTTGTCTCCAAGATTTACAACACTCCTTTGCAATTGTAACATGAGAGATCCTGTAAAATTCATCAGGAGAAACACCATAGAAAATAGCATTTAAAGTCATGCTATTAGCATTAGCTGCCGCAAGAGCTACCTTATCCCATGTGGATTTGGTAGCCTCCGGCCTAGTCCATCCTATCTCAACAACTTCCCAAACACTATCATCAATGGAACATAGAATGCCCTCATACAAACTTTCCAAAAAGCATAATTGCTCCCATCAAAGTATGGAGAAGCATTAAGCGATTGAGATCAATCTATCTCAAAAAGAGTCTAGGATCACACTTAGGTAATGAAACCACAACAAGTGCACCCGCTCGATATCAATTGAAAGCTCGAATTTGTGTGAAAACACAAGAGCTATTTAGACCCCAAAATTAATAATTATAGCTCGGTTGATTTTACTCTAACTTGAACTAAGTGCGGAATAGAGTAAATGTGAGCGAACAAACAATATAACTACTCTAAGCCATATTCATCAAATATCAACAATAAAATGAAAGCTAAAAGAGTAGGGAAGAAGAATGCCAATACAAGATAACACCTTGATGTGTTATCGAAGAGGAAACCAAAGAATTGGCGAAAAACCTCTCTGCCGCCCTCCAAGCGGTAAATCGATCCACTAGAGAATGAGTTGGAGTACACGAATAACAAAAGACCCTCCAAGCCTAGTCTACCCCATGCACTTAAGCCCTTCAAGCTCCTACTACCAACTGACTTGACAAAGTCTTGTCTTCTCTATCACTCCGGATCACGCAATTCAACCCGATTGCATCCACCAAACAAATGGCTTCTTCCAATGCTTCCTAGTAACACCAAAACCTCACTTTACACTCAGGATGGATGTGGTAACTGTTTGGGCTATCAACCTCTCAAGGATTTGGATATGGAGAGGTAGGAGTTGAGGAAAAGCAAAATGAATTGTGTAGAAGATTGTGGGTATGACAATCTCTAACTCTCAAGGGTTATGGCTAAGGTTTTCTCTCTGAAAGCACTCCTCTCAATATGTGGGTAATGTGGGTATATATAGTGTTGGTAAAGACATGGTGTATCAGATATGACAAAATAGCAAAATAGAATGTTTCGCGGGTATCTCGTAGGAAGGCCTTACTCGCGAAATACTCGCAAAAACCAACTGTCACCATCTGTCATGACTCTTCGCATTCCAGTCATGTCTTTGAGCACATGGCTTCACTTTGCAGAGAGTCTTCTTATGAGCTACCCGCGAAAACTCCTTTGATCTTCAATGTTGTCTTGTGTCTTCACACTCTCTCTCACACACAACCCATATAATGAAATCCCACATAAAATACAAGGTACATAAAATTGAACAAAATTACAATCAAATTTAGCACAGAATTAAAGCCAACACAGAATAGTTGTAAATCACAACTTTACAGTTGTAAGCAATGTGAAATTTTTAAAGATTAAAAGAAAAACATGTGTGCAACATATATGTTTAAAAGTATAGTTAGATAAATATAAATAAATATATATATATATATATATATATATATATATATATATATATAATCTCTTTCATTAGGGATTATGGGTAGTGTGATGTTGCTGTACATTTTCTTCCCAATCATATATAAGTTTGATCATTGCAGGTATTATCCGATTGTCTAACTTGATATCAATGTGAAACATAATATAATGTGAAAAAGGTTAAAAAAAAAAAAATAACAGAGTGCATGTAGCATCAAATTGTAAGATCCCCACACAGGCTAAAGGCCTGGACTATTTAACTATCTTTTTCTTCCCTCTTCCATGACATATGAGGAAAAAATGGCATTTCCAACTGGAATATCTTACTGATTTGAATATAAATGCAAGAAAAAGAGATATTAGGAGATTATGAGAGGCAACATATTCATGAACTAGGTAGCTTTTTCCCTATTCTACCGCCAGCACATTTGTTGGATTCATATTCAACCGGTAGGTCTGTTAGAAACCTATCCAATAATCATATCCTTCTCTTGTCACATTTGAAACAAGAACTTCATGTTTTTCCTTTACAATAATAGACTGTTACTCCTTGCAAGAAATCCTTGGAATATCACCTAGTGTAGTAGAGAGAAGGCTAGAATTTTCTGATCCAACAATACCACGTACTGCAACCTTTTCACCTTTCAATGTTCTCATATTTCTCCATAATTCTGATTATTGGTCTTCATATTTTTCATCACTTTCCCAAGCATATTCCCCAATGTAAATTTAAACAGCAATGTTGGAAGCTATGGAAGTATGATTTTTATCTTCTTATGATCTTCCCCAATGAGCTATTGGATACGATCAATACAGGCCTTTGTTTGAGCCACCATTGAAATGAACTTTGGTAGGTTGTAGATGGTTTCTTGTAAAACACGGAAAGTGGCTAAAGCAGGGACTGTTCCTTCTGTCAATGATATGTTCAATATTATGTATACGCCAAAAGTGAAAACAAAAGCAAAAGTCGGTGAAGCCCAGAAGAGAAAGGCCATTGCTGAGCTAGCAAAGGGGTATCTTTTCAGCCAGTTTCTATTAGTTTCCCTTAGATGAAGGAGAGTCTTCAAGAACGTGGATTGCCATGTATGCAGCTTCAACACTCATACTCTTCAAAGTTTCTGGAGTCACTTTGATTCTTGCATCCTTGGCTTCCATAATCTTAGTGAAGCCTTTTTTTGCATTTTGGCCAAAGGTGTGTTGCATACCATCACCAAAACTGTCGTAAAAGATGCAGCCGTGGAGGAGGCACCTCCTAGATTCCTATAGAGGATGATTGAAGCCGCCAAACTCCGTGAATGTATGAGCAGAAGTCTCCAATTTTTTCAGCATCCAAGTTGATTGAATTTATGATTTTGTCATTGCTTGAACCAGCATGCTTAATTGATAGAGTTTTCTTGTAAATCAATACCATTAGAGTTTCTCGTACTCATACACTGATGTGCTGAGCACTGAGAGTCCATTATCTTTGAGTAAGGAACTCCACTGTCTTTGCAAAGAAGAAAATGGTTGCATGAATCAGACCATAGTGGATTTCAATTAAAGAATGCATCATCATCACCAGAGGAACTTTCAACTTCCGTTTGCTGTAAAGGTTCTACTATGTCAGTGTGTTTCCAAATACAACTAGTTGGAAAAGCATTGAAACAAAGCAGTATTGCCAATGGAAAGGTAGCAAAATCATGTTGGAGCATTTTAATATTAAATAATTAAAATGAGTAAATGTTATAACATAAATGTAAAGATGTGGGAGTGAATATGGAAGATGAAGAGTTGTGAAAAAATGTTTAATCCCACATTGAAAAGGAGAGAGACTATTTTATTCTTTTTAATTGTGGTGATTAATGGTCTAACATGAATTGTCTCGGATATTGGGCTAGATACGTGCGCAAGGAGGAGGTGAAGAGTGGAGGTCTTTCGCTTTAAGGGAGCCCATTTCAAGAGGTGGAAAGGAAAGGTCCTCTTCTACTTGAGTCTTCTCAAAGTCTCCTACATCCTCACCGACAAGAATCCGTCAAAAGTTCCTACCGATGAGATGAGTGAGGAAGAATATATTCTCCATCAAGAAAAAGTAGATAAGTATACAAAAGATGAATATAATTGTCGCTCTTATCTATTGAATTGTCTTGCCAATCATTTCTATGATTATTATGATACAACTTACAATTCTGCTAAGAAAATTTGGAAAGCTTTACAAAGCAAGTATGATACCGAGGAGGCAGGTGCATTTGGAAAGCTTTACAAAGCAAGTATGATACCGAGGAGGCAGGTGCAAAGAAGTATGCTGCTAGTAGATTTTTCCGTTACCAAATGGTGGATGGAAAATCGGTGGTGGATCAAGCACAAGACTTCCAAATGATTGTGGCAGAATTGAGATCCGAAGGCATAAAGATTGGAGACAATTTGGTGGTAGTGGCATAATTGATAAACTACCACAATCTTGGAGGGAGTTCCAAAAGACTTTGCGGCACAAACAAAAGGAGACATCCTTGGAGACTTTGATCACACGCATCCGTGTGGAGGAGGAGGCTAGAGGACAAGATGCACTCATGACACAAGAGAGCAATGGTAATTCCACCACAAAGGTAAACCTTATTTCATCCAATAATAATATGCCCAAAAATCATTTTCCTAGAAATGTTCAATTGAAGCCTAAAAAAAGAGCCTTTAAAAATAATAATAGACCTCAAGGAAGGGGAAACCCAAATAAAAATTACAATAAGAACCAAGGACCCCCTTCACAAGATCAATTTAATAGATCCTGTTTTGTCTATGGCAAGAGTGGGCATATTGCTCGATTTTGCAAATTTCGGAAACGTGAATCTGTCCCACAGTGCTAACGTGAATCAAGAGCCTTTAGTGGCTATGATTACAGACATCAATATGGTGCAATATGTTGAAGGGTGGTGGGCGATTCGGTGCTAATAGGCACGTCTGCTATGACAAGAATTGGTTCAAATTGTACACTCCTTTTGAAGAAGAAAAAACTGTTATGCTTGGTGACTCTAGTAAAACCAAGGTTCTTGGGAGTGGTGAGGTTGAATTGAAATTCACTTCTGGACGTGTGCTAACATTGAAAGATATACTTTACACTCCGTCCATGAGGAAGAATTTGATGTCAAGTTTTTTGCTTAACAAGGTGGCTTCAAGCAAACTATGGAATCGATAATTATGTAATCACAAAAAGGGTTTATTTGTGGGCAAGGGTTATGCTTGTGATGGAATGTTTAAATTGAATGTTGAGAATAATAAAGCATCTACCGATTCAGTTTATATGCTTTCTTCTATTAATTTTTGGCATGCTCGTTTGTGTCATATAAATAGTAGATATGTGGGAATCATGAGTAGTTTAGGATTAATTCCAAGACTGTCAAAAGATTTTGAAAAATGTGAAACTTGTAGTCAAGCTAAGATTACAAAAAGGCCTCATAAAAATGTTGTAAAAATACCGAATTGCTTGAGTTAATTCATTCCGATTTATGTGAATTTGAGGGAATTCTAACTCGTGGAGGAAATAGATATATTATCACTTTTGTTGATGATTTTTCAAAATATACAACTATTGATTTGTTGAAAAATAAAAGTGATGCTTTTGAAAAATTTCAAGATTTTTTAAAAGAAGTTGAAAATCAATTCGGTAGAAAAATAAAAAGAATAAGAAGTGATAGAGGCCGTGAGTATGAATCAAGTGCATTCAACTCATTTGCTCGAGTCTTTGGGAATTATCCATGAAACTACTCGCACCATATTCACTGCTTCTAATGGTGTGGCTGAAAGAAAAATAGAACTTTAATTGAGTTAACAAATGCCATGTTAATTGAATCTGGTGCACCTTTACATTTTTGGGGTGAAACTATTTTAACTGCATGTCATGTTTTGAATAGGGTGCCACATAAAAAATCACACACCACACCTTTTGAGATGTGGAAAGGACATAAGCCAAATTTGGGATATTTGAGAGTATGGGGTTGTCTTGCTTATGTAAGGCTTACTGACCCTAAAATGCCTAAATTAGGTATAAGAGCTACTACCTATGCTTTTCTTGGTTATGCAATTAATAGTGCAGCCTATAGATTTTTTGATCTTGAAAACAAAATAATTTTTGAATCGGTGATGCAATTTTTCATGAAGAAAAATTTCCTTTTAAATTGAAAAATAGTGGGGGTGAAGAAAATATTTTGTCACAACCTAGTTCTTCTACTTCACATTTACAAAATCAAGAAAATTTTGAAATGGAACCTAGAAGGAGTAAAAGAGCTAGAGTTGAAAAGGATTTTGGTCCTGATTATTATGTTTTTAACATTGAGGAAAATCCCCAAAATTTAAAAGAGGCTTTAACATCACCGATGCTATATTTTGGAAAGAGGTCAGTAAATGATGAGATGGAATCTCTAATTTCTAATAGAACTTGGAAATTAGTAGATCTTCCACCGGGTTGTAAGACCATAGGTTGTAAATGGGTCATTAGAAAAAGTTGAAACCGGATGGATCAATAGATAAGTTTAAAGCTAGACTTGTTGCAAAAGGCTTTAAACAAAAAGTCGATCTTGATTTCTTTGATACATTTTTCTCTGGTAACAAGAATTACATCTATTAGATTGTTAATTGCCATTGCTGCAATTTTTGATTTGAAAATTCATCAAATGGATGTAAAAACTGCTTTTTTATATGGGGACCTAGAGGAAGAGATTTATATGGACCAACCCGAAGGCTTTGTAGAGCCTGGCCAAGAAAGCAAGGTATGTAAGCTAACTAAATCCCTATATGGCTTAAAACAAGCACCTAAGCAGTGGCATGAAAAGTTTGATTCATGCATGATTGAGAATGGTTATAAATCAAATGAATGTGATAAATGTATTTATTCTAAATCATGGAATAATTTACATGTTATTATTAGCCTCTATGTGGATGATATGTTGATTTTTGGCTCAAATATGCATGTTATAAATAAAACAAAAAATATGCTTAAAAGCCATCTTGATATGAAAGATCTTAGTGAGGCTAATTTTATTTTGGGCATGAAAATTACAAAAACATGTGATGGAATATATCTTGATCAATCACATTACGTTGAGAAAATATTGAGAAAATATAATTTTCATGGTCACAAAAGTGTAGCTACTCCTTTTGATTCTAGTGTTCATTTATTTCTGTGAATAATGATGATGAGATTTTTAATCAAAAGGATTATGCTACTATCATTGGTAGTTTGCGTTATGCTACCGATTGTACTAGACCCGACATTGCATATGCGGTAGGAGTGCTTAGCGATTTACTAGCAAACCTAGTAAAGATCATTGGCTAGCTATTGAGCGAGTTATGAGATATTTAATTGGTACCAAAAACTATGGCTTATTTTATAAAAAGTACCTCTTTGTGATTGAAGCTTTTAGTGATGCCGATTGGAATACTTTGTCGGTGATTTTCTCTCTACCATTTGGTTATATTTTTACTTTAGGTAGTGGTGCTATTTGTTGGAAATCTAAAAAGCAAACGATAATTGCTAATTCAACAATGGAAGCTGAATTAATAGCATTAGCTTCAGCTAGTGAAGAGGCAAATTGGCTTAGAGATTTGTTATATGAAATTCCACTTTGGGAAAAGCCAATTCCACCTATATTAATTCATTGTGATAGCATCGCCACAATTGGTAGAGTTAAAAACCGTTACTACAACGGTAAATCCAGACCTATAAGAAAAAAAGCAAGATCGTGCGATCTTATTTGAGTAGTGGCATCATAACGTGGATTATATTAAATCTAATGATAATCTTGCAGATCCATTTACCAAGGCCTTGGCAAAAGATAGAGTCCGGAATACATCGAGGGGGATGGGACTAAAGTCCATAGAATCATGAGCCATGTATGAGGATACCCAACCCAAGAACCAGAGATCCCGAGAATTGGGTTCAATGGGAAAAACGAATCATATGATGGTCGTAAGAAATGCACTATTTATTTATTATTATTTTTTAAATTATTTATTCTGTAAATAATTTTTAGTTGTTCATCCCTATGATGTAAGTGCATTTATCCTGTAATGTGGAGAGGTTGAGTAAAAACTCTTAATGAAATTTGTAGCTCATATGAGTGGGGTGTCGAATTACAGGAGCACTCTTAACAAATTTCACCTATGTGAGTGTGGGGGTGGGGCCGCTCCTATGAGATTTGGACTTAATCTCAAATACACTCATGAAACGGGATCGACACATGGCCGTAAAGTGCTAGCTATAAAAGCTCATGTCAACACTGGGTTGTTATGTGTGTGAGTGATGCTTAATTTCCCTAAAGAAGTCCTAGTTCAAGTCGGACACCACTACGACGACTGGAGTTGAGATCATTTGTTTTACTAAGTGAAGGTTCAATGCGAGCACACCTTCATGATGCATAGTGACCCATCTTTGCCTGGTAATCTCTCTTTAACTAAAATTTAATATTAAAATGAGTGGGGGATTGTTGGAGCATTTTAATATTAAATAATTAAAATGAGTAAATGTTATAACATAAATGTAAAGATGTGGGAGTGAATATGGAAGATGAAGAGTTGTGAAAAAATGTTTAATCCCACATTGAAAAGGAGAGAGACTATTTTATTCTTTTTAATTGTGGTGATTAATGGGCTAACATGAATTGTCTCGGATATTGGGCTAGATACGTGCGCAAGGGGGAGGTGAAGAGTGGAGGTATCAAAAATGGAAATGAATCAGCCCCTTGGATCCTCCTACTTGACAGACCATTCAGAATAATTACCATATCCGTTGGTGAGTAAATGGCCCGTATTAATACTCCATTTTTATTATGGACAATGAAGAGCCATTAACCCACTTAATGGACTATCCGTTTGGGCCTATTCATTCTTGAGAAACTCCTTATCTCACCATTAATTGTGTAACTCCAGCCCATCAAATTAATATCCAACAATTAATCTTGTAACACCCACTACATCAGAATAATTGGACCTAATTAATCAGAATAAATTGGGTAGTAATTTCGTAAGGCTCATTGAGCCTATAAATAGACTCATTCGGACCCAATCCAGGTTACTGCAACTTACAATACACACTAAAAAAATAGAGAGATTATTGGCAAGGAAGGGTGTTTTTCCGGTGGAGCTTTGGGCTTGAACACTTTGTGCAGAGGTTGTTCTAGCCATACGACACTTGTTGGGCTGTTGTATCTGGGGAGACAAGTCGAGAGAAGGTCTGCACCGGTTACAAGAGTTAGCCAACCAAGGGCTTGAATCTCCTTAAAGAGAGCGAGTGCCGTGCCTCGGTCCAAATAGTGTTGTGTATTTCCTTTCTTTATATTAATAATATTCAAAAGTACTATTCAGTTTCTCTTTGTGTATTATTTCCATTATTATTGTGTTTGCACCAACAAATCAAATATGTTAGGTTCTAGCAAAGGACTTGGCAAATCAATGGATTTCAAATGGGTGATAGCGTAAATGGAGAGAGAATCAGAATCAAAGATGAAGGAAAAGATCCACAAGAGGATAAGGATTAATGGACACCTTTTGTCTTCACTTAGTGTTCTATTCTTTGAAAAGACTATAACTAAAGTTGCTAATACCCAGGTCATGACTAAGAACACAGATTTGCTAGTGATAAGTCTATGATTCCAGTATTCACAAAAACCAAAACCCAGGTTCAAAATTGTGATGATGACATTACAGGTGGTGACAAGGAGGCATTGGTGATTTGCATCTTACTTACTAATGATAGTGAAACAAGATCAGAGGCTTCTTGATGCACCAGGTGTAGAAATTAGTAAGGAAGATAGAAGGTAAATTTTGATAAAGAAAGGGTGAAAGAAACTAGGAGTTATATTGCAACATCTTACTTACTAATTTCTACACCTGGTGCATCAAGAAGCCTCTGATCTTGTTTCACTATCATTGTGAGATGATACTTGTTGAGATCCTGACATATCAAGTTATCTTAGTTGAAAAAAATGCAAGAGGGAGAAGGTTCATATGATTATTTTAAAATTGTAATGTCTAGTTCTAACCTTCCAAATCTCTTTATCCAAGTGCTGTTGCAAAGGATCCATATTACTAGAGAGAGGCTTGATTTTGCTCTGAAGATGATGAGGGCCAGGAAGCAACCAACCAAATTCCATGGATTTACCAGCAGAAGTCTCCAATTTTTTCAGCATCCATATTGATTAAAGTAATGATTTTACTGTTGCTCAAACCAGCTTAAGAAGCCACCCGTATACCAATGTGATGAGCACCAGAATACCATTGTCTTTCAGTAAATGAATCCATCCACTGTGTTTGCAAAATACAAGATGAAACATATTATTGTTGTGACTTCATTTTATTGAGTTCATGTGGAACTACATATTATTATAGATATTTCTTAATTATGGAAAAACACACAAAAAAATTGTGGACTTGCCCATATAGTTTGTGCTAAAAATTACAGCGATCATGGCCATAGTATTTTATATACTAATATCACTTTAAAGTTTTAGAAAATAATATGAATTGTTACAGAACTAATGATGAGAAATTTAAGTTCAGTACCATAATCTTATATACTTATTTTTTCAGACTTAATTATCCGTTGAAAGAAATAAACCCCAAATTTTTCCTTTTGGAATGTCTGATAAGTTTGCTTATTAGCATCTATCAGGAGAAAGGCAGAAGAAAGCCATGCTTTGTTGCAAGGTAGGAAACAAAGAAGAAAGCCACATTTGGTTGCAAGGAAAAGAAGTCAATATCTGGAAACAGTTATCCTCATTCTCTCCCTAAACGGAGCCACAGACCAAAAAATGCATATACAAATAGAATTATTTGAGTGCCTGCCATTGAGTATCACACCTGCAACCATGAAGACACAGCTTTTCTGTTCCAGTCCTTCAAACATCTATTTTCAATGTCCAGTCCAGTCATTGATACAGTACAAGCAAGACTATAAATGCTTGAATATAAGTATCAGTAATGGTATCAAAGTCAGATAAACAAAGCTGTGCACACAAGCTCATATGCATGGAGTGCAGTTCAAAGCCATGTAAACTAGGAATTAACTAGCCTCTCACCATTCACAATGCTTCATTGTCATGATGATGTTGAATGAAAACTTAGATAACAGCTGTTGCATTCCTGATATGATCGATCCATAAGTCTGCAATGCAACAATAAACATGCTTCAAACCCTGCTGTTAAACTTACTTTCACTAAATTCTATACGGTAAGTTGGATATCCAAGAAGATCATATTAATCCATCTCATTTTAGATGGAATACTAAGCACACAAGTTGGTGATGCAAGGCAGAGAAATCACCAAGGTCATCAAAATATACTGAAAGAAGGTCATTTATTGAAATTTGAAAATGTCCTTGTGTCGAAAAAGATCTAAGAAATACAAAATGAGTTGAAAGCAACAAATAACAAGCAGGATTTGTCTCCAATATAAGGTGAATCACAATGGATAGATCCAATCTAAATGGGACATCATCAATCTTTAACAAAAATACGGAATGTCAGATAAGTTTGCTTACTAGCATCTACATGTGTTTCTGTATAGTGAATTTATAGTTCCACATGAATACATAGCCACACTAAACAACACACGTCAATACAAATGATATCATCGAACCTGAACAGCTGAGACCTGTGATCCACATAATGCATCCTTTTTGTTTGAGTAATTTTTGTTGATCAACTTTTCCAACCGCACATATCCTGCCACTTAATGTTGGTCGAAACTGGCTAAGGTTTTTCCCTAATAAGAAAAACATATTAGAAACCTAGACCATTACAATCAAAACTACTTGCTACACACTTGAGCACTTTAGAGTTTAATTTACAGTATAAAAATAAATAAAATAAAAAATAAAAAACCAATCTTTTTCTCTTACTTCCTCAACAACCAAACAATCCACAAAAACAAATTCATAGCCAAATTTAAACCAATCAAAATCAACATCACACCCCAAAATATGTTTCACTGGAATAAATAGCTGTGAAAAATTGTTAACAAAAAAATAAACGATTAGTAATTGTTCAAAAATTAATTAATTGTCTCTATGTATTTCCCATACCTGGAAAGACCAAAGAATATAAATATTGTGTTATTTTCAACTTGGTTTAATATTAAAAGAATAAAAATAAAAACGCAAATTTTGTTTATCCCAAACAACAAGCCACAAAAAATGAGAAATCAAAATTTCCAAAAAAAAAAGGTCAACATAGAAATTAGAAAGTTTCAGCATTACCAGCATGGCCATTGGTGAACTTGTCGTCCAAATCATCCAGCTGAACTGGCATCATGCCCCTCGATTGCAACTACATGAGCAGCAACATAGGCTTGTTTGGTTTGATTTGACATTGCACAAGTCCTTAAAGATTTCTATGTGCCAGATGATGCCAGCACAGCCACCAAATCCCATGTACTAGAAACAAGATGAGATAGAATAGAGTCAGGCACAGAAATAAGTAAGCCAGGTGAAGCTAAATTAATAGAACAAAAACTGATCATACCAAGCTAAGAACTTTGAACTGGAGACTGGTCCTTCAAGAGAATCAATACCAATCCTCCAATGAACTGGAAACTGATCAACTGACGTAAATAATGGAGGATTGTCACTATCATCCTCTTCAGCATTGTGGGCATCACGTGCAATCAAAGATAAGCATCTTGAGTACATAATACACTGCCAAAGCAATAGCTAGCTTTTTTATCAAGTTGATGGTGAATAGTCCAACAGAACTCAACCAAACAACCTTGGCAGCTGAGTTTCATGACATGATTGATACTTATAGACGCATTTTAACTTCTCTGGTAAGAGGTAACGGTAGGAAACGAAGAAAATTATTCAAAGCAAACAAATCCACATGTGAACCCCGTGTGGATTCATTCAAGGCCATTTATACCAAAACCGAAAGAAGCACAGAGATGCCATTGCTATGCCATTGTATCATTCAACAAGTTTTATTCCTAAACTAGTCACAGATCCGCGCGTTACGCATGATTTTTTTTTATGGTGATCTCATTATTATTATTATTATTTTGTAATTTGAACTAATTTAATGAAAAGTAATGCATTTCATAATCATATTTATCACAAAATAACTTTTTATTATTGTAGAATTGTTTTATTTAAAATTTGAAACCTTAATTCTACCATAGTTGGTTGACTAATTTTTACATCTCTAAGTCAATTAAACATGTTTTGCATGCTACATGTAAACCTTCTTTTCCATAAAGGTTGAAATAATGTGCGTAATATATTTTTTTTCTATGGAAGTTAAAAAGAATAAAATTCACCCTGTCTTGATGTTTTCTAAAAATTAAATTTGGAGATTCTCTTTCAATAATTGTGAAAATTCCAAGCAATAATTCAGAAGGTAATACATGTTACATGTTCATGCTTTGATTGTGAAATTGTATGATTGATTTGGGTTGTAATTTATAAGTTGAATATGGTGGTGTATATCCAAAAGGGCCTAACTATGTTGTTTAGGATATTGAATATAGTGTTGTGTGTAATTTATAGAGTAGCGACAGTTGTAGTAATTAAAAATTGGTTTTTCATTGTCTTTTAAGTTAATAAAAACCTTACATCTACTTTTTTTTTTCCAAAAACCTTTACATATTTTTTTAACGTGAATCTTTATATATACCTTAATAAGTAAACCCTATACAGTTCATTTTCTTAGATGCATAAAAAAAAGACATCTATTCCATAATAATAGTGGCTAATTAGTATTTTCATGTTCTCATTTATAATATTTCTTACTATTATCATATTTTACTGGCTATTGATTTTTATAATAGAGGCATTGAATGAGAGTTAAATTCTTCGAACCTTTCATTAGATTTTAAAAGTCATGGTGTGTGAAGAATATAAGCATTTAAGGACTTTTTTATATATTTTATTATTTATAAATAATGTTAAATGAAATGTCAAAAAAAATATTTTGAAAATTTTCATCTTTATTTCTTATATATTTCTATTATTACTGAAGAACGTTTTCCTTTTAGTTTTGATAATAAATATGATTTTCTAGATTAGAGTTTGATTAGTTTCAAGTTTAAATTTTGTATGATTTTATTTAATTGTTGATTATATGATTTAATTAAGTGAATTTAACGATTTATTTATTTGCATTGTAAAGTTTATAATAACATTCGTAGGGTCATCTTTAATTAATTTTTTACTCTTTTAGCCGTCGGTCTCTTTGTTTTCCAATTAACGGTTACTAATTAATTTATTTAATTGATGTTTGATTTCTTTTACTAATCTCTTTCTCTCCCTCTTTGTTAACATCCTATTGTTTTCCCAAATTTGATAATAATTCTAATGTACTAAATATGCATATTGTAACGTTTATTTTTATTTTTATTTTACTCCATTTTGCTGCCATGAAGTTAGTACATCCATAACTATTAGTTTATTATTTTATGATATGTTTGGTTTGATATTATTATTATTATTATAAATTTAGTGTTTCTAAAATAGCATGTTTTTTGTATTCTCTTTTTCTATTAATGCATTGTAACTTTTTATGGGAATACTTTATAAGAAAATTGTTTATTCTTTTTTTTTTTTTTAATTGAGTGTTTCTAAATTGATATTTGTTTTGTATTTCATTTTTCCATTGATGCATTGTAACATTTCATGGGAAGACTTTATAAGAACAATTTTTATTTATTGAATAGAATATTATACGTTTAATTTAAAAAAAAATGAGACAAAATATAAATAATTATGATATGGAGGATGTTGCTAAATTTAAATGTTGAATAAAATAAGATGAGAATAAAATAATAAAAATGAAATGTATAGCAATAAACACCATATTATTTTAGTTATGCTATGTAATAAAATAATATTATATTTTTATATACTATCTTTATAATGCAATAATATAACATTTAACAACCAATGTGAATAAAAAAGATAACAACATAAAATATAAAACTAAATCGTATCAAGTTGGATTACCTGTCAATTCTAATTTTAGCAAACTAATTAACTTCTAGTAGTCTAAAACTGATTTCTGCGATGCATTTGGTGGAGCTTTCAATACCGCATCAGTATATGTTTTGATGGTCAACTTGTTACACTAAAATTAAAAATATATATATATATATATATATTCCGAAAATTTATGGAAAATATATATATATATATATAGAGAGAGAGAGAGAGAGAGAGAGGGGGGGGCTTTTGTGTGTGGAAAAACAGAAATTATGCATGGAATAAGAGGGAGAATGACAATTTTATAGCATGAGGATAAGAATAAGAAGAGTCAAAAATAAAGAAAGATAAAAAGATAGAATAATATTAATATTGAGAGTAGTGGGGATATGAAAAGTTGAAATGGAATGAGAAAGGTTGAAGAAAGTTAAGGTAGAGAGTAGTGGGGATATGAAAAGTTAAAATAGAATTGAAAATTTAATAATAAATAAGAATAATTAAAAATAAGATAAATTAAATATGATATTTTGATTGTAATATAATTGTAATATAATAGAGTTTTTAATTCACTTTAAATGTTAAAAAATTGTATAAAAAAATTGATAATGACATAGTCACGACGTGGCTCAATGGAAGCGTAGCAACATTAAATGCTACGCTTGAGCTTTTAGTAATATATTGATTGATTGAGTAAATACAAAAACACACTTAATCTGTAGTGACTTGAATTAACTTTTAGTAGGCCCTTTGAAGTTTGAAATTACGAGTAATAGGATACAATGCTCACTCTCAGAAGAAGAGGTGGTTCAAGTGTACATGTGAATGAGTCTAATTCATGCACCTGAATATGATTTTTTTCTTTAACATATATTTCATATTGGGTTTGGATGCATGCTCTTGCCTCCCACCCTACAAAAACTTTGTACTTATAGAGTGACCAACATACTATAATTGAAATTAATACATGAGAAAAGTATGCTGGTGAGATAATGTCTCAATTGAGCGTGCGTTTGCCTAGCACTGAAATTATATTTGAGTTGCGTTTTGTGTTTTGTGTTTTTTTGAGATCCCCAAGATGGTCATGGGACCACCAAACTCAGCAAAACGCAGATTTTTGGGTAAATTTGGGTCCCATAACACTATTTTCACCTTTAAAAATTATTTCACTATAGTATTTTCAGCAATATGTTTTTAATTTTCAGCAAATAAGCAAAGATATCAAACAAAGCACGAATGTTTACATTTTAGCCAATAGCAAAATTCTTATTCTAAAATAAACAGTAATTTTTGCACTCTAAAATTTCTATGCATCTATTAAGAATATAAAGTGGGAGAAAAAAACTGAATAGTCTATATATTAATGTATAAATAATAATGTACAATAGAGAGCCTTATATAGGCAAGGCATGTGTGCAATACAAGTAATATGAATAAACTACAAGTAATATGAATAAACTACAAGTACGAAGAATCGGGCTAAGCCCAATGGGATAATCTAGTCTAAGTTATACACTAACATCCCCCCATAAACTTGAGGTGGCAAGGAGGAAGCCAACTGGAGTTTGAATATAAGATCTCGAAGACGACCAGGCGGGTGAGTCATGGTGAAGATATCAGCAGTTTGGTCAACAGAGGAGATGGAGAACAACTTGAGATTGTCTTTCTTGAGATGCTAGCGAGTGATGTGACAGTCGATCTCAATGTGCTAGGTCCATTCATGGAAGACAACATTATGAGCAATGTAGATAGCACTACGATGGCGGTGGGTTGTGGAGAATCCATGTCAACCAAGAGCCAGCCAAGCCAAACAAGCTCACGTGTGGTGTCAACAAGGGCACGATACTCGGCCTTAGTAATCGAACGGAAAACCACATCCCGCTTCTTGCTACGCCACGAGACAAGAGAAATACCCAACAGGAAACAGAAACCTGTGATGGAGCATTGATCGGTCGGATCACATGCCCAGTCTGCATCTAAATAAGCATGGAGTTCGAGAGAAGATCGAGAGGAGTAGTGGAGACCATGATAAATTGTGCCCTTGACATATCGGAGAATCCGAAGAACGGCAACATAGTGGACAAAACGAAGGGCATCCATGAACTTACTAACCATACCCACAGCATGTGAAATATCTAGACAAGTAACAATGAGATAGCTCGGACTACCATCCAACCGACAATAGCGAGTAGTGTCGGATATAGGTTCACCATCCAAGAGTGTGAGCTTTGCATTGTATTCCAAGGGAGTGGAAACAATCTTGTTGTTAGTGATACAGGCTTTGGAGAGAAGATCAAAAGCATATTTAGCTTAGGAAAGATAGTATCCATCAGAGAATGAGGTAACCTCAAGCCCAAGAAAATAGCTAAGAATGCCCAAATCTTTCATCTCAAAATGCTGACTAAGGAAGTGCTGAAGAGAGCGGATACCTGCAAAATCATCTCCGGTAATAATCATATCATCAACATAAAAAAGAATAAGAGTGATACCAGCAGAGGATCTGCGGACAAAGAAAGCAGTGTCATAAGGACTCGAAGTGAAACCCTGCTAAGCAACAATCGAGCTAAACTTTTCAAACCAAGCTTAAGGAGCTCGCTTGAGGCCATAAAGAGCACAGCAAAGGTGACAAACCCGATTGCCTGAGTGTGGATAGCCAGGGGGTGGTTGCATGTACACTTCTTCTTAGAGGTCTCCATTAAGGAAAGCATTCTTTACATCTATTTGATAAAGAGGCCAACGGTGAACAACAGCCACAACAATGAGACATCTGACGGATGTAAGGCAAGCAACAAGAGCAAATGTTTCCTCATAGTCAATGTCATACTCTTAAGTAAAGCCCTTAGCAACTAGGCGAGCCTTGTACCATTCAACAGATCCATCACCCTTGGTCTTGATCTTGTAAACCCACATACAACCTACTACAGACCGACCACGAGGCAAATCAACCATATCACAAGTGTAATTCTTATGAAGGGCATCTAGTTCTTCGTTCATAGCGTGCCGCCAAAGAGGGTCAGTATGGGCCTCACGATAGGTGTGAGGTTCATAGAGGGTGGCAAGAGAAAAAGAGCAATGATAATCAGTGAGATAAGGGGAGGAATGCTTACCCGAGTGGAACAACAAAATTCAGGAACAACAGGAGATTCAAGAAAGGGTGGTGCCACAAGATCCAAGACAAGCAGGTCATATGTTGGGGACAAAACCGGAGATAAGTCATCCGGAGAGGCAGCAAATGTCAAAGAATCCCGAGGAAGAGAGGAAACTGTTGAAAACTCGTGAAAAGACGATGTTCCCAAAACTCAACATGACGGGAGACACGAAGGCAACGAGAAATGGGTTCATAGCAGCGAAACCCCTTTTAAGATACACCATAACCAAGGAAACAACAGAGACAAGCACGAGACTAGAACTTTGTTCGTTCATGAGGAGGAAAAGAGACAAAGCAAGCACAACTAAAAACCCGAAGAGAGGAGTAGTCAGGAGTTTGACCATAGAGAAGCTCGAATGGTGATTTTTTTTGTGTAGTTGGTGAAGGAATATGATTAATGGTGCACATAGCGGTGAGTGAAGCCTCACCCCAAAAGCGCTCAAGAAGAGAGAGAGAAATGAGAAGGATGTGGACAACATCAAGAATGTGACGAAGTTTTCATTACGCACAACCATTTTGATGAGAGGTGTAAGGACAAGACCACTAAGGAAGGGTACCATGACTATCTAAAAAGGATAGGAAAGATTTATCATTATATTCTTGAGCATTATCTGATCGAAAGACTTTGACGGTGCGATTGAACTGTGTTTCAGTCATTTTATGAAATGTTTGGTAAATAGACACAAGTTCAAACCTATGGTGAAGCAGATAAATCCAAGTATATCGAGAAAAATCATCCATAAATATGACAAAATATCTAGATCCCCCCTCGGTAGGAACAGGTGCAGGACCCCAAATATCAGAATGTATAAGATCAAAAGGTGCAGAAGAAAATAAGTCACTATTATTAAAGGGCAGTTTTGTTTGTTTGCCAAAATGACAGGAAGTACAATCAAATTTTTGAAACTAAGCTGAACCTAAATGACCTTGAGAAGCTAACAACTGAAGATGAGATAAGGAGGGATGACCAAGACGAGCATGCCATAGATCGGATGAGGGGATGGCAGTGGTAGCAGCTATATAAACAACTTGTGAATGAATCTTCAAGTCATGAACCTCAAACATGCGACCAACCTTACAGCTTGTCCCAAGCACTTGACTTGTCCAGGATCCCTGCACATCCACACCATGATTAGTAAATAGAAGAACTATGCCTAATTCACAAAATTAACCAACAAAAAGCAAATTAAGGGATAACTTTGGGATATGAAAAGTGTCACTAAGGGATAAATAAGGAGAAGAGATTGTTCCTTTATGACTAACAGGCATAGACGTTCCATCAACAGTGTAAATGGTGATTAGATATTCTAAGGGTGCCTTATCAAAAAATTGGGATTCATCGGGAGTCATATGGTTACAACATGCAATATCAAAAAACCAAGGTTGTTTACCCGAGGTGACAGAAAGGGTAGTGGAAGTGCGGGATAAAACCTGTTGAACTACCGCCTCAATATCAGCCATAGTAAGTGAGGAAGCCAAAGATGGACCTGTAGGAATCGATGGATCTAAAGGACATACAGCAGCTACCTAAGGAAGAGAAGCTTTATTTTGCTCTTGCATAAATTTTTGCAGTTTGCGACAAAGCGAGATGTCATGGCCTTTGGCACGACAAAACTCGCAATGAGTACCTTTGGAAAACCGAGAGGTGGGACGCCCTGAGTTTATTCATGGAGGAGTAGTGAATGCAGCAATGGGAGGCTATGGAGATGGTGTAGCCAATACATGATCAAATGATGACATGTGATGAGTAGGTCGACGATTCTCCTCAGAAATGAGCTCCTTTGATAGGCCAAAAACATATTGACCCCTTGTGATGAATTAATTAATTAATTAGCCAAATTTATTAATTAATCAAATTAACATGCAAAGCGCGTGGTAACACAAACAAATTACCAATAAACTAATTATGCAGCGGAAAATAAATAACACGGTGATTTGTTTACAAATGGGGAAAACCTAACGGCAAAAACCCCACCAGGTGATTTTCAGGTCACCACTCCCGAAACTCTACTATTATCACAACAAGCATTTACAAGTAAAGGAATCCCAAGTACCTTACCAACCTACAATTGAACCCTTACCACAATACCCAATTGGACTTGTTCTGTAGTGACAGTTTCCCCTTTCGATGCATGACTCCCAAGCACGTGACTAGCCAATTATGCGGATCCTAGTACGCGACTTCAATCACCAACTAAGAAGGTTGATGGCTACAAAGTTCTTGAGTTCATCCACACGATGAAGATCAAGAAGATGCTTGGTCACAAAACCCTACGATGCACATACACAGCAACTTCTTCAAGAGAAAGAGATGAACTAGGGCAAAAACTTCGTCTCCGATCACAATTTGCTTGAACAGAGTTTGCTCAATGCTTATGCAACTTGTGAACAGTTTGACGGCCCTTAAAACAATCCTTTATATGTCTAGGGTGAGGAGAAAAGAAAGCCCAAAGACGCATATACGAATCCTAAGAAAAACAGATCAGAAATTCTATTTTTGTAAACCTCAACAAATAGAAGCTATCGAGCATCTATCGAGCTAGTTGTCAAGCCACGGGGCTGAAACAGCTTCTTAAACCTCAACACATGCTAGCTGTCGAGTTTTAGTAACTCTACACTTTCAGCTTGTTTTCTTGGACAAACTTAAAGGCTTCAACACTTGATCTTGAAACATAGTTTCTTGAAGTATTTAAACACATCCTAAATCTACCCAAATACAAGTAAAGTGCATTTTGTCAAAGGATAAGCCAATTACATAAAATAGTGACATATGTTCCTAACAAGTAAATCACATATGTCCTAACATCCTTGACTGCAACATCAAGAGAAGGAGTAGGAGACCGACGAAGCAGAGAAGTCCTAGTAGGTTCAAAAATCCTCACGTAAACCCATCATGAAGTGCATAAATTTACGGCAATCACGATATTTGACAAAGAGCTCAATGTCCTTAGAACACACTAGTGGAGGATCTACTGATGAGAGAGTTGTTCCCACTTAGTAGAAGTCTGAGAATAAAAATCAAAAATAGACTGACCTATCTCTTGGCACATTTGATAAAGTTTTGATTCAATGTGGAACTCCAGGCTTGAATCATTAGAACAATTATAGCGATCGGCCAGAAATTTCCAAGCAGCCTCAACAATTTTAAGACGAGGAAGAAGATTATGAATGGAGGGAATAGATGCATTGATAAACCAAGACAAGATCTTACTTTGAATACTCTCCCATTCCTCTAGGCGTTCTTCATAATCATCCATCGTAATACAGATTTTAGAGGCATCTTCAACAGATTCGATTGTGGCTTTGGACTTTGGGTTTGGTACTGGCTTAGGAATTGAACTAGTCACATATCTCTACGATTTACGACCCTTGAGAAAGACAGTCATATTCTAAGACCATGCATGATAGCTAGTAGGACCATCCAACATAATGGTGATAGGATGAATTGGGATTTAGAGACCTCAAATGAAGAAACGGAGCCTAAAATCGGAATCTACGTGAAAAACTGAGCAAGACAGGCCCTATTGAAAAATTTTGACATTGGTTAAAGTCAACGATTAACGACTCGACCAACAAATCAACGACCGGGATGTCGACATATCCGACATGGTAGTGTGACGTCACTCTAGGGCTAACGTGGCAAGATACGATATGGGGCAGGCGCGTGGGGCGCGTGGAAGCATGTGACGGAGATGTTCCCGGCGTGTGAGGCACATGTGAAAGGATGACAGCATGTGGAGGCGCGTGCTCGTGAGGCAGAAACTTCAACCAGCGCATGTGAGCTCGTGTGAGGTGGTTTCTAGCTGTTCTTGGTTGGGTTTTGCTCGGAATTGTCAGATCTGTCAATTTGTGCCTTGACTTTGGCAATTTGATCAACAAAGCGACGAAATCCGAGTGTTCCAGGGGCTGTGGGCATAACGGCGATGACTCGCTTTCCGGCGGTGACTACCGGATGAAGGCAAGGGTAGTGGAAGAATGCCGAAGATGTCCACAGGAACCAGAAAGTCGGAGGAAAGGCTCTGATACCATGTTAAGAATATAAAGTGAGAGAAAAAGACTGAATAGTCTGTATATTAATGTATAAATAATAATGTACAATAGAGAGCCTTATATAGACAATGTATGTGTGTAGTACAAGTGATATGAGTAAACTACAAGTACGAAGAATCGGGCTAAGCCCAATGGGCTAATCTAGTCTAAGCTATACACTAACAAGATCGGGCTAAGCCCAACGGGCTAATCTAGTTTAAGCTATACACTAACAACATCATTGCACTCTCACAAAAAGAAATAATCATGTACAGCCTATTTGTTCTCAAGTACAATGTGCCCAAATGCACATGTGATGTGTTTGCCACGTGCTAGAAACTTTTCAAGAAGCCAACAAACACATGTACACAAATTCATCATCCATTCCCAAATAAAAAAACAAAAAACTAGACGCTACCCAACTTTTCCTTCTGTTTCTTCAACTCTACCCTAATCCATCATATATTTGAAATATTTTGAGCTTGCAAAAGATTCAACAATGGCGGAAAATAACAGTTGTAAATGTAATAGAGAGAGAGAGAGAGAGAAAGAGAAAGAGAGAGATTTATGAATTAAGATTTCTGAATAGATAAAACTAGAGTCTTCTAACAAATTCTATTCTAACAAACTCATAACAACTTCTATAACTAGCTATCCATAATTTTCGGGTTGATAGCTAAGAACCAGAGCTTGAAGAACAACTCTGAAGCCACACCAGATTTGAGCACAAAGCAAAGCATTTTTGGAAAGAAGTTTGAACAAAAAAGAGAACCAAAGTCCAAAATGACACAGTTCTGACTAATACAAACATCACCATTTCACCACTTCATTAAACACAATACATTTAAGTAGAACGGCATCGTTTTGGCCTTTGACATATGACCGTTGGTGAAATAGCTATTACTCATCTTCTTCCTTAGTTTTGAATCTTGTGCACTCTGAGTTACTTCCTTTAACATCCCCCCTTAAAACCGTGGGGTTAATAGACACCATGATTTTGGACCAAGGAAAACCAAATCGTCTCTTGGTGAAGATGTCAACTAATTGATCCCCAGTAGCAATATACTTGACTTGCAAATCCTTGTGTAAAATACACTCCCTAACAAAATGATAGTCCACCTCCACATGCTTAGTTCGAGCATGAAAGACAGGGTTAGAAGCAATAGCTAATGCACTGACATTATCACACCATAATTTAGGAGGAGTGGAAAGAAAGACACCAAGATCCTTCAGCACTTGGCGAAGCCAAGATAACTCAACTATTGTAGTTGCCAAGGCTCTATACTCAGATTTCGTGGAAGATCGGGAAACAATGTCTTGCTTCTTGGCACTCCATGTGATAGGGTTGTAACCAAGATAGACCAAATAACCAGTAGTAGAACGTCTATCATAGGGATCACCCGCCTAATCTAAATCTCAAAAAGCTGAAAGAGAAAGAGGGCCAAGTTGAAGAAAAACCCCAAAGTGGAGAGTACCATTAATATATCCGAGGATGCGTTTGGCTGCAATCAAGTGAATGTCAATTGGAATGGACATGAATTGACACACTTGATCAATAGCAAAGCTCAGATCAAGACAAGTGAAGGTGAGATAATGGAGAGAGCCAACCATACTTTTGTACTAATGAGGATTGGAAAGAATAAAACCCTCATTCGAAACAAGCTTGAGGTTAGGAGCACAAGGGATCGAGCAGGCTTAGAAGTATGCATGTTGTGTTTGAAAAGTAGGTCATGAGCATACTTAGTTTGACTAAGAAACAAGCCCTTTGAAGTCCTGGTGATTTGAAGGCCCAGAAAGTAATTAAGATAACCTAAATCCTTGAGTTCAAAAGTTGCACTTAATTGAGAGATAAGAGATGTAACAAAATTAAGGATCATTCCCAGTCAAGACAATGTTATCCACATAAACCAATAGGTAGACAACCAGCTTGCCATGTCGAAGAATGAATAAGGAAGAGTCAGCAAGAGAAGCTTGAAACCCCATGTGGAGCAGTTGAGTTGAAAATCTATCAAACTAGGCCCTAGGAGCCTGTTTTAGGCCATAAAGAGACTTCCAAAGTCTACAAACATGATTGGGTTTAAAGGGATCAACATATCCAAGAGGTTGAACCATATAGACCTCCTCCCTGAGAAATATATGAAGAAAAACATTACTCGCATCTAACTGCCTTAAAGGCCAATCAAATTGAACAGCAAGAGAGAGTATCATCCTAATCGTAGGAGGCTTGATGACTAGACTGAAAGTTTCCTCAAAATCAACTCCATATTTTTTATGAAACCCCTTGCAACCAACCTGGCCTTGTACCTACTAATACTACCATCACTGTTGTGCTTGAGTTTGAACACCCATTTGCAACCAACAACATTCCGAGTAGGAGAATATGAAACTAAAGACCAAGTGCCTACCTCTGGAGAGCAGCAAATTCCTCATCCATTTCCTTACACCATTGTAGATATTGAATTGCAACCTTGAAAGAAGGAGGTTCCTATAAGGGTGTAATCAAGCTTAGGAATAGATGTGGACATAGCTAGCTTAGCAGGCTTGTTTGGCTTAGCAGGCTTGTCCGAATTGGTCTTAGCAAGTAGCGCCTTTGGCTTGTCAATGCCATCTTTAGACCTTGTCACCATAGGATGTGAATTAACAGTTGAAGGAACCTGAACAACAGAAGGCACATGTGGGATTGTGGTAGGTAGGTCAAGTAAAGGTGGAGTAGGAGCTGCTGGATTGGAGACATTGGCAGGACTAGGTTGAAAGGGTGATGAAGATGTATCAAATAAGGAATCAGATTGAGTACTAGAGATAGGACTAGGCGGTGTAGGTGATGAAATGAGAATAGGGTTTGACCGAGGACTAGGCGGTGCTAATGAGGGAGTAGAAATAGGGTCTGAAGGAGTAGGAGAGGACTTAGAAAACTAAAGGATTATAGGATGAGAAGATTGTATTGGACCAGGCTGAGCAAGGATAGAATAAAGACTAAGGAGAAAGAAACTCGGTTTCATTAAACAAAACATGTTTGGAGATATAAATTCGAGAGGTAACTGGATGTAAGCAAATGTATCCTTTTGTGTATGCAGGATATCAAAGAAAAATGCAGGAAGTAGTATGTGGTTGGAGTTTGTGATTGTTGTAAGGCTTGAGTAAAGGAAAGCAAGTGCAGCCAAAGGCCCTAAGATGAGTAATGTCAAGTGTGGAGTGAAAAAAGAGTTCCCAATAAGTCAAATTTTGAAGATTAGGTGTAGGAAGCCTATTGACAATGTGGACAGCTGTAGAAATAGCATAAGACCAATATGATATGGGTAGCTTAGAGTGAGAAAGCATAGCGAGTGTACACTTAACCAAGTGCCTATGCTTCCTCTTAGCTACTCCATTTTGCTGAGGTGTATGCGGGCAAGTGAATTGATGAATAAGACCATGAGATAGGTAGAAATTTTTGAAAGCATTAGATGTGAACTCACCATCTCTGTCGGTTCTTAAAATCTTGATTTTTGTATCAAGTTGATTTTCAACAGTGGCTTTAAAGTGCTTAAAAACATCAAAGACATCTAATTTGAACTTTAACAAATAAAGCCAAGTGAATTTTGAGTATTCATCAACAAAAATGACATAATATTGAAAATCATTAACTAGCGTTATAGGTGCTGGACCCCATACATCAAAATGAATCAATTTAAGAGGTTTAGAAGCTTGAAAATCAGATTTAGGAAAAGGAAGTTGATGCATCTTTCCATTTAAGCAATGTTTACAATGAGTGATAGAATCACTATTGTTAAAAGTACAAGATACATCAATATAAGATAGTGCTGCACTAAGCACTTTGTTACTAGGGTGTCCTAACTTATGATGCCACAACAACCACTTATTAGCACTATTTACATGAAAGATAGAAGGTGGTTGATGAAATTGTCCAGATTGGGATGACAATGGTTGTGATAATGATGCAAAATTTACAGAAGGTGACTTGAGGAAATACTTTAAGTAGATAGGATAGACTCCATTTTCACTCAAGCCCTTGTAAAGGAGTCTCCCCATAGGAATATCCTAGATTTTAAGTTCATTGGCATCAAAATGACAAGAACAATTTTTATGAAGATAGAATTTATGAATAGAAAGTAAATTCATAGCAATTCTAGGAACATGAAGGACATTTTTTAGCATGAAGTTCTGATATTTGGTATGTTGAGTAGCATTTCCTATGTGATTGATTGGTAGAGTCTGACCACTTCCCATAGTGAATTATTCAGGTCCTTTATACTATGTTTGGAGTGAAAGGTTGTTAAGATTGGCTGTAAGATGATCAGAAGTGCCTGAATCAACTAGCCAAGGGTCCCGATTGTTGGTAATAGTTGCATTGGAGGCACTGGCCATGGTAGCAAGCTTGGTAGGTGGATTTTTGCCTTGGTAAGCAAAATCCATCCTATGATAGCAACCTAAAGCTTGATGTCTTGATTTTCCACAAATTTGGCATGATGGATGATTAGCCTTGAAATTCCGAGAGGGATTGTGATTCTAATAACTCTGAGGAGAGTAATTCTGAGATGCTTGAGGAGTAAAAGGCTGACCTCCATTATTATTGTATCTACCTCCTCCTCTTCCTCTATTAGAGTTGTTTCTACCCCTTCCTCTACCAGAACCATGACTAAGACTAATTTTGAGAGTTGCTATTAGGTTTACTATTAGAGGCAAACATAGCAAGAGAATGATGGACTAGATCTAAGTGATCAGTCATTGCTTGCTCCTTACTTTGGAGCATGATAGCAAGTTGCTCATAGAGACAAGATCACTTCTAGTTCGAATTGCAAAACAGAAATGTGCATATTCTCTAGGGAGTCCTTTGAGCACAATACACAATAATTCTTCATTATCAACTATAACTCCCATAACAAAGAGTTTGTCTCTAGCAACTTTGATTTTCTGCAAGAAACTGTTTACAGAATCATTGCCCTTCTTGAAACTTTGAAGTTCAAGCTTCAAATTCAAGATATTAGCTCTTGAAGTAAAGGTGAACCTCCGCTCTAGAGTGTTCCAACAACAAGTGAGAAGACTTGAGGTGTTAGAGTAGAGTTTATCAAGGAAAGCAAAGCTTTGTCCTTGATCTTCCTAGTCTGAAACTCAGGATTCACAACTAAAGTTGAATTTCCTATAGAATCAAGAACAAAAGGAGGAGGCTTTGAAGCAGTACCATCAATTTGCTCAATCAAAGAGTAGGCTTTGAGTATTGTAATTAACTAGTGCTTCCATGGAATGCAGTTAGTGTAGTCTAACTTGATTGACATGAGGTTTGACATGTTAGATAGTAAAAGTAGCGGAGATTGAGCTAGTGATGAATGAATGGTTGTGGAATGAGTAGTATGTGAGGGCTAAGCAGTATCTAGAGGTGTTGTTGAATGAGTAGTATGTGAGGACTAGGCGGTGTCTCGAGGTGTTGTTGAAGCCATGGATCTTGGCTCCAATACCATGAAAGATTTTGAGCTTGCAAAAGATTCAACAATGGCAGAAAATAATAGTTGTAGTTGTAACAAAGAGAGAAAGAGATTTCTAAATTAAGATATTTTTTTATTATGCAAGCTTGACTCATACATTACAAGGCACTCTATTTATATACATCTAAATAGATAAAACTAGTCTTCTAACAAACTCATAACAACTTCTATAACTAACTATTCGTAATTCTCACATTGTGACTAAGAACCAGAGCTTGGAGAACAACTTTGAAGCCACACTAGACTTGAGCATGAAGCAAAGCATTTCGGGAAAGAATTTTGAACAAAGAAGAGAACCAAAGTCCAAAACGAAATAATTCTAAGTAATACACACCACTTCATTAAACACAATACATTTAAGTAGAACGGCATCATTTGGCCTTTGACAAATGACCATTAGTGAAATAGTTGTTACTCATCTTCTTTCTCAATTTTGAATCTTGTGCACTCTGAGTTACTTCCTTTAACAATATTGGCTCTTGTTAATTTATTGCAAATTTCTTTTCAAATCTATAGAGTGAAAAAATTCTAACCCATTTTGCCTCTTCGATAATCGAACAAAACCCTTCTCTTTAATTCAAGAATTAAATAGAAACTCTCACCAATTTTGCCCTTTTATTATCTCAAACAAAACACTTTCCTAATGTTGCTAGAATTACAATTTCTCCCATTTTCTTTTTCCATTGATTTCAAAAATTCCATTTCTGTCAATTGTTTGACCTTTCTTTGAACAAATCTCAATTTTCTTGGCTTAGAGCAGAAAATGTGAGGTTATGTCTTCAAGAATGGTCATTAAATATATTATCTCTCTTCATGTTTCAGTGGCTATTGTCAGCGAGTTTGTTGGTATATTATTGTATCTTATTAGGGGTTGCAAAATCAACCCAAACTCACCTAATTATTAATTGGGTCAAATGGGTATTAACCCAATTAAACCTAATTAACACTTATGTTAATTAAGTTTTAAATGTGTATCCAATTAGACCCAAGTATTTTACAAATCATCCAACTCTAAAAGACCCTAAAACCACTAAAAATAGCAAAATACCCTAGGAACAACCAAAATATATATATATATATATTATACAATATAGAAATTATACTCTAGCCTAATCTAAGTGTATATGTATATGAAACTCTCTCCTAAAGATTTGAATTCCGGCCCTTACCCCCCACACCCACACTCCAAATGACCAAAAATATCCCAAAAACCTCTAAAATGACCAAAATACCCCCAAAATCTCTAAAATTACCAAATATACTCAAAAACCACTAAAATTACCAAATATCCCCAAGATCTCTGAAATGAGCAAAATACCCATGAAAACCTCAAAAATGACCAAAATACCCTCGATATCTCTAAAATCACCAAATATGCTAAAAAAACACTAAAATGACCAAAATATTCCCAAAATCTCTAAAATGAGCAAATCACCCATGAAATATATAAAATTACTAATGAAAGCTCAGATTTGTGCTAAAATACAAGAGCTTGTTCGGACCCTCAATTAAAAACTACAACTAGATTGCATTTACTCTAACTTAAACAAAGTGCGGAACAAGAGTAAATAAGCGCAATGAACCGATAACACTACCCTAAGCCATATTCATCCATCATCAACAATAAAATGAAAGCTTAAAGAGTAGGGAAGAGAGATGCAAACACAAGATAACACCAAGACGTGTTATCGAAGAGGAAACCGAAGAACTTGGCAAAAAACCTCTTTGCAACCCTCCAAGTCAAAATCAATCCACTAGAGAATAAAGTTGGAGTACACAATTAACAAAATACCCTCCAAACCTAGTCTACCCCAAGTACTTGCGCCTTCCAAACTCCTGCTACCAACGGACTTCTCGGAGTCTTGTCTTCTCTAGCTTCCCGGATCCCGCAATTTAGCCAGATTGCATCCGCCAATGAATGGCTCCCTCCAATGCTTCCTAGCAGCACCAAAATCTCACTTATCACTCAGAATGAGTGTGATAAGTATTTGGACTAATAACCTCTCGGGGATCTAGAGATGGAGAGGTAGGAGTTTGAGGAAAACCACAAGGAAATATGAAGATGAATGTGGGTATAGTCAGAACGACTCAAGAAAAAGTGCTAGCCACATCCGCACTATACCTCAAAAGGACTAGTCACAATTGAGGTTTCTTGTAGTTGTTAATAAAGTCCAGATCTACCCAGTAAATACCCAATGTGGGACTCATAACACACCCTCACACATCACACAATTAATCAAATTAGGGCATCACAATAACAATCTCTAACTCTCAAGTGTATTTGCTAGGGCTTTCTCTCTAAAAAGCACTTCTTACAATTCGTGGGTAACGAGGGTATATATAGTGTAGGTAAAGAATTTGGTAGAGCAACGTAACTTTTTTCCAAATAGACAGTTTCGTGGGTGCTTCATGAGTTGGTCCTTCTCGCGAAACACTCGCGAAATTCACGATCTGGCATGACACTTCAACTTCCGGTCATGTGCTCCACACGTGGCCTTTTCATGGGTTGCTTCTCGCGAGCTAGTCGCAAATTCCACTAATTCATCTTTTGAAGCTTGATTCTTCATCGATCTCTCACACTCATCCCTTACAAATAAACCCACATAAATATAGGGAAAATGATTGAAGAAATTACAACCAAATTTGGTACGAAATTAAAGCCAAAACAAGATAGTTGGAAATCACAACTATACAACCAAAATACCCCTAAACCTAAAAAATAACCGAAATACCCTAGAAACCTTTGAAAAATGACCAAAATACCCTCAAAACCTTAAAAAAAAAAATACCAAAATAACCCCTAAACCTAAAAAAAAAAAAAGACCAAAATAGCCCCCTAAACATTGAAAAAAAAAAAAAAAAAAACCGAAATACCCCCTAAAACTAAAAGATGACCAAAATACACTCAAAATCTAAAAAATGACCAGATAACCCCTAAACCTAAAAATTAACAAAATACGCCCCTAAACCTAAACAATGACCGAAATACTCCAAAAACCTAAAAAAAGACCAAATACCCTCAAAACCTAAAAATGACAAAAAGACTCCCTTAAACTAAAAAAAATGACCAAAATATCGTGAAATATAAAAATGACCAAAATACCCCTCAAAATCTAAAAATTACCAAAATATCCCCTAAACCTAAAAGATGGCCGAAATACCCATTGAAACCTAAAAAATGACTAAAATACCCCCGAAACCTAGAAATTACCAATACCCCTAAAAATAAAATAAAAAAGACTAAAATGCCCCATAAAAATTGAAAATGACCAAAATACCCACAAACCTATAAAATGACAAAAAAATACCCCTAAACCTTTAAAATGACCAAAATACACCCAAAACCACTAAAATGGCTACAAATAACCTGAAACCTCTAAAATTACCAAAAATACCCTGAAACCTCCAAACGACCATAATAGCTCTAAACCTCTAAAACGACCATAAAACCCCTAAGCCTCTAAGACCAAAATACACGCAAGACCTCTAAAATTACCAAAATAGAGGTTTGGGGGGTTTTTTGGATGTTTTAAAGGTATTTCAATCAAATTAAAGTTTCTAAGAATATTTCGATCATTTTGTAGGTTTCGAGGGAATTTCAATAATTTTTTAGGTTTTAGGGATTTTTCGGTAATATTTAGATTTTAGGGCTATTTCGGTAATTTTCTAGGTTTCAAAGGTATTTCATACATTTTTTAAGCTTCGGGAGGATTTCAATCATTTTTTAGGTTTTGGGGACACTTTGGTAATTTTTTAGTTTCTGGGTATTTTGGTCATTTTTTAGGTTTTGGGAGAGTCTTTCGGCCATTTTTTAAGTTTTGGAGGTATTTCGGTCATTTCTAAGGTTTCGGGGTCTTTTGGTCATTTTTTAGGTTTTGAGAGTAATTCAGTCATTTTTTTTTAAGTTTAGGGTGTATTTTTATCATCTTATAGGTTTTAGGGTCATTTTTGCCATTTTATAGGTTTTGGGGTTATTTTAGTCATTTTTTTAGGTTTAGGTGGTATTTTGGTCAATTTTTAGGTTTTGGGAGTATTGTGATCATTTTTTAGGTTTCGAGGGTAATTTGGTCATTTTTTAGGTTTTGGGATTATTGTGATCATTTTTTAGGTTTCGAGGGTAATTTGGTCATTTTCTAGGTTTAGGGAGTATTTTGGTAATTTTTTAGGTTTCGGAGGTATTTCGGTCATTTTCTAGGTTTCAAGGGTATTTGGTCATTTTTAGGTTTAGGGGATATTTTGGTTAATTTTTAGTTTTCGTGGGTATTTCGGTCATTTTTTAAGTTTCAAGGATATTTTAGTCAGGTTTTAGGTTTTGAAGGTATTTCAGTCATTTTTTTAAGTTTTGGAGGTATTTCGGTCATTTTTTAGGTTTAGGGTGTATTTTAGTAAATTTTAATGGTTTTTGAACATATTTGGTATTTTTTTTAAGGTTTAGGGGGGTATTTTGGTAATTTTAAAAGATTTTCGAAGTACTTTGGTCATTTTTAAGTCTTAGGGGCATTTTGGTAATTTTGATTATTGGATAATTGGGTAGGTTGGAGTTTACCCATAAAATTGGGTTGGGTTGGGTTTGGGTTAGAAGTTATTAGTTAAATGGGTAAATGGGTTTTATATAACCAACCCAATTATGTCCACACGAAAACCAACTCAAGCCCATCCATTTATCACCCCTACTTTTAAGGGCATTCTTTTAATGATTCATTTGAATTGAGGGGAAGTAGAGTAAAGTAGAGTAGAATTGACCCAAAATTAGTTTATTTTTAGTCAACTCTACTCCGCTTTACTCCCCTCTACTCTCCTTCCCTCCCCTCAAGCCAAACAGCCTTTAAGAGTTGTAAAAAAAAAAGTGATACTGCAAGTGTTTCACTCTTTTAAGGGCTATTGACCATTTGGTTGACAGCACAGCAATGTTATCACTTTAGGATTTATCATCATTGAAGCCAGAATGTTATTACCATTTTTAACTTTTGTGAGTAATATATGCGAAGGAAACTCTCATTCTAAAGGAAAAAATTTAGGTACAGTACTTTAGGTGTTAGTCCTTAGATTTCTCTCTTAAGATTCAGTCATGTGGCCAGTTAACTAAAAAATACACTTTCATTCCATGTAAAAAAATTCACATGACAGAATTTTAAGATGGGAACTTAAGGAACAACACCTAAATCTTGTACTTAAGTCTTGCTCCATTTTAAAATAAGATGAACTTTGCCTTACAGTTGAAAACAAAATGGTACAGGTGAGTTTTATTAATTGTTAGGTATACACATGTATGTTACGGGTAATTTCCAGTTGTAAAATAGTTTATAATAAAATTGGCATCTAAAGTTTATCATTTTCCTAGTTTAAAAAATAAATAAAAAAATAAAAAGCTTATCAAAATTTCACCGCTCTAAAATATTCTAAATACCCCAGATTCGCGGAAACCCCTTGAAAAACTAAAAACTCTCTCAGCATGACTGAGGTGAAAAGCAACCATAAATTCTCCCATCTTGCAACTTCACTCAATGATACCTATGGTATTGTTATTCTCGTGAATACCACAAGCAACCTAGCAGTCCCAACCACCACTCGCGTATATTGATCCAGCATTTACAACTCCCTACAAACCTACAAATATTTGTGTAGACAACATGATCAAACAATCAATACTTCCTTCTCTCTAATTTTCTATCAATTTGTTACAGTCAATAAACTCTTGCTCAGTTGCTCCCATGAAGAACCACTCGCTGCTGACACCTATATTCTTCATCTTCTGCCTAGTTTTCATTTTTTGTGATTTCACAGTCGCTACTTCGACACCCCCTTACAAAGCTGTTGATCATATAGCTCTCAACTGTGGCACTTCTGGAAACTCAAATCCTCCCGATCGGCGTAACTGGACCGGAGAGATAGGTTCCAAGTACGGTCCCACAGAAGAAAACAACAAATCTACTTTCTCTGACGCCCAAAGCCACAGCTCCGTTGGGACTGTCCCCTACACGACAGCCCGTCTATCATATTTCCAGTTCACATACGCGTTTCCGGTCACTGCTGGACCCAAATTTGTTCGGTTGTACTTTTACTCGGCTTCTTACTCGGGTTATGAAAAGTCCAAGGACTTTTTCACTGTCAAAGCAGGTTCGTTCACCTTACTTGGAAACTTTAGTACTTCTGATTCAATGGAAAACAAGAATTTTTTCAAGGAGTTCTGCATCAATGTTGAAGAGAATCAGACATTGAAGTTCCTTCATCCCCTTTGCTAGTGATTATTATGTTTTCATTAATGGAATTGAGATAGTCTCCATGCCCATAGACCTGTATTATAGCCAAAAAGGTTTCATCAAAGATGAATGGGTCCCCCAATACGTCGCCCAAGCTCCTCAATTCTACATAAACTACAGCATGGCACTAGAGATGGTTTATCGATTAAACGTGGGCGGGAACTTGGTACCACCAATGGAAGATACTGGCATGTTTAGAGAATGGTCTGAGGCCACAAAATATTTGTGGAGTGGCGGTGCAATCCCTCGTGATCCATTTTTGAAACCCAAATACTCAAAAATACCAAATTACACTGCACCTGATCCTATCTATCAGTCTGCAATAATAATGGGTCCGAATGTTAAGATTTAATGTTTTATTTTATAATATTTAATTGGAAGTATCTTTGGATATTTGGTAGTTTGACCGAGTCATTAGGATATTTGGTTATTTGTTCACAGCCAGATTTCATGGCTGTGAAGTGTCTCACGTTGCTATCCTAGTTTGTAGGAGTTGTGGATAGTGCTTTCCTATTTTATAGTAGTTGTGGTTAATGCTAGATAAAGTGTTGTGATGTTAAGCCTATTTATAGGCTCTTTTGTTTATCAATAATATATTCAGCTTTTATCATTCAACAAGTCCCTTTCGCCTTTCTTTTTTTTTTCTTTGTATGAGAGTCTGTGTTGGCATGTCCCTTTTGCTTTCTATTTTTCTTAACTCAGATCGGTGGTATCGAGCCAGTGAGAAAAGCACGAGAGAAAGAGTCCTCAAATAGAATTGATGGCTCTGATTCAAACTTTGTGCAAAGCGGCAATCCCACGTTTTGATGGTCACTATGACCATTGGAGTATGCTAATGGAGAATTTTCTTCGGTCCAAAGAGTATTGGCCGATTGTTGAATCTGGAATTCAAGCACCAAAGACACCAAATACAACCTTGTCGGATGCTCGGAAAACAGAGTTGGAAGGAGAAAGCTCAAAGATTTAAAGGCAAAAAATTACCTTTTCCAGGCAATTGATCGTCCCATCTTGGAAACAATTCTTAGCAAAGAAACTTCCAAAGATATTTGGGATTCCATGAAGAAAAAAATATGAAGGCTCTGCTAGAGTGAAGCGTGCATGACTTCAAGCCTTGAGAAGAGATTTTGAGACTCTACAAATGAAGGATGGAGAAATGTCACCGGCCTCATCGTGCCAGGACTATGGAGATTAGCAACAAAATGCGTTTTCATGGTGAGAAGATGGAAGATGTCACCATTGTTGAAAAGATATTGCGTTCTCTGACACCAAAGTTTGATTATGTCGTGTGTTCCATTGAAGAATCGAAAGACATAGATGCATTTTCCCTTGATGAACTGCAGAGCTCCTTGCTGGTCCATGAACAGAAAATGAACCGAAATTCAACTTCAAAGGAGCAAGCTTTAAAGGCTTCTATCTCTACTAATTTCTCAAACTCTAGAGGAAGGGGTAGAGGTAGAGGAAGGGGAGAACGAGGCAATAGAGATGGCAGCAGGCATTTCAAAGCCGATGATGGACAATTTTTGAGCAAAGGCAGAGGACGAGATCAACATTTTGACAAATCCAAGGTAGAGTGATTTAGATGTCATAAATTTGGTCATTATCGTTCTGAATGTTATACTAGGCTGCCTAAAGACAAAGAAAAGGAACCGCAATCGAATTTTTTTGAAAAGAAGGAAGTGGAAACTTTGTTAATGGCTCATTCAAGCTAATCAAGAACACGAATCGATGTTTGGTATGTGGATACGGGCTGCAGTAACCACATGTGTGGAAGTAAGTCTCCTTTTTCTTACTTAAATGAATGCTTTCTTTCTTGATGCGTTTTGGTGATTGTTCCCTTTGTGAAGGTGATGGGAAAGGGTGATATAGAGATAAGAACCAAGAATGGTTTTGTAGAAACAATTTCTAATGTCTTTTATGTTCTGACTTGAAAAGCAATTTGTTAAGTCTTTGGTCAATTGCAAGAAAAGGGTTATATAATCACTATTCAAAAGGGTGTTTGTGAGATTTATGATCCTACTAGAGGAGCCATTCTTTGTTGTACAAATGAGTTCAAATAGGTTGTTTCCATTGAAGATTACAAGTGTGCAATCTTGTTTGGTAGCTAAAGTAAAAGATTCTTCTTGGTTGTGGCATTTTCGTTATGGCCACTTGAGTTTTGGTGGATTGAGAACCCTCCAACAGAAAAATATGGTGGCAGGTCTTCCTCAGATTAGTATTCCTTCTCAAGTTTGTGAGGAATGTGTTGTTGGCAAACAACATCGTTCTCAATTCTCCCAAGGGAAGTCATGGCGAGCAAAAGTAGCTTTAGAGCTAATTCATTCGATATATGTGGCCCGATTACACCATGTTCTAATGGAGGTAAAAGATACTTAATTACCTTCATTGATGATTATACTCGAAAAACTTGGGTTTATTTTTTACAGGCAAAATCAGAAGCTTTTTGTGCATTTAAAAGCTTCAAGGCTTGTGTGGAAAATGAAACAGGAAACACCATTAAGACCCTCCGAACAGATCGTGGCGGAGAATATTGCTCAACCGAATTTGAAGTTTTTTGTGATGATCATGGCATTCGAAGAGAGTCGATGTTTGCTTATACACCTCAACAAAATGGTGTATCAGAGAGGAAAAACAGAACCATCCTCAATATGATGAGAAGCTTGTTGACAAAAGGGAGAATTCCAAAATCTTTTTGGCACGAAGTAGAAAATTGGAGTATTCACATCTTGAACAGAAGTCCTACATTTCTTGTTCAAAATATGACACCAGAGGAAGCATGGAGCGGAAGGAAAACTGCGTTGTAAATCATTTCCGGATTTTTGGGTGTATTGCTTATGCCCATATTCCGGATGAGAAGAGGAAAAAGCTAGATAACAAGGGAGAAAAATGCATTTTCTTGGTGTTAGTGATAAGTCAAAAGCTTATAAACTATACAATCCTAGCACCATGAAAATTGTCATCGGTACCGTGATGTGGTGTTTGATGAAGAAAGCACTGGTCATGGAATCAAAATGGTGTTAAAGAAAGTATTCAAAGAGATTTTGATGATAAAAGAAAAGGGCAGACCTATGGAGAATGAGCAAGAAGAGGAAGTCACTCAAAATGTTCTAATGGCTGATCAAAGCCCACTTGTAGCTGAATCACAAAGGCCTCAATGTGTTCGAAAAAGACCAACATGGATGCATGATTATAATGTAGCTGGAATTGATCAATCTGAAGACCCACTCACTCACTTTGCTCTATTTTCAGATTGTGATCCTACCAATTTTGAAGTGGCATCACAGAACCAAAATGGAGAAAGGCTATGGATCTTTGAAATTACAGACCATTGAAAGAAATGATACTTGGGAGTCGATTGATCTTCCAAAAGGGCAGAAAACAATTGGTGTAAAGTGGGTTTACAAGACAAAGTCAAGGAGAATGGTGAGGTTGACAAGCACAAGGCACGCTTGGTTGCTAAGGGCTACAAGCAAGAGTTTGGTGTTGATTATAAAGAAGTTTTTGCTCGGTTGCAAGGCATGATACAATCAGATTGGTGATTGCTATGGCGACTCAAAACTCATGGCCTATCTTCCAAATGGACGTGAAATCAGCATTCCTCCAAGGAGATTTGAAAGAAGAGGTATTTATCGATCAACCTCCTGGTTATATAAAACTTGGCAATGAGCATAAAGTGTATAAGTTAAAGAAAGCTCTATATGGATTAAAACAAGCTCCACGGGCTTGGTATAATCGTATAGAAACTTATTTTTGAAAGAAGGATTTCAAAAATGTCCTTATGAACATACACTTTTCATAAAAGTTGAGGATGGAGGAAAGATGCTCTTATATGTAGATGATCTAATCTATCTTGGAAATAATACAGCCATGTTTGAAAGCTTTAAGAAATCTATGATGGTTGAATTTGAAATGTTTGATCTTGGTATGTTGCATTACTTCCTTGGCATAGAAGTAGTGCAATCAGCTAATGGGATCTTTATTTCTCAAAAGAAGTATGTGCAAGATGTTTTGGATAGGTTTCGGATGAAGGATTGCAATCTTGTAAGCACTCCAACCGAGTTTGGCTTGAAGCTAAACAAAGATCATGAAGGGAAGAAGGTGGACAAGTACACTTTACAAGCAAATTGTTGGCGTTTGATGTATTTAATCGCAACAAGGCCGGACATAATGTATTTCGTGAGTTTAATAAGTAGATATATGGAGAATCCAACGAGAAATACACTTGTTAGCTGCCAAGAGAATCCTTCGTTACTTGCAAGGAACTAGAGATTTTGGGCTATTCTACAAGAAGGGTGAAAAGTCAGACTTGTTTGGGTTTCTTGACGGTGATTATGCAGGAGATCAAGATGATAGAAGGAGCACTTCGGGCTATGTTTTCATGTTAGGAACAGGAGCTGTTTCATGGTCATCAAAGAAGCGACCAATCGTCACATTGTCAACCACTAAAGTTGAATTTGTTGCAAAGACTTGTGCTTGTCAAGCTATTTGGCTAAAGAAGATACTTGAAGAATTGCAGTTCAAAGAAGATGGACCTACTCTTATTTATTGTGACAACAAACTCAAAGCAATAAAGCTCTCAAAGAATCCTGTTCTACATGGTCGAAGCAAGCATATAGATGTGAAGTATCATTTCTTGAGGGATCTCACAAATGATGGAGTTATTAACAGTTTCTTTATCGAGAAGTGAAGACCAAGTTGCGGATATTCGAGACCAAGCCTCTCAAGTTGGCTACATTTGTTAAGCTACGTGGTCTACTTGGAGTGTGTTCACATCTTTGCCACAAAGGAAGACTTTGTAAAGGGTTGATTTTTTCCTTTTAAACCGATTTTGCAGATTTCGGTTTAAGGGAGGGTGTTAAGATTTAATGTTTTATTTTATAATATTTAATTGGAGGTATCTTTGGATATTTGGTAGTTTGACCGAGTCATTAGGATATTTGGTTATTTGATCACGCCCAGATTTCATGGGTGTGAAGTGTCTCACGTTGCTATCCTAGTTTGTAGGAGTTGTGGATAGTGCTTTCCTATTTTATAGTAGTTGTGGTTAATGCTAGATAAAGTGTTGTGATGTTAAGCCTATTTATAGGCTCTTTTGTTTATCAATAATATATTCGACTTTTATCATTCAACAAGTCCCTTTCTGCCTTTTGTTTTTTCTTTGTAACTGAGTCCTGTGTTGGCACGTCCCTTTTGCTTTCTATTTTTCTTAACTCTGTATCACCGAATAGAGCCAAGAACATGCAATCTAATTTGACATGGGGATTACTTGTTGATACGGGATTCAATTATCTGGTGAGGCTCCATTTCTGCGAATTAGAGTCCAACATAACCGCCACTGGCGATAGGGAATTCACCATCTATATAGATTATCAGCTTGCTGAAGATAGGGCCGATGTAATATTGTGGACTGGCAGTAACGATATGCCTTACTACAAGGACTACGTAGTAATGATCCAAAACAAGGGTGAGGACGCGCATCAGCTTTCCATTGATCTACAACCTAGAACATCAGAGGGAACTTTGATCGATGCCATTTTAAACTTTGATCTTGCTAGACTACATATGGTGCCTCCACAGCTAGCTCAACAGTGGCAACGTCACGTGCAGCTCAGGGTGTTCCTAGGAACACCCTGACCTGAAAAAAATTTTTAAAAAAATTATATTTAATTTGTATTAGGAACACCCTTAATCACAAAATTAGGAACACAAATCAAATTAAATATATATATGTTCTACTTTCAAGCAAAAAAAAAAAAATTGTAATGAGCCAAGCCCACGGTGAGCCCAACAGATTACAGAGGTAGCAAACCATACAGATTCTCAAAAAAAAAAAAAAAAAAAAAAAAAACCAAAATAGAGAATCAGAAATCAAACCCACATCAGTCGTCATGGCAAAGAAAACCAAACCCCAATATAGTCTATACAGAGCAAAAGCAAAACAAACTCCAATACAAAGGTGTTTATCAAAAAAAAAAAAAAAAAAAAAAAAAAAACCCATACAAAGCAAACCAAAACCAAACCCCAATACAAAGCAAACCAAACCCATGGTCACGTCGCTCGCAACTTACTCGTCGTCGTCGTCTCTCGCTTGCTCGCCCCTCGTTGTCGTCGCTCGTCGCTCACTCCTCATCGTAGATCGCAGATCGCTCTGCTCACAGTGCTCGGTGGTCCCTCCTTCAAGGAATTTCTCTCTTTTTCTCTCTAACTCTCTCTCTCGATCTCTCTCTCTTTATCACTGAAATGAAAACTATGAAATGAAATTAATGAATGAGTCTCTCTCTCTCTCTCTCTCTCTCTCTATTCTCTAACTCAGTAACTCTCTCTCTCTCTTTTGAACTATGAGTCTTTGATTGGCTAGCCGAATTAGCTTTATTTATATTTTGCTTTTTGCCTTTTTTTGTCTTTTTGAATTTGGCTTTATCTTATCCGTTGGTGTTGGTCGGTGTGTGTGGGTGTTGGTGTTGGTGTTGGTGAGATATTGATTGTCTTTTAGTGTAATGTGTATAAGTGTATTGTGATTTGTGATTGTGAAATTTTCTGATTGGCGGTGGCTATTGTGATTAGGGCATTAGGCATGAGACTTGTGCTTATCTATTAAGTGGGGAGAGGGTAGATGAGCTCATGGGCTCATGGGGCCGGGTAAACAATAATTAAAGCAGTGTAATGTGCTGCACATTACACTGCTTTAATTATTGTGTTGCACATGGGATGTGTAATGTCCGGCTCTTTTAGTGTTAGGCTAAATAAATTAACAATTATAAAAGACAATTAATAATTAACCAATACATCAAATTAACAATACATTATAATTAACCAATACATTATAAAAGACAAATAAATTAAATTATGTTCGGCTAAATAACAATTAATAATTTTATAATTAATAAAACAACAATATAACAAATTATAGTTTATAAAAAACAAACAAATTAATGAAACAACTAAACAACAATAATTAATAATTTTATTAATATTTCAAATGAACTTATAGTTTATTGTTTATTCTTTTACTAGAATTATGGACAAATATTTGATAAGAAAACCACGTACCCAAGATTCATCTCCGGTGCAAGATTCATCTCCTGTGCAAGATTCATCTTCATCTTCTAAGTGAATTCGTGTTGACTTTAATTTAGAAAATCTTCCTTCAGATCCTGGGCTACGACAAAAGATATCATCTCATCATCCTAATAATCATGATAAAATAAGAAGATATTATTTAACAAAAGGTCCTTGTCAACCTGTTCATGATTGCCCTGTATCATATTTTTCTAGAAAGCCCCGTTGATTTAGATCCGAATGGTATGTAAATAGAATGTGGTTGGAATATAGTATAGACAAGGATGCGGCATTTTGTTTTTATTGCTACCTATTTGGGCAAGATGTTGGTAAGTAAGGAGGAGGTGAGACTTTTGTAACGAAAGGATTCAAACTTTGTAATCAGCTTGTAAAGTTAGATTCCCATGTTGGAGGAGTTAATAGTGCTCATAACCAAGCTATCAAGAAAAGTGAAAATCTCTCTCAAGGAAAAGCAACACATTCAAAGTGTTTTGATTAAGCAATCAAATAAAGATAAATTTGAATATTGGGTTCAATTAAATGCAATAGTTGATTGCATAAGATTTCTTTTATGCTAGGGATTAGCTTTTCGTGGTCACGATGAATCTCAAGGTTCAAGTGATAAAGGAAATTTCCTTGAGTTTCTACAATTTTTGGGGGATCACAATGAATCTATCAATGAAATGTTGCAAAACGCTCCGAAAAATTGCAAGCTTACCCACTCTAATATTCAAAAAACATTGTGAATGCAATTGCACGTGAAACATCCAAAGTCATCATCAAGGATCTTGACAATGGGTTTTTTTCAATATTAGTTAATGAGTCACGTGATATCTTAGTGAAAGAACAAATGACCCTCGTTCTTCGTTATGTGAACAAAAAGGAATTATTATAGAGCAGTTCCTTGGTGTTGTACATGTAGCAAGTACCACCACTTTGTCACTCAAATATGCTATTGAATGTTTACTTTGTAAACATAATTTGAGTTTATCGAACCTACGTGAGCAAGGTTATGACGGGGCTAGTAATATGCAAGGTGATATCAATGGTCTCAAAACTTTAATTTTGAAAAATAATAAGTTAACATTTTATGTCCATTGTTTTGCTCATCAACTTCAATTGACACTTGTTGCCGTTGCTAAAAATCACATTAAGATTGCTAAATTTTTTTATGTGATTAGTAATTTAGTAATTGTTGTTGGAAGCTCTTATAAGAAACGAGATGCTCTTCAAAATGCACAATTTGCGAAAATTAAAGAAGATTTAGAAAATGGTGTACGTAAAAGTGGGCAAGGTTTGAATCAAAAGACAAATTTTAAACGTACGATGATACACGTTGGGGATCATATTATGGGACTATTCTCAACTTGATTTTGATGTTCTTTGCTGTTGTTGATGTACTTGAGATTATTGAAGAAGATGGCCTCTCCAACCAAAAAGTTGAAGCTCAATCTATTATGAGGTCAATTCTATCTTTTGAATTTGTCTTTGCTCTACATTTGATGAAAAACATTTTAAGGATCACAAATAAGTTGTCAATAGCATTGCAAAAAAAAAAAAAAAAAAAAAAAAAAAAAAAAAATCAGGACATAGTAAATGCTATGGATCTTGTTAAAGTGTCTAAGCAACAATTGCGGGTGATAAGAGATGATGAATGGAAATCTTTATTGACTGAAGTGTCTTCATTTTGTATCACACATGATATTTCTATCTTGAACATGGATGAAATATTTGTAGTTAGTGGGAGGCGGTGACACAACACTCAACAAAGTACAAATTTACATCATTATCGTGTTGAGCTATTCTACACAATCATAGATATGTAACTTCAAGAGCTTAACAACCGTTTTTCTAAGGCGAATACCAATTTACTACTTTGTATGGCTTGCTTGAATCCAAGTAATTCATTTGTGGCTTTCAATAAGGAAAAGTTGTTACGTCTAGCTAAGTTCTATCCCTCCGATTTTTTTGGGACAGATATTTTGGCACTTCACTCTCAACCGCAGAATTACATTTTTGATATGCGGAGCAATGACTTCTTTTTAGAGCTTCAAGGAGTTAGTGAACTTGCTAAAAGTTAGTGAGCACAAGGAAGCATGAGACTTATCCATTAGTCTATTTGCTTGTGAAGTTAGTTTTGACCCTTCCAGTTGCTACCGCAACAATGAGAAAGAAGTTTTTCAGCAATGATATATATAAAGAATGAACTGTGCAATCGAATGGGAGATCAGTAGATGAATGATTGCTTGGTTATGTATATTGAAAAAGATGTAGCTTGTAGCATTGATAATGAGACTATCATGCAACGATTTCAAAATATGAAAACTCGTAAAAGGCAATTGTAAATTTTATGTATTTACGTGTTTTTTTATTGTTGTTGTTGTCAATATATAAAATTTTCTTTTTATTAGATTGTGTAATTTATGCTTGTTAAGAAATACCCTGAAAAAATTTCCTAGAGTCACCACCGAGTGTGGTTTGTGATGATGGTTGTTATGGGTGGTTATGATTGTGGCAATCGATGGTTGTAGCTATTGTTTATTGTGTTGGATATATTATTTTATTGTATTAAATGCTAAAATAAAATCATTGATGTTGGTATTTTGTAAAGCGAGTTTTTTTTTTTTTTTTTTTTTTATGTGATAAAGTGAGTTGTTAAAATAGATAAAGTAGGTTTTTGAGTTGCTAAAAGCTATATTTTTTGGGTAAATTACAAATTACACCTTTAAAGTTTGGGGATATTTGGATTCTACTACTGAAATTTCAGAAATTGGATTTTAACCCCCTGAAGTTTGGGGATGTTTGGACTTTACACCTTCGGGTTTCAAAATTTAGATTTTACCCCCCCCCAAATTTTAAGATTGTTTAAATTTTACTCTTTAAGGTTCAAGAGTATTTTGATTTTACACCCTAAATTTTTAGAATTTGGAAGTGTTTATCTAAATACTTCAAAACTTTAGGGGATAAAATCCAAATTCTCAAACGTCAGGGTGTAAAATCTAAACATCCCAATCTTCAGGGAGTAAAATGTAATTTCTAAAATTTTAGAATATAAAATTCAAACACTCCAAAATTTTAGGAGTATAATTTGCAATTTAACCCTTTTTTTTTTTTTTTTTTAAGAACCTTGCAAATGCTCTTGCGTGGCAGCTTTTCAAGACTACTACAACCACGTGTGCAACGTATCCGTCGTCCAATCTAAAGAAATCTATTAAACACCCCATTCGTCCGGTCCCACTTTCTTCGCGTTTAATTTTAAAAAGCACCAATTTAAAATGCTACCGTTGGACCTCCACTCCCACAGCCAAATAAAAAACTAGCCGTTACACAACTTTGTCCCTAATCCATCGTATATTTGCTATTGCCCGATAGTGAAACCCTTATTTTTTGCAAATTTCTTTTCAACCCTACAGACACAGAGTAAAAAGAAAAACCCAAACCCATTTTCGTTTTCCATCGATTTCACGAAATCCCATCATTCTGTGCGTTTGTTTGATACTTCTTTGAACGAATCTTGATTTTCTTGGCTTAGAGAAGAGAAGGTGAGAGACTATGGCTTCAAAAACAGTGGCTAAAGATATCATCACTCTTCGTGGTTCAGCGGCGATTGTCAGCGAGTTTTTTGGTATGTTATTGTGCGTTGTGCGCTATAGACTTCTTAGATAAACCCTCTTTTGAAATTCAGTGTTCTATTTTCTTTGTTGGGTTTTGAAGAAAATCTTGGCTGATCTTTTTATTTCTTTGCAATTCCTCTTTCAGGGTATGCTGCGAATAGGTAAGATTAGAAATTAATTTTCTCTTTTTTTTTTTTTTTTTTTTTTGGAATGTTGTTGTTGATGGGTTTTGAAAATTAATGTTGATTGAACATTGTTTAGTATTCTTTACAATCGCGGAGTTTATCCGGAAGAAAGTTTTGTGAAGGTGAAGAAATATGGGCTTCCTATGTTGCTTACTCAGGATGAGGGTGTTAAATCCTTCATTGCCAACCTAAACTCTCAGCTTTCTGGTAAGTGTTGCCTTTTAGAATAAGCATTTTCTATTCTGTTTGGATACTAAGAGATTTTCTGGTAAAAAAATATAAGAAGCAAAGAATCAGGAAATTATTTAGTGGATCTAGAACAGTTTCACGGCTCTATTGAGGCCAGTTTCTCTTTTTATCATGAAACATATCAATAGAAGTCATGGGACACAAATTTGATTGTTGGCTTTATGTGATTAGCATGATATGGGTCGATTTAAATGTACATGAAAAAGGAGGAGAGAAGAATGTGTCATTTATTTCATTTGGATATAGAAAGATTTGACTTTACTTGCTGACTTCTGTTTTTCATTTTCTGAGTATAGAAAACTAGAAAAACTAAGATTTTTATTCATTTGTTTGGGTTGTCTTCTCTTCCAATTACTGAGAAACCGTACTAGAGTTTATGTTTGATGCATTTGTGCACAATGTTCGTGACTGAAATGTTTTGGTTTTCTTGTAAAGAATGGCTGGAAGCTGGACAGTTGCAAAGGATTGTTCTTGTGATAATGAGTAAGGCTACCAATGAGGTCCTAGAGAGGTGGAACTTTACCATTGAGACTGATAGCGAGGTCGTTGAGAAGGGGTAATGAACCAAATATTGGTTTTAATTTCTTCTTCCTTTTGCATAGTATGCTTCTTAATATGAAGTTACTGCAATGTTCTAATTGTGGGTATGATCTCATTGTTTTCATTTTTTTTTTTTTTCTGGTTTCAGTGTGTCTAGGGAAAAGAGTGACAAGGAAATCATGAGAGAGATACAAGCTATCATGCGACAGATTGCTTCGAGCATTACCTACTTGCCATGCCTCGACGAAGCCTGTAAGAACCATTCATCATTCCCCAATTATGTCAATTGTGCTTGGTGTTTATTCCAATCAACCCGTTGTTTGTGCCTACTTCCTTTTAGGTGTCTTTGATGTGTTGGCCTACACTGACAAAGATGTTGCAGTCCCATTCACTTGGATCGAGAGTGACCCCAAACTTATTGCTAATCCACAGATGGTCAAATTGCATTCCTTTGATACCAAGGTGAGTCTGCAATGGTATTTTTGATTTGGTTGGAGTGACAGACTCTGGTTAGCTAAAGTTGATGTGATGTGTTTGCTTGGGTTATGCAGATTCACAAGATTGACACTCTTGTGTCATACAAGAATGACGAATGGGATGAGCAGTAGAGAGAAGGCTGCTTTTTTACATGAGCAGTAGAGAGAAGGCCACAGATGGTCAAATTGCATTTGTTTTTTTTTTCCTCTTTGTGTGGTTCCTTCTTCGCTTGAGAGCGTGGTCATTGTGAATCTTTTATTCACATTTTGTAGTGGCTGATGAAAACATGGAGTGAAGAAGAAATATGAGTGTCTTGAATTGAATTGTAATCTGTTCCCCATTGTGATATATATAAGTAAATCCGTTTTGCACTTTAAGCCTTTTTGTTATGTTAAGGGAATAAACATGAGAATAAGTAAAAAATATTTCTTGCATTTTAATCATTGTAGAACTGTAGAACAAATATGGTTCATGAAAAAATTGGACATACAATTAAGTCAGCAACAACCACTTTAAGGTGCTGTGTTTAAAGTTTTGAACGATTTTGCTGCACATTTAAAACGGGCAACTGAGTCTTTAAGAGCATTCACGTTTAAACGGGTTTAAGTTTTAGTAGCAACTGATAAAGAACTGTTTAGTAAGTTAAAATAGCTTTTTAAAAAATTTATGTTTATTTTAACAACACTGATAAAGAACTTTTTGGTGTGTTAAAATAGCTTTTTAACACCTCTGCTCTTAAGCTATAAGCTATAAGCTATAAGCTATTTTAACAACTCAAAACAAAAAACCGTTCTTTATTAGTGCCAAACTTAAAAAATTTAGCATGCAGTAGTAAGTTGCTAGTAATTTATTTTTTTAACTACATTTTAATGTATTTCTTCCCAGGCATGTAGCTTATTGAAGCACATTTTAATGTATTTCTTCCCAGGCATGTTGTACCTGTGTACATAAACTTGTTAATGAATAGTTTTGAACATTAATGACGGGTTTCAAGAAACAGGATTAGTAACGTGCTCATTTTCAAGAACCAGTTATACCGCATGCTCAGAAACCCACCAACGCAAATAGTAACAAATACATTAGCCCAGAATCGGCAAAGCAAATAACAGCAAATCCATAGTGGGAAAAATGATTTTACTGGTAATGAACTTGGAAACCCTTTGTTGTCATTGGAAATACATATATACACACAAGCTGTTCAGGCCACTATACGTTGAGATCAGAATTTGTGCAACAGGCTTTTTTCCATGTGCTACTATATAATTCTGAATTATACACAACTAAGCAACATGGAACCTGATCAGTAGGTATGGTAAACAGAATAACAAAGTCCCTCCAGTGTCAGTATTTAACCAAATTAACTGGAGAACAGCATTATACACAACTGAGCTAGACGGTTCCAAGCCGGTCGCACTCATATCAAGAAGAAAACAGAATGAGGTCCCTCCATCCAGACAATGATGAGCTGTCTTCAACTCACACCACGGTATATTGCACCAGGTCGAAGATCATCCATACTATCAATGTTTCGATACCCATCAAGCTCCCTTAGACATGACCAGCCTCGTTGAGAAAGAAAATTACGGTAATCATCTTCAGTGTAAAAAATCTTATCTTCAGTATGCATTGCTGGTATGTGATCGGACTCATCATAAAGACACACTTTAATGGCCAATCCTGCAATTAGGAGTTCAACATTTCTGCTTAGCCCCAACCAAAAAAATTGCTCAGCATAAGGGGAAAAAGATATTTACAACTCTTCCAGGTTATTGTCGACCTGTTAAAGTTATTATGCTGGGTTAGGGAATGCGGCTATAGGGAACATACTTCATTAGAAAGATCCAATTTCGTAACAGCACTACAGCTCTTGAAAAGGTGAAACAAAAAGAAATGTGATAATTAATCCCATCAATAAAAGCTGCTACCTTTCAACTTTTATTTTTTTGGGGTGATCCTTTTCTTAAGAAATATTTAGAATCATAATGACCTTTATGAAAACCACATATAATTGTACCTTCATCAAGATGAAGCATATAATTCCCCAAAGGCATATCCCGATCAAGGCTTCGGATTATCTGATCCTCATCCTCCAACCAAAACGCACGTTTGGTTCTCAACCTGAAAGCGCATCTTATTGCCTCCTTGATGGCATCTGTGCTGCCATCAATACCTATCCTTCTAGTGTAATCACCCCACTTGACTGATATTACCCTCCCACAATATGACTGACTCTCCCCACCTGCAAGTAAGGGAATAGAGAACTATAAAGTCAACATAAAGAAATCATTTATTAATTGTCCTCTCAAAAAAAAAAAGAAGCCAAAGGCTCATGATCCATAGTAGTGGCCTTGATCTCACTCACTTAGGCAGGTCATACAGAGGACATTCCACCCATAAACAAAATGTTCTTACTATTAACAAAATGATACTCATCCACAGAACACAACTTGAAGGAGAAGTCACAAATAAAGATGTCTGTTAAGATAATTTCAAAACAGTCAGATTAACTGCAAAGTTACCATTTCCAGGGGTTTCTCTCCAATTCCAAGGAGGAACACCACTTGCTGCAACTGCATCAGCTGTGGTAATGGCAAGAGGATGTCCATCATGATCCAAACGTCTCTCAAGATTGAGTGTTGGCCTGCCAGTAGCTGCACATGAAAGAACTTAAATGGGAGGGGAAAACATTTTTCTTTGAGATACATAGATAACAAGGAAAACTCTCTCCCAAAACAGAAAAAGTACATAATAATAATTATTATAAAATAAAAATAAAAAATAAAAGGCTGTGCAAAAGTATCTAAACGACCAGAGATACATATAATTCAGATGATTGCATTGTGTCAAAGTATTCAGGTCTCAGCTGTATATATACTTAGGTAAGTATCAACAAAAGACTGAACTCTGAAGTAGGCAGTAGTATTGTCAAGCCTCTGTCCTCTCTATTGGACCTTAATAGACTGTTCTATGGATTATTGAAGTGGACTAGACCTAAACAACAAATCAACACAAGTAAAGAAATTGTCTACTCAAAACTTAGAGAAACATAGAGAGAAGAACTAGGAGATAATCAAGAGAACTTTCGCAATACATTTTAACTACCCTCCAATAAAGTTTGTCTCAAGTCAGGAAATGGAAAATGGTGTTTGCATTGAGGAAAGACAACAGAAATGCCGATTACAAATAGTGGTATTGCATCTGTATATCCATGCAGAAAATCAAGTTCACTCAATATCAAACTAGGTAAGTGTAAGTCCATAAATCATTTACCCCAATATAGCTAATTCTTATCCTCTTTGCTCTCATTTCTCAATTTCTTCTATTTTCATTTATAAGGGTATTTGTTTTTAGGGGAGAACAGAACCGGGCATAAGGAGCTTCAATCGCTATTATACCAACTCACTCATTTATAGTATAGAGTTGAAAAAACAAAAAAGCAGCCAATGATGACAAAGAAACTTTTTCTGTAAAAACTCAGATCAGCATTATGTGTAGCTGTCATCAAGTGACAATGGTAGACCAAAGAATAAGTGGCTGATATGAAATGAGCTCTTTTTTAAACTAAACTTCCAAAACCCAGATTTCTTGTCTCAACATGCAACTAATTCTTCAATGATAGTTGATTCATTACAATTATTTGTAATCACAACTTTAAAAGAGTTTTGTATCTTGGCAATGGGTAGAGAATACTTCACACTTCCTTTAACATGAAAAGCTCAGCATCCACAATAAAATAATATAATTCAAAGCTAAATGATTGTTTATGGTAGTGGTGGTGATTTCATCCAATATATATTTTCTAATATATTTTAAGTGAGGGAGGGGGAATTCAAATGCTAGACGTTTTCCATTGAAAATGCTTGAAATGACACTTGACCTAAGAGGTCATTGGCGATTCCATCCAATAAATAGCCATATTTTATTGTAGACTAAAATTCAAAAAACAATGAGCATGTGAACATGCATGTCCCATGCAACAAGAATGGTGTGCAATTTTGATGCGAGAGACGCAAGAAGATTATTATTTAGTATTATTTATGTTTGCAAGTCAATTGTATTTTTATGTTTTAGGTCCTAGTAATTTTTTTTTTTTTTTTTTTTTATAAGAGGTCCTAGTAATTTATTAGGGTATTAGTATTTTAATTTAGAAACAAGATTATTTTTGTAATAAGGCAATTAGAGTTTCCTAACCAATTAAAACTAGGGTTTAGCAATCCTTTATAAGCAACCTATGCCAAATGTAAGATACATTTCTACAAGCCCAAGAAATGCTCAAGCAACTGAAACACGGGTGCGTAGGGAAAAGCCTTTTTTTTTTTGTTTTTGAGATTTAGCTACGGAATGGTATAAAAAAATAATTTTTTAATGGCAATTTCTCTCTCCTCTCTCATTTTTCTCTTTCTTTTCTCTCTCTTCCTTCGGGCCATTGTCAAGCTTCTCTCTTGGAACGAATCACCAAGCTAGATCGGAGCTCACGCCGGATCGGATTTCTAGATCGGCAATGGGCGTGGTTTTTGCATGGAGAAAAAGAGGGCGTTTGGTGGGTTTGGTGGTGTTGACATGGTGGCGGTTTCGGGTTTGGTGGCCGGCGTTTGGTTGGTTGAGTTGCTATGGGTTTCTTTGGGTTTGTAGTGGATACTTGGTGGATTAAAAATTATTAAAAATATTTTTATTTATATTTTCGTTTGGGTGGTTGGATTTAGGTCCGGTGGTTATATATTTTTACTATTAAAATATACTAGAGGTTGAGATTAAAACTACTTGTTTGATTTTACTGATTTGCCTTTATTTTCACAAAACAAAGAAAGAAGAAAAGGAAGAAAAACAAAACAAAAAAAAAATTAAAAAAAATATTTTAATAAAATGGTAAAATAACAAAAGAAGTAAAAAATATTTAGATTAAAAGTTGCTTTTTGAGATGGAAAATAAGATGAGATATAGGATGTTTGCAACCTATTCATTCAAAACCGATTTCGGATTCTGTTCTAGCATTTTTGATTCAAAGCCGGGATTTGGCGATTAAAAAATTATTAAAAATATTTTTATTTATATTTTCTATATATTTTTGCTATTAAAATATTATTAAAAAAACACATTACTATGCCTTGATTCACAAAACAAAGAAAGAAGAAGGCAAGAAACACAAAACAAAAAAGAAAACGCAAAAGAAGCAACAAATATTCAAAATAAAATTGAGGAATGACAGATTTAGGATGTTTGGGCCTCATTCCCGATTTCTGGCTGTCCCGGCATGTTTCAAGGCCTATTTCGGCCTATTTCAACCGTTTCGGTCGCCGGCCGACGTCGACCCGAATCAAGCCGAGTTGGCGCAGCCGAGTTGGTGCAAAACCGTGAAAGAAAAAAAAAAAAGAGCTCAAACACGACACCAACGCGCGGGCAGCCATGTTGAACTCCAATGCGGCACCCTCCCTAGCCGCATCCGTGCTTCATAGATTGTTCTCCTTGAGAAGATAGTTGATATTTTGATGAATGAAAAAAATGGTTGTTTGATCTTTCTTTGATCTGGTGCTAACTCCTAGCAATTTCCCCACTTGGTGCCGACTCCAAACAAGGCCTAAGTGCTGACTCCTAGGTCATCTCTTTATTTTATTATTTGTTTCAATTTTGTTCTGGTTGTCTTGCATCATATTTGGGATCAGAGCAAACACCGATCTGTTGAAGCAACACCGCAGGAAAGAACCAGAAAATATCAACCAAAACCAAAAAAAAAAAATTTTCGTTGCCGTGTTTCTCATCCCATCAAATCACAATACCCACACAAAAGCCAACCACCATAAAGGAAACCAGATCCAGAAAACCTATAACCCACTCCACCAGAACAGTACCGCAAGAATTCATTAATACCGATCTCACCCCGTCGATCCAAAGCCGCTGCCCACAGCCATCACAAGCTGCCAGAAGGGCCAGCCACCACAACCACAACACTTGTCGGAAGCCTCAGCCTCGCATGCCGCTGGTTCTACTGCAACGCCAATCCTGCATCTATCCAATCTCATGAAGTAACCCACTGGCCTGTCTAAATTCCCCTATTCCCCTTCTTTAGCCATTTACGTGACCTACTTGATCTGATTAACCTTAAACACATCTGACCCGACCCAAAGACAGCCCATCTTTTGCCTTAGCCTTTACTGTCCCAACCCAGTTTTGAAAAAAATAAAAATAAAAACCTTAATTAGACCAAATTGTCCCAACCCATTCAACCTACTGAACCCAGTAACCCAAAAAAAAAAAAAAAAAAACACATCAAAACCAATTAAACAAATAGCCCAGTCCTATACCCATCCACTGCAAAACCCACCCTGCCTCAATTTAAATAACATATAAGCAGTCATATTAACCCATTAAACCCAGAAGTCAACCCCCGTGCACATCAAGTGTTCTTCAACTTCACAGAAATTTTCCATATCGGTGTTTTGTGACTCCAAGTCTGAGCTGAAAATGACTGTCTTTGATAGAGAATTTGAGATGGAGATTAAGGAGGCTGGGAATACACTCCTTAACCCTCCTTCCTCCATTGATGATCTCCTCACTCTTCTTGATAAAGTTGAAAATTTGTTAGCATATGTGGAGCAAGAACCATCCAAATCAATGCGAGATGCTCTTTTACCCTCAATGAAGGCACTAATCACTAATAAACTTTTGCGACATGCTGAAATGGATGTGAAAGTTTCAGTTTTATCTTGCATTATTGAGATTACAAGGATAACAGCACCAGATGCCCCATATAAGGATGAGCAAATGAAATAAATATTCCAATTGATTTTGGTAGCATTTGAAAATATGTCTCATGTGTCTACTCACTCTTATAAGAAGGTGGTTTCAATTCTTGAAACCATTGCAAAGGTCAAGTTATGCTTGGTGATGCTAGATCTTGAATGTGATGCATTGGTTGTTGAAATGTTTCAAAGTTTCTTAAAGATAATTAAGTCCAACCATCCACCTGCTGTACTTTCAGCCATAGAAACAATTATAAATCTGGTCATAGATGAAAGTGAAGACATTTCCTTAGATCTTCTCAATTCACTTTTTGCTAGTGTAAGAAAGGAAAATCTGACTGTTTCACCTATTTCGTGGAAATTGGGGGAGCAAATAATCACTAGGATTAATGCCCAGCTAGAAAAGAAAATGGCACCCACTCAAAAACTACCTAGCAAGCTTGAGGGTGCACATGATGTGAAAGTTGAAGTAGTTGAATGTGCTTCTAATCAACCCTCCATAGTGCTTAAAGATCTACATCTTGGTGAAGTCGAAGAAGTTAAAACTACATTGTTTCCTATGGTTCATAATGTTCAAGATGATATTATACTGATTCCACACATTGATTTTGTTATTCCAAATGAGTTTGATGTGGTGGAATTCAAGGTTTTTCTTTTCTCTGTGCTCCCTAAGGTGATTCCAAACTTAAAGCAAGTGTTACTTGTCAACATTCAAATCCTTCAATGTTTTAAAACTCGAGATCGAGTTTTCTCCAATCAGAAGAGAATGATGCGGGAGACGCAAGAAGATTATTATTTAGTATTATTTATGTTTGCAAGTCACTTGTATTTTTATGTTTTAGGTCCTAGTAATTTATTAGGGTATTAGTATTTTAATTTGGAAGCAAGATTATTTTTGTAATAAGGCAATTAGGGTTTCCTAGCTAATTAAAACTAGGGTTTAGCAATCCTTTATAAGCAAACTATTGTACTCCTTGAGAAGATAGTTGATATTTTGATGAATGAAAAAAATAGCCGTTTGGTCTTTCTTTGGTCTGGTGCTAACTCCAGGTCTACCCTAGGTGCTGACTCCTAGTGGTTTTCCCACTTGATGTTAACTCTAAGCAAAGCCTAAGTGCTAACTCCTAAGTCATATCTCTTTATTTTATTGTTTGTTTCAATTTTGTTATGGTTGTCCTACATCAAATTTCCTTTTTCTGCACAACTAAAAACATAATAAAACAAAAACCACTAAACTCAAAGATCCACACTAGTCATGAGCAACCCAACCAAAAAAAAAAATATATATTTTTTTTTTTTTTGAAAGCCAGTAAATAGGATAGAAAGAAACATAAAATGTAAATCAAAGAATGACAATCAAATATTTCCATACCTTCCACTGGTCCAAAAGAAATGCCAGCATCCTCAATACCTGGGTGAGCACAAAATGAGTTAAGCAGTTTGTCATATTGGCACCAGTTCATAATAACAGAACCATGTCATATAATAAAATTAAAAGATTTATACATGTTTTCGAACCATGTCAGATCATACAATTAAAAGATTTATCCATGTTGCCTATTTATTATTACAAGAAAAAAGTGAATATAAATAAACAACCATATAAACTGCAGTTTAAACCAGGAGGTAAGGGGTTGCGAATTTCAAGAAACCAATTGTAAAGAACATTTAGTACACTAGTTAATGGATGCCCAAGCAGTGGAAATATGTAAATCATGAATGCAAGTGTTCAACAAACTAATGAAGTAGAACATAAAAGGATGCTCAAATAATGTTTTTTAAATAAATAAAAAAGACAAAGGTAAAAAAGGATGCTCAACTAAATCATGTACAGGAAATCCCAATATGCCATGTGATGCTTCAATGAACATTAGAATGGCACAATTCAAAAGCATGAGACCTTGTTGATTTTATAAAACCAACTACAGAAGCCAGATTTCATAAAGTTTGGCTCCCCATTCAGAAATTTTCAGTTAATAATTTATGATATTGGGTCACTGGGCATTCAGGAGATAAATCAGACAGACTTATGTGAGCAAAGTACTCCAAATCCATAAATCACAAGCACTGGGTTAACAAAAACGTTAATCTAACAAGTAAAAGCAAAAAAATTAACAAGCTCAGCTAGACTTCACAATAGATTCCTGACTTCCTGACTAGGAGGAATGTCTTTCACACAAACATTTATATACGACTGCTTGGAGATCACATTTCTGTGTGGCATTATATCGGACTTCACCAGGAGTATAAATAAAAGAAATACTAAATCAAGAACTAAATTATTGAAAAGTGCATCTAAGTCTCCTTCATATGCACACCCCTTAGGGTTGTCAGCTCAACTGAGATGCAAAACAGCTTTTCTAACTGTTTTGTAACTTCCAGTAATATCCAACTCAAAGCACTGTAGCTATCAGTTCCAAGTTTAATCTTAGCCTTTGTAATCCCCTCTCAACTATTACCAATGATAAGAGTTAAGAGTAACAGGATGAGCCATGGTTACTTCAAAAAGAAGAGATGTTACATCTTCCATTATGGAGAAGAACTGAAGAAAGTTAACCCACATAGCCAGAATATCAACTATCTGTTAATGTCGTGACCATGGTGTTAGAAGGATTAAAAGAAACTTAGGCAATCAAGTCCACTAATCCATCACAGATGCTACTTTTTTTTTATATAGGTAATCCATCACAGATACTACTGAAATTTTTTATTAGAAAATTGGTCTTGTATAGAAGATGTATTTTCACTATTTTGCAGAGGTTAACAATCTCAACTGTGGATAGGAATGGGAGCGAGAACAGTCAGAGCAGCTTATAATATAATGAAAGTGTAAGGGCATAAGAAGAATAACTAAGCACTTGATCAGAAAGGTAAGGATAAAGGGGTTTAGATATTCCAAATCCAAAAATATAAGAAATTTTGCATCAGTCAGTATGAAAATTATCCAACGTGGTTACTGTCATCTATCCATTATCCTAATATCCATAGATGTGTATTCAATAATCTACATGATGAGACTACAGATGCTCTCAATACACAGGAGCATATGACATTTGGAAACAATTAAAATCACAGAATGCTCTGCATCATCCAGTCTTGCATGTTCACTACAGATAATCAGAGAGCCAAATAAGGCACGAGGATTGTAAGAATATGCAATCACAGGAGTGAAAATCTTCTGGACATTTTTTACCTAAAAGAACCATTTTGCAGAAAGAATCATTTATGATACAAGAATACTAACATTTAAAATAGACTAATCGGTAACATATAGGCTATTAATGAAAAAAGCTCTAAAACTGTCCATGTATTTTTTACTCCTAAAAAGACAGAAGAGAAAATCGTCATAATCATCAAGTGGAAGGAAATTGAAAGGACAAGATATGTGGGTTATCAGAAAAAAATAGTCCCCATTCATTCTCCATTCAGATCAGACAACTGCAAACAGGCAGGATTTAAAACTAAAAAAATTAATTTCATGATTCAAAAGGAACTTCTTTCCTGTAGATAAATTGAGACCTAGTGATTTGAAATCCAATGATATTTTGATAGGGATTTAAATTAATTTTCCAATTTGAAATCCAATGATAAGCTTTTAGGGAAAAATAAGGTAAAAGGGACAAGTCTAGTCAAGAAGCCAAGGCAGATAAATGGTCATTTGCATGGACTTCCCTTCTTGACATGCGTATGAAACTGGGAAGAAAATTATATTCATTCAAGTAAATTGATCTATGAATCCCTTAACTGGTTGATGAGATATCCTGTTTCTAAACAGAACTAGAACATGACATTCGCACTACAAAGTGAGCTACATACCCCTACACCCAGTACCGTTGATGAGATATCCTGGTTTCTAAACAGAACTAGAACATACAGCACCACAAACTGAGCTACATAACCCTACACCCAGTACCACTGATGAGATATCCTGGTTTCTAAACAGAACTAGAACATACAGCACCACAACTGAGTACCCCCCACCCAGTACCCACCACATCCCACTCCCCAAAAAAAAAAAAAAAAAAAAAAAAACCAAAGTAAGCAGTGTACAGAAAACTCAAAGTAAGCACTATAACATTGCAGACAACACTCTAGGTAATGTCTCACACTGGGCTTGCAGAAAGAGTCAACATGTGACTATCAATATATATTTGCAAAATGAGGAATAACTAAAAATAGCAATTTCAAGAGAATGCTTTGATAAGGTAGATTTGCTTTTTCAACTTAATCTGTTATACTTATACCCATTTCCAAGGCCTCTAAATATAGCTTCTAATATAATCATTCCATAAGACAGCAAACACTACACATGGCAATCTCAAGTAACACAAAATATTGTAAGCTATCCCAATCATATACACCCAGATAACACAAATCAGGCATTACCCAATAAAACCCACATCCAGAAACACCTATTCAAATCAAATACCTTTACAAAAAAAAGAAAAACTAAAATTTGGGCAATAATATTCCGCGCCAAAAACGAAGCTCAAAAACTATACCTTTATCAGAGAATTGCATATAGGTATCAACCTTAGGTGGAGTGGGGCTCTTGTACTGTGCATTCTTACTCCTATCTCTCAAAATCTCTTCAATCTCTTTGTAATAAGACATCTTAGCAGACCCACTACCTCTATCTTGGTGCTTAGCCTTCTTGAACTCTTTAAGCAAGTTCCTCCACTTGTCGGTGCACATAGTGGGTGATCGATCGAACCCTTTTTCTCTCATCTTCGATGAAATCTGCTCCCACAAGTGCTTGTTCGACTTCGAAGTGTTGAACAACCCGTCCATTTCTCTGCGCAGAGAGATTAAGCTACGAGTCTCGTCTTGGACCCACGTCTCGGCTCGCTTCTTGGGAGCCTTGACTTCGACCTCGACTTCATGGTCCTCGTCGCCGCCACTGCTGTCGCCGAGAATCATTTGCTGGTGCTGGTGGTGAGAGTGGGCGTGCGTGTGAGGGTGAGGTTGAGGAGCGTGGTGAGGTGGCAGGTCGCCGCCGCCGCCGCCGCCATTGGAGACGACCTCGATCATCATGTCGCGTGCGCCTTCTTCTTTGTAGAAGTCTATGGGGCGCGGCTTCTCGGACAAGTACATGATGGTGGGCTTTTGTTTTTTCTCTGATGTAGGTGTTTGTGAAAATGCCTCCGAGAAAGAGAGAGAGAGAATTAGATTGAGATGAGGAAGTGGGAGTGAGAGTAAAAAAAGTTCATTTTGTTGTTGTAATAAGTAAAGTAAGGGGATTGAAGTTGAGTGCGGTTCTTTTCTCTCTTTTTTTGGATTTGGTTTCACTTTATTGCAAACGGTAATTTTGGGGTTTTAGCAAACAAGTGTGTCCTTGTGAGTTGAGAGAGAGAGAGAGAGAGAGAGAGAGCGAGAGAGAGGTGCGTGAAGTAAAAGCTTTGTGTTTGATTAGCGGAGAAATGGGAGAATCGGTTGAACTTGATATGGACTCCTCTCTTTCTTTCTTTCTTTCTTTCTTTCTTGTGTTCTACTGTTCATTTCAGCTCCTCCTCTGTCCCATCCTTGAATTTTGCACTCAAACTCTATTAATTCTTATTGGACGATTTTAGGCATAGAGTCGCAAGGAAGAACCATCCAAAATACATATGGGAAAAAGTTAACAAAGTTTTTATTTATAAAAAATATATATATTAATTGAAATTTTCTACAAGAAAAATAAAAAAATAATTAATTTTTTGACAATTTTTTAATATTTTCTACAATAAAAGTAATATCAAATTTTTTTTTAAATGATCCATTAATAAAAGTTCTAAGACCATTCATTATATATATAAAGGCAAAAGTAAAGAGATGTCCTAACCGTATTAGTTTAGGAAATATTTTTAGAAATTCTTTAAGTAATGTCACCATGCATAAACTATTTTACAAACATTTTTACAAAGAGAAATGATATGTCTACAATATTTTTACAACAAATCCTAAGTGACAGGTTGTTCTTGGTTGTTATTATTAGAGCAAAAAAGTAATCTTAGTGTTAGTTTCAAATTTGAATCAATAACAACTAACCACCTATGATTTGTTAGTGTTAGTTTCAAATTTGAATCAATAACAACTAACCACTTATGATTTATTGTAAAAATATTATAAACGTAATCTCTCTTTTACAAATTATTAATATAAGACTAATATTATAGACACAAATTATTTTATAACATTTTTACAAACTGCTAATGTGGCTTAACATTTACCAAATAATTATTGGTAAATAAAAATGTGATATTAATGATGGCCCAGATTAAAACTAGTAAGAATTTGTCACATCAATAGTTTATAAAAATGTTGTAAAATAATTCGTGCCTGTAGCATTACTCTTAATGTAATAGGTGATTATTGGTAAGTAAAAAAATAACGTTAGTGGTGGGCCCATATGAATATTAATAAGAATTTACTATATCAACAGTTTAAAAAAATACAATAAATTAGTTTATGCTTGGCACATTACTCAAACTTTTTCCTAGTAAAAAAAAAACTATATTTTTTTAATAAATTTTTAAAACCCCGTTAACAGGATCCTATAAATATATATATATATAATATATATATATATATATATATATATATATGTTTTTTTAATAATTTAATAGTTATAAAACTTGCAATGCTGTGAGAGATTTGAAATTTAATATCTTCATTGAAAATGCCTAATGTAATTGAGCTGAAAGGCCACATCTGCTTGCCAAAAGAGTATAAATAATTTTTAATTACGGATACTTTAATGAAAACTATAAATGTCTCCACGATAAAAGAGCTAAAGGCACACATCTACTTGCCAAAAGAATATGAATAATTTGCAATTATGAATACCTCTTTTAAGGAAAACTATAAATGTCTTTACTATAAAAGAAAGAGATTTTTATCTCATTTGTAGTTTAGAAATAAAAGATGTATATACTTTTTTTTAAGTAAAACCAATATTACTAAATAAAAGAATTACTACTTGCCAAAAGAAAAAGAATTGTTGTTCAAAGTGATTTTGGTGGATGGAGGGGGGTGGTTTACTTTGTCCTAAGAATTAAGGAATCTAAGAACAATCAATAGAATAGAGCTAAAAATTTAGCTATTTAGCACCACAAAAAGTTGCTTTATTTATTTTACCTACACACATGCTGTAATAGTAGATATATTTTAGTTTTCAACACAATAAAATAATATAAACATCACAATAAAATAAGATATCTACTACAATAAAATAATATATCCACTACACACAAACAGGCAGGGAATAAAAAATTATTTTTTATTTTTAGCTCTATGGATGTACACTGTAGCAATGAAGTTATAAAAAAAAAGTTTAGCTCCACTTCTGTATAGGTTTTTTTGTGTTTTGGTGGAGCTAAAATAGCTATATAGCTTTTTAGCTCCACTACTACAAGTGCTCTCATCCAAGACTATGAGGGTTAGACTAGAGGAAGTTTTACTTTTTTTAAGAAATTATATCATTTAGATAATTAATATGTTGCAAATATCAAGTAAATATCTTATCCTCTTTTTTTTTTTTTTTTTCCTTAATTCGATAGATGGAGGGGATTTGAATATGAACGTTTTCATCTAATACACTTAAAATATTTGAGAAAATAGAATAATTAAGAATGCAGTAAACATTTTTTTTTTTTTTAAATTGCACTAAAGTTTATGACATTTTTAATGTTTAGAATAAATAATGATGTTAAGATGATTAATAAGCTGATTGTGAAAGCATTAGGAATTTGAAATCAATTTGATGACACAATTTCCATTTTGCTCTTAAACAAACAAACAAACAAACAAAAACTTTTTTTAACAACAAATGGAAGAGGAGAATAAAAACTTGTTTAGATAATTCTATCAAATTACAAGACTTTTGACTTTCAATTTATTATCTTTTAAAATAAAAACTAGTCAGATTTGGATCTCATGCAATGATTGCACAGTCAAATTACCATGTAGCTATGAGATGTAAAAATTTGAAAGGTTAAAGGTTAAAAATGAATCTTTAACTTTCAATTGATTCTTTATTGCACCAAATCTGAATCCAAAGAAGTCATATTTGTCCAAACTTCAACAAAACTCATACTAAAATCCATGAAATGGCTCCTTCAAAAGAAATCCACCAAATGTCAATTGAAAAATGAATTGTGGCGCTGTACATGTTGGAGCTAGTTGGTCATACAGGTTGTAGTCCAATAAATATGCAGAGGCCTGCTCAGACTAAAAATAAAAATTTTTTTGTTTCTCATTGAGAAGAAAAAAGGTGAGTGAAATTTTGCTTCTTTTTTTTGACTAGTTTTGTAAGTGATTTTTTTTTTTTTTAATGGTGTAGTTTTTATATACAAATCATCTTTGTAGCTTTGTCTTTTAAAAAGTTATTAATTAAAACTATTATGAGCATGTTATTTTGTTTTTTACTACTAGCATATTAGTTTTAAATAATAATATAAACATTTTTTGAGATAAAAGATAGAATAATAATAATATAAACCTAATTCTACAATCTAACACTTAAAATGGATTAAAATTTAAATATCCAAGTGTATGAGAGAAATATATATATATATATATATATATACACACACATACCACTTAGCCATAAAATGACCTATATGAGGTTTTTAGTTTTGAATTAATCCAATAGTATATTTTAGCCATTTTCCTTTAATATACTTTGATTTTTATTTAGTTTAATTAAATCCTAAAATGTTCGGTAAGCTTATTTTTATTTTTGATATCATAGTAAGTTTCAATTAAACTTCAAATTTTGAAATAAATTTCATTGAAACAAGTTAGTAATGTGATATTCAATAGTGTTAATAGAAAAAATAAGTATATATGATAGAAAGTTTAAATAAAATTTTCTAACTTTGAGGTTAGAATAAAATACTATATGTTGAAATGAAAAATACCCAAAATTCTAAAATCTAAAAAGTAATTTATCATTTTGAAAAAAAAAAAAATCTTTATCCTATTTGAAAAACTGAAAAAGGGTATAAATTTTTAAAAAAAAAAATCGCAACGACGGCGTATTGCATGAGTATCCAAAACGTTACGCATCTGAAATTATTTGATAGGCTCGGTCAGACTCTCTCTCTCTCTCTCTCTTCATCCTTGAATTGCAGCAAAACCCCTTATTCAACCACCGCCATAGCCTCAAACTTAGCTGCACAAAAACTTGAACTTACAGTAATTTTTTAACTTTATCTTCTTATTCTTTCATGGCTCTGGTCATGATTGTGAGCAAACTATAAGCGATGAAGCTCATTCAAGCCGCCTCCACTCAACCCAAAGCTTCCCATTTTTGGCTTAATAATGGAGGACCCACTTGCATTCTAAGCCCGCCCTCGGCCTTTTCATACCCCAAAGTTAATTCCTTTAACTCTAGGTCTCTCTCAGGTATTAAATCAAACACCTTGCGTTCTTTTTTGTTTTTGTTCTTTGCTCTTATCTGCTTAATAATTAGTGTTGTTTGATTGTCAGGGATTGGTTTTTTTGCTTTTGTGCTCATGCCCATTTTAGTTTGTATAATGTATTAACCTCTAATTGGCACTAATGGAAACAAGGGAAGTAATTGCTTGGTTAATTTATCTTATTGCTTTTTGGTCTGTGGGCTATATTTTGTGAAAACCTTCAATTAGATTAACTTAGCTATGGGTAAGAAAGTTGTTATTTTGGGGGGTGAATAATTTGTTTCTAACTATTGAGGGCTGAGGATTATTTTCAGCAAATTTCAATAAGTTATTCTTATCTTTTTTGCAATGTTTATCTGCAAAAATTAGTTGCTTGACAAGTCCTGGAAATGTCACTGTTAGAGTCAAGTAGTTGATAAGTGCATCAAGTTACGTGATAAAATTCATGTTTGAAAAAAGGTTAGGTGAATTGACATGAAATGATCAATTTTTGCCTGTCATTGCCAAGTGTTGACATGTATTTTGCATGGGCCATATGTGACTAAAATTAGAGGCTCTTTTTCCTTTGGAACATGAAAGGTTCAGATTCATAGTTTTGGCCTGTATCAATTGGCTTAGTCAAGTATACGCTTTCATTGTTTTAGACTGTTCTACTCCCAGAAAAGGAATTGCATAATGCTGCTGTAGGATAAGGAATGAGTATTCAATTCTTTACTTCAACACAAAAATCTTTTGCAAATCCTTGCTTATCAAATATGCTTATTTCGATGGAAGGTTGCTTGAGAGTGAAGAAATAAAAAGACATTTGTCCAGCCTGTTGATTTCATTGACACCCCTTGTTAGCGGTTTAGCAGTGGCATATAATGCTTCCTTTCATATTTGTTTTAGATCAATTATTTGTTTTTATTTTATAAAGTCATTTCTCTATTTCTCTCAGTATGTTGTACTCCAACAATATTATCTTGTATAGGAAGATTTTCCTAAAATGTTTTTTGCTAAACTCTTCAACTAAACTTTCAAGCAGTATGTGGCCTTTGTAGGATCCTTCATCAAAATAAAGTTGCTATCAACTGTATGATTATCTCAGCAATGAGCAATGTTTGTGTCTCTAGACCATATGGCACTCACCATCAATCAGTTTTGTTGCTGTCTCCAAAAGAAAAGCATGGAAATGGAATCCTTAGAATCATTTCCACATGCAAGTCAACATTGATCTCTCCCACTGCTCCTCTCATTGGCCGTCCACCCTCATCTTTGGTGTTGGCTGCACAACTTACTCCATCTGAGGCTCCCCAACGTTCAGAAGAATGGTTTGCCCTTCGCAAGGACAAGCTGACCACAAGCACTTTCAGCACTGCCTTGGGCTTTTGGAAAGGAACCCGTCGCTTTGAGCTCTGGCATGAGAAAGTCTTTGAATCAGAAGTAGAAATTGTGGAAACTTCTAAAAAGTGTGCCATGGAGTGGGGTGTGCTCAATGAAGCAGAGGCTATAGACCGGTACAGAAGCATCACAGGTCGTGAGGTGAGCTCATTAGGGTTTGCAACTCATTCAGAGGAGAGTTTTGGTTGGATGGGTGCTTCCCCTGATGGTCTTCTTGGTTGCTTTCCAGGAGGTGGGATCCTGGAAGTAAAGTGCCCATATAACAAGGGGAAGCCCGAGACTGGTCTGCCCTGGTCAACTATGCCATTCTATTACATGCCTCAAGTGCAGGGTCAAATGGAGATAATGGACAGAGAATTGGTTGATTTGTATTGCTGGACGCCAAATGGAAGCACAATATTCCGTGTACATAGAGACCGTGCTTATTGGGATATGATACATGCCATTTTACGTGAATTTTGGTGGGAAAATGTGATTCCTGCCAGGGGGGCTCTGTCGCTAGGGAGCAAAGAAGCGGCCATGTCATATAAGCCATCATCTACACACAAACAAACAGGACTTGCCATTGTCAAGAGTCTGAAGTTGGCTAGTGAGTCAAAGTTGTTTTGTAGGGAGATTGCCGGTCATATTGAATTTTATAGGTGATAATGTATTCCCAAGTAAAAAGGCTAAGCAAATGACTCCTATTTTGGTGCTTCCTATTTTTAATCTGTATTCCGTTGGTTCTCCATGTATTTGTTTATCGGCTCTCATTGTAAACTTATAAATCTCATTGATAAGATATTTTTTCTTTTCATTATGTCGCAAACAAATTGGAATTCAGGGTCCCTGTTTTGCAGTTAGTTTTGTTGTTCGTGATGTTGGAGGTGTTAGAACCTGTTATATGGAGTTGAGTTGAGTTGTTTGTTTGAGCAAACAAGTTAATAAGAAGTTAGAAATTATAATCTTTGCTTTCTAAAACAGTTAAAAGGAATCTCACTTTAAGAACAAAAACCTATCCTAAAATTTAGTGAGGAGATATACCATGCATCCGAAGCAAGTATCTCTCCTCTCACATCGGGGTGGACTCCACACGTGTGGAGTCCACCCCGATGTGAGAGGGAGGAAACATGCTCTGGATACAGTGTATTTTCTCCAAATTTAGCCAGTGAGTTAGTGGCTGAGATGATTAGGCAAATGTAAGGTTTGGCATAGATGTAGATTTGATCATTGCCTTGAGCAATAGAGACCCAGTCAAAAAGGCTACATGAAGGGACATCCCTCGCTCACCAAAATAACCAAATTCGTTCCTTTAGTCAAAAGAAAAGGTTTTGACCACGTTAAGAATCAAATTAAGTAAAGCAACTTTGATTAAGCAACTGGTAGCTTAAGCAAAATTCGATGGCTGTTCATCCAAAATAACCACCATCCACCAAATTTATTCCTTGCGTCCGTCCAATTAAGGGCTAAGCCAACATGAGCCTAAAATAAGCAAATGAATTTTAAACAAACTTCTAAAGCTGTTTATCTAAAAAGGTTCCAATTCAGGAAATCCAAAGAGAGTTAGGGAAAAAAAAAAAAAAAAAAAAAAAAAGAGATATGGATTCTGGACTTTCATGGGCTGATCAATGGGACGATCACCCCGATCCCCCGCCACCATCAGCAGCAGCAGCATCAGAGAATGACAAGAAGAAGAACAAGGATGGGTCTAAAGGGAGCAAGATTGGGAAGTCAATATTAAATTTCAAATGGGTGAAAGATATCCGCAAGAAATCTCAGAAAGAATGAGGACTGCTTGTGATTATGAAGGCCTCTTTTGCTACAAAAGAAAATACATTCTATAGGCTTCACCCTCCCATATTGCTTCCGGGGTCTCTGTCACTTCATATATGATTCAATAATATTTAACTATAATCTATCCTCCATTCTTTTTGTTAAGAATAATGAGATAAGACATTCTTTATTTTTTTTCCAATTTCTTTTCCATTTTAATTTTATTTGTATCATGAGTAACATTGTTTAAAGCCTAATGATAGGCAACTACATATATATATATATATATTATACTTTATAGAGCTGATCACTTCAATTATCTCTAGCTTTCATCATTACTCAACCATTCGTGTTTTCTTTTTTCTTTGTTCATATGTTTGCTTGGACTTTCTTAAAGGGTGGCACAAGCAAGGTATGTGCACATGTTGTCACTGCTTACAAAGCCCTCTTATATGTGTTACCATGATTACGTTCAAAAATTTTCAAAGATATTCCGTGATTGGCATTAAAAACATGAATAATGGGTTTCGAATGACTTGGATAATTAACTTTTTCCTTCATAATAAAGACGAAGCTATTAGCTATAACTTTGTTCATGGAGAAAAGCCATGCTTGGAGTTGGACGGACCCACTTTTCTATCACGCCTCTCTTGTCACATAAGTAGCTGTTTCCTACAATCTGAACTAATCAACTCCAAAAGAAAACAATCCTCACGGAATAATTATAGAGACACACCCAATTTTATAACTTATTGACTTATATGACTATGAGTGGTGGATACTTTCTGCCAATATAGAGCCATCATTTTTCGTCAACCACTTACAATCACACAAGCCAGTAAATTGTGAAATCGAGTATAAATATTATTATATTCGTAGTATTGTTGTTCTTGTTCCTCATATCCATGGTCATTAGTGCCATAAATTACCATATGTAAGATGCAAGACCCTCATGTGAGGGTTAAGTTTATAATGATTGCTCTTACCATTATTCTAGGGTATCAATTGATTTTTGGGGTAAACGGGGTTCAAACCTCGGATCTTTTATTTAACGACAAGAGACTTTACCAGTTATTCTAACTAAAACCCACTAAGTTAAGAGTATTGTAGTTCAATGGCATAGCATGCTCTTTTTTATTAAGAGATTTAGGGTTTGAATCTCTCTTCCTCTCTTCCTCATTTTCAAAAAAAAAAAAAAAAAAAAAAAAAAACCATCATCTAAGGGACGAAATCAGAATTTCATCTTTGGGGCTAAAGCACGAAGGAAAAAAAAAGATCATTTAAGAAAGAGAATTATATTCAATTAAAATAAAACTAATTTTCATTTAGTGTTTACAAAATATAAATAAACGAAAAAAAATGATTTCTTAATATATTTCAAGTTTCAACTTAACCACCTATCAATATATGTAGCTCAAATTTTTCTTTAATTCTGAAAATCATTTACGATTGATCATGTACCAAATTTAGCAATAATTTTTCTTGACTCTTAAATTTGTGGCTCTCCTAAACAAGGGCTGCATTACCTTAAGGCCAGAGGGTTCAATGAACCCCCTAACCTGGCCAATTATATATATATATATATATATATATATATATATATATATATATATATATATATGATTTTTAATTTAAAAAAATTGAGCCCTTAAAATAAAATTTTGAACCCCACGACCCTAAATTTTGTTTAAACACAACTGATATAAGTTTGAATATGATCATCTTACTGCTACTTTCACAATATTTTCATAATAATTTAACAATAAATATTAAGTGGCAAGTTGTAATCGATTTTTATCATGACCCACAACTAACATCACTTTTTTTTTTACCTTTGACAACTTGCCACCTAGGTTTTGTTGTGAAAGTGCTGTGTCAATAGTACTATTCTTAAAATATTTATTTTATAAGAAAGAAAAAAATTGTTTCAAATTTTTGCTCATTCGATTAAAAAAAAATTTCAGAACTTTGGCTTACTTTTCCATTGACAATAGAATAAAGTTGTTTTTCCCTACTCTTTTCTTCTTCATCAACAATAAAGTATACTACTATTACAACCAACAGATCTATATCTATATTTATGATTCTTTCATCATTCTCTCTATCTTTCTTTTTCTCTTCTATGTTTTCTTAGTTTTCATTTGATTAAGTAGTTTGATAAATACTCTATAGATTTCCAAATCCAAGAACTCTTTTGGTGTTTGCTCCAATTTTAAGAGACTGACCACATGTATGTATGGTTAAGAAGCCATACGCTTTAAAAGTAAAAACTTATATCAGTTACTATTTTTTTTTCTTAATTTCACATTTATCATTAGTCCAACTCCAAGAGACTGGTCACGTATATGATTAGTTATTTTTATGTATTCAACGGTTGTTGTCTTTATCGATATTTATACTAAATTATATTTAGAATACTATTTTAGATTATTGTATAATGTATATAATATGGAAGTTGTACATATTAAAAAAATTAATTATACAATTTTTTTTTCACTTGCCCCTCGTGACAAATTCATACTTCTACCACTGCTAACCCCTACAAAAAAATCCTGAAGCCGCCACTGCTCCTAAAAATTCTCTAATATAACCAAATTATGTTGTCATATCCAATTTGGTACCTAATTTCAAACCCGAATAAAAAACAGGGAAAAAAAAAAAACAACTTTGAAGAAGAAAAAAAATGATGACAATGAGTGCAAAAGGCAAAAAATTGACATTAAAATAATTCTTTCAATTCGACTCTGTCAAAACTACGAAGCATCATGTTTTACTCACCAAAACTATGCACACACAAAAAGAGATGATTTTCATAGTGTAATTGGTTTCAACTATGCACACACATAATTCGACTCTATCAAACTACTAAGCATTATGTTTTACCCACCAAATTAGATACACAAAGAGATGATTTTCAAAATGCAATTTGTTCCCCTTCCTCTTTTAACTATATATAAACACTCAAACAATTGTGTTGTCTTCAAAGATTCAACAAGTCAACCAAATTACTGTAGAAGCCGCAAAATCTATTCTTCTTCTCTGTTCATGTTCTAGCTTGTTCTAACATAACGGGTGGCACAGTGCAATATGTATGTGCTCATGTTGTTGTTAACAATGCCTTTGTGGACGAAAGTTACCACCAGTACTGTGTTAAATTTTTCAATCCCTTATTCATTTTTTAACTACTCTGAGTGGTACTTCTCATAATTTACTAGTAACTTCTTTGTCTAGGCTTGTCCTTGATGTAGAGATAATCAATAATTGAGGACTATAAATGTTTTTCACATGAAAACTCATTCAGCATTCAGAGTTGAATGGTAACACGCAAAACATCTTGTACTTGTAGTCAGCTTAAAGCCTCAAAGAGTTAAATCTGGCTTTTATTGTCATCAGCTGTTCTATCATCTATGTCCTACAAGGTCATAAAGGCAACCTGTGAATCACACAACGTGACAAACAGATGCAAGATTGAAACTTGCTTCGCTGTTTGACAATGACTGGAATGAGGTGGATGACCTGGATGAGCATAGGTGAGCAGTAGTATATCCAATTGTTGAATGTTTCAATTTCTTAAAATAAAAGGGTTAATTATAATATGCAAAGGGCAAATTTTAGATATAGTTTTTGGAGCGATGCACATTATTTTCACTTATATTGGTGTCCATTTAAGAACAAATTATCTAGTTCTTTTTTTTTTTTTTTAAGCACTATAAATAAATAGTAAAAGCTAAATAAAATAAATAAGAAATTAATGTGAGACTCGCAAATAGTAGGAAAAAAAAAAAAGCAATAAGCTGGCTTATAATCAAGATCCAAACGCACACTGCATACATGTCTAGATTAAATTATTGCTTTTGAGAATCTCATGTCCGAATTAGATTTAATCATTTTGGGTGATTGGTCAATGCAACAATATGTTTGAATTTAATTGAAGAATTTATGAAATAATACTTGAAGAATTTTATCTAAACCTTGCCCATTTGTGAAATGATCGAATTGTATATCCGGACATCTGATTGGATGACAATAAATCTCCAAATCTAAACCCTAGATGTGTTTACAACTTTTATTTTTAAGAAGACCTAACATATTATAAGGAGGATGTGGTGAGTTCTATCTGATCTTTTCTTACTTGAAGGAGATTTCTTAGGGTGGTCAACTTCACGATTACCTCTTCTTTGTATAAATATCTCATTTTTGTAATTATGGGAAAATTCTCATTTTAGGTAAAAAAAAAAATACCCAAAGAGAAGAGATGGTCATTTTTGAGATATAAGGGTAAAGTCATTATTTTACATGTTCATAAAATTCCTTATTTAACATAAAGTAAAATTTGACATCATAATAGGTTGTTATGGAGTTCAATAACAAATTGGTCATTTTATTATTATATGTGAAATTTTGAAATTTTTGACCGTCATATGAGAGAATTTCCATTAGTTGAAATATGATTTCAAAGTAAGTATGAATGCATGGAATTAAAATAAATTGATTTTGATTAGCTCATGAGAAGGGTAATAGTTATTAAATAGTGAGCTAACCTTTGTTTTTAATTTATTTTTTAATTTTTTTGGTAATAAGACCATGTATTAATTAATGTAAACATTCCCATGCACCACCTAGCGGAAATCATAAGTGTTTCATTGTTAAATTAGGAATCTGACACATAAAGTAGCATCATGCACATAGGATATTTATTATATATTCAACAGACCACCTCAAGTTATATCATCAAGTTAGATTCTCATGCATAAAAAATCATGTTCGTACTTAATAGATTTTGTTCATGAAATAAAATTGTGGAATTAATATCTTTCTAATCACAAAATTTTCATGCCATTTATTATATTGCTTTGGTGGCTCTCACAATGTGTTGATTCAATGTGGCACCCAAAAAGCGAATGTCGTACTATAAAACAAAGAAGTTTTATCCATTTTAATCGATTAAAGTTATTCGTATTCAATGTGGGGCTCTAAAATCTATTGTGCATCCTCACATGATTGCTTCAGCATTCATTGCAAAATTTAAAACACTAGTCACAGGGCAACAGTCAACTTGCCCCAACTGAAGCGAGCCAATCCAAATAGTAATTATCACACTAAACGAACGCAATATTCAATCAGTTTTTCAGTACTTTCTGCTTTTTAAGTAGCAAAAACTAAAAAGTACTCAACTAAAAAGTACTCGTTATTTCCATTTCCATTTCCATAACAGTGCCAAGAGAAGAGACGGAGAAAAGGGACATTTGTCCTTAATTTACATACTATACAATAAAATTTTTTGGTTTTGAAATTATTTAACAAAAAATCCCTATTTTTGAAATTTAATTTTGACAAAATCAAGTTATATATAAAAATTGAGTTATATGTATATTTTTAAATAGAACTCAACATTAGTAATGTTGAGTTTCACTTAAATTTAAAAAAAAAAAATTTGAAGTGACAAAAAATGCATAAAACTCAATATTGATAATGTCGAGTTCCATTTAAAAAACAGGAACATTTTGTTAAATAATTTCAAAATAGAGACATTGTACTGTATAGTTTGTAAATTAGGAGAAAATGCTTATTTTTCCTACCAAGGGATGGCAAAAGGGATTATAGTGAATGTGAAGGCCGAAGGAAAATCAGTAAATGACAATGTGCAATAGTTGTTGCTCTAAAGAAGTAAACCATGTGCAATACTTGTTGCTCTAAAGAAGTAAACCATCACACACCCTTAGCATGAATACTTGTGGAATAGGTTAAGAGGAAAATTCTATCTCAGATAAAATTTAAAAAAAAAAATTAAAAATTAAATAGAGAGGTAAAGAAGTCATAAGCATGGAATTTTCAACTAAAGAAGCCTAAAGAATCAGAATTTAAAACGTAAGAGAGATCTGTCAATAATAGATGCTTATTGCTTAAGTAGAATTGTTAAACATTCAATTTAATAAATGACTAGTGTTCAATACTTCTTCTAGCTACATGCCAAAAACTGACATCTTTCAAGAGAAAGAAACGAGCACTTTTGGCATGAGAATCTAAACTTACACAGTTTGACAACTATAACTGAGCCCGACAAAAATCTTCATCCAATGGGAAGAAACATAAAGTACAATGGCCATCTGTAATGAAAAATAACAATCACCGTGGAAGGTAAAAATTAACTGTTACTTCTACAATCGAGGAAGGAAACCCAGGACTAGGAGCCAGAAAATAATAATAAATGAGAATGGAGATATATTAGAGCCCAAAGCACACAGTTTGTTAAGACTTCCCAGCTCAAACAAGAGAGATCCTCCTGCAAAAAAGAGGCTCCATTATTCATAGCCGTTTGTCACAGAAAATACAGCTCCAACAACGGTCTGTATCACATACATAAGAATGGCAGGAAGAATAACCATTAAACATCCTTGGGTGACTGAGAGACCATAAGGACATCCCATTTCACTGCTATCAGATAAATATCACTGCTTCCTTCCCCGATGCAGCATACAAGTTATTGAAGAATGACTACCAATATCATATAACAGACGAGTCATCTTTCTTTTTACTTTGTTCTCTACAACATCTTGTACTCCCTGCAAGACGGCACTGAAATATCAAATCCCACTTCTGCACCTACTCACTGACACTTCTGAATATCCAAGTACAAATCAATGCACTAATCAGATTTATTCACGAGAACCACCTACAACAATAAGATCATCTTGGAATTCATGCAGAGAATTTCTTCATAATATTCTTTACATTTTCTATTTATTTCTTTCCTTTTTCTTTTTTCACCCTTTCCCTCCATATCAATACAGACATTAACTCCATACTCAGAATATACCAAATGCATCCAGCCAACGTTGAAGTCCACCCACAGGCAGAACCCGACAGTCAACTGACTCAGGACATACTGAGAAAGAAATGGAAACATACTCTTCTAAGCTGCCTTACATATATTCATGATAGCAATCCAGATGACCACTCTTGCTATATCTCATCCACAATGTGAAACCAGCAGACATACACAGATATCCATCTCTAGCCATGAAGAGAAAAGCTATGACTCTGTTCATGTAGAAGAGCAGGCTTAGAGGGGCCAAACTTTCTATCATGCCTCTCCTGACACTTTGGTAGCTGGTTCAAACAATCTGAGCAAAGCAACTCCAAACAAAATGTTTCCTCATATTCACTGTCATTAATGCACCGACCACACTGCACACACCGTGGTATGCAAAGCGTGCATGCCCTGCATACCTGAGTTGCATGCTCTTTCCCTTGACAACCCTGAGCCGGGCAATCATAAACAAGCCTCATGTTCTGACATCTTGGGCACATTTCAATATCAATCGAACGATCATCATCACAGGACAGATAAAAATTTCCTCTGTGATAGAAATGTGGCTTGCGGGCATTCTGCTGCATATTATCATTCATGCCCAACAAAAACTTCAAATCTTCAAAATGCTTCTGTGTTACACCATAAAGTCCACCAATTCGTAAATGCTTCACTCCTAGAGTGCCCACAGACTTGAAAGCCTTTAGGCAACTCACAATACCCTCAATGCTGAGTCTTGTACACCCAGGCACACTCAACTGCACAAAGGAAGATAAATTTTAGCAGTTTGTCAATTCAACATGCGACATGACATACTATATGGAGCTCAAACAGACTATTGCATATAGAAATTGATACAGTAACAAGTTGAGAAAAGAGAAAGGGCATCCCCACGTCAAGTATTTAAAAAACCTGTTGTTTCAACAAATTCCAATGAATAGTCTAGAGTGGCTATGGCGGCCAGAGAATAAAAGGATCAATAACATGTGTGAGTGAATGTGTGTAAACCTGGGTTACTCAAAACCATTTTCTTACATTTATTATTTGAATGGATGCACACTTTGGGCAGCATACATTGTGATCTTCTCTTTCAAGTTTTCAGTTGTAATTTTTAAAGATGATATCATAAGCATCTTGAATATTAATTATTTTATATTTTAATAAAATTTCAATTATATATCCCCCAGAAAGTGTCAACATAGCAAGAAAGGTAGGAATCTGCAACTCAGTTTGGTGCCACCAATAATCCACCTCACCTGACCCAACCTCACATCATCAAGCTATTACACTCCCCCTCCCCCTCCTTTTTTTTTCCTTTTTTTAATAAATAAAACTCAAGCTTATCATAGGTATATTCTATGTTCTCATAAGGACACAATCCATTATAAAGTTATCAATTGGTGATTGGAATTAGACCTTATAATCTGGTCATTGTGACTAAATAAACAGAATGAGATGCAATAGGTCAATTTTAGACCTCACAATCCTGACATCAACCCGGTTTCAGCTTGGATTTGGCTAAAGTTGGTTCAAATCATGCTTGATTTCTAACCCAATTTCACAGAATTAAACTACCAAGTCAAAAGTAGATTCGCATCTCCAGATGTACTTGTAGATGCATGTAGAAAAACATACAGACACTTTTGTATGGAATAATCCATTTTAAAAGCAGCTAGTAAAATATAAACCTGCAGGTAAGATGCTGAATCAACTTTCAAGACATTCTGAAAGCACCTTCCAATCCAATAACTATAAATTTGCTTTTTATACCAAGAACCTTTTGAAAAGTGAGGTCAAGAGCAGCTCCAGAAGCAGAAAAGAACAACTTTAAAGAGAAGGCAGAACATCAAGCAAGGATCCAAGCTGTGTATGACAAGTCAAATTATCTTTATCTATTTATTTTTTTATAATAATTCATAGTTACAATAATGGGGGACAGGGGATTTGAACCTTTGAACATCTCCGTTGGAAACACCAAGAGGTGCCAATTGAGCTACAAGGCTCTTGGCAAGTCTTTATCTTTGTTATGGCAGTAAAAATTTTAGCACATGGTCATGGTATTTAAATTTAAATGATCTAAAAAAAGGGACAATCCTTTTAGAGAATTTTAATAGGAAGGATATATACTTCCAAAAATAAAGCAGGAAAAAAAAAACACCCCAACCATTTTAAAATCTAAAACAAGATACTTGAGAATAGATACACACAATGCATGCATAAACACATTTAACAAAGAAAAAATTCAGGAATCAATCTGACAGCTGACATTTATAAAATAAAGTCACACTGACCTTGGTTAGCCTAGGGTTACTATCAAGCACACGTTTTAGACCATCATCAGTGATCCTTGGGCACTCCACCAGGCTCAGGCATTGAAGACTACCTTGAGCCCTATTAGTCAATTGCAAAAGAACTTCATCAGTAATCTTCTCATTCAAAGGTTGATCAATGTGTACACTCCTCCACAAAAGAGGGTCACCTCGAACCGTAGAACGAAGAGATCTGCAAACAGTTTCAACAACAAGAAGATCCCGCAAACCCAGATAACCAAGGGCAAAATTCAAAGCCCCATGAGGAGCTCCGCTATCTCCAACAGAACAAATCCCATTACCTTTAGGACAAGCTTCACTTTGTTGGCCAGAAACTCCCGGAGTTTCATTGCCCAAACCCAGAATACCATCCACGTTACAATCTGATCCAAAACCACCACGGCAAGATGTATCACCAACTTCCATCTTCCCAGAACACCCCCCAATTCCACCCGCTACATCAAACCTATAATCAACCCCCATATTCCCCGAAAAACTCTGGTACTTCAAAGCATTATTCCAAATAAAATTCAACCCCGCGAATAACTGATAACTCCCATCACTTGTCCCAACCTCATTCCCGCCATACCCACCATAATCAGCTTGAAAGTCCTCCAGCCAACCTGTGATGGCCGTAAAAGTGGTACTTATGTCCATACCAAACGGATCCGAAGGCAACAGATCAAGAACGTCATTCGAAACAGACTCCTGCGACCCACTCCTATCACACCTATCCCTTCCATAATCAAACCGATCCTCAACATCCCGGCTAGAAATCCACGACCTCCCAAACCCATCTCCATTCCTCTCCGAAACTCCCTCAACAAGATACCCATTAGCAATCCTCATTGGCGCAACCAAATTGTCCTCAGCCAGATGCGCCGGAAAGATTGGTCGATGCGAAAAGTTCAAGGCCATTGTATATACACACACAACCTAAACCCAATCTCTCTCTTTCTCTCTCTCTCTCTCTCTCTCTCTCTCTCTCTGTGCAAATCCAACAAAGCAAAAGCAAACCCTAAATTTCTTCTTTTTTTTTTTTTTTCTTTTCAGAGAAAAAAAAAAAAAAAAATCAAAATCAAAATCAAAACTTTGTGAAGTGGAAGATCTAATTCTAATCTAACAACGAAACCCTCGATTTTAGATGACAAACTAAAACAACGCACCAAAAATTTCACAGAGTTTCTTGTAAGGAACCTACAAATCAGCTAAAAATGGAATTAAAAAAAAAAACGACGCCGTTAATCGAATATATCTACAAAGATAAAAGAATCAATCAAATTTTGTCTCTCTTTTTTTTTATTTTTTTATTTTTTGGGGATTTCTAAGCTAAGCTAATAAAAAACTAGGGTTTGCAAAATAAGGATCAAAAGAAAATGGATAGGAATTTGAGAAAAACACAGAACCTGAATCGGCGACGAAACGAAACGGAAAATAATCGAGGTGATTATTACGACGGCGATAAAAACCCTAGTGTTTTTTTTTGGGGACGAACGCAATCGACGGCGAAGAACGAAGTGTGCGTTTTGCTTTGGTATCGAATTCTTGCAGAAAAAGCAAAAAGCTTTTGTGGGTTTTTTTTTTTTTTTTGGGTTTGGGAGGAATTGAAATTGGAGAGAGATGGAGAGATTTTAGGGTTTTGTTTCTCTGGTCGGAATTCGATCCGAGCGCTGTCGATCGTGCTGTCAGGGAGAGAAAGGGGAGAGATAGAGAGAGAGAGAGGGGAAGAGAGAGAAATATAATAAAAGGAATTTTTTTTTTTTTTTTTTTTTTTAGGGAGAGAGAGAGAAGTGAAGGGTAATGGTGAATTGTCCAATTTAGGAGAGATGGGTGGGGTGTGGGGAGGGGGAAACGGACACGTGTCCGGTGGAAATGTTTTGGGTTTACTCTTTCTACGCAAAACTAGACGTGGCGGGAGGAGGAAGAGGAGGAGGAAAAAAAGGTGGGAATTGGAATTGGAATTGGAATTGGGATTCCCTCCTCTATTTTGGTTTTTCAACTTTTTTTTTTTTTTTTTTACTGTCTTTGTTTCTACATCGTTGATTATGTGTGTTTGTATTTTGTGGAGTGTTGGATTGTGGAGTGGATGGCTGAGATTGGATGGTTTTAGGATAAAGAGTATTATTTAAGTACTTTTAAAAGGGATTTGGCTTGAGTGTAGTGTCCAATTGCACCTGATAAGATGATAACATGTATCTACTATAAAACACTTATTATCATTTTGACAGGTCCAAGACAACTGAATTCTACATCGTTGATGACGGTTTTTGTAATTGTTGATGGATGGAGATTTCATGTTTAGTTTATAGAGTGGACGACTAAAATTGGATGTTCAGTTGAAAGGGACTTAGCTTGGATTTAGTGTTGAGTTGCATTTTGACTGTCAAGATAATAACAAATAATCAAAAATTGTATTAGACTTGTCAAGATGATGACACGTAGCAACTTTTGGATATATGTCGATACAACTAGATAATGGATCTTATAATGACATGATACTCTCTCTTCTCATAATAGAAATTATTATAATTATGAGAAAATGGAGCATCGTATTCTTGTATTCTAAAAGTACCTAATAATTAATCGATTATAAGATAGTTGTGAAATGGCTGTGATGGGTATCAATGAGTCAAAGTTTTGTTTAGGTTATTTGAAGCTTCCTTGTTTTTTTTAGAAGAAGATGCTTCCAAGTTAAACTTGGACTTCTAACCTTTAAAACGGACCCTAACTGCGTGGATTGATCAGGGTTGGCTAAGATTTTATCCAAATAAATCTTACTTTTTTCTATTTTTTCTTTTTGAAGGGGTTAAACCATGTGGTCACCTTTATTTGGTGGGTTTATTGATAATTGGATCCTTAAACTATGGTAAATCGAGTGGTGTTTGTGCGATGAGAAGTCAGAACTGGATCTCTTAGCTGGAAGTGCCCTTTGACCAACTCGTCCATACCATAACCTATACTAAACGACCATTGTTTTTTTCTTTTTTTGGTTTTCTTTGGGTGCGTGTTGGGGGCAAGGGTGTTTGTTGAGGCAAATAAGTTGGTTTGGTGGTAGTGTTTGTGTACCTACCGAAACACACTTTGATGCATTGATTTGATTGCCACTACAAGTTTTTTTTTTTTTTTTTTTTTTTTTTTTTTTTTTTTTTTTTTAAGTAAGGTGAAATGGTGTATTTTTAATATAACAGATAACTATATATTTCTTCTTGCACCATAAATTTTTTTTATAAATTTTTTTTTAAACAGATTATAACGTATATAAAAAGAAAATTCTTAGAAAAGGAAAGTCAGAAGTATCATTTACATATTAATATTAATTTAATGAGATATCATCTAATCTATAATTTAGGTAAGAATCTTTTTTTTTTTATATAATGAAATATTTTGACAAGAAAGTAAAGGATAGATTTATACGTAGCATTTATAAAAAAATTCATTTTGGAAGTATCATTTGGATAAACCTCAATAAAGTTGATTTAATTTATTCTTTATTATTATTTTTTATAATTACATTTTCCTCCCTTGAGGTTTGGAAAAATAACACTTCACCGCAAACTTGAGAGAAAAAAACATTTTCCCTCTTGACATCCAATTAACCAAATTTTGTGAAATTCATATTAAAAATATTGTATACTAACCTGCCAAGTTTCCAAATTATATTATTTTATAATTAAAATTTATTGTTTTAAATTCTTAATTAAAGTGTATTTTAAAATATTAAGAGTGAATTTTGCTTATTAATTTTTTTTAATGAGTATGGAGAGATTTGTCGTTATAAGTGTTTTGGTACTTGATAAATTTTGCATTTTTATTCTAAATTTATTAGTTATTTTTTTTACTAACCATGGTTAAAATTTTGTAAAGAGATTCTTATAAAATTTAGAATACTTCATTACGAATATAAGCAAAAAGGAAGAGAATGAGGGAGAGAAATGTTAATTTCTTCAAGGCTTATGGGAAGGAAGTGTAAATACCCCTTTTTTGGGTTTTAAAAATGAAAATATATTATCAATGGAAGACATCTAATAGGAAATTTGTGGTGCAAATATTAAGAGAACTCACATCAACGTGTATGATAGAAAAATTTGTAAAATTTAAACATTTTTGCCTAAAAATGATCCATATTAATGAGTGTAAAATTATGTAAATTTACAAATTTACTACAATAAATCATGTAAATTTACATTGATATTATTATTTTTAATTTAATTTTTTTATTCTTTCTTTACGTATGCTGAATACAAATGAAGAGCGTAAATGGTAATTATTATATATGAAGAAAGATAAACAATTAAAAATATTTTTAAAAAATTGATATCTTAATAAAATGTAGTGTAAAATAAATAATTTGATGTATAATGTTTTGAAAAGTGAGTATGTAAAATTTTTATGCTATAATATACATAAATTTTTGCACAAACAATGCGAATTTATCAATCCTATATCTATCTCAGCAAGGCAGAGTTGGTTCCTTTTTTACACTAGTTGATGCCCAAGGAATCCTTAAATAACTTGAAGTTCTCGAAGATGTTCACCAAAATTCCAAAGCATCTATCAAGCCATCCCCTTGAAGACAAGGCATCAGACATTTTGGACAAAGCACAAAAATTGTCTCCACCAAAAAGAAGTTTTCCATGGAAAGTTGGACCAGGATACAGATACAGTCACCTTCTATCACAAGGACTAGTCTTCTACGTACCAAAGAAGCAAACTTATTTTTGAGTGGAACAAAACCCCTAGTCCAAGCTCCAACTAAAAACAAATAAAAAGCAATAGTTTCTCAAGTGGAACAAAAAATAATTAAATTGATTTGTCTCCACTAAAAGAAGTCTGTGGAAAAGTTGGACTAGGATACCTTCTCAGCTAGATCTCAACATCTACTTGCCAAAGAAGCAAACATATTTTCAAGTAGAATAAAACCCATTGTCCAAAAAAGAAAGAAAGTTGGAACAAAGCCATCCTGTGAAGGCCAAACCCAAATCACATAGGCCCACTCTTGGAGGGCCATGCAGTGCATCCCTAAAACGATGTTTAACTTTCTACCATACAGAGACAACCCCAGATCCACCCAAAAAGTAAAGTAGAAAATAAATGAAACGTCACACTCAAAACAATTAATAAGTAGAATAAATGAAACGTCACACTCAAGTCAACTTCGTATAAAAATTTCTGTATATTTTAACAACTATTTTTTTTCTGTTTTATTTAATTACTTTTCAAAGCATTCACATATTGTTTATTCTATATCCGTGCATTAAATGTTTTTATCACTTTTCACACGCTTCCAATTTTCTTCTTTTTTTTCACCAAAAATACCAAAAAAAAAAATTAAAAACTGAAATGTATAATAACAGTGTTTGTGCAGATTTGCACAACGGATTATGTTAATATGTTTGTAGTTTTTTGGAGTTGGTTTGGAAAATTTTGGTAGTGATCGAAGGATTCGTTTGGTTGGAGAAGTGAAAAGTGGGAAGATGAAAAATTAATTGGAGGATAGAAAAGTAGGAAGATAAAAAAGATTTGGTTTTCCCTCATGTGTATTTGGTTGGAGAGGTGAAAAAGTGGGAGGGTGGAAAAACTTTTTGTTTGATTGGAGAGAAAAAAAGGATGATGGAAAATGTAGTTTATATATATTAACTATTATATCCTTGTTATATAATAGATAAGTGAGAAGGGTAGGTGAGTGCAATAAAGTTGGGGTGTTTGTGTAAATCACATCAATCAACATCCTTTCCTCCACATTTTCCCCCATATTGGGAGGATAAAAAATGTGGCCCAAAGGGATTATTTTCCTCCCCATTTTTTGTCTCTCTTGTTTTCTCTGTTGAATCAAACGGTATTTTCCTCTCCCTATTTTTCATCCTTCCTGTTTTCACCCTAACCAAACATACCCTAAGCACTATTTTATGTGACTTTTAGAAGTATACCAATAGTGCAAAACTGAGCATCACTATACTAGGCTCTCTAACCAATACAAAAGTTCCCTTAAGCTTGGTCTCAAGTTATCATATGCTTCCTTAACGTCCATTTGGTTGGGTGAATTTTAGGGGGGTGGAAAATAGGAGAGAGAAAAGAGAAAAGAGAATGTTTTTTTTTTTTTAATGAACTGGAGGGAAATTTTATTAAGACAAAAAAAAAATAGCAACTACACAAAAGGGGTACAAGCCTCGGCTTTAATTACATAAACAAAACAAGGAGGCCCCAATCCTACGCTTACATCAAAAATAACCAAAAGAATTGTTCAACAAAGACCACTTAACTAAGACAAGCAACAACATTAGCATCTTAGGCTACCTAGCAAATACAACAATTTGAGATTTGAGTCTGCAAGTCTAAAACATCAAAGCAAATGGTTCCAATTCTCCAAGGGACTCCCGGGTTGGAAATTATCAACACATCAACACAGGACTTTGTGTCACTCACAATGCAGATGGAATCAACGTCAAGGTTTAATGCCAAGTTGATAGCCTAGATTATAGCTTCAACCTCTGCTTGGAAAGGAAGTGTGGTGTTCACTCTTTTCGAGCAAGCAAATACCACTTCCCCTCTCCAATCTCTGGCTACAACTACAACGGAGGAACTCTCAAGGTTACAAGCCGCATTTACATTGATTTTGTCGGGGGTGTTTTTTGTGCGCGTAGCCATGTGCGTTTGGAGGTGTGGCTTTGCTAGGCCTGGATTTGTTTTTGGGAGGTCAACCCAGAACTCGACATTGGGCCGCATAGACCAATGGCCACCAGTGTATTTTTAAACCTACAAAATAGATAAAACTCAAAGTCTTAGAATCAAGATAATGGTTGAAATAAATAAATAATATGCTTAGCATGATAGCTTTGATTAAATGGTGAGTTGATATGTTATTATTATGTATATTGAGTGATGTCCAATATTAGAAAATAATTAATTAGGTGTCAAATGTCCAATAATGGGATGAATCCCATGTCTAGTTGCGGTTCATGGTTCATGTTCATCATAATAAGGTATGTCTAGCAATGGTCTATATCCAAATAATATATGTCCATTGGTGGTATATGTCCAAATGATACAAGTCCAGCAATGGTTTATGTCCAAGTAATATATGTCCATTGGTGGTATATGTCTATTGGTGGTATATGTCTAAATGATACAAGTCCAACAATGGTTTATGTCCAAGTAATATATGTCCATTGATGGTATATCAATTTATTAATATGTATGTTTATTATTAGTGAGACCATGTTTATTAAATGGTGAGATAATGGTAAAATGACAATGAGTTAACATATACTCAGTAATGTAATTTCAAAGATGGAGAAAACATTAACTTATCTTTTAGGTTTCTGACTCCAGCCATGTAGCATCACTTTGTTCTTCATGTGATTTGTGGCTCAGTAGTATAATGTTAGTAAGCTTCATAGTTTGTGACTCTAGCCTTATAGTGTTAATGAGCTAATAAGATTCCATCAGTATAATGACATTAGTTGAGTGGTATAATAATAATGAACGAAATATACTTGATGATAAGTTTGAAGGTAAAATATAATGACTTATCTTCATAGTTTGGAGCTCGGTAGTAGGACAACAGTGGACTTAGACATTTCAACAGCGTGATAAAATGAGTCCAGAAGTACAATATGATATTATGAGTCCTTCCATGGTGACTTCATGATTGAAGGGGAAAAATGGGTGCAAATGAAGGGAGAGAGGGTATGTCCGGCCGTGTGCATAGGTTGGTTAAATTTATCTCTTTTAGTTTTTAGTCAAATATGAGTGATATTGCCTTCCATAAAAAGGGCTTTTGATTTTATAAGTTTTTGTCTTTCATAAGAAAGGGCTTTTAGTAATAAGTTCTTGGAAGAGTGTTTGATATATATATATATATGTGTGTGTGTGTGTGTGTGTGTGTGTGTGTGTGTGTGTGTGTGTGTGTGTGTGTGTGTGTGGAGATGGTAAGGAATATGTATATATTGTGAGATATGGTGTTTGTAATATGTATGAGAATTATTTGTAGATATTTTTTTAGACATGAATCTTGTATATGTATACTATGTGAGACATGGAGTTTAGAGATATATGAGAAGTATGTATGGGTATTTTGTGAGAAATGTGTTTTGTAAAATAAATGGGTATGAGATAAATAAATGAAGGTTAAATGTAGTAAAGGTCTTTGCTGAAATTGTTTTTTATATTATAACATTGGTTATGTTGCTTTCTAAGAAAGGAGATTTAGTATGAGAAATAAAGAATGAGATGGAGATGTGTTTTGGGCAGCAAAAATGATGAAGTTTCTGAATAATGGAGTGTGGGAAAGATGGGTAATGAATAATGGTTTTTTGTAACATGTGTGTTGTGTTGTTATCTATGAAGAAGGACTTTGTAAGAGAGATGGAGAAGTGTGAAAATGTGTATTTTGCAGCAAAATGAGTGAAGTTTCTGCATAAGAGGGTGAGAGAGGGATGAATCTGAGAGAGAGGATCAGAGAGAGGGATCGGTGAAAGAGAGCAGAGAGAGAGAGAGAGATCAAAGAGGGGCCCCCTTTAGTGTATAGCTTGGTCCTCTTTATATAGAGCCAAGTTATGTAACTAGATCAAAACTAGTTGAAGGGAAACTTAGCAAATCAAGAAAAAACTTTGACAAAGTAAGTGGTCTTTTGTTTTTTTGCCAAAAGAAGAAAGTTTGAGACTTAATGGCTGAAGTTATAGCTATAAATTTGCCAATCACAAGTTTGTTATAGTTGGATGATGTCATCCAAATGACATCATTTGCTTGGAGGAAAGTATATGGCATTAAATTCATGATTTGACTAAAGATGGTGAGATAAGTTTTATGAGATTTTTCTGGTACCACAGTTGAAGCTAATGCGAGAATGTCTTTGGAACCGCTTGCCTTCTACGAAGGTGTTTTCGCTTCTCTTTTGAGTGTCTGCAGACTTATTTCGAGTGTTAAAGCTTCTGCAGAAGCTCTTTGCAACTTCCGCTAGAGCTGTTTCAGCTTCCGCAGAAGAGCATTATTGCGACTTTATTTGGAGCCGTTTTTGGTGTTTTCGGTTAAGTTTTCTCTTTTCGAAAATATATTTGGTGAAGTTTTAGAGATGTAATCATTGTCTTTTTGTATCTTAACCAAATCTTGGAGAGTAAGGAGAGCATTTTAATGCTAGATATGAGATATTAATATATATTTAGCTATGTGCTTGAAATTGATTTAGATGATAAAAATATGATTGATATGAAATACTACAATTACATCTTTAAATTTATATTTTATGATGAACATTAATTTTTATGTAAAGAGCATGGAGAGTTTTATCATTTTAAGTGTTATGTGATATTAGAGGCTTACCAAATATTACCTATTGCACATCGACACGTCGAGTTCAGGGAATTGGGGAAGACATGCCAAGTAACACACTTTCCTTTATCAACTTTGAACCACTGGAGTTTTATTGAACATACTTCTTGGCCCTCCAAACCACGACTCCCAAAATTCCCCCGATGAGACTCATGAGCTTGGATCATAAGCCAAAAATGAGACGATGTGTCATGAGCTTGAATCATGGGATTTGACGCCTTTTTGTGTGAATATGGGCTTTTGGGCTTTAAAAGAGGTTTTCTCAAAATCCATGATAATGTTGACGTGGTGTGGGTCGCCAATAAAATGAAGCCATGTGGCGTGAAAAATTTGTCCTCAGTAAATTTTAATAGGTTTTTTATCAAGTTTAGACCAACTAACTAAGCACGATTGGATGGTCCAAGACCTTAATAAATTCTACAACAAAACTGAATACTTTTAATGTAATCTCATCCAACTTTGGAGTTAATCCCTCGAATTGTACTTGGTTTCTTAGTTTCTAGGCCACATCATGGATCACTACACCATAAAGTAAAAAAATATGCCTTATTATTTGAGTTCAATGGTTGTCAAAATCCCGATCTGGATCCTACGATCCTACAATTTTATGATCCCACTTGCCTAAAACAAACTGGATCTTTCAAGGATCTTTGCGAAGGATCTTTGCGATCGTTTAGAATCAGTAGGATTGTACAATTTTGATGATCCTAGACGATCTTGATTTCTTTTAATTTTCTTTAACTTGACTGAAGGTTTAGTTGAACCTAAATGAAAAATAAAATCTTAATAGACCAATTTTTTTCACTCTAATGTAAAGAGTGTCAGTTGAATCCAAATAAAAAATATCCCAATAGAGTGTCACATTTTGAGGTTTTTTGTCTCTTTAAATGATGCTTATAAATGGATGTAGTGATATATGATAATTATATCAATGAATGTATAATTTATATGATTATTTAACATACCAAGTGTATTTTTTGTTTTTTTCTCAAATCTTGTAAGATCTTACAATTCACGAACCGATCCTACGATCCCACCTACATTCCACAATCCTATGTAAGATCCAAATTTTGACAACTCTAGTAACTATATTTGGACAAGAGATTAAGGTTTGGATGAATTAGGAAAAAGAAGAGAGACCCAAACCATCAAACCTTAAACCATAATGGCTGTTAAACCAAGTGGCTTTCATCAGAGGGCACAAAACAAATAGATGGATGCTAGTCTCTTCTTCCATCAAATGGATAGAAAGAATCCCCAACATTCATAAATCTTACCAGAAAGGATTTAGTAGGGAAACAATTCGTTGCCATCCTCCGTAGATGTATTTCTGGCCTATCATAGTCTCATAAATCTTGGTTTTCCAGATTTGTCCGTGTGATGCATCTTGACTAGTAGGAGGATTCCCACTGCCGCAAAGAATAAGTTGATTTTATTGAGTTTTGTCCATTGCCAGTAGTGGTACATATCCACTTGTCTGCTTGTGAGTGCAAGAAAATGGGTATTTTTCTGATTAGCTTTAACAGTCAGCTCGTTGAATAAGTTTATGTAAGTCCCACTTTTTATGACTTTGAGTAAGGAGTTGGGATAAGAGATTTTTTTTTTTTTTTTTTTTTTTTTGAGTGTTTGATTGGGTGGATTTTAAGAAGAAAAACTGGTGTTCCCAAGCCCACCAAAATGCTATCTCTCCATTTTGGAAAAAAGAAAAAATAAAAGTGTAGTTGCAGTCAAAAGATTGAACTATTCTTCATCTCAGTTTTTTTTTTTAGTTTACCCGGACATGAATTTTTTTTTTTTTTATTATTTTCTTCATTTTTAACTTCCTAGTTATGATTTTTCTTTTTTAATAAACTTAGGTTATTGCCTTCTTTATTTATTTTTAGTTGGTTGCTCCTTTTTTTTAATAAGGACATATGAGTTATTTAAACATAAACGAGAGAAACTAAAATCTCTTTTATTCCTTCTATTTTTCTATCCTCCCAACCAAACGAAGCTTTAAGATTGGACAGAGCAGAATACGGGAAAATAACAAGAAGCAACGGCAAAATATAAAAGCATCACGACAAGGCCAGTATGTTTTGAATGTCCTAAATTAAATCCGAATGGCACAATGGCCAAAATTTTTTCCAAAAACATGCAGCAATTCAAAATTTTCAACCAAAAATTATGGATCCTTTCTAGTTAGTTCCTAGACTTCTTTCTGGATGACTTGGATGAAGGCTTGGATTGCTCTGCAGCTGCATTCTGTGAGGTTCCTTTGGAGGTATTCACTTGGTTTGATTTTGAATTTGAAGAGTTAGAACTCGCACCAGAAGTCCCAGCTTCTTGCTTTTCTCTTACAACTGCACCCTGAGATCCTCTCACCTGAGCTGCTCTCTTATCCTTCCTCTTGGGCCTGTAACTTGACCTCTCTCTCTTGGGGAGCCACCTTTCTGGATCTGGTGGAGGACCTGGGTTAGCAGGGTCAAACCCTTTAGGGTACCTTGGCTTTCTCTTTCTCTTCTTCTTTGATTTAGCTTTACTCTTCCCTTCTTCATAAGCCTCAGTAGCCCCAACATGAGAAGCACTACCATCAACATGTTTCGCCCCAGAAGTCTTCTCTAAGCTATCCACATCCACCCCCCTCAGACCGGGTAACGGCTTCAGCTGCTTCTCATAGGTTTCTGCCTTGTTAACATCCACACGAGCAACTGTAGTTACCAGTCCAACCAATGCTTCCATGTTTCCATGGCTTTTCACAAGCTCCTCGTATAAACGGGCAGCATCCTCTTCATGGCCATGCCTCAGCTTAAAGGAAGCAGCCTCTTGCATTATGATATTGAGCTTATTGTCCTCAGTCATAGCATTGGACCACCATTTGATTGCAGAGTCAAGCACAGCAGCTGCACCGTCAATATCTCCAGCACGCTCCTGAAGAGACACAAGGGTTGCAACAGTGGCGGGCATGTGCTGGATATCAGGTATCTTAGCCAGGGACTCAGCTGCAATTTGGGGATGACCAGCAGCAGCAGCAACCTGTGCCCTAGCTAGGAGAACAACCTTGGACTTATCAGGGAACTTTTCAGCAAACTCTTTTAGAACTTCTTCAGCTCTCGCAGCTTTGTTCTCTCTCACAGAGACAGCAGCTTGAAGCAGTACAGGCATCACACTATCAGCAAACATGTCAGACACTGCAGCAACAAGTTCTCGAGCCTGTAAAGAATCCAGAAGAGATAGAGTTGATCAAGAAAATCAGCTCACCAACAGTGACTCACTTTGTCATGATTAAATTGAAATTAGAAAGGTTAAAAATAAAGAGTGCAAAACCTGATCCAGCCTATTTGCGTGGAGAAGTAAAAGAACTCGATTTGCATATACTGCTTCCCTTTGTTTTGGTGAAAGCTTCAAGTTAAGTCCATGAGCAAGCTGGAAGTTCTGTGAATCTTTCTCTTTCAGCCTATCAAGTTTCCTTAGGCCATCAGAAACATCTTTTGGACCTTTCAATGCAATGAGGTTGTTCACTGCCACTGCCAGTGATGGCTCATCTGCCAGATCTCGATTAATAATGTCTGTGTAAGCTTCACTGGCCTCTTGTGTGTGCCCAAGGAGCTGATGAATAAAGCTAATTTGCATCACTTGCTGCCTCCATCACCAAAACAAGAAACGATTGAATATATACATAATGTAATAATTTTACCTGCTGAACATAGGCCAACTGGACAGCTATAGGAGCCAATTCAATCTCAATGTCATCATCAGGCAAGTTGTCTTCCATTAGTGTTTCCTGACCAATTCTGACAACAACAAGCACATTAGCATCCAGTGGAGATATTACCACTTTTCCTACAGAAGTTTCCCCCTGCTCTGCCCCCAATCCCCCCTCATTTTTTAAGTACATGCATGTGTTTACAGTTCAGAGCATATCAATTCATTGCACACTTCAATCCTCATTTACTTCATATTCAGAGCAAAACCAAAAAAATGTATACAAATTATTAGCATGGATTAACTCGACAGCCACTAACAAATATAGATTAAAAGTGATGATGTTAAAATGCAAAACAGGACTTCCAGACTTCAAAACAGAACTTACATTAACCAATATGTAAACCCCTTCCCAATCAAAGTGATTTCCTTTTGAATTTCAACCTCCCCAAGTACTGCTTATAGTTACTACCTAAAGAGAGAGAAACCAGTTTAAAGGATGTGCTGCAAATGGAAAATAGAGAGAACCTTTTTTTTTTCCTGATAAGCAGCAAATAGAGAAAACTTAACAAAAGGTAAGGCACAAACATGATTCAGAAGACAGAATACCAGATTCTAAAAAAGAACCATTCAGGATTTTTTTTTTTTTTTTTTTTAATAGTTTCATTCTGGAATTTTAAAATCTTAAATAATAATAATTTTTCTTGCCCCTAACAAATTTCATTATAAGGAACTTCCATATACAACACCAAATAGATGGTTTTTTGCATCGAAGACTGCTGCAGTGGTTATCTAAGATTAGGATTCTAGTCAGTTATCAAAAGAGATTAGGGTTCTAGCCATAGAGAAAAAAAAGATGTTTCTTCGCATGGTCATGCTTGCATGAAATTTCTCTAAACATACTTACCAGCCAAATTCAAGCAAGCTATAGATTTACCAACTTAAGCTTGACAAATAATGCAGTAAACACAATACAAAGCATCAAAATAATATTAGTCTGGAATCACAACATTATTCAATACAGTTGAAATCAACTTGCTTATCATAACCAATGGCAATGTTTGCAACCAACAGTACATTACCTTCGGGCTGACAGCAAGAGTTGTTCTGCATCTGTGTACTTGTTCCTTTCAATCAAAGAACACGCGGTGTTGTATGCCAACTCAAAATTGCTAGTTGCTTTGACCCTAAGTGCATCCAACATTCCTTGTACTTCGGAAGCTCTCCCAGAGGAAACCAAAACAGCAACAGAGTTTATTTCTAAGGAGTCAATCTTTGATTTTTGAAGCTTCTGATAGATATCGACGCAAGCATCCATTTTTCCAAGACGATAAAGAATCTGTGACTCTAACAGCATGGTTGCAGAATTTGTCTCTTGGGTTTTCAAGGACTCTAATGCTTCATCTAGCTTGTTTTGTCGGTATAAGCAGTATGCCTATTTAGAGATAGCAAAAGCAAAAATAAGAACATCAACAATGCATAATGTATACAGCCAAATATACAATTGAAACCCTCAGAAGGGTTTGCTGAAGAAAATCTAAGCTAACTATATATATATAATGCATATGGGCCATTTTTGGTTGATTAAGCTCATATATGGACCACATACTTAAGAACCTGCAAATTAGATGCACCATCTGACATTAAGTTCAAATAGTAGACCAATCCAAATCTACAGAAGGGTACCTATTCAACTAGTGTGAAAAATTAACATATGACCAAGGAGACAAAAAAAAACCCCTTGAATTTAGCATTTGCTCACAGATAAAAGAAATACCCAAGTGCAGGAGTATTTGATATCACCTATCAATAAGCACCAAACTTGCCAAAAAAATTTTATTCTTTTCCATTTAATTTCTCCCTAATTCTTTTATACAATCATTGAGAAACAAGTGTCCACAAAACAAAAAGGCATATCACAAAATGTGCTCTAACATGAGAACTCTAAATAAGAGCCCTTTGGACGTGCCTGTAGCTAGTAAAATCTATGAGCAGCTGACCCCCACATGCCATAACCAGTTTCTAGGTAAATTAATAGGCATATCGCAAAGTGTGCTCTAACACAAGAACTCTAAAGAAGAACCATTTGGACACGCCTCTAGTTTCCAGGTAAATCAATAGGCATATCACAAAGTGTGCTCTAACATGAGAACTCTAAAGAAGGGCCCTTTGGACGCGCCTCTCGCCAGTAAAACCTAAGAGCAGCTGACCCCACACCCCATAACCAGTTTCCAAGTAATCCCGGCACACTATCGCAAGAACATTAGGATTTTTTTAAAATTTTATGAAAACGCTTAATTTGAAATCAATGCCTAGTGATTAAATTTCTCTAAAGCATTTTGATAAGAAAATTCACCTATCAAAGTATGTAAATGCAATGTACTTCGAATTTCAAGCAGAGAAAGAGACTGGCACAAAATTAAATTTAAAATAATTTCATAATAATGGTATAAATGCTTGAAATTACGTACCTTAAAGAAAGTGAAATCGATCGGGACCTTCTTTGTGGATTGAATCGTCGAGAGAGCATCGTCGATCCTATCCGCCTTGATCAAAGCCACAACCTTGCATCGAATCGCATCCTCATCACCTGGTGCCACACTTAGAACTGCAAAAAAAACACCCAAAAAATAAAGATCAAAATTGAAATTTAATAGGAAAAATAAATTTAGGAATTCGGAGAAGGTGATGAAACCGAGAAATGGACCTTGATCTGTGACTTTGGCGGCTTGTTCGAACTCGGATCTTTGGATGTGTTTGCTAAGGGAAGCGAAGAGATCTTCGATTGGAGGAGGAGGCTGTGACGGCGAATGAGAGGGTTTTGGTTTGTCTTTGGGCTTCGGAGCCATTGAATATTCCCGGACGCGAGAGCTTTGATTGTGATTTTCTCGGTTGCCAAACAGATGTTAGGAAAAATAATAATTTAAAATGAGTGAGAATTGGATTGAGACGAAGGTTTTGAGTGAGAATATAGATAAGCAGAGATGGCTGCTGGGGTTTACGATTTCTTCTCGTTTTCACAGCTTCTACTCTTTTTCCGTTTTTTTTCACTCTTTGCCTTTCTCGGGAAAATGGTAAGCGGGTCGGGACGTAACCGGTTGACCTGAAGATCCAGGTTAAGCTAGGCCCATCGTTTTGTGAGCTTTGAGTGATGGGAAAAATTTGCCAGCATAATTTTAGGAAAATTTTAGGAAAGCAACACACTGATGAAATTATTTTGTAAGTTAGATTGTTTTTAGAATTCGAGTTTGAATTAAAACTCGAGTTTCAATATTGCTGCACACTGCTTGGAACTCGAGTTTGTTTGTCACTCGAGTTCTAGTCAGAGTTCTAGTCCAAACACAAGTTTATCAAACTTGAGTTCCAAAAACAATCTAACTTATAAAATAATTTCAAATGCATGCTATACATCAAATTTTTTTCTAAAAAGCTACTATTCCGCAAATTTTTCCTTGAGTGATGAGTTAAAAGTTTTTGAGCTGTTGTGAGAACTTAGGTAGAAATGGTCCAAATGGACCATGGTCCTCACCCTATTTTGCTCCTAATGAATGAATTTTTTTTTTTTTTTTCCTTTTAATCAGACTAATGAATGTAATTACTCTCAAAGAAAGAGAGAAAAAAAATATATTAATACTGCTGCAATTTTTGTGCGTAAGTTTTATATAAGAAAATTTCTAGTATTCCTAGTATTGTTTTGAAAAAAAGAACTAAAATTATTACAAATTTTACTACAAAGAGCTTTACAAATTGATATGGTGATATGATTGTTGTCGCTTAAACAAAACTATGAAATGAATGTTTTGAATCATTTCTTTGTGATTAATGACATGTTAATATGTAAATATTATATTGTAATTTTTTTTTCATATCTCTAGCATTGCTCAAAAAAAGTTTGTGGTATTTTTTTGGCGAAACTACACTATTGGTCCCTGAAGTTTACCCTGTGTGCGCAATTAGTCCCTCAAGTTTGAAGCGAGCACAACAATTAGTCCTTTAAGTTTTAAAACTGAGTTATATTGGTCCTTTTACTAATTGTTGTTAACGGTGTTACTTACATGACTAACAGAACAATGACTTGACTTTTTTTTTTTTTTAATGATGTGGCATGTTTTTAATTAAAAATTTTAAAAAACAGTTTCCACGTTAGATGAAATTGAAAAATCATATTGACTGGATTAAAAACAAATATGATATTTGTTTAACAAAGGCACGACGGAGAGAGAGAAGGGGAAGCGAGAGATTGACAACCACAAGAAAGAAGGGGACGAAGTGAAGGAAAACCCAAGCCTAGCCACCACCGGTGGAGACCAAATCCCTAGTCGCACAACAAAGACGCTTTGCTTCTCGGCATAACCACCGAACCGCTTCCACCTCCCTCTGTTGGCGACGGTGGCCTCTTGCCTCCTAGCGACGCTTCCTTCTTGGCCACTTTTGTGTCTTCGTGCTAGCACAACCACCGATACCTCGGCATCGCCGCTCCTCCTCCTCTTATTGAAAACCCTCTCAGGTATTGCTGATTTTTGTCTTCGTCGATTTGTTGTCATGCTGGGTGGGTGTTCAATGCTTAGGAGCGCTTTTATTTATAAATAATTTTGAATGGATATTTGTAACTAAATTCAAAAGATTATGTTTGGTTTATGGTAAAGTTGTGAAGTTTTTGTTTTCTTTAGCATTGTTGATTTGAACCATGTTATAGCCATCTACTTTTGGTCCTTCTTGAAGTTTCCTTTATAGTACGGGTACATACACCAATGTCAAATTTATTTTCTTGTCTTTGGTTCAACGAAGTTGACCGATTTACCTCACGTGATCAACTAAGCTTTGCATATACTTGCTTGAAGTCGAGGAGAATAAATTTAGAAAGACCATTTTATTTAAATATGTTTAAGGTTAACACATTTTGTTTTAGTGATACATTGTAGTTGTCTGTGTATTATTATAATTTTTATGTCATAGATTAAATAATTTACTTTTTTCTGGAGCTATGGCTAAAACGGTTCCTAGAGCTACTCTAATCATTCATTTATTGGTACTTTTGGATCACATGGAAATTAAATCCTTGCATATCAGCAAAAACCGACTACTGGCTATTAGAACTAACAAAAGAAATAGAATATGAAAGAAAAGATCATATAGTGAACTAAACTGGTAGGGGTATGTACCATTATATTATTTGCAATCCTTAGAAGCAACATAAATTCGTGTATCCGTTTGAGATGTCATGGGTGATGGGTACTATTGTAGGACTTATTTATTTATTTTTACATAGATCCAAATAGTTTCTATTTACAGATTTTATATAAGTTCACGACAATGCTTATATTGTCTATGTAGGGATGTATATTGAAGGTATATAGGACTGTACTATCATTGGCTTTTTCCTTTTCCCACTTCCCAAAATCAACCTTGGTGCAAGGTGGTCCATAACCAAGCCATATTATCTAGCTTCTTTCCTTGGTGTCAATGAATGTGTCAACTTTCAAGACTATCCTATCAATTTTGGGAAGATAAATTCAATTGTGTTTGGTTCCCATGAGATTCTTCAAAAGGGCAGGGCAGACTGTATTAGGTTTTAATTTGCTCTGCATTATCATAATCATGGGGCTTAAAAGGATAAAGGAAGGATGAAAATTACTTCCCATTCTACTTTATATTACTTTTTGTGAATATATATTAAAAAATTTACCCCATAACTAAACGACCTTCTCCTTTGTTTTTATTTATTAATTTGGTGTTTCTTGATTATGTGTGTGTGCATGTGCATGAGAGAGAGCTTAACTACTTGTACGTTTGCAAGTCATGCTTTTTATGAAGATTTGAACTCCCAGTCTTTGATTTGTATAATGAGTTTTGTCCCCGCTTGTTACCACGGCAGTCATGCAATTTGCATCAATTTCTGTACTAGTGTGATTTTCATGTTGCTCAACCACCGAGACTATCTATTAATGCCGACTTTAAGCACTAGCTTGTACAGTCAATAAAGCAAATAAGCCAATTCTTTCTAGCATTATAATATATTTGCTCTACTAGTGCATTCTATTTGGTTTTCTGCAAATAAGCCAAGTCAAGAAAGCAAATAAGTCAATTGTTGATTGCTTTCTATTTGGTTTCCTCCAATAAAGCAATCTAAACCATTCCAGGGAATAACAATATATCTAAACAATTGATCTAGCCAATTACATAATCTAACAAGGTTTCCAATAAACATCATATTAATTGCACCAATTAACATGTTCAAAATAGTAACATCAAATAAGCTATACTTCAAATAGTAGTAATCCTCAAACTATTTCAAACAATAACAAAAAAATATCTAAATGTTCTATCCACTTCAAAATACACATTTATCTCCGCAAGCACCTTCACTTCTACACATTTAACCACAAGAAATGTCGTTCACCTTTGCCCTTGTTCTTATAAAATTTTGTAATTCTTTTTTATGTCTCACTTGCAGCAACCATTGTCTATACTAACACTTCAAAACTATAATTTCTTGTAACTTCATTAGGTCCAACCTGAACAGGTGCACAAGGATATTAATCTACTAGAAACAACAAAGTTAATTTTGTTGAAACATATAAATGTAATAATAATAACCTGAGATGTTGGTTGACTTCGATGTACTCCTTCACATTGGGTGTTGGCTGACTTTGTGTTGTGACATTTCTTTTCTTAACACGAAAATCCATTATAGTTTCATTTAAGTACATTAACAATAAATTTGTGATTTTTTCATATGAGACTAACAAATATATATATGTATTTGCAATCACTTACAGGTATTTTTTGACTATGCTGACTTGCATATGCTTCCTCACTTGTTTGCGATGAGCGGTGTTGCCCTATTAGTAGGTTTTACATGGCTTGAAGATGTCCTATGTTCTTGGTTTTCCAAATTGTGTGCTGTTACATTTGGCTCTCTCACCTATAAATTTTAGGTCACAACTTAGTAGCACATTATCAACAAGGGAAAAATAAAGAAAAAAAAAATCTAACTATTACAAGCCTTACTTGTAGTTGTTTGCTAGCCCGAGTAGTGGGATTGCACCTTCTCTTGTTATGGCCTCTTGTCCCACATTGGCAACATTTAACATGACCAATTCTCCTCTTCATCTTATATGGATTGTTTAGCTCACCAGGTTCCTTCTTTCTCTTCTTTTTAGGCCTTCCCCCTTGTCTTATTTTTTTAGGAGGGAGTATGGTTTCTCTGTCACTCCGTGGCCACAACTTAGGACCACTAATAGGGTATATACATGACCCATAAGTCTGGGTTAAGGACTCCATACTATAACAATGATACACATAATCTTCAATTGTGTGACTCATATATCCCAATGTAGCTATAGAATGTGCACAAGGAATCCCAATTAGGTCCCATGATCCACATGCGCATGTACACCGCTTTATGTCAACTACATACTTATTAGGCAATTTTGATACTTCAAACTTTGATTCATTGCTATCCCCACACCAAACTGGAACCCAATCTGTACTATTAATTTTTTTCGATCTCATGAACGCGTTCTAGATTCTAGGACATATAGGGCCATGATACCTTGTAATTTTCTCCTTCTTCTTAATATAATAAGCCATCCGATGCAATCTAATCTTCTCCAACATAGTAATTATTGATTTGTCCCTATTCTCTAATATTTGAGAACTAAAATTTTCACATCCATTGTTGGTTAGTGCATTACACACAGGATACCTTCTAAAAGCTGCTCTTGTCCAAAACCTAGGTTCCTTTCCTACCAACCATTCCCATGCCTTTATGTTTAATTTCTTGATCTTCCCCATTTCAAACTGAAACTCAAACATGTTAGTGGCCTTAGCATTTGCCCATATACGATCTTTTAATAGCTTACTTTTATAATCTTTACTAAAGTTATTATATAGATGTCGAAACACAAAATCAATGGTCCACACCTGGCATGAGCTCATCAAACATTTGTGTTAATCCCTACAACAAAGACATAAAATACAAAATTATTGGATGTATTAGAATACAATTAATTTGGTGTGAATTTATAACAAGGTATATCATCCAAATTTAAAGAATAAAATAAAATGAAAGTTTCATTCACCTTTTGTTGGTCAAACATGAAAATCCACCCTTCATCCCTTAAACTTCTAATATCATCAAGCAACCTTTTCATGAACCATGTCCATGAGTCCTTTGTTTCTGCCTCAACCACAACAAATGCAATTGGGTAAACACAATTATTGCCATCCTTGCCAATCGCTATCAAGATCTATCTTGGATACTCACCCTTCAAATGACATCCATCAACACCAATGAAAGGCCTACAAGCAGCTAAAAAGCCTTTCTTACAAGCATCCAAACATACATATAATCTCTCAAATTTTGGCTACAAGTGTGGTTGAGGTCTATTGGTAGAGATTAGTATAGTAGACCCAGGGTTGCTTCTTAACAATTCTTCACGATGAATCGCCCAACCGGGCATATTGTTCTGTAAAAGTTCCATGCACTAATTCTTTAGCCCTACCTTTTGCTCTAGATGCTTGATACCTACTAATATGAACCTTAAACTTATTTACAACTTGGTCTTTGATAACGGACATCTTCACATTTGGGTCACTCCTCACATCATCCACCGGATGCTTCCTAAGCCAATTTGAAGATGCAAATCTATTCTTAAATCGCCTCCCACAATTATGTTCAGGATTCAATTTTTTCACTATCCAAGTATCTTCATCTTTCATCTTTCTATAATACAACTCAAAATGACATCTATCTGTGCATTTTACTCTTACCCTTACTTTGTCATTTTTTTTTAAAACTTTACTGGAACCCCTTTGAAAATAGAGTAGAGTTTGATAGCATCCATGACGTCCTTTTTGGTGGCAAACTGCATATCAAGTTCAAAGTGCACCTCAGAGAAGGATTACGGTGGATGGTATTGAGGATACCTAAGCCTAGTTTCATCATCAAATGAACTAACCGGACTTGCAGATGTCTCTGACTCCCACTTATCTTCATCCCTATCAGCTCCAAATGCAACAAGTGCACTTGCACTAGGATTAACTCACTTGCATCAACCCATGTAGGATTAACACCTCTTGCGTCAATCCCACTAGGACCAACACCACTTGTACCAACCTCATCCCGATCAACACCACTAGGATCAACCCCACCGCCACCAACCCTACTAGGACTAACCCCACATGCACTAGCCTTTCCCTTTCTCCCCTCTTTGAGTTTCACTTGCTTATCTTTTCTAAGACACAAGGTCTCATCAAGTAAGCCTTTTACTTTGGAGGCTATTTCACTACTCGCTAATATCTTTGTGCAAACATATCATTGTCGTCACTTTCACTGCATCCAAAATGACCTTATGAGCACTATCCTCTTCACTAACAACTCTATCTACTTTATCTCCCTCATCAAGATTACCCCCCTCATTATCACCATCTTCCCCATCTCCTTCATTACCAATAGCATTCTCATAATCATCTAAAAACATAACGTACACTTCCACTTCATTATAACCCCTAAGAGCATTAGCATTAGGGAATGCTAATGCCAAATCTAAAGGAAATTTAGCATTTTAAACCCCAAAACCATTTGCATCAGAGAATGGTAAACAACACTATTGCAAAATTTTTTACAATAGTGCTACAGTGCAATTCTAAACATAGAATTGCATCAGAGCAAGTATTGTATCAAAAATAATATATTTTATGATGTTTTCCCCCTAAAACTTCTCTCTCATCAATACATTCCGCACGGGCTCTTCTCTCTTTATTCCTTCTCTGTTTCTCATTTGCTTTCTCATCTCTGAAGCTTCATCTCCGAAATTTCTATGTGACCATCTCGAAATTTCGACCCATCTCCATCTCCGAAATTTCTCACCCGATTCACCCTCACCCATCTCCATCACTGAAACTTCACCCTCACCCATTCACCAATTCACCCTCACCCTCACCTCACCCATTCACCGATTCACCTTCACCCATCTCCATCATTTGAAGCTTCACCTTCGCCCATTCACCGATTCACCCTCACCTCACCGATTCACCCTCACCCTCACCCATCTTAATCGATTCACCCTCACCCATTCTCAAGGGTTTTTGGGTTTGGGTTCAGATTTTGCAAAAACGAAGCTCCGTCGGTGTTGGGGGATTCAGCTCCGTTGGTGTTGGTGTTGACTGTAAGGTGGGTTTTGATCAATGTATTAGAGTTTTTGTGTTTGTGTTTCTTTTCTCTCTCTGCAAGAAAAAGAGGGGTTCAGCTTGTGTTTGTGTTTGGGTTTTGATAAAAGAATTGCTGTTGATGTTTGCAGAGTTTTTGTTGTTGATTTAGCATCTTCGAGACCGTAAGCTCGAGTTCATCTTCAGAAAGTTTGCTCAGGTTCATCTTCAATTACTAGTAAGTATCTCTCTCTATCTATTTCTCTCCCTTCTCTCTTTTCTCTTTGTTTATGTACCCCTCTGTAAAACCGTTCTTTGATAAGCTTTTTTTTTTTTTCCTCACAAATCATTCAACAACTCCTCTTTTCTACCAAAATCCCAATTTTATTAGATAATAGGTGTTCTTGTATTCTATTAATATTTGGGTGTATGGGCTAGTATTTCAGTAACAAAATATTACTATAGTATAGTTGAAATATGTTGATTAGGAGTTGTCAATATATATTGTTTTGATTAGGAGTTGTCAACATATATTGTTTTGATTAGGAGTTGTCAATATATATTGTAGAATGTTGCTATATGTGAGAAGTTGTCACCAAAATATTATGATTAGCTTATACTGATTGTAAAGATACAAATAAGAATTGACTTCATACACTAACTATTTTAAGTTCCCTATTTAAAAGGGATGGTTAGGCAAGAAGACTATGACCAATATGGTAAATTCTTACAAGCTGATTCTGATTTTGTGGAACCATTTTTAAGTGGGTCTCAAAATCCTTCAATGCCTATCCAGTCTTTATCGGAAGTTGAAATTGTCACCTCTAAACGTGGTGGCAACTTCGGTGTAGATGAGGACCTCCTCCTCATCATTTGAATGGCTTAACATTGGCATGGATGCTGTGCATGGTACTGAACAAAACGGTGACAAATTTTGGACGAAAATTTGGAATTTTTTTGCACGAACAATACTTATGAAACCACACATTCTAGTACCTCCCTATCAAGTCAATGGGGGAAATATTGATAGGGAGACAAGTAGGTTTGCTGGGTTCATGGCTAAAGTTGAAGCTTGAAATAAAAACGGTACAACTAACGAGGACAAGGTATAAATTATATTGCAATGGTGTCACAATATTAATTTGCTTTAAAGTTTCAAGACTCTAATTATTTTATTTAAAAAAAAAAACTTTAGTTGAAAGAGGCAAAGGAACTATATAAAGCTACACCAAATCCAACATCCAGCAAATACATGGCTTTTGCTTATGAACATTGTTGGGTTATGTTGAAGAACCAACCAAAGTGGAGTATGCCTAAGGAAAGATCAAAAAGGCTCCCTCAAACTCCAAGTTCAATCGATTAAGTTGATAGTAATGATGATGACACAGTGGTACTAGAGAGACCAATTGGTAGAAAAGTCGAAAAGGCTAAGCGAAAGAGGACAGATGGTGATAAGGGTTTCGATGATTATTTAGCGAAAACATTGTAGTATATTCAAGCATCACATGAACAAGACCAAGAGGCTTTTCGTATCAAAGCAGAAAAGCTTCGTCTTAAAACTATTAGGGAGGAGGGAAGAATAATAACCATGGATACAAGTGGCATGAATGACAAAGAAAGACTTTATTTTGAAAATCTCAAGGATCAAATCCTTGCAAGACAAGTTGGAGTTGACCCAAGGAACATGTAGATGTCTTGTTGTAACCTTATTTTGGTAGTAAATTATTTTAGGGTTGGGTTTGGCATATGTAGATGCCATTTTGTAAGTAACCTTATTTTGGTAGTGACTTATTTTAAGCGTAGGTTTGGAACATGTAGGTGATGTATTGTTCCAACTTGATCAATTGGCGATAGATTGTGCCACTTATGTAATCACATCATTTTTGTTTATATGAAAAACTTATGTATTTTCTATGTTTGATATCATATCTTCTACCAATTTGTTGTTCCAACTTTAAGTTTGTTTTCAGTTTTATACTTACATTTAATTTTTCTAATAGTTATTTGCCTGCTGGTATCTGTTTTAAGTCTGTTTAATCTTGTTTTAAGGGTGTTTCTTTGGCTGTTTATGATAGTTAAGTTTGCTAGCTGTTTATGTGGCTGTTTTATTGCTGTTTGTGTGGCTGTTTGGTGAGATTTAGTAGCCTAGGAAACATTACACAGTGAATTTAGGAATGATTAAAAAATTTATTTGAAACATGTTGGGGGTGATGAAAATATTGTGCAAGTATTTGTTTTTCTACAGCCCCTGCAACCATTATATCCATATTTACATATTCAAATTTCTTGCATGAATCATATTTGATATTTCTATCTATCTATCTATGTAACTTCGCATCTGTATTTACAAAATTAGATGTCATCTTTCATCCATCAAAAATTGTAATCAGCATTTTAATTTTGTTTGCAAAGACAACCCAAACTAGCTTATTTGAAAAAGTGCCCATTTGAGCTTCTCTAAACTTTGTCCTGCATCACAAAAAATTAATATTATATCCGAGTTCACAAGCAGATTTCCATTGTTTTCCATCATTCCTATGGTCATCATTCGAGAGATCAAAATACATGCACATTTGAAGAATTTCCAGCCATCCATATAAATCTATTTTGAGCTAAATTTGTATATTATTCACTCATACATCTTTATGATTCAGTGTCACCAAAAATATGACACAACGACACTTAAAATTCTGAGTATTTTAAAACATCAATTGTTGACTGCAATTTAAATAATATGAAACTAGTGATTGATCCGGAGGCCTAAAAAGGAATTGCAAAATAGAGTTCAATATCTTTCACCATTATCTTTTTCAGTTTCCAAGGATTTGAATGTGATTAAAATAAGGTTACTCTTTCATTTAATTACTAATTGAAAAGGCAGCCTTCAACCTTTCACAAAGATGTGGCAGCATCTTGATGCCAAATCTGGGTTGATTGATCCACACAGGACTCCAAATCATTTAGTGCATCGGGTTTGTTCTGTTGCTTAGTTGTCTCATACTTATCTTGGCAAACCATCAGCGATCTATTCAATTTTTCCTGCATCCAATAAAATAATATTTGAATAATCTTTATTAGTATTGAGAAATTTCTTCAAGAATGGCCAGGAAAAGAAAAATATTTTGTAAACTTAAATACATATAATGACTTAGCGGGCATGCTCATGCCCACACACAAAAACACATACTTATACTCATACATAAAAACTTGACTTAATAAGTTCTAATGATGTCGTAAAATCACCAGTGAGCTACACGATCCACGCTCGCTGAAACTAACAACCTGCAAGAAGAAAGAAGTGATCTCGCCGAGGGCACCGGTGTGGTGTTGGCCAAATACCCTCCGACGGTCAAGTTAGAATTGTTCTCAACTCTAGAGTGCTAGAGATGGTAAATTATGCGTACCTTAATTTGTGAGGGTATTGGGGCTTTTATAGTAGTAGGAGGTTGGCCTCTCTTCCTTGACCTAGAAGTCTTTTCCTTATAGGACTCTATTTGAGCAATCCCAAACGTGATGGGCAAACATTTCATTGTAAAGTGGGTTTTTCATTAAACGCGTATCTTCTAGAATTACCCTTGCACTAGTATTATGATCTCCTTTAGGATTCTTTCGGATTTCAAACGCACGCCACAAGTATTTTAAGTTATGCCAGGCCCTGGGCTCTCCCTAATTGTCGGCCCATGGGCTCGAATCCGTCAGGCCCAACGTCATGCTATTTTTTACCCCTTCAAGTTCAAAAGGGAAAATTAGCAAGGCACACAAATGTTTACAATATATTTTAGAACATTCCCAAGAAGAAACACCAAATAGCTTAATTATTGTTTGTCTCACACTCGCTTGTAGAATATCTTAAAATGTCTTGGGACAAACTGAATTCTATCCAACAATTTTTTTTGATAAATAAATTCTATCCAACTATTAACAACTTTCTTTCCATTTCCATGCTCATAGTATTCTTGAACAGTAGTTTCAATTTTGAGATTAATATCAACAACTCTAGAAGGTAGATGTGATTACATCTTTGTTGTAAAAGGAACCATTAGGCAAGCAAACTAAGACCTCTTATCAATTAACATTCCCTGAAATAGATTCCAAGGGTGCGAGACCATTAATACTGCCAAGTTTAAATATGGTGCAACCACTCAATGTCAGGAATTTGCAATGGAGGTAGTGCCTATCCATTGTCACCTGGAGGTAGTACCTATCCATTGCAATTAAGTGGTTCACATAGGTGTCCCTTCCTTCATCCAAAATAAGTGATTATGCTGATTTTCTAATATAACTGTTGTAGCTTTTATGGTTAAGTATAATGACCAATTTGCTTGTTAATTTTAAACAAAGGTTAATAAGAAATAGATAGATAGAAAATTTGTTCTGCTTGAGTAAATTCAAGCGTATGGAACACTAAGATTGTCCACAAAAAGGTGAACAAGAAGTTACTCGTGGCTGTTTAGGTGGCTATCCACAAAAAGGTAAATTCAAGTGTTTAATGTGGTGTTTTTTATGTCCATTTTGGTGTGTGAGAATTTGTCAAAATCTGTTATGGGGCTGTTTTAAGTATGTTTTAAGCTATTTAAGTGTGTGTAATTTTTCTTGAAGTTTGTCTATGTGGCTGTTTTTTATGTCTGTTTGATGTGTGAGAATTAGTCAAAATCTGTTATGGGGCTGTTTTAAGTATGTTTTAAGCTATTTAAGTGAGATAATTTCCTGTTCAATAATAATGATAAATTCCTAACTTTGTTGTCTTCAAGGTTGTCTCTATGGGTCGCTCTCTTTTTAAAAAGTTGCTTTTTGACGACTCAGACGAGGATGAAATAATGAGGTGAGTTCTTAAGGGTTCAACTAAACAACGTAAACGTCGTCGGTGTATCGAACTTGATCGTTTGGCAGGTCATAAAAGACTTTATCTTGACTACTTTTCCGACACACCAGTGTATCCTCCTAATTTATTTCGGAGGAGATTTCGGATGAGTCGGAATCTTTTTCTCCGTATTTAGCATGAGGTAGAGGCATATGAATCTTACTTTATCCAAAAAAGAGATAATGCCCAAAAATGAGGTTTATCTTCTCTTCAAAAGATAACAGTTGCACTTAGGATGCTTGCGTATGGAGTTCTGATTGATTTTATGGATGAGTATGTGTGGATTGGAGAATCCCTTTGCAATGAAAAAAGTCTGAAAAAAATTTGTTAAAGTAGTGGTTGATATTTTCTCCAAGGAATACTTGAGGTCCCCAAACAACGAAGACATTGCTAGACTTTTAGCCAATGGGGAAAGACGTGGATTTCCGGGGATGCTAGAGAGCATTGATTGCATGCATTGGATATGGAAAAATTGTCCGGTTGCATGGAAAGGTCAGTACTCTGGTCACATTTGTGAGCCAACCATTGTTTTGGAAGCAGTAGCATCATTTGATCTTTGGATATGACATGCATTTTTTGGGTTACTTGGATCAAATAATGACATTAATGTATTAGAACGGTCTCCTATATTTTTCGAGCTCGAACAAGGACGTGCTCCTACGATTAATTACTCAATCAATGGTCATGAGTATACAATGGGATACTACCTTGCCGATGGCATATATCCAAAGTGGTCAACATTCGTTAAAACAATTCCATCTCCACAAGGACACAAAAACAAATTATTTGCAAAAGCCCAAGAGGCGAATAGGAAGGATGTAGAGCGTGCATTTGGAGTGCTTCAAGCAAGATTTGTAATTGTGTGTGGACCTGCAAGATTTTTCCATAGTGAAACGCTTCAAGACATCATGAAAGCGTGTAATTCTTCATAACATGATCATTGAGGATGAACGAGATGTAAATGAAGCGGTGGAATTAGATTATGAGCAAATTAATGACAATCCTACTATACAACTATCACGGGAGAACACAAATACATTTACGGAGTTCATTGAAACCCATCAATGTATTCGAGACCATAAAAATCATTTTCAACTCCAATCAGACCTCATTGAGCATTTATGGCAATTACAAGGGGAGTTGTAGGAATTTAGTAAGTGTGTGAGTTATGCGTGTGGTGTTTTATTGTAATTTGATATATGTACGAATCTTCTAAAGACAACATTGATAGTTATGTATGTGGATTGCATCTATATATATGTATGTGGATTTTTGGCAGGTTGCATGTATATATATGTATGTGGATTTAGGTTGAGTATATTGATATTAGGCGGGTTGCATATATATATATATATATATATGTATGTGGATTTTTTAAGTTGGCAGGTTGAGTACATTGATATTTGGCGGGTTGCATATATATATATATATATGTATGTATGTATGTATGTATGTGGATTTTTAAAATTAGCAAGTTTGAGTAAATTGATATTTGGCAAGTTCTTTCTATAAAGAAAAATTGGCGGGTTCTATATGTGTGTGTGTGGATCATTAAAGTTGGCGGGTTGAATTTGACAGGTTCTATATGTGTGTGTGTGGATCAGAAAAATTGGCAGGTTCTATATGTATGTGTATGTATTTGGCAGGTTGTTTGGAATAGTTGTTGAATTTGACAAAAAAAAAAGTTTGTTGGAAAGAAATGATAAAGGCCAGGTAAAGATATTTGACAGGTTCTTTAAAAAAAAAAAAAAAAATTGGTAGGTTGTTTGGAATAGATGTTGAATTTGACCAAAAAAAAATAAAAAAAGTTTGCTGGAAAGAAATTATATAAAGGCCAAGAAAGAAATGTGACCGCTAGAATCAAAATCTCAGAATTATATTGTTGAAAAAAATTGGCTGTTGGAACTTGGAAAGCCGAGGAAAGAAATTGTGAGTTGGAAAGAAGTGTGACCGTAGGAAACTTGGAATCACGCCAAAATCTGAAAAAAAAAGTTGTGATTGAAAGAAATAATAAAGAAAGTTTAAAAAAAATAATATTTTAATAAAAATAGAAGTTTGGGATATGGAGGTATTGTAAAATAGTATGGTATAAATGATAAAGTGATTTTTAGAATTGTAAAATAGAGTAGCATTGCAATTTTCCAATGCTAATGCTCTAATACACTTCACCATGTTCATTACATCAACATCATTCTCCAAAGGTTTTAAACCACCAGCAAATGGCATAGTAGGCACTCTATACATAAATACATCATTTTCACCATATCCAAAAATTTTGGCCTTATTCCATATCTCAGCAAGTGACATTTCATTAGAATTATTATCTTCATATATTTTTATCTCCCCTCCTTCATATCTGTATGGATTATTCCTAATCTTCCGCGCGGGCGCCTTGACTCCCAACTCATCCGGAGAATGAATGGGGCCCCTGTGTTGATGATCTATTAGTTGATTCAAGATCCGGGTGATTCACCCCATTAACTAGTGTCGCAATTGGTCGGGAATCCGAAATGACGGCACAACACAAGCCACCATACCTCTGGAGCCTCCGCTTTGCCGCAGATCCACTCTGGTTTCGTCCCGAACCTCTCCTTGACCCATCCTCTTTGATTCTAATTGTGGGGCATTCAATGCACTTGATGTAGACCAGAAAGAAGAGGCTTCCCGTGGGGTGGGGAGTAGCCGCCTCTTCACTCTCCTTCACCGATTCGGATACCGAATCATATCTCTTGGAGAGAGGTGCGAAGCTCTCTCTTTGACTCAGGAGGGCGTTCCACCACTTCAATCGAGCGGACGCGGTTCCCTCGTCGTGAAAGAAGTAATGAAGAAAGGGAAGCCTCGGGTCAAACCGCGTTTGTTGTTGCCTGTATAGCTTTTTAGAGCAAAGATCTAGCAACGCATTCTAGGCACTGAGATCATTGGTATTGGATGCATCGTTAGGTTGTGCCGAGTAAAATGCGCCGCTTTTTTCCGTTGCGTAAAAGAGATCCCTTCCCCCGCTTTCAAAAATGATGAATATGAAGTCCGTGGGGCTGCAGGTACTATGGATCCTCTCGACTCCCAATCGGGTTGCCTTCCCAGGTCTCGCCGGTCTTGCTCGTAGGTCGTGATGTGCCTCGAGATGGCCGTCTCTGTCCCCCCCTGTCGGGGGAATCCGCTCCCGGGTCGTCGCTCTACTGCGTCTGGCCCATCCTCTAGGCACCTTTGGAAGGCGGGGAGTGTGACAACGTACACGCTTCCCTCCATAGGGCCTTCTCATTAGTTGTAGGGTTTGGTGGCCCGAAATTGACTTGGCTTCGCCAAAAGGCCTCATCTCATTGAAGCCCGGCTCGCGAGGCGTCCCTCTCATGATAGGGTTCCAAACCTCGCCTCGCTCTTGTGACATGCTATGTTTCCCCTCTTCATTCCCAAGTAAAGGGTGAGTCTCATGCGTCGTTTGTGGATCGCGGTCTCACACATTAATCCCTACAGTGCCCGTAGTAGGCCGGCCGCCCTACCTAAACCAATCATCATATCGGTCCCTAGGCCCCATTCTTTGGAAAGGCTTGGCTTCAAAACCGTACGTGGAGCTTCCGCCTCATACGACTCCTCTAGGGATGGGGTAGGCCCAGCCCAGGCTTGTGCGGTTTTAAGGTTGTTGTACAAGACCTCATTAAAAAAAGAATGAAAAAAACGATGTTTCTAGCTTCGGTCTTTGACATAAAGAAATAACTAGATCATCTTCTGGAATCGTATAACTCATCCCCGATCGAGAATTCCTCGTAAGGTTGCGTAGACTTCCCCATTTCTTCCTTCTTCAAATAACGAAATTGTTACTTGATGAAGGGCGGTTGGGTTATCGATCGAGGACGATATGAGTTTGGTGATCACTTGATCAGCGCTCCTCCGCCACCAGCTACTAGCCTTATCACAAAATGAAGAGGGAGCGCCCACTAAGTAGACCACATTAAAAAAAAAATAAGAAACACCGCCCGAAGAATCTCGATAGTAGTTCCATGAACAATCCTTTGCGGGATTGGATTTTTTTGATATTTGACAAAAAAGAAAATCCAATACCGCCCTACCCCATTATAAGACGGATGAGCTCCACTTTGTATGGTCAAAGTAGAAGTCGTTAACCTGGTGGGTTAACGAGATCCCGCAATATTTCCGACGCATGGGAGATGCTCCCCGAGCATCGATAACCTCCGCAGCGAGTTCGGGCATCGTCGGCTCTGTGGAGCTTGAAATCCCCACATGCTGCGAGAAGGTTAGAAAGGGTCTCTCCGGCACTCTCATGAATAGAGTCGAGATCTCCGTCCGGTAGGAGTAGGAGTCCGGTGCCTGGTTCAAGCTCTCATTCATCGACTACAGGCGATCCCGAAACCGATCGCTGCCGGGAAGCAATCCCCAAAGACTCGACAATCGGGGACTCAGAGAGGGTCTCGGGAGCATGATGGTGAGATGCCTGGTCCCCCTTTGGAGGAGGTGGCGCATCCAAAATGGGTTGGTTAGAGTTGTTACTCGCCGAGCTTTCCGCAGGGGGAACAACCCTACCTCCACGTTCTTATTAGCGGCACCACCACCATCGAGTTCAGCCGCAGGAGGTTGGGGCTGCGCGGAACAGGTGGTAGTGGCGCTTGGTTTACTCCCGAGCTTGATGCACCGGAAGCTCCCGACGCCACCATCATGTTAGCGAGTCATCTCAATATCAAACAAACCCCAATGCCCGCCAAAAGGATACCTCCTGTAAACCCGACCCTTTGTAAAAAAAGGAGAGCCCCTTTGCAAGGATTAGGGATTCCATTTTAATGAAAAGGAGGTTAAAATCCAAACCCATGATGAGACAAACAAAAAAAAAAAGATCGGAATCAAGGTGACAGAGATTCGAACCTATAGCCCCTCTGTACCCAAAAGAGATGCGGCCGACAGATGCGCTACACCTCGTCTCAGGCCCCGGAGCATATAGATCCACCCGATCGATGAACACTTGCACCGAACTCGCCCATCCTTAGCCTAGTCTATATCTACACTTGACGTAACTCCGTACCAACGCCTTACTACTACTTAATTAATTCATTAACGGCTAAGTGATTTTATAACCCGAGCTTTCCTTAACCAGGTGACCTTATTTTGTAACCTTAACGTACTTTCTTTCTTACTTTAGCATAGGCCTTCGCTACTTCAAACAGGCGCTCCGCCCCTATTTTTTTTTAATTAGAAAGAGCGAGGCCTTACTTATTCTCTGTCTGGGGGTGAAAGACAAAGAAAGGGGGCGTGGTTGGTGTGTCACCTGGGTCGGTGGAACCCGCAGGAAGGGGGACGACCACGAATTCACATTAGAAATCACCAACATGAACACAAACGAAATCTTGAATTGCGTATAGAAACAAAACGAACCACTTCTATTCTCGAGCCGAGGTATATGAAGAATGGCTTTTTGGTCCCTTTCGTCCAGTGGTTAGGACATCGTCTTTTCATGTCGAAGACACGGGTTCGATTCCCGTAAGGGATAGGTACTCATTCCCGGCCGCTTCGAGTTAGTGTTCATTCTTTGAGTGATCGCTCGCTATCTAGCCTGGAAAAGGTGGTCCGAAGCTTCTCTCTCCCGGCAAGCAAGACGGGATCACCACTTCTCTCGTAATGGACTTCCTCCAATTCTTCCTTAGCCTTAGATGCCCTTTCATAGAATAGATTCTCGAACCTCCGATGCAGACAGAATCCCCATGCATGCGTTCTTTCTCTCCTCCCCTCAACCATACATCTCTTTTTTTTTTGCTTTTGGCCGTTTTTGTTATGCATTGAACCCCACCTTAGGTCTTGAGTGGTGCCCCCCTAATACCTAAAAAAGTTCCGTCTATGGAGCCTAAAGCTTAACCCATGGCATGGCGAAGAAGATAAGTTGGCCTAGTCTCTCGCCTTGACCTTCGCCTTCTTGGTGGCCAAGTTGAAGCGTTCAACGGTTCTTCGGCCTACCACCTTTCTTTTTCAAGGTTGAGCTTGTTCAATTGAAGCTAATGCTATGCTGCCCTTCCCTTGTTCAAGATAAAGCGAGGACTTTCTTTTAGCTACCGGGAAGAGATGAAAGATTCATAGTCTCGAAGACCCCCTCTCTCGACTCGGTCACATGCAATCAGGCTTTCAACCTGGCCAACTCTCCTTCGTGTGCACACTGACAAAAAAGGTATGGTCTTTCCGAGAATAAGAGCATATCCGCCTGGAAGACCTTCTGGAAAGTCTAGTAAAGGGTGATTGTGAAGTCAAAGTCATCCATCCCTACAACAAGAGCAAGGAATTTAACATTAAGAATAGACATAGCAAAGGGATGGATTATTTTTTAAAAGTTACTCTACAATTTCAATATAAATTAAACAATAAAATAAAGAATCATCATTTGAGCTGTAAAGTTATTTTTTATGTATGCAGGCCATTTTGTTGGATACTTTAAGGGATAAGAATTGATCCAAATTAAATTTTGCGTCCTAAGTCCTAATATTCACAACTAGTAATACTTAGACAAAACCAAATTAGATTTGCCAAGTTATACAGGTATTACTCGATCAAAACCAACATGTAATATTTTTTTATTAAATTTAACAAGTACAAATTTGCCTCACGTGCACAATACATTTATACTCAACACAAAACCTGTGTTAACATTCACAACTAGTAACATTGGGATAATTATACACAGATAACACATTTACACAATAAAATTGATTTTGTCAAATAGAAAGTAAAACAAAAGAGAAGAAAAGTAAGAAGTTGAGAGAGAAAAAAGAGAGTTTAGAATGGCAAGCATGTATCAATAGGTTGATCTCCTTTCTCCCTCAATAGCCCCGCTTTCCATAAAAGGCAAAAGATCTGTATTTCGGCATGGACCATTTAGGCCTGTTCTCTCAAGCAATTAATTTCTTCTCGAGATTATTCGTGTTGAGGGAACGGTTTTTCCTTTCTTGATTTCAACCCCGTGTATTACTTGACGTGGCGGACTAACGCTTTGATTTTGCTAACTCTTTTTTTTATCCTTCACTTAGCTTATTCTGTATACAAAGAGCCTTTTGTTACTCACCTTTATTTATTGTGGCTAAAAGTAGTGATTGTATTTCTTATATCATCTTTATTATATCCGCTTGCCATAACTTACTCACAGCGGTTCTGCCTGCCATGGGTATGTGATTAAACTCTGGCGAACGGGGCATAGTTTGTCCACAAGCCGGACCAAAGTGAGTTACAATTGGACCGGTTTTGACTTCCTTACTCAGAACATTTGGGCCAAATATCGCAGGAGGCAGCCCAACACCGCAAAAAAGGCTCACTACAGACTTTATGTAAGATAGATTCGTGCCTTCTAGGAGAAGGACTTTAGTAATAGAAGTTCATGACTTCCACGAGAAGAAATTTTAGTATAAGTGCTTGATATCTCTTGAGAAGTGTGGAGATAGTAAAATATATAGATGTTTTGTAGGATGTAGTATTTGTAATATGTATGATATATGGAAGTTTGAGAGATATGGAGGTTAAAGATAGTAAAAATATGAGATTATAACTACTGGAGAAGTTGTAGAGATTGTTTTCCAAGAGGAAAGATTTTGTAAGAGAAGAGTATGGAGATGTGTTTAGATATTTGGAGATAGGAGTAGTAAGATAGATGTATTTTCTAAATATGGAGAGTGAGTGAATGAGTATAAGAGGGGTAATGGTGTTGTAGTGTGTTTAGCAAAGCTATTGAGATTTTCTGCTGGAGGATGTTTGAGGGCTTATAAAGGGCATTTATGAGCTAAGGGGTCAAGAGTTTGGTTCCTAATTTGGAAACTAAAAACTCAGAATTTCATTAAGAGCTTAAGAAGATTATTAGAGGGAGAGAGGAGTTTATGAGAGAGTTCTTCTCTATTTGTGTCCCCTTGAGGTGTTGATGAAGGGTTCTATTTATAGTTGAGTTTAAGGGAGTATTTTAGAAAAGAATATGAGCCAAAATCTGTCTCAATTAGCAATAAATTTTCAGTGAATCCATCTTAAGATTTAGCCAAAAATGGTATGTTTAGCTTTAAGATATTCTTACTATTTTGGGTAAGAGCTGCTAGGGAAAGAGCAGAAAAAAAGGAAAGTAGCAGCAGAAAAGAAAAGTATTTTGGTAAGAAAAAGATAATTTCTTTAGTTGGTTTTGGTTTTAACCAAATGTGGAAAATCAACAATGCTAAGGCTACTGGGTCATTTGTTACATCTATTCTGAAAAGTTGTCCCAACTATCGGGAAAAGTTGTGACAGCTATCATGAGACAGTTGTCATAGTTGTAATAAGACAGTTGTTGCTTGGGGGCGAAGCGGATGATGTCGGATGTCAAATGGTGAACATACTGCTGGAGTTATGTTGGAAATGTTTCATTTTTTGGGTGTTTCTATTTTTGGTCCAAGGTTCTATTACAACACGTTTTTAGTAAGTAATAGAATGATTGGTTGAAAGTTAATGAAGTTTTAGAGATTTAGTCAAGGTTTCATTGTGTTGTGACTTAATCTTGGTGAGCAAGAAGAGCATTTAATGCTTTGGTCTGACAACTGGCAGAGAAATATTAGGTTTGATTGTGGCACAAAGCAAATTTGGATATTAGAGATATCATGAATATTATATGCATATGGAGATCAAGGATAGCCAATCAGATTAGACCATGTGTTTGAGTTGAATTTTAGCTGAAAGTAGTAATGTAGTTTATGTAGAATAATATAATGAAAATTTTAAATTTGTATAGGAATATTTGGAGGTTGAATGAATAGCTATTTGTTCAGCATTTAGATGGCTGGAGATATTGAGTATTTGTCATATGATGAATATTAAGTTTTAGAAAAAGAGTAATGGAGAATTTTATCATTTTAAGTGCTATGTGATAAGAGATGCTTACCATATGTTACCTACTACACACGGACTCGTCAGAGTTCAGGGAGTTGGAGAAGACATGCCAAGTAACATGTTTTTTTTATTAACTTTAAACCACTGGAGCTTTACTAAACATACCTCTTGGCCCTCCAAACCACGAATTCCAAAGTTTCCCCAAAGAGACTCATGAGCTTGGATCATAAGCCGAAGATGAGATGACATACCTTGGGTTTTATTGTGATTTTGTGTGAATATGGGCTTTTGTTGGAGAAGCCTCTTGCCATGAATATGAGAGAGGTAATATGGGCCATGAGTTTCGATTTATTGTTTGAACCCAATCCATATGTTGATGTTGATGATGTCATGGGTTATGATCCAAATTGATGAAGAGGAAATGTGGACCATGAATCCGCCTTTTGAAGTAATGATCTCATGGGTCATGTGAGCCCAATCCATGAGATATAAGCTTATTTTGGGTTTTAAATAGATTTATCCAAAAAATCAATAATATGTTGATATGGTATGGGTTGCCAATGATGTAGTGCCATGTGAGGCGAAAAAAAAGTCCTCAAAAATGGGTATTTAAGCTTGTGGTGGTGTGATGGAGTTAATGTTGAGGCTAAGGCTTTTATGGGTAAAAAGTTGTTTGTGACTGATTAGGAAACATTTATGGGCTGTGAATATGTAGAAAAAGAAAAAGAATGTCTAAGGCTAAGACCTTGTTTAGGGGGAGAGAATGAAATGGAAAGGAATGAAAAGAATAATTTTAAAATATTCTTTCTTTCCCTTATTTGAGAGTTTTAATGGAAGGAATAGAAAGTTCATTCCCTTATTTGGGAGTTTGAGTGAGAGGGAATGGAATGGGTAGTAGGAAATACTCATTCCTCTCTATTTCCTTAAAACCTCAAATTTTCATTCTCCCCGAAATTAGGAGAAATGGGAGGGAATGAAATTAGATTTAATGAATTTTTTACTAAAACTCCCAAAATACCCCTATATATTTAACCATTTATTTTAAAATAAGGGTCTAATAGTAATATTGTCATAAAATGATTTAATTCCATTCATTCCATGTTATTCCAAACAATATTACTTACATTCTATTCATTTTTATTAATTTTCATACCTTTATTTTAAAACATCAAATCAAGATTACTTAATTTCATTCCATTTCATTCATTTCCCTTACTTAAATACATTCTATTCCATTCAATTCCCTTCCCTTCTCTTATGATCATTCAATTCAATTCCATTTCATTTTCTTATTGAATGTTCAAATAGTGTGTAAAACACCTATAAACGTTTATACCCCAATTTACAAATTATTAACACAAGCTTATAATAAAAAAATATATGTGCGGAATATGAAAATAAGTTAAAACAGAATTGGTAAAACAATCTAAACCAAAATTAATCAAAACCACAGCAGTAATTAAAAGACAAAGATTAAGGGAAGAAAGATGCAAACACAAAGACAACACAACGACGTGTTATCGAAAAAGAAATCGAAGTCCTCGGCGAAAAACCTCTCCGTCGCCCTCCAAGTGGTCAATAATCCACTAGAGAATAAAGTTGGGATACATGAATAACTGAAAACCCTCCAAGCCTAATCTACCCAGTGCACCTAAGCCCTCCAAGCTTCTTGCTCCAATAGGGTTACGCCGAATCTTGTCTTCTCTAGCTTACTGGATCCCGCAATAGCTCATTGCACCAACTAAAATGAAATGGTCCCTTCTGAATTGCTTCCCAAGCACCAAATAACCTCTTCATAGATATGAGTATGGTGAGATAAGGATTTGGTTAATGTACCTCTCAAAGATGTAACAATAAAAATGGTGAGAGTATAGGAATTTGGAGAATCAAAGGATGAAGATTGTGGATGAGTCAATCTTATTTTTCTCTATGGTTTATCTCTTAAAATTCTCTCTAGAAAGCTTTCTACATTTCGTGGGTATAAGAGTATTTATAGTAAGGTGTGTATGGAATGCGAAGAGTTAGTTACAACCAAATAGGCATTTCTCGGTGACTCGAGCTCTGTGGATCGAACGAGTCGCGAGCTAATTGCCTTGCCAGACTGGAGGTTTTGTCCTGTAGTGCAACAAGCGGCGTGACACTTGACTCCTCCTCCTACATGCTTCACACGTGTGCCATTCTAGCGACTTGCCGGTCGCGAGATCCGATCGCGAGGCTCTTCTTGATTGCACACTTTTGAGTTTTTCTTCACACTCTCTCACACACTACCCTTACATGATTCCCACCTAAATATAGAGTTTTTACATGTTGAATTACAAGCAAATTTGGTACGGAATAAAGCCAACAAAATGATTGAATAAATTCAACTTTACACTTATGAACTCTCAAACGAAGCCTAAGTGAGTGTGGGCTAAAGGGAATGATATATAAGCTTGGGGAAAGTTGAACCACAAACAAAGTGACAAGAAAGTCAGAAATTTTAGAGGGGTTTGATGTGTCTATTTTAAGGTGCTGGATTTTTTGAGAATATGGAATGTGATGTTTATGGGTAAGTCCATATGAGCATTTATGGACTAAAGACTAGTTTCTAAACTAAGAGACTGACTTATGGGCTGAAAATAACATGATGGGTGAAGAATTTCATGATAAGATTTGTTATCCTTCATGAGTTGATGGTATTTCCCTTTTATAGTAAAACTTACTGGATTGATTAGCAAAAGTCCAAAAACATAGGACTGCTAGGGGTAGGACAACAGACTTAATTATCCTAGGATTTGGCTTAAAATGGGATATTTGCTTTTGGGGTTGTTTTGCTTCTTTGGGCAATGTCACACACGGGTAAAAATCAGCATAATTTTGCATTAAATGCTAAGAATTCCGAGATTGTGTTCAGCCAATGAGATTAAGGCAGGTATTAAGGAGGAATCCCAGTCTTGCAACCGAGATTTGGACCCTAGGAAGTAGTATTCAATACCCTAAGCCAAGTGTCAAAGTTTAAGTCCACTTGAGAGGGTTCTCACTGAGATCTCTTTATGCCCTCCAAACCACATATTTTCAAATTTTCCCCTTTAGGATTCATGGGCTTGGTTTACAAACCAATTACATACATTTTTAATAATAAAATAAACTATTTGGTTGAGGATTTCATGAGCTTGGAGGTCTTAGTTATGGCTTCCTTGAGTTGTGACCAAAACTTAGGGAAGAAGGGTATTTATTGCCCATTAGCCTTTTAGGTGTCAGCTTCCGGTATTGTTCATGTCAGAGTTGGCAATGGGACAGTGTGACTCTTAATTTGGTTTGGGAGCTTGGTTGCTTCTTAAGGTGACCTTGATGCGTAGACTCGAATGGAGTTCTCTAGCGGGGTCGGTTTGCACACATGAGCTGTTTTGGCTGAGATTTCATGTTGGGCTTGGCCATGAGAGCTGAGTATTTTGGTGGGCCTTTGACTTGGTGGTTCTCTCCACTTGTGCCTATCCTTTTGCTTTCTCATTGTGAGTCCTACAAAATAGATAAAGCTACCATATATTGCCATAGATTTTTATTCCACATGGGCTTTAGTTGTTAATAGAAATAAAATGAATCCATGAGCTTTAATAAATATTTATGATAAGTTTTTGGTATTAATTTTCATGAGCTTTAAATAACAACTTGTATAGTTTCTCATAATTTTTGCTACAGATTATTTTTGTAAATAATATTTTCTTTGGGCTTTTAAATAATGACCTCCAATATTTCTTGAGAATAATATTTACCATGGGTTTTAAATAGGGGCAATATCCATGGGTTTCAAATATGGTGACAACCACTATAGTGGAATAATGTGATATTCTCGTGTTTTTTTTTATCATAATATGCTTGCAAGGTGAGTAATTGTCATGAGTTTTGGAAATAAATATTATGAATGTTGTGATGTAAGATAGATAGTGATCATGAGTTTATAATATGATATGAAATAAAAAAATGTCATGGGTCTAAGATAAATAATCATAACTTTCCATGGGCTTTTATAAGATGATTGCCATGGGTCTTGAGAATAGATAATTCATAAATTCCATAAGCTTATAATATTATAGTAATAGGTTTAAGAATCTAAAGTATTGTTCATTATTGGACTTTTAAGTGAAATAATTATGATATAGTATTTTGCCAAGTATTAATAATATTGGGCTTTTGATAAAATAGTGCCAAGTAGTTAGTTTGGACTTTTAATAGTGCCAACGTAAGTTGGGTTTTTGATATTGCCAATAAGAATTAGGTTTTGATATTGCCAGCGAGAACTGGGCTTTGATATTGCCAATGAAGATTAAGCTTTGATGTTGCCAATGAAAATTGAGTTTTAAATATTGCCGGCGAGAACTGGGCTTTGATATTGCCAATGTAAATTGAGTTTTGGATAAATAAATTGTCATGGGTTTAAACCATGAGCTTTGATTATGGATTTGAATTTCTTTGATAAAATTGTTTTACCATGGACTTGAATCATGGGCTTTTCAAATATTGCCAAATATAAGTATTATTGGGCTTTAAATATAATAGGATGTGTGTATTGGGCTCATAGGGCTAGTTTTGGGCTTAGCTAAATAATAATAATAAAATTAGATAAAATATGAGTTTTTTGGGGTTTTTGTGATAGTTTATATCATGACCCAATTTTAATAATGAGATATGAAATATTTGTGAATAACATAACAATAGAGCAAAAAATATTTGGGAAAACCCAATAACTTATTAGTGGTATTTGAAAATAAATAGGCGGTACTTAAATAAAATTAGGTGTGAAAAAAATGGTACCCTAACATTCGTTAAACCCTTTTTTTCCCGAGGAAAAGTAGACCAATCGAAAAGCGACCTTTCTCTTAAGTCAAGGACACCCTTTATTCACATTTTTCCCCAGGAACACGTCGAAGAAAATGCAAAGCCCAATGTAATGATCACCTCTGCATTAATGAGCTCTCCTTACCAATGTTAGTTATATTAAATGCTGAATGACTAGCTTGAACAATAGAAACACCCCCTAAAGTCCTTCTTCATGATCAATAAATAACAGGATAAGGGGCTGATGTGACAAGTTTCCCCCTAAATCCAACTAAGAGCTAGACAATTTGGAAGAGGAAGGGAGATGACTATAGAAGGAGGAGGACAGCAATAGAAAGGGGGATCCAGAAAAAAGACCTAAGGAAGAACAAGAGTGAGAAAGTTAGGAATTCTTTGTACCTTGGGAATACACTTTTTCATATATAAATATTTGATTCAGTTGCTTTTTATCTTCAACTATCTTACTAATCTTCCCACTATGGATTTTTGTTTCCAATGTTTTAAAAATTAGTTGTGTTGATCAAGAACTTCCATCCAAATTCACTTTTTGGTGTTTTTGATGCCCACACTATCTAACTATTTAAGATATTAGCTTCTCATTTATTATTTTGACTATTTATTTTTTTCAACATATGACGTATGTTTTATAATAAATGTTTTATTTATTTATTTTTTTATCATTAAGCTAAAATATCAATATAGTTTTAGTGTGGGTAGGGTTTGAACAATTTTTTTTTTTTGAGAAACATCCGGGTTTAAATATGATATCTCTTATTCAACAACTTCTCATATATGATTCTCAAATTAAAAAAAAAAAAAAAAAAAAAAATCTCATATAGGTTAGAGAGTTTTAACTTATGGCGTCCACTCTTGATGATAGCTCTTTATCATCAGACTAAGACACCAATTGGTTTTTAAGATATGTTTGGTAGACAGTAATAAACACTGCAATGTAATAGTTATTCCTATGATTTAGCTATTCAGTAGTTTTGTCATGTTTTTATTACAAGGAATAGTCATTTCTTATGAATAGTTATTCTTTAAAATTAAGAATAACTATTCATTTCTAAAAGTGATGTTATAGTCATTCCTTAGTAAGTGTATTAATTACTACAATTAATATATTTCTAAATAAATAAACTTTCCATATGTATATAACAATTATGAAAATAAAAAATTATAAAAAATAACTAATCTCTTTTTCAAATTGAAAAAAATGTTATTTTTTAGGAAATATAATTATATGAGTAAAATATTTCCTAAAATATATCTTTAGTTTGATTTAAAATACTTTTATTTCATTATTTTCAAGGTTCTATTATTGTGTTGTTACCAAACAAAAAAATAGTAATAAGCATTATATTACAACATTTTGTATTCATTGTAATATCTATTTTTATTCCTATGTAATTACCATTACAGTTTACTAAACATCCACTTAGTGTAGGTAGGGATTGAACCCGGATCTTTTATTTAATTATTAGAGATTTTACCGGTGGAGCTAACTAGAACCTACAAATCTCATATAGCTTATAGACAATTAAATTGCAACAATTTTTTTTTCTCTGAATTAAATTGCAACAACTTTCGATTTAAACAAGCTGGCCAACTGATGATTTTTTTTTTTCTTATTACACATGAACCGTAAATTAAATACAGCCCATCTAAAACATCTTGTGGACTAAAATAGACTATTAAATGTAAAAACATAAACTTTAAAGCACTATTGATGGGCTACTAGGTGGCGTCTGAACCTGCATATCATAAAATTTTGATCCAGGGAGGACATAATAAAACACTGTGGCCTGTCAACTACCTTTAACCAAACATTGCAGTTTGCAAACACGTAATATAGTCCATTCATAACCACCCCTTGCAGATCATATGAATCAAAAGTTAAGGCAGGTGAGTATTGAACATTGTCTTAGTCAATCATTTTCTTTAAGAAAAAAATCTTACTCGAAAAAGATAACATTTTCTGTTTAATGTAATCCGCCAATTGGTTCAATTCATGTGTGTTTGACTTCGGTTTAAAAAGTCAGCTTATTTTACTATACAGTTTATTTTTGCTACTATTCATGGTCCCACTGTATTTTTTGGTACTATTTATGAGTTTTATTGTATTATTTCAGCTAATTTTTACTTTTATCTACCATATTTTCAGCAAAAAATTTCCAGTTTAAGTAAAGTAAGCAAATCTCAAACAGATCCTTCATATATTGTTAAGGGTATTTTATTGTTAGCTCAACCCATAAAATCTTTTTGCAGCTTTGCCTACACAAAAAAATTATTAGTATCTTGGCATAATTATAAAGAACAATAATCATGGGTGGGTTTTCATTAGTTCAACTGTTAAAATCTCTTGTCCTTGAATATGAGATCTATGGTCCGAACTTTGCGGTTCTACTTTCACAAAAATTCAATTGGTGCCTTGGTGCGATGATAAAGAATAATAATCATGGACGAGTTTCCATTAACTCAACTAGTAAAATGTCTTGTGATTGAATTTGAGATATAGGGCCCAAACTTTGCGACTTTGCCAACACCAAAAACTAATTGGTGTATGACCTAATGATAAAGAACAATAATCATGGGTAGGTTCCCGCTAGCTCCACCAGTAAAATCTCTTATTGTTGAATATGAGATTTAGTATCCAAATTCTGTGGCTCTACTTATACTAAAAACCAATTTGTGCCATGACATGATGATTAAGAACAAAAATCATAAGTAGGTTTCGGTTAGCTCAATTGGTAAAATATTTTATTGTTGAATATAAGATTTAGGGTTCAAACTCTGTAATTTTACTTACACTAAAAACCAATTAGAATCTTGGCATGATAATAAAGAACAACAATTATGGAATAGACCCATAAATCCAATCTTGGAACTCATAAGAGCATCTACAATAAGGGTGCTAGATTAACTAAAAACTAAAAAGTCAATTTAGCAACCAATACTGGGAAAACATGTTCTACAGCAAAGAAGGAAAATTTAAAAAAATTTGAGTTTGTGCTAGAGATAGCAGCTAACTATAGTTTAAGCTCAAAACAAAATCAATTGTTTATTCAAAGGAACACGCGTGATTGGGGTGGCTAATTTGTGTGGGGAAGTTTTATTTTATTTTAATAAGTTGTTTATATTTATTTTAATGGGATGAATGTAAAAATAAAACTTTTAATGTGGAGTATATTGTAAAATAAGTGGTTAATAGATAAAATGATTTTTTTTTTTTCCGGATAAAATGATTTTTTGAATTGCTTAAATTTTTTGAGAATTGAATCTGAATGCTAAAACCTAAGATTAAGGGCTCGTTTGATAATATTGTCCTAGTAATGTCGTTTGCATTTTTTAAAAATAGATGTGGGTGAAAAAATACGTATTTTATATTGTTTAAACAATAAAAATTATTGTTCAAAATTCATTATCAAACAGCCCTAAGCAATTGGCGCAATCAAGGGCCGGCCATGATGTGTAGTGACAAAAACAGGGATGTCGTGTCGTCCTCTTACCTTACCCACCAAATAAATTACTCCTACATTTATTAACAAAATTAAATCAAGGCCCCATTCTCGCCCCTATCGCCCCTATTTTTTTTTTTTTTATTTTTTTAAATTTAAATTTAAATTTGTTCAAAATTTTCAAATGTATAAATTATCCGCCTTGGCTTAAAAATGGTTTAATGACCTTTCTCACTCACTTCAGACACAAATTTCCCTCCCAAATTGCTGTTTGGTGAGACAGAAAAAAAATGAAAGAAAGTGAAGGAAAGCACAACAAAGAACGAAACCTACTAGCTCTCACCGGAGCCGCTGCTCTTCTCGCTCTCGCTGCCAACCTCGCTTTCTCAGCCTTCAACTCTCACAGGAAAAAGACAAAGAAAAAAGGTCCTCTCTTTTTCTCTTTTCTTTCACTCAAATTTTCCACCTAACCAAACACAAACTACACTAGTTTCTTTATACTGTTACTGTTTGATTCTCTAATTTAAAATTTTTTGTTTTGGTTCCAGATCTTCCGGGCTCGAATGTCCGTGTTAATATTTCGCCATCGGAGATTCTCCGATTGGCGGACCGAATCATCGCGAACTCTAAGGCGGTTCATGATAAAGTTGCTTCTGTTCCTCTTGACAAGGTATTCACAAACTCAAAGCTTGTTTTCCACATTTTGATTTGCGAAATTTCTCGTTTTTGAAGTTTTGACTGTAGTGCTGGTTTTGAAAAGTGTAGGTTTCGTATGTGAACGTTGTTTCTCCTCTGGCGGAATTAGAGGCGGAGCAATTTCCGCTTATACAGTCTTGCGTGTTTCCGAAGTTTGTTTCCACTTCAGATGAAGTGCGCAAAGCCAGTGCTGAAGCTGAGCGGAGACTAGATGCTCATGCTCTCATGTGCAGGTTTTGTTTGTTAATTTGTTTTGCTTTTTCATCGAATTGGTGCAATATGATAAGGCTTTTAAAGTTGTGTGACATTTCCATAATACCATATGTTATATATCATATGGGCTATGGGTGATTTAGCTCGAAAACCGAAAAAAGACTGCAGCTTGACATACTTAACTCATGCTGATTAGAAATGTGATTTTTAATTCTTTTTGATAACGTAGGAAATCTTTATAAAGAAGAGGCATTTGGACTTGCGTTTATCCGCTAGAATGTTAATGGGCAATTGACCCCACCCGCCAGAACCGTTTGATTGAGAAATGTGATATCAATGGAAGATTGTGAGAGAAAATACTAAACTTATGCTAAAATGAACTCTAGCAGTCTAGCTCAAGTAGTCCCACTTCCCCTCTAAGGATGGGATGGAGGATTTGGTCAATGGTTTAAGACCAATTGGGTCTGGGTGTAATCTGAAAATTAAAAATTTAATGACTAAAACTTACATTAAATAGTTGTATCTAGTGCACAAAGCATGTCTCTTTGGGTGGAAAGAATTTGCTGTTGTACCAAAGCCCAACATCTAACACTAATCCTTACATTGTTTTTGAAAAGAAAAAAAAAGGATTTTTACTTTTTTTCTCACTTTTTTTAGTATGGAAATAAATCTGTGCTATTTCATGCAATTTAATCAGCATGCGTGAAGATGTATACCTTGTCATCAAAGCTGTTGCTGCAAGGGGGGAATGGATGAGCGCTGAAGCTAAATGCTATATTCAGAGTCTGGTAAGGACACAGCCACATTTACATGCTCAGCTTCTATGTCTGTGCACGCGTGATCCCATACATGTTTATTACTTTCGTTGGTCAAATGTATCGATTTTGTAAAAGTTGTTTGTACTTCTCAATTAGTTAGTAGCTTTATGGTACTTGAAATGGATGATTACTCAATATCATCCATGGAACACGAGCACCATCTTGAATTTGAATGGACATAATATATATGTTTGGCTGATAAATGTCAAAAGATTTTAATAATCTGCATCAAAAGTTAGTTCTGGATGTTGATTCTTTCCTGATCAGTGACAGGTGAGAGAATTTGAGCAGAATGGTTTGAACCTTACCGTAACCAAGAGAGAAGAAGTGCAGCGCTTGAGAACTCAAATGGATGAGCTAAGCTTGCAATATGTAAAAAATCTGAATGATAAAAGTACTTTTCTTCTCTTCAGTGAGGCTGAGTTAGCTGGGTTACCGCTAGAGTTCTTTAAGGTTTGATATGTTTATTCTTTCCTCATCTATTTTCCACTATTCCAGATATGCTTTTCTTCTACTTAGTAATGGAACTAATGAATAGACTCCTTTCCCTTTGCCTTATCCAAATAATATTTCAGGCAGTGTTAATTTTGTTTTTAGGTGTGTGCTTGTAACTGGTAAATTCTTTTATAATAATGGTCTGAAGTAATTTACAATTCTATGTCAAGATTATCAAGAAGCATACCTCTGCTTGTGTTGAAAGGGATCAGTTGATAGGGACCAGACCCTGCATATTTGTTCAATTATGTGATATTGGACAATGCCTGATGCAAACTAACCACATGAAGATGTTGAACAAACAATTTTCTTAAATAATTTAATATGAGAATGGCCACACCAGAAATAAAGGCAAATTGAAGATTTAAAGAAAGATCTAAATATTAAATATTTATTGAATATGGTATGTACTGCTGATGCTCAATCATATCAAGACTGACCTATGGTTTAAATGTTGTTGATATTCTTCTCAGTGAAATATGATTTTTAATTTAAACCTTAACTCAAGCAAACCATGTCCAAATAAAAGGGTGTGTGAAAGCTCATTACTGCATAATCTCTTCATGCTATAAGGAAGTCAATGTATTTTCATTGTAATGTATTGTGTGCTGAAATGACTTCGTTCCTGGGCAGGGCTTAGACAAAGCTGAAAATGGTAAATTCAAGGTCAACCTGAGAAGTAATTTTGTTGCCGCAGTGCTGGAACTCTGCAAGGTATTACATTCTGGTATCATTAATTGTGCTCTGCTCTGTGCTGGTACCAAATTTACTATGATATGTCAATCTGCATATGTTAATGGAATCAATGAATGCATTTACTGGCATACTGTGCTTTTTGGTTATTGAATCTTGGATGCATTTCCGTGTGAAATGCATAATTATAATAATCATATCTGAAAGAAAACATACCTATATATATATCTGAGAAAAAATTTAATCATTTTTATGTTTTGTTGTTTTGGCCTGTAATTATTTTATATTTAATTCTTGCTTTGATTGTTTGGGACACGTATTTATTTTGTTAACAAAATCAATTTTGAGCCTGTGAAGGTAGGAAGGACAAGGAGGATGGTAGCTGTGGCATATGGGAAGAGATGTGGAGATGTCAATCTTTCCGTCTTAGAAAATTTGGTATGAATCCATTAGATCAGTTGTAAGTTTATAAGATATATAAAGCTGAAACCGAGCCCCTTTTTTAACGACTTTTTTCCGAGTTTCTTAAATGCAATCAACAAGTTAGAATGCATATGGCAGACCCTAACTAACTTGTTGAGGATTCATAGCGGACTCCAAAATTTTGGGACTAATGTTTTGTTTGTTGTTAAATGCAATCAACAAGTTGATTTTATTAGTTGAGCATATGTAGATCAACTTGTGACTTAATCCTGTCTTTCAGCACCAAAATTATTTATTTCCAAGACTTTTCAATTATTTGCCATTAATGTTTATTGAATGTATTAATTGTAAAAGAAATCACAATGGGCTTCTTTGAAAACCAAGACATTGTGGTTGTTTTGAGGAAAATTTCTAAATAGCATGCCACAAGTTTAGCTTTTGGTTGGCAACTCTAGGAAATCTCTTATTGTCAAAGTTCTGATTGGCTTTGGTATTTGAATGTTATTAGATGATTCCTATCAGGTGTTGTATGCATGTTACTGATGCTCAATGGTAACTGTTTTACTAAACAGGATTCTTGTTGGAATATCTTCAAAATTTTAAATAAGAGAGCAGAATTTTCTGCTTGAGGCTTGAGTTTTTCTTTCTGCCTTCTACTAATATTTTTTTGGCTGTTATGCATTGATATTCTTTTCTTATGAGTCAGGTCCAACTGCGCCATAAATATGCTCGATTACTTGGCTATTCAAACTATGCAGACTATGCTGTGGATCTTAGAATGGCAAAGACAACATCAAAGGTTTAAATAATGTTGCGTTCTCATTAAAAAGTGATAATGTACAATATTACTCTTAAGGCCAGAATTATTATTATTCTTTATTTTTCATAGTTCAATAGTTACAATAATGGGGGAAGGGGGATTTGAACCTTGGATGTCTTTGTTAAAAACACTAGGGGGTGCCAATTGAGCTACAAGGCTCTTGGTTTTAAGTGATAATGTGCAATTTTACTCGAGTCCAGATTCAAATAATGCATTGTAGTGTGTACTTTTTTGCTCAATACTTGTTTAGATGAAGCTTGCATTGACTTTCTGTGAATCTTCCTATTGTTCCAGGTATTTGAGTTCTTAGAGGACATCTCCATCAATTTAACAGACTTGGCGACTAAAGAACTTAATCTGTTGAAAGACTTAAAGGTTATTGTTTTTCCCCGTGTATTTATACTTAAATAATAGAATGTGCTTGTAATATGTTCTCCTCTGCGACAGTTTTTTTCTTGTCTGATTGGTTTTCTTTCTGATGGTTCATCAGAAGAAAGAGGAAGGGGAGGTTCCATTTGGAATTGAGGATTTATTATACTATGCAAAGAGAGTTGAAGAACAGAAGTTTGATATTGACTTTGGAGCTCTTAAGCAATACTTTCCTGTCAATTTGGTCTTATCTGGGGTCTTCAAAACATTCCAAGACCTTTTTGGTAATTATATATTTTCACTTTGGATGAGATTTGGAGTGTCTTTATAATATATTCTCACCCCTTTATCTTTATATATTTTATGTTGTCCAGTTGACTTATTCATTTCAATTTCAATAAGTAGTGATTCTCACCCCTATATCTTTGCTTCATACAGGTTTAAGGTTTGAGGAAATTTTGGATGCTGAGGTTTGGCATGGTGATGTTTGTGTATTTTCAGTTTTTGATTTAAGTTCTCGTGAACTCTTCGGTTATTTCTATCAAGATATATATGCAAGGTTGGTTTTACTTAAATATGTTTTTTTAAAATCTAATTTTCAGCTCTTGATTTATTACTGGTTCGTTTGAGTTTGAAAGAAATGGCCATATGTTGTAACTTGGATAGGGAAGGAAAATATGGTCAGACCTGTGTGGTGGCTCTACAAAATGGTGCATTATCATCAAATGGTGCACGGCAGGTGATTATTATAAACCTAATGGCTCTGCTTTACTTTTGTGGAACTAAAAACTGTATAATATGTGAAGCCAAGTCTTATGGTGTTGGATTGGACTTCTCAAGTATTTATCTTGTAATGCACTCCATCTGTTTGGAAAGATGGAATCAAATGATGAATATTTCCGCAAAAGAAATATATAAATTTTTGGTAGTAAGCTGTGTCTGTGGAAGTAGAGAAACTGTATAATTCTGGATGTGTTTTCTCGGTGCATACCTAATGCCCTTGTTTTCCAAATGATTTCTTATTGCCTTTTTAACCTCAGGCAATTTAATTAACTTTTGCATATTCAGATGGGAGCATGTGTGTCTGTTCCATGGCTTTAAGGTAGATTTGGGGTAATAATAATAAATAAATATGCATGACAAGGCAGAAAGATAAGTCTACAAATTGGACTATCAAAGGTCTACAATTTGGAATTACTCTGTCTCTTGGGGAACTTATTAGAACCCTTTGTGGAGCCTGCTCTTTCTTTTCCATAGGCGTTCTTTCTATTTTTTTATTATAATAATTTCCAATTATTGCATTTATGCTTATGGTTTTCCTGTGCTTTATCCCTTCATGTTATCTGAATAAATGAATTTGTATTACGTAAATTATTAAACCTAGGTTTCTGCAATTAGGTACCAGTGGCACTACTTATTTCTCAATTTGAGAAGGACATCAGTGGCCATCCTGGGTTGTTACGATTCTCTGAAGTGGTTAATCTTTTCCATGAATTCGGACATGTGGTATGTTTTCTTTGATTTTACACTTTATCTGCAATCAGAACTTGCATTCTCCTTCACTGTATCTATTTTAGCAGTAGAAATTGTATTAAAAATGAACTGTATTTGTTTGGTGTAATGAATTCTAGAAAGAGGTCTCAGTAATGGCAGACTGATTTACTCTATACTTCAGATAACCATTCTCTCAAGGATGTAACACTTTTCAGAAATAGAGTGAGTCCCCATTTCAGTGGCTAACAGACCCAAACATTTTTGACAGTGGAAAATAATGTTCTTTAGACAATGAGTGTGTGGTTGCTTTTATGTGCGGAACCTAGCTTTTAATATGCAATGGTTTTTCCACACTACTTAGTACTTAATAACAAGATCCACTTCAGTCAATGTCTTTTCACTCAATGTATTCTCTTGGCAAATAACTGTTTTTATATCGGATGTGATAAATTATAATGTCCACTGTGATATGATGTCTCTGACTGTCTTTTTTTGAACTTTAGGTCCAACATATTTGCAACCGTGCATCATTTGCCAGATTTTCTGGGCTGCGTATAGATCCTGACTTTGTGGAGATCCCTGCTCAGGTTCTAGAAAACTTGTAAGTAATAAATCATGTTGTTCCATGTTCTGATTAGATAAAACACAAACTCACCTTTCAATAATCATGGAATTTTAGGTGCTATGAGAGCTTTGTACTGAAGTTGATATCTGGATTCCATCAGGTGATACATGCTTCCAATTGATTCATTACAAGAAATGCTTGGCCTGTTAATCTGGTCCCCCCTCCTCTTCTTCACTCCACACATACAAAAGTGGCCCTTTTATATAATTTTTTCATTTAATTACCATGATTTGTCTGAATTGTAGGATATCACAAAGCCCATCAAGGATGATATATGTAAATCACTTAAAAGATGGCGACATTCCTTTTCTGCACTTAAATTGAAGCAGGAAATTCTTTATTGTAAGTTCTCTTATTATTCAACTTGCTTAATTAAGACTACGGAATGTTTTGCTTTACTGCTTGAGAGATGGACATTTTTGGAGAACAGATTATGAATGATCAGGATCTGCAGATAATTTCTTTTATAATGTTTGTCTTCTCAGGCCTTTTTGATCAAATTATACATTCTGCTGACAATATTGATGTTGTTGAGTTATTCAAACATCTTCATCCAAAGGCAAGTAACAATTACACTAGTTCCTTTATCAAGTGGCGTTCATAGATATGTAATAACCCTTTGTTCCTCCAGGTGATGTTAGGTTTGCCAGTGCTGGAAGGAACCAATCCAGCTTCATGCTTTCCACGCTCTGCTATTGGTTATGAAGCTGCTTGTTACAGTCGTATTTGGAGTGAGGTGTGGATCTCCTATTTATCACAAGTTCTTGTTGTGTGCAACTACTGTAGAGCAACAAATTTTCTCTAATTGTATTGATCATTATTATTGTTTTACAATTATTGACTTTTTAGTTACTTTGCTCAAAAATGCTGTAATTTATGTCCAAGAATTGCAAAAACAGTTAACTTGAAGGACTTCTGTCCACATTTTCTTTGAATCTAATGATCATTACTGATGCCTCACATATGCCAATAGGTTTTTGCGTCTGATGTATTTGCCTCAAAGTTTCATGGTGATCCTTTGAACCAATATGTTGGCATGCAGTTCAGGAACAAGGTGAATAAATTACGTAACTTAATCAACCATTGGCTATATAATATTTTGAAGCATTCAGTTGAATTCATTTGTTATTAAGGAACCTCAGGAAGTGTGCCTTTGGGGTCATTTCTTGCCTTTTATTGGCAGTTGTCTCACTCTAAAATCTGTCTGGGCTGAAAATTTACAATTGTTAAGGTCTTTTTTTTTGGTTTGTATTTTAATTTTAATTTTTTTTTAATTTTTTTATATATATTAATAATATGGCAGGTATTTGGCCCGGGAGGAGCAAAGGAACCTATTGAAGTTCTTTCAGACTTTCTTGGAAGAGAACCATCAATTCAAGCTTTTGTTGACAGTAAATCCGAATATAGTTTGTAATGCAAATGAATTTTGGTAATGTTTTCTCCCCTCCTCTCTCTGCTTCTGTGAGATAAAATTCAATCAGCATCCTGAAATTTTGTTGTCGGTGGAAACTATAGTTTCTACTTTCAACTATTTAATCATTGAAATTTCATGTTCAATTTGATGATCACATCTTGTTCTCACTCTTGTAACGGTTATATATTTAAAGCAGCAATCAATCTTAGCAAGCACTAGCAGGATGAATGATTAACAGATGAGCATCCTACAGTTTCAATTGCCAGAAAAGTTTTGTTGTATTTATGTTTTGTAGATAAGCCTTCTTCTCAGAATGATACATTTCACTGTTTCTGTAATGCTTATATAACTTATGTACTCAAACATTGAATGCTAAATGAAAGCTATTGCTAGAATTATGTTTCAAATTGCATTATGAACTTTGTTAGTGGAGTGTCAATGGAACAATGCTATGAACAAAGGTTCACCCCATGGTGCAGACGTGTCATCTTGGGCATCCCATTATTGTTTTGAACTGTCCCACTTATCTGCTTTGATTGTAGTACGTTGGCAAGGTTGACCTGCATGATGATTTCATCTCTAAATATTCGCATTGCTGCTTGTCAAAGAATAATCAGTGAGACTGATCATTTGGTTGCCACAATATGCTTTCAGCCACTTGAATATAGGCTTCTGTCATGGACTTGAAGTTATAGGCTTCTGTCAATCATGTTTGCGAATATAGGCTTCTGTCATGGACTTAGGTTATGGAGTGCTGCATTGTAGAGACTATCAAATTGGGGTGTATTGTTTGGTCATTATGATGGTGTCTTCCACTCATTGCCTTAGTCTTGAATTCTTGCATGAGCTCATCGACATCGCTACATACATGGGATACGGGCATGGGACAGCATAGTTGAATAATGAGAGACTACAGTACCTCCAACAATACCAGTTGACCGAAAAAAAAAAAAAAAAAGGACTCAATAGTGCAGAAGAAAATTAAGAAACCTATTATTGTTTCATTCACCCGACTTACCAAATGCACATTATGTCATTCTTTTCCTTGTGGTCACATGAAATGGGATACGGGCATGGGACAACCTAGTTGAATAATGAGAGACTACAGTACCTCCAACAATACCAGTTGACCCGAGAAAGAAAAAAAAAAGGACTCCATAGTGCAGAAGAAAATTAACAAAACCTATTATTGTTTCATTCACCCGACTTACCAAATGCACATTGTGTCATTCTTTTCCTTGTGGTCACATGAATTGTATCAAGTTGATGTTTTCAGACATATATTTTGAAGATTGCAAAATCTGCTGTATTTGGAGGACAACAATGTTTTGAAAAGTACAATAACATGGGCCAACAAGCCGAACTTCGCAGGTCCAATAAGCTCATGCCGCTAGGAATAGGATCATGATTGCTTTTGTTTATTCATTGTACAATTCTATTGCTACATGTGCCTTTGAAAAAAATCTTTTCGCTTTGAGGATTTTTTTTTTTAGATTCCAATTACAATTCCATGATCCCTCCATACGTGCATGCGTGTGCTGGTTGATTTCTGTTTGTGATTTTTATTTTTATCTTTTGTCAAAGTCAACAATCATCAATAAACACGTTCTGTACTCGGTCTAAAAAAATATCACATAAAATTCCTATCTTGACGGTCAAATAATATTTATTATAATATCAAACAATATGTAAAACATGATATTTTAGTGACTAGGACATTTTTGAAGCATATTTTTTGGTCAAATAAACGCAGGCTGCACTCAATTCTGATCTTAGTCCCGTGGAGAAGGCGAAGACAACGCATACATTTAATTTCCCAGTTTGACACTCCACCACGAGATTGTGTCCAATACTTATATCTCTGTTTTCTAACTCACTCCCCACGGCAAGTCCAACACAAGGCAAAATGGAAAAAGCTGAATGGGACCCTATATGTTTTTAAGACTGAATAAGTTGATAAATATAATTATAAGGACACATTTTGTTACCAAACTTTGTAGGTAGAAATTCCCTTCTCATTCTATTTGGTTTCCTTGTTTTATGGGTTAGGTTTTAGGTATGCACTAACATTAGCAAATGGACAGGATGATGATGATCCTCTACAATATGAGGAGTATCTTAGACAGTAGATGCATTGAGAAGTACACTTTATTTGAAAAGGGTGCTTCATTTGAGAAATATATGCAATATTCTCATCATATGCGAGTCTTACATACTAATGAAGTTTACATTATATGAGAGACATAATGTATATAATGGATACAGCATATCATTTTTCACCCTATCTCGATATTAAATGTCATGACTCATGAGTAATTAGAAGGATGGTGAGTCAATGCATAAGGCAGCCAAACAAAAAAGCAAAAGACCCCCTTCTTAGTAACTTCTTCAACACAAGAAAGGAAATGGAAAGATTATTAAAAAGCAAAAAGAAAGTTCCTTTTGGGTAGACATTGGCACATTACTACCAGAAAAAAAAAAAAAAAAAAAAAAACTAGTAGCAGTTTAACAGTAATTTTTGTTTGAAAAATAGTAAAAGATATTACAAATTGTTTTTATAACTTTTACAAATTAAGGTGATATCAACAAATGTGATCAACGGATTTTACTTTAAGGGTTCGGTTAACGTATCTTTAGAATATATATTAATTATTTATTTTAAAGATTTTTTAATAAAAAATTAAAAAAATTATCGAAAAAGGTTAATCACTTTTTTTCACTTTCCTATAAAAAATTTCCTAACATGTACCCTATACGCATTCGTTACTAAAACCCTTACCTTAATTAATTCTTTTTGTTTTGGCAAGTGCATCTCATATCACACTTTGGTATGTAATTACTAATTAGTAATTACTGGACAGACTCAGCTGGCATTGGTTTTTCACTGGCCGTTTTGTTTTGTTTTGTCTCGAATTTCAAGTCTCAACTCAAAATCAGCCCAGAAGAAGTAAGTAGAAAAGCAAAGATTTACTAGAATTCAAGAAAAGTAAATTATAAGTGACGGACACACGGAAACACTTGTAGGAAAAAAAAAACACTTTTCTAAAGTCAGCAAACAACAACTAGACCAAACTCAAGCCTTTTCTCTGGCTGTAAACTGTAAGTGACATCAAAACTCAAAACAAAAAGCCTTTCTTTTCAAGTTCTGTTATCACTTCTCACGTTTCTTCATCTGGGTTTCTCTTTATTGGAAATCTATCTATGCCCTTTCTTGCTTTTATTTTTATTTGTTTTTTTCATCTTTCATAAGCATTACAGTCTTTCATTTGATTTATTTTCTTGCTGAATAATCATGTTCTGATAGGTTTAGGGAAAAGGAAATGGGGTGCATGTTGTGTATTTTCCTTGCTTTTTAAGTGGGAAACACAGACAAGAAAAAAAGGGGTTTGTGAATTGATTGTGGAAAGTTGGTTGGGGATTTTTTTTTTTTTTTTTTTTTTTTTTTTTTTTGGGTTTATAGTGGCTTTGGGCATCTGGGTTTTTTCAGAATAGTATAAAAGTTTGATTTTTTAATTTTTAATTTAATTTTTTTTGTGGTGGGTTTTGATGAAAGTGAGGGATTTTGTAGGTTTTTAATGAGGGCATAAAGCTTCATGTGGGTTTTTATGTTGGGTTTTTGAGACTGAGATATAAAGTTTTTTGGTTTTTTACTTTCAGATGAGAAGGGGGTTTTGGCCCCCCTTTTTGTTCTGGGTTTTCTGGTGTGGCATTATTGTTGGACAGGGTTTGTGAAGGTTTTGGTAAATAAATATTCCGGTTTTTTGGAGGGTGGCGTTTTGTTTTTATTTATGTGAACTATGTTGAAGCAGATACTTAGTAAGCTTCCTAGAAAGCCATCTAAGAATGCCGATAATCGTGAACATGGTGGAAGCCATACAACACTTTTGAATTCTTCTACCAGTTCTAGAAGCAGTGATTTAGGGACAAGCAAGTCTGGAAATTCTATTGCATCTCATGTGGCCCTTAATTATGCTTCGGATATTGGACCATATTATGATAAAAAGTTTGCTCGAGGTGCAAACCCAAAGGCGAATGGGATTCCAGTGTCTTCTTTTTATGAAGCATTGCCTGGATTCAGGGATGTTCCAAGCTCTGAGAAGCAGAGCTTATTTATAAAAAAGCTTAACATGTGCTGTGTCATATTTGACTTCACTGACCCAACAAAGTATATCAAGGAAAAGGAAATCAAGCGAAACACATTGTTAGAGCTTGTGGATTATGTGACTTCAGTGAATGGCAAATTTACTGAAACTGTGATGCAAGAAGTCATAACAATGGTATCTGCAAATTTATTTAGAACTTTCAATCCTCAACCACGTGAGAACAAAGTCATAGAAGCTTTTGATGTAGAAGAAGAGGAGCCTTCCATGGATCCTGCATGGCTTCATTTGCAAATTGTGTACGAGTTTTTCTTAAGGTTTGTTGCATCGCCTGAGCTGGATGCAAAATTGGCCAAAAGGTACATTGATCATTCCTTTATTCTGAAGTTGCTGGATCTATTTGACTCTGAAGATCCTAGAGAAAGAGAATACTTGAAAACGATTTTGCACCGCATCTATGGAAAATTTATGGTTCATCGTCCTTTTATCAGGAAAGCTACCAACAACATATTTTATATTTTCGTTTTTGAGACTGAGAAGCATAATGGGATAGCTGAGCTTTTAGAAATTTTAGGCAGTGTTATTAATGGGTTTGCTCTGCCACTGAAAGAAGAGCACAAATTGTTCCTAGTTCGGGCACTGATTCCCCTGCACAAACCAAAATGCTTGCCAATGTACCATCAGCAGTTATCTTACTGCATTATGCAATTTGTAGAGAAAGATTGCAAGCTTGCTGATACTGTCATAAGGGGTTTATTGAAGTACTGGCCAATTACAAATAGTTCAAAGGAAGTCATGTTCCTAAGTGAGTTGGAAGAAGTCTTAGAAGCAACTCAACCTTCAGAATTTCAGCGTTGTATGGTTCCCTTGTTTCACCAGATTGCTCGTTGTCTGAGCAGTTCACACTTTCAGGTAGCAAGTTTATCCCACTTTGCTTATGTTCATTTATATCTATGCAAACTTCACTTTCTTTTTTGGAACATGATTGATATTTGCAACATGAAAGATATCCAAGTTCAGCACTTATTTAATTTTTACCTAGATGCATTCTCTGCTTTATATTGAAAGTGCAATTTATTCACCTTTTATTCTGGATCATCCCTAATTTTCTGTTATGTCTTTCTCTTCATCTCTGCCTTAAAGTAAGTTTAGAAGTATCATTCATTCAAATTGTTCTTTCCATGTTTCCGCCATTTCCTACACTGTGATCACTTATGTTATGTTCCCATGTGTGAATTATTAGAGACAATTGGGAATACTGCAATTCTCTTCATATGGGTTATTCACTGTTGAGTGCTGATAAGCTGATCAAGTCCAATACACTTTAGTTCCTGACTACCTGCAGTTTGTTGTTTACTTTTGGTGTATCTTACCTTCTTATTTATTATACTACTAGAATTTTCTGTCTGGAAAACTCAAGTATGTTCAGTTTTTATGAGAGATTAATGTCGATGCAAATGGAGGATTCGGACTGAAAAGAGTGGATATGTAAATAGTATTGCTAGAAAGTGCCAATGAGCTCTAACCAAGGTTGTGAATATCATACTGATGACTGTTTCTGATTTACTGAAGAAACGAAATATTTTGGTGCTGTTGGTCCCAGGGTACTGTTTCAAGATTACTGCTATATATATATGTATGTATATAATAGTTATTTTCATTCCAATATAAAACAAACAATTTTAGTTGTATGAACTCGTACAAAATAATTTTTTACTAGACTAATATTTTCTTTTAGTAATTACTTGGCCAATCAATATTGTTTCTTTGTGATTTTATCCATACCATAGCATAGGTCTTGGTTTGAAGCGAGAAAGGAAATTGTATATTATATTTTTTATTTATAAAAAATTAAAAGAATATTCCTGGCTGAAATGTATTTTTTACTTGGAATGGCCTGTGTTGGCCAGAACAATCCGGAATGTTGTTCTGATATTTGAGGTAAGTCGAAACAAGGGGGCGTACTTGTACCAGGGTACTGGTATGGCAAATACCACATGTACCAGCCGGTATGAAATGGTTACCACAATGTTGGCTTTAATGCAAATGCCACCTTCTCCCTTTGTAAGTGCAAGGGTGAAGAATGAGATTGTGGGTTCAAGACTCCCTGGATGCGTGTATAACTCAATACAATAAAGCAGTGTCCCACCAAAAAATGAACGGAAAAAATTCAGATATGAGTTAATATGGTATCTTGCTCTGTTGACTGTTGATTTAGTTAAGCCAATAGATGGTCAATATATTTGTTATGGTTCTCTTTCTTTTTCTTCACCTGCTCCTAGTCTCCCTGCATTATAAGCTTTGGATCCCCACACATGTAATAGATTTTCGTCCAATGGAGTAGTTAAATGGCATCTCCTCCTCTTGCAAGAGCAAGATAAAAAGTGAGGTCGTGGGTACATGTATAACTTATCACCACCACCACAACAACAAAAACGACCACTAAGCCTTAGTCCAAAATTTTTTTAGGTCGGTTATGGATCCTCAACAAATTAGTTAGAGTTGGCCACATATATTTTTTTCTTCCATTTACTCTATCCAAAGTAATTTCTCTGTTAATTCTTTAATTGATTTATTCTTTTTTAACTAATTTTACTAAATGAAATATTATTACTACTTTTTTTTAAAAATTTCATAGACACATGATTGAACTAGTTCCCTTCTACAGATTTGGTGCCATATGTCTATGTGCACCTAAGTTTTGTTCTGTAATAACAACTGTTAGGGAATCTAGTCTACACATTTGGAAGTTAATTGAAGTTTGTATTGTAGAGTAATGTTCGAAGCACCTAGTGACAAACCCAGAGAAAATTTGGATTTTAATTGGATATTTCAGTTTGGTTTATGTAGGAATGTGTTGATGTTAAGCAACCATGATATATTTGTAATGGATTCTAATACTTGTAAGATTTTTTACATTAGTAAAAGAAGTATATTAGTTAATGTGCCCAGTGAACAGAAAGTAGTGTTCACCTTTTCATTTAGTGCTGTTCAAGCTTACTATATCTTTTGCTTGGCAATCAAGGCTTTGCCTCCTAATCAATACCTCAGCATTGGTTGTTACATGCTTATTTCGTAGGTGAGCTCAATGCCTTAGCATGTTTTTATCAAACTGTCCCATGTTATAATATTCTGAAATGTCGGTGATTTTATAATGCTGTTAAAGTTGTAACAAGTTCTATAATGTTGCTTAAGTTATGATTGATTGAAACAGATTTTTACTATCTTTCCACAATCTCAGTGCAGGATACAAAAATGGCTATTTCTATCCATCAGATATATAATTAAAAATCTTACATAATATGGAAAAAAGCTCTTTCCCTATCTTATGTCCTGAAAATTAGCATCCCAGAACTTCAGTAATACAACTTTTCTATCAACTTGAAGTTACTCAAGAAAAGTGTGGTTGTGGGGTTCTCTATTTTAACCATATTGCCTGAGCAGTTAAGGAGGCTTCCTACGCTAATTGCAGGATCTGCTGCCTGAACCTAATGGATTCTCAACTTGAAATTTTCTCTGAACAACATATGCATTGATGATGCACGTGCTTTTAAGTCTACACGAAACTAGGTGGAATTAATTTACATATACTTGACATCAGTCGTTAGCCACCCCCCCCCCCCCCCTCGCTTTTTTAATTTTTGTTTTTGTTTTTGTTCTGTAATGAGCTTAGCTGACCGAACACGTATTTTTTTGGCTGGAATATCCTCTACAGAAATGGATAGAGCACATTGACACTTTCTTCTCATGTTGCTTTTATGAGAGCATAACGTCCTTCCATTCCAGTCCTGGATACGTTCTCACATAATGCTGTTGATTCTTCTTTCCTTAGGTGGCAGAGAGAGCTTTGTTCTTGTGGAACAATGATCACATTGAGAACTTGATCAAACAAAATTGTGAGGTCATACTGCCCATTATCTTTCCTGCATTGGAGAGAAATGCTAGAAATCATTGGAATCAGGCTGTGCATGGTCTGACCATAAACGTCCGCAAGATTTTCTATGATCTTGATCCTGAGCTGTTTCAGGAATGCTTACAAGAGTTTCAGGAAAATGAATTGAAGGAAGATGAGGTCAAAGCAAGACGTGAGGCCGCATGGAAACGTCTAGAGGAACTTGCTGCAAAAAAAGCTGCCAGTAATGAAGCTGTGCTTGTTCTTCGGAAAGCATCAGTTCCCAGCTTTTCAGGTTAGCGAAAATAAGAGGTATTTGTTGGATGTCTTGTTAACTCTAATATACTACAGAAAAAGTTCAAGGCAAGAGTGTATCCATCGAATCCAACAAGCATTTTTGGGTTTGTAGAGAGGTTCAAGACAAGATAATGTAGAGTGGTTCTTATCCATAACCATAGACAAGCAAGCATTTTTACAGTTATTTTTTTATTCTTAAACTTTTATGTATCTAATCCTTTTATAGCTTGGAACAACATATGCAAGACTTTATACCATTCATTTGAAGTCTGGACTGGCATACAAGTGTATGCACACCTGGTAGGCTAAAATGGAATTTTCTCTAAAATAGATAGTATTGTACCTAAAATGCCCTAAAAAAGCTCCCACCCAGTTAGCCATTACTAATTGAAAATTTGCAAAAGCTAAATCACTGTAGCGTTTGTAAAACTTTTCTTGTGTTTTATTCCTCTCTCTCTCTCTCTCTCCGTTAAACAAAGAAGAGCCACCACCCATCTAGGAGTCAAGTGACTTTGCAACTTTGAAGGAAGCCGAGCTTGTGATGGTCTTGCAGGCATTGTCAGGGCGGATGATAACCTATCAAAAATAAAAGCAAATTGAAATTGGGAAGTTATCCTTTCCTCAAAGGCATTAAGGGATTTGCAAGAATCTTTGAAACAATTTTGTATGAAAAATTACGGAGGCTAATTGGTCTTTTTATTTATTTATTTTTTTTTGAGGGAAGCTAATTGGTCTAAATTGACCAAAGTTTTCGGCACCTGCCACCATAATCACCTGCACCTATAACATCCCAACAATTGACAATTCCGTGGAGAATTCAGCATGCGTGGACTCACATGCTTGTGAGAGGCGTGCTCTATAGGACTATAGGACAGGTGGAAAAGATAATTTTTTCTTAAAAAAAAGGGCCAATCTAATATTATGTAGACCTAGCAAACAGTTTGGGTCGGGCTTATTGGGTTTGGATAAAAAAATGAGTTATCTTAAATGGGTTGCAAGTGGGTTGAGTCAATTGGGGTTGTTGGTAGATTTGTATTTTTTTTCTATGCAAAAATAAATAAATAAATAAATAAATAACTAAAAAAAAAAAAAAAAAAATGTAAAAAATAACAAAATACTCAAAAATAAAAGCTAAATAATACAATACATATTGTATTTGTATGGTCACAAGGCCAAAACATGGGGGACATGATGGTTATTTCACTTAAAAAACATCGAATCATTCGGCCATCCACACGTGCAGGACAAGAGCATAAATATTCCAAAGGCTGAGGGTAGAATCATTAAATCAATGGGAGACCTCCCAAACCAAGGTCGCAAGGGTTGTTATTGGATACTCCGAAAATATACTCCTTCCCTCTCACATAGAAGTGAACCCCCCTATGCGAGCGGGAAGGATTATACTACCAAAATACCCAATAATTTTTTAGGACGCAATGGCATGCTCTGTGCAATGGTCATGAATGGGTGCAACAGGCATGCCCATGCAAAAGAACACGGTATGTACTCACACAAACAAAGAATGGAGCACCACAATCCAACCCATTAGCTGAATGACCCTACTAAAGAGAAGAATCGCCTGTACCTATGCCAGCCAATTTGTTCGTTGTTTGATTTACCCGGTGGTAATGGTGCAGCATTAGCGGACAAGGGATTGTTGTATCAATTTTGTAATGTATCTGTGACCAATAGGTTGGTAGGAGAGAACTTCGTAAAATATAGGAGTATTTATGTTCTATAAGCATCAGTTTCAGGAGCAAGGAACATCCCTTGCTCCAGCCTAGATTACATGGGAGTTTTCTACGTAAACTACTGACTTTGGATGGTTTCAATTTCCATTTTCATAAATAGGGTGCCCAACATTCAAAAGTTAGCCTTTAATCAAATTTAATGGTGCTCAAATGTATTGATAGTGTGAGTTAAGCAATCATACCCTCTAAATTATCCTTTTTGAGACCTAATTATTACGTACACATAGATTCTCCAGTTTATACAATCAAAATTCATTAATAATATCATCACCATAAAAGTTAGGTGATTTGCCATAAAATGCCCAAAACGATGGAATTTTTCTTATTTTCTTAAGAAAAAAAAAGTCTTACATTAAAAAAATCCATAAAATTGAAAAAAAGAGAGTAAAAAATAGAATAATAAGTTCCAATAACTTTGGTGACATTCACACAACAACTTTTGTTCTTCGATTCTCATCCTCTTAGAGACAAATTTTGTTCAACTTGGAGATAGTGAAAGAGATGTTAGTTCACTTGCAGTGAGATGAGACCTGATAATGTCATGAATCTTACTAGTTTTATTGCAGAAATTTGGGATCTAGACCAATGATTTGAGCCTTTTATCACACCCGAGGATGTAGAGATGTTGTTTCAATCTAAGCTACTTTGATACTCTCAAAATATAAATTGTAAGCTTATTTTCTCTAAATCTTGTTGCCTCAAGGTCAAACTAGAAAGAAAACTTTTTAGTGGCTATTATTTGATTCAACGAAGTCATTACATTTGGATGGGTGACTTCATGATATCTTTACATGGTTTAGCTTATATGGTATGGTTAAAAAAACATATGTTCAAAAAATGGGTCGGGTCACGGGCGGGTTGATCTCGACTGACTTGAGAAAAATGGGTCAGTTCACGAGTCAATTTGTTTTTACTTTGGGTTAGAACTTTCGAATTTTGGTTGGGTCGTCCAATTCTGACAGATCTAATATTATGGGAACAAAATTAGTATATCTAAAAGTGTGACTTGTGGAGTACCATTCAATAAACGAATTTGATCAGCAAAATTCTAGCAATAATATTATCTATAGAACAACGAGGGGAGGCGAGACTTTAGGAAGCAGGAGTATAACATTCAAATTCAATGCGTCGCCCTCACAAATTACAAACTTGAGGCCTAGTTTAGTTACTTACTTACTTTGGTGACTGCTAGTAGTAATGCTTTTGATTTTGCTGTAATGGTCATCTATCAATTCTTTCCATGCAAAGATCTACTCCCCTTTATGATTTCTTCCAACTGTTGTTATACAACCTTTGTCTTCACTAATGGCTACGTCAAAATTAACTTTCACAAAAGGTGGTGGTGGCGATCCCAAGAGCTACTTCTCTTTGCTACATCACATGCAAATCCCAATACATTATATGATCAGAATATATATCTTATTAATTTGTCTAAATAAAAGCATTTGATGTACTATTTGTCTTATGATGCAGTTTCTTGTCGACCATATTGTATCACAACAAATTGCCACAAATAGTATGAAATTTCTTACTCCTTCCTTGATAGTTGTGGCTTGAATTCTGATTGTCATGAACCTCACCCATTTTGATATTGAGTTAAATTGCATTTCAAAAAATTTGGAAGGCCAATCCAACATTCCCTAGCGGGGAGGTGCTCTTATTAGGTCATGCCCTGAGGGGTAAGTCACATATAGTCGCCTCTACCTCCCTTTTTGATTATCAAAAAAATAAGAAGAAGAAGTTTTCAAGGATTTCTTTCTCGTACTTCTAGAATATCGATTCCTTTTCCTTTTCCTTGTATTGATTCTTTTCCTAATCATTGACCTTGTTGGGATATTTCTCAAGCGATTTTCCATATTAAAAGCTTAATTGTCTCTTTGATCTTTAGTTTTCAAAGCTTCTTCCAAACCTTACTTTTCTAGTGGATTGTTCTCAATATCTCTAAAGGATGTTACACTTGTTTGTGTTTGATATCGGTTTATATAGCTTTTTGCTGAAAATGTCCTAAAATATATTCGTACTTTGAAAATGTGAGAAAAAAAAGAGATTTTAAAAAGGAAAAATTATTGAATACTCCGGGAGTACTAAAAAAGCGTATTCTCCTATTTTACATGAATTGTGGGTTCTACCATAAATTTAATTAGTGAGACTTATAGTTATGTGAGAGAAGGGAGTATGCATTTATGGTACTCCGGAAGTATTCAATAATTACCTTTTAAAAAGATGTGTATAAAAGTTAAAAGCAAAAAACTTGTTAAATAAGTTGGAGGCAAACAAACATTTAGACCAATTAACCTTTGTAATTTTTTTATACAAAATTGTTTCAAAGATTCTTGCAAATCCCTTAAGGCCTATGAGGAAAGGATAACTTCCCCATTATTTCAATTTGCTTTTATTTTTGATAGGTTATCATCCGCCCCGACAATGCCGGCAAGACCATCACAAGCTTGGCTTCCTTCGAAGTTGCAAAGTCACTTGACTCCTAGATGGGTGGTGGTTCTTCTTTGTTTAACGCGGCGTGGAGGGGGAGGAGTAAAACACAAGAAACGATTTACAAATGGTACAGTGAAAGTTGCACTGGTTCAAATTAGTGACTTTTATATTTTAAAGAAGATAAAATTCATGTAAAAATAAGTGAAAGAGATTTATAAGCTAGGCATATAATGATAGAGTAACTAGGTAAGCATAATAATTGCATACCATTTTCTGTAGGAATGGTAACGGGTAAGAGATCTCATTACCTACTCTTGCTCCTACACTTGTTTTAGGGGTAGGTGGGATTTTCTCCAATTTCATAAATAATGTATTGAAGGTTTTCTTAGCTTGAATAGATAAATAAAATATTTTAGTACCAGTCTATTAGTGTATATTTTCGAAATTGCCTCTATATATATGTTTCCAAGAACTCAAAAAATAACTTCATTTAACTCATCATGTATGTATCTATTTCTTCACTAACTCAAAATAACTTCTTTGAACTCATCATTATATTAAGAAAACCCATTATCATTTTTTTGAGAAAGCATTCTCCCAGGTTTAAAAAAATATCCAAAAAATGTATGATTTTGTATTGACCGAAATAGTTGGAGCTTATCAAAATAACCGGTACAATCCAAAACAACCCATATATAACCTAATAGATTTCAAGGGTTTAAGTGTACCGGACTCTTTTGGTGAGTATGGAATATTTTTGCTAATACTATTGTTACGATACTATTTATAACTATGTGGGTTTCTCTCCCAATGCATGCTCCTATCCCATGTTTGGGTGGAAAATTAAATCTCCACCTTGCATCATCCTTTCCATGGGGCGGATTTTCCCTAACTAATTTAAAATGGGCAAATGTTATTATCCAGTATGGTCAATTCCAATCCATTCTTGTTGAAAATTACCCACCCTATTTTATCTTGGCCTCAATTTTAGACGATTCCGCTAAGTTTTAGCTAATATGATATGTTTTGTAAAGATAATTTTAAGAATATCCCTGATTTAATTTTGAATTAATTAATAATTTAATATGATATAACATAGTGTAACAAGGATTTAGTATTTTTGTGTATATAATAATATATATATTCGAATAAAGTTAGCTCTAATCCTAAAATGGTACCCGAATAAAAAATTATAAAAATCCAAATCCAGAGTATTAACAATAATTTTACTTTCTATTGACTGAAAGAGGTACTAAAATGGAATTGACAACTTTGTTAGCATCTCTCATAGTCGGATCAAATAACATCCATTCTCACCTTAAGCGTGTTTTTCAACAGTAACTAATATGAACCTTTAGTTTAGACCTTTCCGCACGGAGAGAGAGAGAGAGAGAGTTTCTCTTTTCATCAGCAGCAGCTATTGTCAACTTTATTTTATCTTACTCAAAGGTTCCATTGACGGACTGTGAATGTTCTAAGGACTATTTTGGTCAGTATTCTCTCTCTTTCTCTCTCTCCCTGTGTCTGTGGCCCAATGGAATTGAAAAAAAGGAAAAGAATAATATCTATACTTCTCTTGCACTGCTTCTCTATGAAGTCATTACCTCTTTTACTATAAAGAACATTCTTCTGCTCCTTTTTTTCAACTTAATCTTATCTGGGTTTGCTTCACCTTTAATCTTATCTGGGTTTGCTTCACCTTCAATGTTCTTTTGCTTTTTTATTTTTCGTTCCTACTATGTAAGTTGTTTACTTTATTTCTTTATCGTTCCTTCTTTTTTAGTTTTTCAAGAATTGTTTTTGAATACTAGTTTGATAAAAAAAAAATGATGTCTTGGTGTTATAGATCGAACCAGATCCTGCCATCGTCTGAGCCAAGCCGAGTTAGCTGCTAATTTTGAAGGAAAAAAGGGGCAAGAAGGTGAATTATCTCTTCAACCCAGTTCTTAGCTTGAAGAACTTAGTTAAAAGACTGGAGCTTTTGGTGTTTGTATCTAATTTTGGAAGTTGTTAGTGGGTTCTGTTTGAAGTGTCCTTGTCGTTTTTGTTTGGTTTTATCTGGGTGTCTGAGTTTGAGTCAAAGGGTGTCAAATCATGGAGATAAGTTTGCCAAATTGTTGAATTTTGGGGATAGTATGATAAAAATCAAAATTAGTGTTTCTCATTTGATGCTTTTTGACTAATGCATTGGGGTTTGTGTAATCTATATATGGGAGTGGGTGTTTGTATCTGAGATTAATACAAGTGGGTCTGTTTTGTTGTTCACTGGTTTAAAATGATTTTTTGCATCTGGGCTTTCTTTCCTGATGGTGAGACTCTTGTCTCTTTGATGGATTGGGTTCTGCTTTGAGAGAGCCTCTGAAGTCTAGAAACAGCTGGGTTTGATTGGACTTGTTTTTAATATCATTAATTTTTCTTCAAGTTATGATCAAACAAATATTTGGTAGGCTTCCCCGGAAGCCATCTAAGTCGGGTGATAATCGTGAATTCGCTGGATCATCTGACCCTTCATCAAATACTTCCATCAATTCGAGAAACAATGACCTAATCTCGAATAGTGCAACGCTTTCAGGCCCTGACTTTGCTCCAAATTCAGGATATAGTTATGGAAGTAAAATTCCCCAAGTTGTTAATCCAAAACTCAATGGTAATCTGGTAAATGGTCCTTATGAAGCGTTGCCAGGATTCAGGGATGTCCCCGGCTCTGAGAAGCAGAACTTGTTTATCAAAAAGCTGAACTTGTGCTGTGTTGTCTTTGACTTCACCGATCCAACAAAGAACCTGAAAGAAAAGGACATCAAGCGGCAGACGTTGCTTGAGCTGGTGGATTATGTTACTTCTGCAAATGGGAAGTTTACTGAAACTGTTATGCTAGAGGCTATAAAGATGGTGTCTGTGAACTTATTTAGGTCATTTACTCCACAGCCCCGTGAGAACAAGGTTTTAGAGGCTTTTGATTTGGAAGAGGAGGAGCCTTCAATGGACCCTGCATGGCCTCACTTGCAAATTGTGTACGAATTTCTTCTGAGGTTTGTTGCATCTCCTGAGACGGATGCAAAGTTGGCCAAGAGGTACATTGATCACTCTTTTGTTCTAAAGTTGCTAGATCTCTTTGATTCTGAGGATCCCAGAGAGAGGGAGTATCTGAAAACAATTCTACATCGCATCTACGGGAAGTTTATGGTGCATCGCCCATTTATTAGGAAAGCAATCAACAACATCTTCTTCCATTTTATTTTTGAAACAGAGAAGCACAATGGGATTGCTGAGCTTTTAGAAGTTTTGGGCAGTATAATCAATGGGTTTGCTCTGCCACTAAAAGAAGAACACAAGTTATTCCTTGTTCGGGCTCTAATCCCTCTTCACAAACCAAGATGCTTACCAATGTACCATCAGCAGTTATCGTACTGCATTACGCAATTTGTGGAAAAAGACTGCAAGCTTGCTGACACAGTCATAAGGGGTTTACTGAAGTATTGGCCAATCACAAATAGTTCAAAGGAAGTCATGTTTCTAAGTGAGCTGGAGGAAGTTTTAGAAGCAACTCAGCCAGCAGAATTTCAAAGGTGTATGGTACCCCTGTTCCGGCAAATTGCCCGTTGCTTGAGTAGCTCACATTTTCAGGTAGTGAACCCTTTAAAGTTTGATCCTAATCTACTTCAGCTTACACTTCCCATCTTGAAGCTTGCTTTGAAATATTTGGTGTTCCCACTTGCTATTTTCCTGGTTTTTTCCTGTAGTAATTGCAGTTTGAATCTGGTGACATGCCTGGTTATGTTGAAAAATGATGATTAGTTTCTTTCCTTTCTAAGTGGGAAGAATGCCTTATGGCAAATATAACAGTGAAATCTGAAATGTATAGTTGGCTTTCTCACTTGCTGGTACTTACCTCTGGTTGGTTTTATTGCACTAATTTCTTTATCCAATTTATAAAGCAATGGCTTTATATAAGAAATCTAAGATTGTTGTGATTTTCCAAATATCTTTGCCTGTGTCACTTCTTTTCTGAGTTAGCGTATCATTACTTTTAGTTTTAGATGATAATGTACATATGCAATTTTGGTCTTTGTTAAAATCATAAACATTGATTTCAACTTGTTTGTTTCGGTCAATTTAAATAAATACATTAAACTTGGTCAATGTTATTGATAAATTTAGCTTAAATCGTGGACAGTGGTAATTTGTGTTAGTTATATGTGCTTATCCATTTCTATTAATTTTGTGATGAAAAGAACTACTTAATCAGTGCTAGATTTAGTATAAACTAATCTTTTGTATTTTTGTATTTTTTTATTTTTAATATTTGGTAACTGAATCAAACTCCTATATTTTATCCCTAGGAATGTTATTAATTGACTAGAATTGTTGGACAGAATTAAATATTGAGATAATGAGTTGAGGACCCCTAGCAAAAAAAATTAAATTAATTAATGAGTTTTGAGCTCAATTGCTAGGGTAAATTTTCTAGTCCATAAATAAAATTTCTTGAAATAGTGGGTAGATTTCTTCATGGCATTCCTGCACGTTTCTTGGGATTCCGAATTTCTTAAGGTATGCTTGGAACGTACTTGGAGAATCTAAAGGACATGGGCGATTGACTAAGGAGACTTAGTGGTGGAATAAGGAGGTAAAGCAGCAATTAGATTAAAGAGAGAGTTATAGAAGCCTACCTAGATGTAGGGACAATGCTGCTTATGAAAATCATAAAGTGGTGAAGAGGGAAGCAAAAAAGGCTGTCCAAGAGGCTAAATGTAAAGCTTATGAGGAACTACATAGCAAGTTGGGAGCAAAGGATAGAGAAGAATATTTATAAACTTGCTAAGACAAGTGAAATGAAAACAAGAGACTTGAATGGTGTCAAGTGCATTAAATATGAAGATCAAAGAGTGTTAGTAAAGGAACGGGAGATTAAAGAGAGATGGAAAAGTTATTTTGATAAAATTTTTAATGAGAGCAATAGATTGGAGTGAATTGAGTAACCCAGTTGAGGATAGAAACTGTAGGTTTGTTCAAAGAATTAGGTTGACCAAGGTATAAGGCACATTGAGGACATGAAAACAAGAAAAGCTACAGGACTTGATGAAATTCCCATTGAAGTTTGGAAGTGCTTTGGAGAGTGGATGTATGCTGGTTGACAAACCTTTTCAATAAGATCTGAAGTTTTAACAAAATGCTGAGTGAAATGGTGGAGAAATATTCTGATACCTATTTACAAAAACAGGGAGATATTCAAAATTTTATAAGTTATCATGGAATCAAGCTTATGAGTCACACTATGAAACTTTGGGAGAGAGTGATTGATTATAGGTTAAGACACGAAACAACAATATCAGAGAATCCAAGGATGTTGTTTTCTAGGGAGATCTACTATTTTCTTACTTAGAAACCAAATGGAAAAATACTGAGAAGCCCATGAAGATTTTCATATGGTTTTTGTTGACTTGGAGAATAGGCTCCCTAGAGAAGCCCATGAAGATTTTAAACAAATGAGTTTCCATTACTATAGGTTTATATCGAGGATCAACATTTAAGTCCATATCTCTTTGCATTAGTGATGGATGAGCTCACTAAATCAATTCAAGTTGAAAACTCTTGGTGAATGCTTTTTGTAGATATAGTTTGCACTATGATGGATTGGGTGTTAGGAAGATAGGAACCTTTAATCAAGTATGGCACTTTGGGACAGAAGATACACATTCATGGAGGTGTGTAGTAGCTATGAAGTATGGTGAGGAATGGGGTGGATGGACCTCAAAACTTGTACAAGGGACTCATGTCTGTTGCTTATGGAAAAGCATTAGGGTGGGGTGGCCTGGGTGGGACAGACTTTTACAATATGTACACTTCGATGTAGCGGATGGCCGCGTTTGCTGAGTACAGTTTTGGCATGACATATGGTGTGGGGATCATCCTTTGAAGATGGGTGTTTGCCAATTTGTACGCATGCTCCATAGCTAGAGAAGCGTTAGTTGATTTGTATTGGTTAGAAAGATAGATGGGGAGATGTGGAGCTAGAATGTAAGGTTTCATACAGATTATAATGATTGGGAGTTGGAGTCAGTAGACTCCTTTCTAAATGCTCGTTACTTAAACATCCCTAGAAGAAAGGGTTGTGACAATGAGTTGGAGATTGAAAGGGAGAGGGGACTTTGGTGTTTGTACTTTTAACAATGTCTTACGAGGTCCAGGTGCCCTGTCTTTCTCATGGAATAGTATTTGATGTGTAAAGGCCCCAAGGAGGGTTGATTACTTCGTATGGACAATAACATGGGGGAAGATCCTAACATTTGATAGAATCATCAAGAGAGGGTACACGTTAGTAGAATAGTGTTGTATGTGTTGGTTGTGGGGATATGGTGGATCATTATTGTTACATTGCACTGTTGCTTATGATTTCCCATGGAATGGCCCTTTTTGTGTGAAAGCCCCAAAGAGGCTTCGTATGGACAACATGTGGGAAGATCAAGATCCTAACATGTGATAATCTCATTAAGAGGCTACATGTTAGTAGGTTGGTGCTGTATGTGTCAGTGCAGCAGACTAAAAGCTCTAATACCATGTTGTTTGGATGAAAATGTATTTTTAGGGTTTATTAGTTAATAACCCTAACACTATACAGCACAAAAATTATGGTTCTGCCCCAAACATTATACTAACTTGTAACAGTTACTATTACATTGTGGAGTGTAGTCTTTAGATCTTTCAGGATTCAATAGTTGTTATTGGAATAGGTCGTTGATCTCTTGTTTGGTTGGAGGAATTAGGTTGGCAAACATTCCGCAGATACTTAGAACACAGTCCTGTTATGTTTAATGTGGACATTGTGGAGGGAACAAAATCATCATACTTTTGAGGATACAAAAAGTTCTGCGGCTCAATTGACAACATTTTTTTATTAGATCTTTGTTTGATTGGTCTTCTGTGTGGGGTTGAATTTCAATATTTGCAACACTTTTGTACATAGTACCTTTTCTTTTACCTTTTCTTTTTTAATTCTATAGGCTTCTGTGTTCATGATACATGTTACACAGCACCTTTTCTTTTTAATTCTATAGGTTTCTGTGTTCATGATACATGTACACGGAGTGGTCTTTTTTTTTTTTTCAATAAAAAATCATTACTTATAAAAAAAACCAGCTAAGCTTACTGAATGTTGGGCTGTTGAGGAACAATATTTTCATAAAATGAGTGTAGTTGAAATGAGAATGTTAAGATGGATAACAAAAGGAAAGATAAGATTTTAAATGAGAAAATTTGCTTAAAAATAGGGGTGACCCTTATTGATGAAAAGATGAGGGAGAATCTCTTGTGATAATTTGGTCATGTACAAAGGAGAGCAATTAATGCACTAGTGAGAAAGAGAGTTGATTCACGTTGAGGGAAACATAAAAAGTAGAGGAAGACCTAAAATAACATTAGTAGTAAAAAAGGGCAGGTAAATTATGAAGGTAGTAGAGAGTATGACTTTGGATAAAATAGAATGGTGGAAAAGAATACATGTGGCCGACCTAGATTAATCTGTTGAGGATCCATTGCTGGCCCCTAAATTATATTTTGTAATTGAGGGAGATGGGGAGTGAGGAGAGGACAGAAGAGGAGGTGGCTGGAGAATACAATTTTTAGTATATTTTGACTACCTTTGCCTTTCCTCCTCTCTCCTCTCCTCCTTCCTTCACGAACATAGGGTATAGATTTGGAGGTGTCTATCTTACTTAGGGGTGTAAAACATTGGTACCTTCCCCTACGTTAGTCTTCCAAGGGATATGTGGGGTTTCATTTGTAGCTTGAAATACTGTTTATATATATGATAGTAGCAATCATGATGCCTCTGTTGACGGTGTCACAACACCAACATTTTTGTGACTGCTTTGAGGACTTATTCCTGTCATGTTATTCTTTCATTTCTTATGATTGGTTACAACTCTTCAGTAATTACTAATTATATATGTCAAGTCTAAACAGGATGGCTTAGAAAAGGATTTCTGAAACTGGAAAAGGTAAAAAAATATAAAAGAAAATAACTATTAAAAAAGAATATTAAAGAAAATATTGGACAGGCCACAAAAGGCACTAGTGATTTGCATTTACCATGGAGTATTTAGCCCCTCAAAAAGTTCATTTCCCATAAGCCATTCCTTGGTTCTTGTATTGTAAAGACATGGGTTCAAGGCCTAAGCCCATTATATTATCCTAGTTAAGGCCCAAGCCCATTATATTATCCTAGTCCAAGTTGTGCTAGGAACTCTAGTCGTAATTGTAAAAGTTGTCCTAATTATACTATTGTGACCATAGGGTTAGTTGAGGGTTAGTTTACTATATACACCCGTCAATAAGTACATTATAATACAAATAGAGAGGTGAACAGTGAAGATGTAGTCGTTTAGGGCTTTATGTTGTAGATGTATGCCACTAAGGTTGAACCACGTTAATCCCGTGTAGCTACATCCGGTCTCTCTCTCCTCTTTATTTCTTCTTAATATATATATATATATATATATATATATAAATTTTTTTTTTTCATTTTTAGTGTTGTGAACTGTGCAATATTAGTTAACATGATGTTCTTACAAACTTGTTAAATAATTTGTATATCTATCACGATTGAACATCTGATTATGGTGCTTGGGAAAGTTTTAAAACTTTTCAGCTTTTCTCGGGCATATAGGGATATGAATTTCAGTTGCTTATGTTGTCAGTGCAAACTATCAGTGATGGTAAGCTAAAAGATGCTAGATTATATTTGCTGTTTAATAAATTTTTTGTACTTGTATTGGGAGATAAAATTTGTATTTAACATTGAGAGGAAACAAATGCTGCCTGTGGTTCAATCGGAAGTGTAGAGATGGCTGGGTGAAGGGTTGCTGGACGTGCAATCTGTCCTGTTGGGCCTGCCTGTTGAAGCAACTGGTTGGCTAATATGTAAACCTCTATTATTGCTGGCTTGCTAGATAGAGGCTCTAGGTAGGGACGTGGCCGCTTGCATATAGTGAGGTTGCTGCATTACTCATTTATTATGATCAATTATTAACTTATTAGGTTTGATTTTAAGCTTGAGTCTTCTCTTTATCTGATTTATAAATTGCTTTACTGGCAGCTTGATCCTTGGGTGTTAAGAACTACTGACGAATATTTTTGTCTACTTTGAGTTTCAAAGCTTAACATAGTTGTTCAGCATGTACTGCACTGAACATGATTAATGATTGAAGAGTCATGGTTACTTGTGTGCCACTGGGAAATAATGATTGAAAAGGTTCATGATTGCCCAAATGGGTATTGAGCTTGAAGTTATAATGCAAATGGTTGCCAGTCATTTGTAGATCCTACTGTTACATGAACTGAAGGAAAAAATGATGGACAAGAGTTAATGAGACAGACTTGATTTAGTGTTATTCAATGTCTGACACTGGTTTGACCAGGCAAGTGGTCTACCTTAATTTGATGATGTTGCGGCAGCGTCAGCGGTTTAAACAGGTTAAAAGTATGACAGTAGTTAAGATGTTGGGGTAGCAGTTGTGGTCTGATCTGGTGGTATGGATGGCAATGCAATTATAGTGATGAAGTTGATGCTGTCGTTGAGTGTTAGGTTGGTGGCAATGGTGATGATAGTAGGTGGCTGTAGTAGCTGGCTGGTGGTGGGGTGAAGGTGTTGTTTTGTCATGGGAGTGAATGTGGTTGTGGTTGTTTATATCAGTGCTGTGGATTAGATGAATTGTTCTTAGCTCATGACAAAACAACACCTTCACCCCACCACCAGCCAGCTACTACAGCCACTACATCACCATTGCTACCAACCTAACACTCAACGACAGCATCAACTTCATCACTATAATTGCATGAATGTGAACCAGGTATAGTGAGTAAATCACTCTTTCTTGTTCAAATCGTTTGATAGCCTGGGTTATTTTTCAATAAACAATAATTATGAATTGAAGTAGTATAATCAGTGTTTTAAAATCCGAACCACATACAGGAAGATCCAACTGGATTGACTGTGAACCAGGAGTTCAGCTGGTTTTATAAACTCTCAGAACCAGACAATTTTACATTTCTGTTTATAACTGTACGTGTCACGATTGGACTGTTTGACTCACAAAACCATTTGTGGGTTGAGGGGGCCTTTCAGGAGCAATTCTTACACTTTCCAATAGATTGTGACCTAGAGTTCAATGAGGCATGAATAAGATATTGCTGAAAGTAAATCTAAGTGGTGACCAGCTGGAGATCAATTGGAATGTCTGGTACCAGACTAGAGGGAGAAATGTGAGTCACCATTGCTAGCATCTATCTTACTAGTGATGCGATGGGGAATTTATGACTCAGAGTGACAGCAACATGAAGAGCCCAAGTAGAAGGAGATTGCCAGAGTAGGAGACCTTTGAGGGTTGAAGGGTAAAGTAAATGTGATTATGATTGATTTGATGGAAGATGAGGCCATATCTTTTTCCAGCAAGGATAGATTTATCCTAGGATGAGAAGGTGTTTGCTACTTTGCATGTTTGTATTGTTAATTTAGGCACATTTAGACCTCTAGCCTGGCCTACTTATTTTAGTATGATGAGTTTTCCTCTGCTGTGAAGTGTTCCCTGTGTAGTAAAAAAATCCAATAAATGCATGCAATACTAGCGGTCTAGCTAGAATCTGCAAAATGGATTACACAGATCTTTTTTTTTGAACCATTGTAGTTCATGAGTCATTAAAGTCATTATATATATATTTGGTGAATGGATATTATTTTTATGATGTTACAATGTGATATTGGAAACTATTTGTTTGTTTATGCTTTTTTACTTTAAGTTTTATTATTATTCTAAAATAATTTCTATCGTTTAGGCTTTATTGTTTTCTAGTTTTCTTATATAAGTCATGAAATATGCTTCAAAATTTTTTAGATTTCTTTAGACTTTTTTTTATTCGATATAGCTAAGTTTTTACAAATTTTTTTCTATTTATTTACTTTTTAATTAATTATTCAATTATTTATGATGTGATCATGGTCTGACCTTTGGTTGAATTCTAAGTGCTACCTAAAATCTTGAATCTCTTCCTTTTCTGGTTCTTTGTATGGTTTGGTTTTTAAAACATTGAGTATATTTGATTCATGTACTTAGAAAAAGAAAATTTACCTTGTTCTAAGTTTCCATTCAATTTAAGTAGTAAGCATTGAGAGGACTTCTTAGTCATAGGGGCATATTCCAAGAAAAGAGCTTGGAATTGGTATGAAGGCTTATTTAATGCATAGATGCATATGTTTATATTGGGCATAATACATCTATCGGAACTTAGCCAAGTAAAGTTTGATCAGATGTTTGTATGATATTTTCCTTTGGCGCATTTTCTAGTTGCACTGTTCTTTGTTAAGGGAGATTGGAGGATCAGGTGCTACAGTGCTCTCCCATCTTATAGGTTGTGGTTCAATGTTGTAATGATCAAGTCTGGGTTTTTGTGGTATTGCCTGTTAACTCAATTAGTGTAGGATTAGCTTGAAATAAACACATACTTCTATGTACCAACTGTTTCCAATTGCTTATGAAGTGAGTATCCCATAATGGTTGCAACTGAAGTTTGTGCCCTTTTACAATCATTTGGAGTTTGTTTGACTTGATCAAATGTCAAAGTATATTCAGTTGCCTTTGGCATACAGGCAGATGTTGGTTAAAAATTCTTTTGTGCGTCAAGATTTAACATGAGATTCTGGTTTAGGACTTCCATACCTTGGTCATCTACTCAAATTGGGATCCTGATCCTAGTATAATCTCTAATAGATGATGATAATACATCATATGTGTTTCCTGAAGTTTGAATACTTGGATGTTTAAAAAAACAGAAAGAACTTGAATATTTTAATGGATACTTGCTTTTACAGGTGGCAGAGAGAGCTTTGTACTTGTGGAACAATGACCACATTGAAAACTTAATCAGACAAAACCGTAAAGTTATACTGCCAATTATCTTCCCTGCTCTGGAGAAAAATGGTCGTAACCACTGGAATCAGGTGGTTCAAAGCTTGACGATTAATGTCCGCAAGATCTTCTCTGATGTTGATCCTGAGCTATTTGAGGAATGCTTGCGCCAGTTCCAGGAAGATGAAGCGAAAGTGGAGGAGATCAAAACAAAACAGGAGGCGATATGGAAGCGTTTAGAAGAGATTGCTGCATCCAAAGCTGCAAGTAGTGAAGCACTTCTCAATCCGCACACGATAACCACCGAAACATCTTTGAACTAATGTGAAGGTCTCAATTTTTTTGGTTAATAGGAGCATTAGATGGTTAATGGTGCTTTAAGAGGTTGAATGCACATGGATGGTTGTCTAAACTCGTAGCTGCTCATGCCGCTTTCAGGGCTGTTAGTGCCACAAAGATCAATTGCACATGACACCTCTATGCAGCACTGAAGTTTGTAATCTGGAATTCACACAGATACTGTATACGGGGATACACTGCAAAATTAAGTCGGAAGCTCCACTCCACGTATGTGAGAAAGAAGACATAGGTGATATTTATGGCCTTTTCCTTGATATTTAAATTGTTGAGATGAGGAAGTTGCAGATCAAAGGTAATTTACACACCTGGACTTGATTTCAATGAGTTCTGAAATACTTATTGAACCAAATTTCATTTGTGCATGTGTATGTATTAATATTATTTATTGATTGATCTTAGAGGACCCTTTTTTCAGTGTGAATTGTTGATTACATAGATGTTGATATATTTAAGTGATCTCAATTGGAAGAAACCTTTGTATTTTTATTTTTAGGTCTGACAAAATCTGTTCTCTCTGTAGTATATTTTCAATCTAAAGGTATGTTTTAGAGTTTAGCAGTAAGTGTATTAGCCTATTGGGGTGATTTGTTCTAAATCTAGATGCTCAGGGTGAATATGAAACCGCAAAGGGTATTCCTCCCGTTTCACTTTTGCTGTTAGAATTCCATCCATTTGTTTGTTCATCCTATGTTTGTGCATGCATTGTCTGGATTTAGAACTTCTAGAGGCTTGAACATCAAAATACTTACCATTTCCGTTTTTCTTACAAATCTTCCAGCTCCATTCCAGATGTCCTGCTAATGACTCCCATTCTAGGAGTTCATAAGCTCATTATTACAGTCTTCCTTTTCATCTGCTCGCCAATTTTACCATTCTGTTTTGCTTTATTTCTTCAGCTGCCACAAACTGAAGAAATCAGGATAGCTCTAATATTTTCCTCTGCATTTTTTTTTTTTTTTTTTTTTTTTTTTTTTTTTTTTAGTCAATGACATTTATTTTGTTTGTTTGTTTGTTTTGCTAAGCTATACCAAAAGCACTTGATAGGTTTATGGAGCTCCTTTGCATTCTGCTTGGTCTTTAAGAACACCAAATGGTCTTCCTCCAATCCACGTGGGCAGATAGTGTCATATATATATATATATATGAACTAGCTAGCCAAAGCAGAGGCAAAGTAGAGGCTGAGAGCCTATAAGAGTACAGATCAGAAGCATTAAAGCTTAAAATACTAGATAATTTAGAAGAGGGGGTTATCTAAAATTACAAAATCATCTTGGTTGAGAACAAACCCTCTTGCAAGCCCATCCGCACATTTATTTGCTTCATGGTAGACATACCTAACGCTTATTTGTTGAAGCTTGCTGAGCAATGACCTACAATGCAATCATTCAAATGGGGGGAACAAGCTCTCTTAGTCTTGGAAAATTCTTCCATCACACTAGTAGAAACTCCAATGGACCTAGAAAAGCCTTTGATCCAATTTCCAAAGGGAGCCTCTTCTCAAACTCCCTTCACCTGCTTTACCTGGGTTGCCTAAGGACGCATCAATCATCAGTATTTAATTCGTATCAACCAGCAGGAGGCTTAACCCAGAAGATTGGGACAGCTATTTTCTCCTTCAACTAATGAGATTTTCCCACACAAATAGAAATCTAAAGCTTTGTTGGAACAGGTGATATGAAGGTTCGGATTATGGGTGATTAAGGATAGTGTGTCCCCACCCCACATTTGAAAGCAATGATACAAAAGGATAGTATCATTTTTGTTTGTGAAACTTCTCTTCCAACCCCAAGAAAACCCTCGTGCCTTGTTCTAGTGTAGATTCTTGAAATTATCAATTACTCAATGAGAGTGATAAGTTCACAAAAATTTTACAACACTTTTACAATAAATCATAGATGGTAAGTTATCATTGGTTCTAATTTGAACTTACCACTGAATTTACTTTTTTATTTACCAATAACAGCCAGTAATAATCTGTCACTTAGAATTTATTTTTTTGATAAGTTGCCATTTAGAATTTGTTGTAAAAGTATTATGAAAATATTGTTGACATAACATTTTTCATTACTCAATATAACATTTTTCATTACTCCATAATCGGTTTAGCCCCAAAATAGTTTTAATCAAGTTTTAAATAAAGTGATTTCATTCAATTGAATATAAAATATAATCAAATTATACTCAACCCAAAACATATACCCAACTCCAAGATACTATACCAAAATTGAAAAAAAAGGATAACAAAAGAGACAAATGAGTATCACAATAAATCATAGGTGACAAGTTGTTAAGTCTTCAAATTTCTTAACTTTCGAATGATTATCATAACAAATTTTAGGTGACAAGTTATTATAGATGGGTAAAAAGGTGACGTCAATAATAGGCTTATTAGAACCAATAACAGTTTGCCACATATATATATATATATATATATATATGTATATATATTCACGTATGTCCATGCATATCAAGAACCGTATGAAAAGTGTTGACTGAATTGAACTGAAGTGGACCAAAAAGACCGAATTGGAGCGAAATGGACCAAAAGGACCAAATTGGAAAAGATGGACTGAAATGGACTAGAATGGACTAAAGTGGACCTAATAGGACCAAATGGGCCAAAATGTACAAATAGACTGAAGTAGACCAAGTGGACTAAAATGAACTAGATTGGATTGAAATGCTACACTGATGTAGCTCAACAAGAGTGTAGCAATAATAAAAATAGATTGAAGTAAACCAAATGGATTGAATTGGACCAAAATGAATAGAATATATGGACCAAATTGACCGAAGTGCGACATTGATATGGCTTAACAAGGATGTAGTAATAATAAATACTACGTTTTAGTTTTTAAATATTAATATATAGTTATAGATGGGCTGAAAGTTGAACCAACATTTACACTTTGGATTGGACCGATAAATATTTTGCATTAAAGGTGACAGAAACGCTTTTCTATGGGTAAATGTAATTGCTTGGTGAAATATTGCCCCAAGGTTATGGGATGTAAAAACACACACGTGCACTCAATAATCCCAACTTTTATTTGATTTTATGTGACAATGAAATATATATATATATATATATATATATATATATATATATATATATATATATATATATATATATAAATATAAATATGAAAGTTCAAATAGTGTATAAAACACCCTTGAACGTTTAGACCCCCAATTACAAAATAACCAATTCAAGCTTTATAACAAACAACTAGTGTGCGAAAAATGAACAAAAGCTATGAACAGAATTGGTAAACAATCTAAGCCAATTAAAATCACATCCACAGCAGAAAATAAAAAGGCAAAGATTAAGGGAAGGAAGATGCAAACACAAGGACAACACACGATATGTTATCGAAGAGGAAACCGAAGCCCTCGGCGTAAAACCTCTCTGCCGCCCTCCAAGCGGTAAGTAATCCACTAGAAAATGTAGTTGGGATACATGAACAGCAATAGACCCTCCAAGTCTAATCTACCCAGTGTACCTAAGCCTTCCAAGCTTCTTGCTCTAACGAGGTTGCCTCGAACCTATTTTTTTTCTAGCTTCCCGGATTCCGCTACTTGACCATAGCATCAATTAATGTAGATTGGTTCTTTCCTAATCGCTTCCCAGAACACCAAACAGCCCTCTCATAGTAATGGATATGGTGAGAAAATGTTTTGGTAAAAAGACCTCTCAAGGGTTTAACAATGGAGAGGAAGAGAGTTGAGGAATTTGAAGAGTCTCTTATGTGAAGATTGTGGATGAATCAATCTTGTATAACTCTAGGGTTTCTCTCACAAAATTCTCTTTGGAAGCTCTCTTTCTTTTGTGGGTATAAGGGGTATTTATACTGGGGTGAGAATGGAATGTGAAGAGTTAGGTTTTTCAAAATAAGGCTGGCTTGCGGCTTGGCCTCGCGGCTTAACCGAGTCGCGAAATCCAATCGCGAGATAACAGAATGGCCAGTTGTCCTATTTTGTCCTGTAGTGCTCCAGCTAGCATGATACTTCAACTTCTGGCATGCCTGGCACGTGTGCATCTTTTGGCGGCTTGCAGCCGTGGGTCACCCGTGAGATCCAGTCGCGAGTCTCTGTTTTCTTGCACACTCTTGAGCATTTCAACACTCTATCTCACTCACTACCCTTACAACAATCCCACCTAAATACATGGTTATTACATGCTGAAATACAAGCAAATTTGGCACGGAATAAAGCCAACAAGATGGTTGATTAAATTCAACCTTACAATATATAATATATATATATATAAATAGTTAAAACTTAAAACTTAAAGAAAGTCTAATTAAAATCTTAAATTAGAGCTCAATTTTGTGCTATGAGTCCAAAATTACATGGAAACCACACCATAATTATTTTTCAAGGCATTTAATTAGAATCTAAAAATATTAAAAGTCAAAATTGAGATAATCCAACTAAACTCTAAATTAGATTGCTAATTTTGTGTCATCTGTTTCTAAATTATCTCTTAATTTTGGTGCTAAAAGTGGAGACTACGTCATAAATATACCCGAGGTACAAACCTGATTTGGAAGAATACTCTCTCTCTCTCTCTCTCTCTCTCTCTCTCTTTCTTTTGCCCTTTTCAACTGTATGACTCTTCCTTTCTCCAATTCTTCATGCCTATTTAGTTCCCTCTACTCCTATAACATCAAACAGCTCATCGGATGATTAGAAGTCCTCTCTCTCTCTCTCTCTTTCATCCGGAAGGGGAAAGGTTTTGGGTTTAGGTTCTACCAAAAAAGCTTTGTTCAGAGCAACAGGCCGGACTATAACTTTGTTCCTTAAAGCCAGGTATGTTAAACATGTCAGTGCATCACCATTTTTAAGAGAGATAAGTTTTGTAATCCTAGAGGTCCTTTTAAAAAAAAAATGATTTTTGTTTGTTCGATTTGGTTTATGAGGTTGACTAGGTTGGAGTTTATTCTTGTTAAATATTAGTATTGATACACTATGTTGAATATGCTAGTATGGATGCGGAAGTGAAAGCATAAAGTATAGAATACAATAATACACGAAGGTTACATGGTTCAGCCTAACGGTTTACATCTACGGAAGAAACCCTAAAGGATTACATCAATAATATATTATAATGTAGTACAAATCTTGTGTTATAATGAGTCATAACATGTGTATATATAGTAGATTAAACCCTAGACTAATAGACTTCTAGTACAAGTAGAAGACTTGGATTGCACATAAAGTAGAATTAGGCTTGGACTTATGCTAATGGGCTAATATATCTCTAACAATTTTGGTTTTGCTTTTGATGGCATAGACGAGCTTGCAAATGGGACATGGTTGGTTTGGACCAAGGATGGGAGGGTGACTTTTCTCACAAATGTCAGGGAAGATTAGACTCTTATGGCCTGTTTGGATGTTAAAAAAAGGAGGGGGAGTAGAGTAGAGGGAGGGAGAGTAATTCAATTACCTTGTTTGGAAGTTTTTTAAGGAAGGAGGGTGAGGGATTTGGAGGGGTTTGGAGGGGTTTCAACTACCTATAATCCCTCATTTTTAATTCCCCCAAATTGGAGAGATTTGGAGGGAGAGTAGAGTAGATAAATTGTTCACAAAATGAATTCCTCAATTTATCCTTTCTAAATTAACAAAATTACAAACTCTCTCACACAACTTCTTCAAGCATCAAACAGCATCAAACATGATCATCCAAAATATAATCCTAATATTTTCCTCCCAATTTTCTCAAAGCAACCAAACAGATTATAAACCTCAAATTACACTCATTCTTCAAGCATTAATAAGTCAAAAAATTCATCACAATAAAATAACGTAACAAAATTCAAGCCAATCATAACAACACAACATTATTAACCTGAAAGACTATTTTTTGAGAATACTGAATTTTTCAAAACAAAACAGAGCTTAGTGGAGATTGAGAAAACATACGTCTTGGAGAAAAGAGTTTGGATTGTATGGACTTTTCGAGTTCGAATTTTTTATTGTGCTCAGGCAATCGAGATCGTATAGGACCATACAACGAAGAAGAAAAAAAAAAAATAATTGTATCGGACCTGGTTCTATGAATGGGTCCGTGCATGTTTTCATTTTTCCTTTTTGATGTCTTTTTCTTTGGCATGGTGGCTGAGGAGTATTTTATATAAAAATATTAAAAATAATAATAATAAATCAAAGAAACACTCAAAATTCAATATTTTGTTGATTTTTTCAGCAAACAAACAAACCAAACATTTTTTTCTTATTTTAATTATTATCAATTAAGGAGGTTTTTTTTAGTATAATAAAAAAGTAGAAAAAATATTTAATTATAAACCAATGTTGATTATTTAATTCACATTAGGAAAAAAAAATTATCAAAAAAAGTATTGCATACTATAGTCATAATTATTTAATCTAACAAATTAATCATAGACCAATGTTACAAGTCCATTTTCAAATAGGGGTAAATTTGTCTATTTAAATCATTTCCTCTCTTCTCCCTCTTAATTTTTAAAACATCCAAATAAGAGAAAGAACTAATTACTCCCTTCCCCCTTACTAATTTTAAAAACATCCAAATAAGGTGGAGGATAACCATTCCCCTCTACTCTCCTTCCCACTACTCTCCTCCCCTCTACTCCCCTCTACTCTCCTCCCTCTCTAAACTTCCAAACAGGCCATTAAGTAGAAGGGACCTCCCATGTTCTTGATGGTGATTTTTTTTTTTTAAAAAAATTCAAATTTTGTATTGTCTCAGCCTATTTGCATAATCACCAAGTTCTCACCGTGACTAGGTTTGGGGTTTGGGCCTAAGCCAAACCGAAAATATCATCCTCACTGTGAAGATCTAGCAAGTTGAAATATACCAATATAGTTTCAGACTTAAAATTTTTTGATTTGAATGTAGGTAAAAAAAATAAAAAGATTTTATTAATTACATGTGTTTTTCTTTGAAATCTTAGTTTGGGTTGCTTTGAATTCATCTATCCAGTTGTTCTATTTATGTTATTTTTGTACAGCATGGCATATGTTTTATGAAATTCCTTTTAAACTTGATATGTAATCTTTTCATTTGATTTTGTTTTTCTCTCCTCATGTTGTGATAAATATGAAGTCAATAAATGATTGACTTATAACAAAAACTAATATATTTATATATTTAGAAATCTATTTCTTCTTAGTTCCAACAGTTTAAATTTTGTACGAGTCATGGATTCTATTGAGCAATTTATATGAAAAATAAAATCAAAGTAAAATAAATCCTACAATAATTTGCTTTATAGGGATCGACTCCTCTAAGTTATACATTATTCTTTGAAAGTTGTGTGAGAGAAACTTACAGAAATTTACCATAAAACAACAAGCATTTGGTTTGTCTATGTTTTTAATCTTTTGAAAGTTTGTGGAGCCTACTAATTAGGCCATCTAAACCATTATAATTAAAAATCACTAGTAACATAAGGAACAAGGGGGTCCATAATGTATTCATGTTCTCCTCATACCGTAATAAATTTGAGTACTTAAATAGTATTGTTGTTTAATTTATCACTACTACGTATATTTTTCCTGAAATCTACATACCATCGATTGTAACTCCAAAAAGATATTTCAAAGTTCATTTGCCTGATTACTTTGCTATGGGGTGAGTTGAAACATTGTTGGGTAGTGATGTATGTTAGATTGTATGTGTGGCCTTTTGACTCACAAAGGGTAAGTGCTTATTTATGCTAACTTTTTGTTATTGGTATTCTTTATAGTTGTAATGATTGATAGGTCTAACAAGGCTCCATTAATGTATGAGAGGCTTCAATCTCACCCAAATGACAAGTAATAAAACAAGACAATTCATGTTCAACTTTTAGGTTTTTTCTATTAAAAAAAAATGTTCGGCTTTCAGGTAATCACCAATTCATTGTATTAACTCAACATCACAAAGTAACTTTAATTTAATGATATGGACAGGGTTTATCATTTTTTATGTTGCAAAAAGAAAAAAAAAACTCAAGCTAATATTAATAGCACCACTAAAATTTACGCATGGGTTACATACTAGTTCAAATTAATATAAAGCAACGAAAGAAAACTAGATAAAAAAACAATGAAACACGTACGACCATTGACAAACCAACATGTTTGTCTAGGATTTTAGGAAATTGAAACATACAATGGGGCTTAAAAATACGAAGCATCTGAGTCAAACAACTGGATATGTGGTTTTAGAACTACGTAGAGGAAACAAACTCCAGAAGCTCATGGTGACATTCAAATTTGGCCATCACTTGCTCAGCTAGGGTCACCCATGCCTCAATTCCATCACCTGATCTGGTACTCATCAAAACAACAATATTCTTGATGGGCACATTAGTAGTGCAAACCCAGATTGGCTTTCCAAATCCAAAGTCAATATTGTAGAATGGGAACCTAATCCAATTACTAAACCTGTACATCTCCACCTCTTGCTTGGCCACTATTTCCAATCTCAATTCAAATGCCTCCAATAATGCATCTTGAAGTTTCTCTATGTAATCTCAATCTTTTTTATTACTTTCCTTATGTGACCTACCAGGTCATGTAAATCTATATATGTTGCTTTCCTCCTTAGTCAATGATGCAATAGCCAATTGCCAAAGGTTACCACAACAATGCTCCGGCAAACGTTGGACCATCCTTCCTCTTAAGTCCACCGTATGGGACAAAGTAGATGATATACTAGTCTTCCTTAGCTTTTCTCAGTTACAGACAAGGCGGTTTTCCATATAAGAGAGGTTACTGCTTCGACACGTGATGGGTTGGCATGGCCGCCACTGAGGCCAACCTTGGCTTTAAGAAGACCCAAGCTTCTTGCATCAAATACAAATCTCTTTGTTACCGTTTTCTCTTCACTGATCACACCATGAGGTACTTGCACATTTATATCTTTTGGTGGGAATAATGAAGCCAAATCAAAAGAGGGAATGATGGTTTGTGTTGCACCCTTTGAAGCCTCGGACCATGCATTGAGGAAAGTTGCAAACGTTGCACCATCAACAATCCTATGTGAAATGCATAACCCAATGCCTATACTACCACAGTTGAAGATATTAGCTAGAAAGGCTGTCACAGGAACTCCCTTATCATTCACCTTGTAAGGGTTAAGAGGAAGAAACTGCATCAGTATATTCATATCTGGGTTTTGTAGAATCTCTGAGAGATCAATGTTGACTCTAGCTTCCACATAGCTAGCACCTTCATCATCACACTCCACAAAGGAATTTCCTTTAAGGCTTCCCGCTAGAGGGTAGAAGTGGGTAAGGGTTTTGACAAAGATTTCTTTAGTTGATCACATATTTCTTTAGCTGATGGATTCAATACGCTTTTGCTTCTGAATTCATCAGCGGAGTAGAGTAGAACAAGGGGCACATAAAAGTGTGGAGCTAATTGATCTAAGAGGGAAACTTTGAAGCTTCTAAGGTGATCAGGAGTAGGAGAAGATGGTTTGATGTTTTCTGTAGAAATGATATTGATCTCCATGATTGCTAAAGAAATCTCATACTCTTTTTTTCTTAATGTATTTAGTTTGTGAAAGTCTTGCAGATTTTATATATATTATTTTGTAGTTCCAGAGTTCCATTCCAAAATAATTTGTAGGTTTTAGTTGTGCAATAATTTTAGAAGCCGGACGTGATTATTTTTATTTATACTCAGTTGGACACGAAAGTATTATTAAATCACTCTCTCAAGTCATGAAATCATCTAGAGAGATTGATAAAACCGTTGTCCAAGTCCAATTGCTATAAGGGAATTAGACAGGGTCACAGGGTTGAAGAAAGTTCAGTCTTATTTTACCTAAGAAAAACGCCAAGTTCAAGAAGTAGTTGATCAACTGTAGAATATATTATGATTATTACTATTAAAAGGGGTACGAAAGTCACCAAGAAAGAGGAGAAAATATATGCTGTTTCCGTTGCATGCTATTTACTATTAAGAGAGTAAATTTCAACTTCATAGGTTGGCTGTTTCATATTCAGTCCGTCACCCATGACGATATGAGATATCATAACTCAACGTTGAATTTGTTGGCCAAGCTAAAAGATTGAGACCTGTACGTATATAATGACTGATTGAGATTTGAGAAATGCCATTAAAGATTCATGGAATGCTTTCTAGAACCGGAAGCATAAAAGAGGTATATACCTGCATTTAAAGAGTAATTTGTAGAGAAGATGTGCGCTATCTTTCAATTAAAAAGATAAATAAATGAGGCCATGAACCCATTCGGTGAAGTGGAGAGGTTATCAACCATGAGGTTAGCAATAAAGCCTAGTTAATGACGATTGTTACTTATCAACCTTAAACTTCCATTAAAACAAAAACTGTCACACATAGGCAAATAATTACCTGCAATTATGTACATGAAAACATTTATGTACATAACAGCTATACAAATCACCTATAAAAGGGACAATCCATTTCACTTGATAAGGTATGTCAAAATATACTACAAGACTACTATCTATATACAAAATATATAGACTAATACTAACTTAAACATTGGAGGCTCTTTCTTGAGGCACAACCCGGTTGTCTCTTAGATTAACTTTCTTTATCTTGCAGATTCTACAAGATCATCCAAAACTCTAAATTAGACAAGTGACCCGACTGACGGTTTTTTGCATAATCAAGTCCAATCCAAAAATACATGGATTCTTAGAAAGAAAGTCTAATTCATGTAATTGTATAAAAACTAAGGCTTTTTGGGCTTGAAAGAGAGTTAGCCCATAATCTTGAGGTGGCGTGGGTTACCAATAGAATCGTGTCACATGGTGGTGGAAAAATTGCACTCAACAAAAGAAGCAAGAACTAGTTGGTCTAGCCTGCATGAAACTGGATCCGGATCCTTTCCATTTCAAAGTGAAATGGAGAGGCTCGATTCATGGTGGGGATTGAGTCCAAAATTATCAAGGGCTAAAACGTGCCACATCATTTAAAATGAAAACACCACACTTAACCCCAGTTAAACACTTAAACTGGAGGATTTGTTTAACTCAACCGGACAAAAAAAAAATTTTTGGAGGGAAAAGTGAAACAGAGTTAGAGGTATATCGTGCCTTTGGAAAACAAAAAAAACCTTATAGGAGGGAAAAGCTTCACAGAAGGTTGAGAGATATATCCCACGTTCAATGCTTCTGATTTTAACAAAAAAAAAAAAAAAAGAAGCTTCAAAGAAGGTTTAGAGAAGACATCTCTGTTTCTATCTTGCCATCCCACGTTCAAAGCTTCACAGATTTTAACCAAAAAAAAAAAAAAAAAAAAAAAAAGCTTCACAGAAGGTTCAAAGAACAAGTTCAGCTTGAGAGCATCTCTGTTTCTATCTTGCCAAAACAGAGGTATATCCGTAAACTTGTTTATGCTTATCTTATTTGATGTTTGATCATTTTTTTGCATTTATATTGTTGTCAAGGAGCAATAGCCTAATAAAGAAGAGTGATAATCACCGGACAAAGATCTTTCAATAATAAACATAGGGACAACACATGGGCAATTATTGTTCAATCTCACCACCATTGCCCCCAGATATTGACGGGGACGAATCAATCAAAGTTTTGAAAACCCAAATAAGCAAAAAAAAATTAAAGGAAATCTTTTTACCTTCTGCTCAATTCCGGGGACTTTAAGCACTTTCTTATTCACCTCTCTTTTACTGTAAGAAAAGCAGTAAAAAATTAATGTCTTAGGCAATTGTTGTCATATAATAATAGAGAAACAAGATATAATGAATGAATAAACAAGACTAAACTCCGAAAACTGACTATGTAATTCAAGAGAAACTATCCAAAGAATAATCTTTTCTCACCAATATTGCCAACGATGAATCAAGAAAATAGAACACTCAAATAGCAATGAGATTACCATGATAGGAAACTACATAATAAGAATCACAGTTAAGACTTACGGGTCCCTAACGGTTTGATCAAAGACCTTCTTCATTGTAGCTGTTGTTCAAATAAATTTTTTCAAGTCAGGGGGTTCATTTGAACCCCCTAATATGAACCCCTAAAATGTATGTGCAGCCGCCCCTGATTACCGAACATAAGAAAATGAGTTTTACTCACAAAAAAAGAAAACGAGTTAATTTTTGAACGTTTTCCCTAAAACCAAAAGGATGGTATAGCAAGTGTACTCTAGTCATGGCCCTTATGACCAATGAATATGCCTTTTTTAGTAGCTTTTTGAAAAAAAAAAAACACTTGCCATTAACACGTGCAACTTTGATATTTAAATGACTAATTGTAGAGATTTGCTGATAAGGGAACTTTATCAAAGTAATTTGTCACTCAAAAAGGTAAGTATCTTGTCAAATACTTTGTGATAAATCTCACCATACTCAAGTAGGATACTCAAAGGAGTTATCAATAAAACTTCTTGGTGAGTTTATATTGTTGTTTTGATGGTTGGATGCAAGTTAGAGTCTTTCTTAAAAATTTCATATAATTAAATAAGATTTAACATTGAAATTTCTGTTTAGACCCCAATGTGAATTAATGAGCAAAATTATCAAATTATATTGGTGAAGTGATCCACTTAGACAATTAATTTTTCACTATAGTTAAGCAATTAACAAATCAATAAGTAATATAAAAAGCACATTAAGCATGACATAACATTTGGTGATGAAGTGGAAAATCAAAGAAGAATATCTTTAATGGAGAAACCACTTCAAAAAGTAGATTAGGAAAGTATATTTTTACGACCTCACTCAAGCGAGAGACATGCAAAATCTCGGACCTTTAATGTTCCACTTAAGCAAGTTTACCATCTTGCTTGAGCACACCTCACATCGCACTTAATCGATCTTGACCTTCGCTCAAGCAAACCTCTTTAGTAAGCATTTCTTTGAGTAGCTCTAAATATAAACTAAAAAACTAACTAGATTTTCAAATGGATAAAATTACATCAATAAATTTGAATTTATTACCATAAAATGTTATGGAATGGATCAACACTAAAATCCTTACACTCATGATCCTAATTCATAGTGTTATCAATAAGTTTAGTGGCACAATTTAAAAATATATATATATTTCCATAGCTGTTAATATAGTCTATTATAATCGGTTCATAAGAAAATAGTATCAATGATGAGTTTATTTGAAATTAAAAAATGATTACTTGTACGCTTAATGTGGATTATGGACATATATAGAGAGGTGATAAGAAAGATCTTGTTGTGGTGTTGATCACAAGGTTTAGATATTTCAATTAATAAATTTCTCTTTTGAAAAAATAAAAATCTCATAATAAATAAGTTCTTTAATCATAATAAGAAAATTCCTTTATAATGATTCTTGATGGCATATTATGGATGCAAGATTTTAAAGAACATATTTATTTCTGTCATGTTTAAATTGACTGCCCTTTGAGTGAGTTGAGTTGAAATCATGCTTGGTCATCTTGAATTTTTATGTTTAGTAACAAAGATATATAACATTTCTCTCATATGAGGTACATCCTCATTAGTATGTTGATCATTCATTACATCCTCAATTTTTTTTTTTTTTTTTTTTTTTTTTACATCATCTCTGTTCTGAAAATAAATGATAGGTGAAAGTTATAATAAATTTATTTTCAATTTTTTCTAGGGATAATGATGGGAATACATGTTCCTTCTAATGTGCCCATGGAATCTACCCCATTTAAAGGGATGGAGTTTGAAGCGGATGAGATTGCATATGGTTTTTATAATGAATATGGCAGAAAGGCTGGTTTTAGTATTAGAAAAGAGTATGTAAATAAATGTAAAAAGACTGGAGTGGTTACTTCAAGGAGATTTGTGTGTGCGAAGGAGGGAGTTCGAGGCAAAGACAAGAGAGATCAGAATGTAAAGAATCCACGAGCAGAAACAAGATGTGGTTGTGAAGCACGTTTGGTTATTGTACTTAATCGAGATAGTAAAAAATATGTGGTGAGTGAATTTATTGCTGAGCATAACCACTATCTCCACCTTCCATCAATCTGTGCACATGATGCCATCACAACGGAAAGTGGCTGCAACTCATGCTATTGAAATTGATTTGGCACATGAATCGGGATTAAGATTAAAGCAATCTTATGAGCTTCTTAGTAAGCAAGTTGGTGGATATGATAATCTTGGTTTTACCAAGCAAGATCATAAAAACTACTTACGTAGTAAGCGACAGAGAGACATGGAGCATGGGGCAATTTGCTAGCTTGGGAAGATATTTCAGTCGTCAACTTAAGGAAAATCTTTCATATTATTTTGCTACTAATTGGATTGTGAAGAGTTGATTACTAATATCTTTTGGGCCAATGCAAGAATGATCATTGACTATAGCCACTTCGGTGATGTAATAACATTTGATACAACGTATAGCACAAATAGAGATGCAAGGCCACTTGGAGTATTTTTGGGTCTCAATCACCATAGAGAAACTGTTGTATTTGGAGGTGCACTTTTATATGATGAAACGATTGAATCTTTTGTATGGTTATTTGAGACCTTCTTAGAAGCAATGTCTATAAAGAAGCCAATCACTATTTTCACAGATCAAGATGCAGCAATGTCGGCTACAATAAAAGTAGTCATGCCTAAGACATATCATGCATTGTGTAGTTGGCATATGTGGCGAGAATCTTTGAGAAACACTTGGGTCATTTACTAAAAACTAAGCCTCAATTTAACGCTGATTTCTTAGCATGTATCTATGAGTATGACGGTGAAGATGAGTTTCTTATAGCTTAGAATGAAATGCTAGATAAGTACGATGTTCGTGAAAATAAATGGCTAATTGATCTATTTAAATTGAAGGAAAAATGGGCCCAAGCATATGTTAAGAGAACTTTCACTGCAGGAATGAAGACAACCCATCTTAGTGAGAGTTTCAATACTGACTTGAAGGATTGCTTGCGTCGATCGATCTCAATATAGTAGAGTTTTTCACTCATTTTGAAACAATTGTCAATCAAAAGCGGGATAAAGAGTTAGAAGCAGAATACAACTCTAGACAGAAATTTCTAAGATTGAAGCTCAAAAGCTCTCCTATGCTTAACCAAGTAGCAACAGTGTACACGCCTAAGTTGTTTGATTTATTTTAGACAGAAGTTGAAGAGGTAATGACACTTTCCATCCTAGAACGCAATGTGAGTCAAACACATAGTTATGTGGTTGGAGTTTTCAATCAAAATGGAAAATATGAGGTCATGTGGAATCCATTAGATGAGACTCTATCTTGTAGTTGCAGAAAGTTTGAGTCATTTGGTATTTTATGTAGGCATGGTTTGAAAGTTCTTGATGTATTGGATATCAAGTTAATTCTTAATAGATATATCATGAAGAGGTGGAGAAGAGATGCAAAAGATGGAAGTGGAAAAAATTGCACAACACATAACATTAAGCCGAATACTTGACTGGAATATGTAGATCGGTATCAAGATTTATGTCCAAAATATATTCAATTGGTGAATGAGGCATGTGAAACTAAAGAAGGCCATAATATTCTAAGCTTAGCAATTGCAGATTTGAAAAAAAAACTTTGTGACCTTAGGAATTGCAAAGCTAATGTAGAAGAAGACATCATTAGGCCTTCCACCGATTTTGCAAACAAAGAAGATCAATTATGTGCTTCGATTATGATTGTACCAAAAGGGATAAAGAAAAGAGAGGTTTATCGTAATAAAAAGCGTAGGACGAAATCATGGATAGAAAAGATGAGGAAACCAAAGGAAGGCACATCAAAGAAGCAAACAAAGAAAAGAAAAGTGCAGGAGGTAATCTTCAATTATCCTTATTTTCACCATTCTATTTTATTTTTACACATTAATATAGTATACTATTATTGTCGCTAAACTAGTACAATTTTTACAGGAAATATATGTACATGACATCATGGCACAAAAGAAAGCTGAGGATATATCTTCCGGAAATATTACTAGTTTTACACAACTTTTAATGGTAAAGATATTTACAATTATATATTTTATTTTGATATTAATAATAGTTTAGATGCATGATTTGATAATTTTAATACTAAACTTGTGATATGTGTAATGTTTAATTGGATTTTTTGTAGTTGGCGTCTACAAGTTCTGCAGTACATCAAGGAGGCTTATTAGCAAGTGTTGCATTAGCATCACATTTAGAGAGTACATCAAGTGTTGTAGGCTCCAACGACAAAATTAATGGTGTAGGAGGTCTCTTGACTCAAGGAAGTGTTGCAAGTGGAGGTCCCTTGACCCAAGAAAGTATTACAAGTGGATGGAATCCGTTGGTTCATAAAGTCAAGCCATTTTTCTAGTTTAGGATCATTTTTTATAATCTATGACACATGTTAAGATTAAGTGCTCTTGTTTTGTAATTTTCCTAGTTTAGGATTGGAGTTTTGATGGTCCAAAACTTAGTCATATTCAAATGTTTAGATTTTTTATTATTTGGAAAGAATACTTAATTTGCATGTTTGATGTATCTCTGCAAGGTGTTAATTTCTGCATAATTATTTGTTGCTGCAAAAATTGTTACTATTTCTGCATAATTCTTGTTAAAGTTACTGCATAATTACTGTTACTTTTTCTGCATAATTACCGTTAAAGTTACTACATAATTAATATTCTTTATTCTTTGTTATCGCATAATTAATGTTATTATTCTATTGTATAATTAATGTTCTTGCATAGGTCCAGTATTGCACAAACATAAATATGTTTTTCTACATAATTGTTAAGTTCTTGCATAATTACTATTACTTTTCTTTGCATAATTATTGTTAAAGTTACTGCATAATTATATTCTTGTAAGGTTGAATTTAATCAACCATTTTATTGGCTTTATTCCGTACCAAATTTGCTTGTATTTCAGCATTTAGTAACCCTGTATTTAGGTGGGCTTGTTGTAAGGGTAGTGAGTGAGATAGAGTGAAGTTTGCTCAAGAGTGTGCAAGAAAACAAAGACGCGGCTTGTTCTCGTGGGTGACTCGCGGCTTTAAGCCGCGGATGCAAAGACACGTGCCAAGCATGCCGGAAGGTGAACAGTCATGCTAGCTGGAGCACTACAGGACAAAACATGACAAGCTGGCCATACGGTTATCTCGCGACTGGATCTCGTGACTCGGTCAAGTCGCGAGGTCAAGCCGCGAGCCACCCCTGTTTTGTAAATCCCGACGTTTCACATTCCTCTCTTACTCCAGTATAAATACCACTTTTACTCACAAATGAAAGAGAGCTTCTAGAGAGAATTTTGAGAGAGAAACCCTAAAGAAAAACAAGATTGATTCACCCACAATCTATACATTAGAGTCTCTTCAAATTCCTCAACTCTCTTCCTCTCCATTGTCAAATCCTTGAGAGGCATTTTATCAAACCTTGTTCTCACCATATTCATCACTTTGTGTGAGAGGGCTGTTTGGATTTACGGGAAGCGATTAGGAAGGAACCAATCTACATCAGTTGATGCTACGGTCTAGTAGCGGAATCCGGGAAGCTAGAAAAGAAAAAGGTTCGGCGCAACCTCGTTGGAGCAAGAAGCTTGGAGGGCTTAGGTGTACTTTGGGTAGATTAGGCTTGGAGGGTCTATTGCTGTCCATGTATCCCAACTACATTTTCTAGTGGATTGTTTACCGCTTGGAGGCGGCGGAGAGGTTTTACGCCGAGGGCTTCGGTTTCCTCTTTGATAACACATCGCGTGTTGTCTTTGTGTTTGCATCTTCCTTCCCTTTTATCTTTGCCTTTTATTATCTCTTTTGTGGGTTGTGATTTTAATTTGGCTTAGATAGTTTTTCCAATTCCATATTATAGCTTATGTTAATTTTCCGCACACTAGTTGTTTGACATAATGCTTGAATTGGTTAAGTTGTAATTTGGGGGTCTAAACGTTCAAGGGTGTTTATACACATATTTGAACTTTCGGTTGGTATCCGAGTAGGTACACTTCTAGTGGTTTCATTACCATTGTGTGATCCTTGACTCCCTTTTGAGATGGATCGGTGTCAATCCCTAAATGCACCTCCATATTTTGATGGTAGTAATTATGCTTTTTGGAAGGTTCGCATGAAAGCTTTTCTGTGTTCTATTGATGAATCTGTTTGGGATGCTATTGAGATAGGTTGGACCAGGCCCGAGGAAGCCAAATTCACATGGGATAAGGCAGCACTTGCTGCATCTAATGCTAACAGTAAAGCACTCAATGCTATTTTTTGTGGTGTGTCTCGAGATGAATTTCACAGGATCTCTCACATTACCATTGCCAAAGAAGTATGAGAGATATTGGAAACCACCTACGAAGGCACGAAGAAAGTGAAAGACACCAAGTTACAAATGCTGACCACTCGGTTTGAGGAGCTCAAAATGAGTGAGGATGAGTTCTTTGACTCTTTCTATGGGAAGCCAAATGAGGTGGTCGTCAACAAGTTCAATTTGGGGGAGAAAACGGAGGATTCTAAAATTGTAAGGAAGATCCTTCGATCATTGCAGGAAAGTTTTCGTGTTAAAGTGACAGCGATTGAAGAGAGCAAGGACCTTGATGACATCAAAGTTCGGGAGCTGGTTGGTTCTCTTCGGACTTATGAGATGTCACTGCCAAATCAACGGAAGAGTAAATCTCTTGCTCTTAAGACCATTAATGAGAAGGTGGAAGATCATGACTCATCGGGAGAAGATGTGGTTGACAAAGATGTTGCATACCTTGTTAAAAATTTCAGAAAATTCTTGAAATTCAAAAATAACGGCAAATTTGGTGATAAAGGAAAATTCCAAAGTTCGGGAAGGGAGAAAAGGGAATTCAAAAGGAAAGATGGAAAAGAATCCCAACCTACATAAGGTGTCACTTGTTTCGAATGTAACGGGCATGGACACTTTAAGAAAGAATGTCCGAATTACTTGAAATCAAAAGGCAAAGTGTATGCCACAACATTGAGTGACTTGGATTCATCCGACTCAGAATCTGAAGAAAGCTGTGATGGAGAGGGGAACTACTCAGCTTTTATGACTATTGCTCATGTTGAGTCTTCGGATGAGTTGAATTTGCTTGTACGAGACCTTGGAGAACATAGTGATGAAGAATCACTGGGAATTGTTGAAGAATCGAGATCTTTGAAGAAGATGAAAGCACAACCAATCTTCAAGAAAATTATAACTCACTCCTGGAGAAGTCGGGTGAGTACACAAGGGTGGCCAAGGCTGCTGTGAGAAAAATGAAGAAGGCAGAGGAGGATTACAAAAGTCTCCTAATCCGATATAGGGAGGCCAAATGTGAGATAGAGACACTGAATGGTGAGCTGTCAGAAGCTTACACAAAAGTGAGATTTCTTGAGCAAGAGGTTGTGCAAGCAAATGCTAAAATAGAGAGGGTCACCACCAAGAAGCTAGATGATGTTATTTCATCTCAAAAGAGCTTTTCGGACAAATCCGGGTTGGGATATACCGGAGGAAGTAGCTCATCTGGAAATGTCACTAAAGAAGTGAAGTTTATAAAAGCCAAAGAATCAGCCGATGTTGGTCCCTCTTTGAGAAGCCCAAGATTGAGGAGAAGAGAAATGTGGGGAACGAATGGTTGTTGAATTCTCGTAATCAATTTGTGGGCAGGTCTGAATCTCTTGCCAAGTCACGTCCACGACCACAAAGAGGTTCTAGGGCAACTTATGTGTGTCATCATTGCGGACTTCAAGGGCATACTCGACCAAATTGCCAAAAGTTGAGAGCAAAAAATAGTGCAACTCCTCAAAGGTCATGAGGACCTAGAAATGATAGAAGAATTTGGGCAGGTGAACAATCTAGAGATCAAAATGGTGATCCCGGAATGATGAACGTGATGAAGATGATTGGTGCATTCACCAACTGCTTGGAAAGCTTCTCACGAAGGTTTGAAAGCCCTAACTCCCGTACCCAATCCTATAAGGAAATCACCCCAAACGCAAGTGACGTGTGGGTGAAAAAGGGTACTCATGCATAAGCATTACAACATGTCCATGCATTAATACTTCCTATGCTTTGTAACAATGTTTGTTTGATTGATTGTTGTTTATGTTGATGGTTGTGTGTTTGTTTATTTGTGCATACTCTTGGTTTTCTCTTGTTTTTGATCAGTCTGTTTCTTCTTGTGTCAAAAATCCAAAAATCACATAAAAATTAGAAAATCAAAAAGTTTGATTGACATTGTTGAGTTTTTGTCTTAAAACTTGTTTTGCCTTGTACCTTTGTGCTAATGGCTTTGTGCATTTTCGAGCATAGCTTGGTTCATTGCACTCATATCACTGTGGGAGAAATCTTGAAATCTATGTGATTGTTGTAAATAAATCTTCAAACTTATCATGAATGATTAGTGAATGGTTATGATGATCTTGAAACTTGCATAGACTTGTGTCTATATATCTTCCCACTCTTTATTTTCATTTTTGCTAAAAAGAGCTCATCAAATGTAAATCTCCAAATGAAAAGAGATATTGAGCTGCAAAAGCCTATCGCACATTCTAGTATTCGACTAGGAAAAAGGGTAAGCGACCTTATATTAAAGTGAATGTTTATTCAAAAAGCCAAAGGCTAATTCTTTATTATGAAATATCATATATCACTCTCACAATGAGAGGTAATTGTCTCAAAGGATCAAAAAGATCAAATGTTATGATTAAAAGTGGAGTCAAATGTAAAGCTCCAAGATATGTTATCAAGTTTTGTGGGAGGTCATATATACATATTTCTATAATTGAGATAGATCATATGATTTAGTGCTAATTGTGTATGCCTTGGTTGAATTGATCATTGAAGTTTCACATTAGACTAAGGACTATCTCATTGTTGATATCTACACACAACACACAAGTTTATGTTTGATAAATGCCATAATCATTTGTGTGATTGTACTTGATGAAATGTGTTTTCATATGCTCAATCTTTGTTAATTCAAGCACAAAAACGATTTTTCAGAGTTTTAGGTGTTTTTGGAAAGTATTTTGTTCTCAAACTTTGAAAATTTCAAAAATTCAGTTTTGCCCTGTTTTGGCGACTCGATTGCGGGTAAGTCAAGTTGCGAGCCTCAGTCGCGTCTTTGTGGGTTATTTTTGGCGACTTGTTCGTGAGTGGAAGGTCTAGTTGCGAGGGTTACTCGGAGATTTTGGCGGCTCGGCTCGCGACTCTCTCTCGGGTAGACCTTCCGATCGCGAAAAACACTTAGAAAATTTTTTCAAACTTTTATCTTTGAGTGTTTTGGTAGCTTGAACTGGCGAATTTGTGGTGACTCTCTTGATTTGCGAAAAACGCGTGTTTGGCAAAAATAGGGGCAGTTTTTTAAATCTTTTTCAGTTTTTCCTCGAACTTTTGTGACTATTTATCTTCTCTCTCAACTGTCTCCTTCTCAAACACTCCGTGCTCCCATTTCCAAACTCCATTGTTGCGTATTTTCTGCTCAAAATCTTCAAATAACAGGTATGGGTTTTCATTCTTGAACTCCTTTCTACTTGATTTTGTGTTTTTCCCCCTTGATTATTCGCATTTGTTTATATTTTTGAGATGGGTTTGTGTTTTGGCTATTGCTCTATGTTCTTGCTTAGCTTGTGGATGCTGTTGCTTGAGTTTGAAATTATTTTAGTTATTGTTTTTGGTCTTCATCATGTGCTTAGCTAAGTTTTTTTTTGGTTACTCATATTATCTAAACTTGTTTGTGTGTTGATGTTGGCTTACGACATTGGTTTCTTGTGCTTTTATGTTAACATAACGTGTGGATGATGACATCTTGAAAGTATTCCTTTAAAACAACTTCTTTTTCTGAATGTTGTGTCTCACGACCATGTGCTCTAGTTTGGGTGCTCTGATCCTTCATTTTGAAATTTTATGTGGTCTGTTTTATGCTATCCGTTCTTAATGTTCGAATGTTGTCTTTATATGCATATCATGGTTATGGTAGACTGTCTAATTGTGATTATTTTAGAATTTGTGTCTCTCTATGCTTTATTATTTTTTCTCCATTTTGCTGCACCTGTCGTATTGTGCACTTTAGTATTGTTGGTGGTTTGTTTGGGTTTGAACTGTCTTTAGTTAGCATATGTGTATTAATTTCTATGGTTTTCACTCTTATTTGCATCGAATCATGTTGATATTTATCTTGTGTGGTGTTGTGTTTGGTTCTTTGTTGTGGGCCTATTCTCTTGCAGATGTCTTGTCGATCCTCTAAGGGTAAAGACATTGTTTTGATGATCTAGCAACCCCAGTTGCTAAAAGGACTCGACTCTCATCACAGTCATCTCAAGACTCCAATAAGGAGAGGTTTAGAACCCCGCTTACCTCACATATCTACTTAAACATCTTTGACAAGTCAACTCCTATAGTGGAACGGGTGGTGGACTTTAACACCTTAGGGACCACTTTTATCTCTCGCATCTTTGAGACACGAGATTGGGCAAACTTGTTTGGGAACTTTGTCGATCCAATGGATGAACTGGTTAAAGAATGCTTCTCCAATGCAAGTGATCTTGGAGCTAAACTTATTTTCTAGGTCGGAGGAAAAGAGTTTGGCATTTCCCCAAACTCCATCGCAGATGTTCTCGGCATCACTAGACCTCAGAATGTGGATCTAACTCCGTACGATGATCGAACTCCAGAGATTCAAGAAATTCTACAAATCCTAGGATCCGATCATGAAGTATCCAATACAGGAACATCCATCAGCACCGCAAAGTTTGCACCAGAGCTGACCACACCGAAGTTGATAATGTTCACTAATCTCTACCCACTGTCCAACACTACATTCATAAATCTTGGGAGAGCTCTATTCCTTTGTGATCTTATTACAGGAGCCCCCATTGATATATGTGCTCACATCTTTTACACCATGAGGAAGACCGCGATTCGAACTGCAACTCGATGAATTATTCCATTTTGCAGTCTCATCATGAAGCTCATTCTTCGTGAAGGCATTGTTCCTCCCACAGATGGAAAAATGTTGACCCGTCAGCGTCCTATTTCCATGTACACTCTTCAAGCTAGCAGAAGTTACTCCTCTAAAACACCAAAGAGTGCACACATCTCTCCGGTTACTCTATTTGCCCCTGAGTCAGAGACATCTGCACATACCACACCTACTTCGTATGCTATTCTTGAAGTTCCACAAGCTAGCATTCCGGATGCACTGACTGATCCTTAAAGCGATAGAGTGGGTAGTTTACTTGAAAATATTCAGAAACGCATTGATGAGATGGTGACACTTCTCTACTCCACAAACAACCATGTTCAAATGCGTCTCAAGACTATGGAGAATCAGTTAGACGTTATTCAACAAAAGTTGGATGACAGCTTTTAGCTATTCGTGCCAAAAAGGGGGAGAGCATTGATAAGGGGGAGAAAGCTCAAAGGGAAGTGTGCATAGTGATAGGGGGAGTACACACATACTCTTGTTTTAAGTCTTAACCTTTAAACTTATAGGTTTATGTTTTTTTGTGTTTATATGAGTTGATACACTGTGGTTTTGGTGTATTCTTGTTTCTAACTTATAACTTACAATCTTGGTTTAATCTTTTATATATATTGTTGATGTTTTTTTTTTTTTTTTTTATATTGGATTTGTATCCATGTGCTTATGTAAGCTTTTAGGGTTAATGTTTTTATGCATATTCTGTAGGCTTTATGGTTTGTACCTTGCTTAATGCAGCCTATTATGCTATGTTGAAATTAGTACTTCTATCTAAATGTCTTGCATTTTGATTTATGTCTTGTCACTCTTGTGCCCTTGTAGGATTGTTCCTAGATGCATATACTTTGTGTATTATGCATTGGTTGAGTGTTGAGCATACAAGTATCTTGCCTTGTTCTTGTTAAGTTGTATGTTCAAGTGTTCATTCCAAGTGTGAATGAGCACTTTGTGATCACTACCTTGTGGTGATTACTTAGTTGATCAAGCCTTGATTTGAATCTTCACTTCATCTTTGCTTGATCACCTTAAGCTTGTTTCATATGCATTTCATGTTTTTCTGCATACAATGATCATGGTGTATTGTTGTGTTTCGGGAGTTTCATGTTCTTATGATTCAAGTGCTTCTGACTTCTAGAGTTAGGTGTGAGTGAGTTTTGTTCAACTGTTCCCAACTCATATGTTAAGTCTAGAGTCTGTTTTAGGGTTTTGTCACGGAATAGCCAAAGGGGGAGATTGTAAGGTTGAATTTAATCAACCATTTTATTGGCTTTATTCCGTTTCAAATTTGCTTGTATTTCAGCATTTAGTAACACTGTATTTAGGTGGGCTTGTTGTAAGGGTAGTGAGTGAGATAGAGTGAAGTTTGCTCAAGAGTGTGCAAGAAAACAGAGACTCGCGGCTTGTTCTTGCGGGTGACTCGCGGCTTCAAGCCGCCAGACGCAGCACACATGCCAAGCATGTCGGAAGGTGAATAGTCATGCTAGCTGGAGTACTACAGGACAAAACAGGACAACTGGCCATACGGTTATCTTGCGACTGGATCTCGCGACTCGGTTAAGTCGCGAGGTCAAGCCACGAGCCACCCCTGTTTTCTAAATCCCGACGTTTTACATTTCTCTCTCTTACTCAGTATAAATACCCCTTTTACCCAAAAATGAAAGAGAGCTTCTAGAGAGAATTTTGAGAGAGAAACCCTAAAGAAAAACAAGATTGATTCACCCACAATCTATACATTAGAGTCTCTTCAAATTCCTCAACTCTCTTCCTCTCCATTGTCAAATCCTTGAGAGGCATTTTACCAAACCTTGTTCTCACCATATTCATCACTTTGTGAGAGGGCTGTTTGGATTTACGGGAAGCGATTAGGAAGGAACCAATCTACATCGGTTGATGCTACGGTCTAGTAGCGGAATCCGGGAAGCTAGAAAAGAAAAAGGTTCGGCGCAACCTCGTTGGAGCAAGAAGCTTGGAAGGCTTAGGTGCACTTTGGGTAGATTAGGCTTGAAGGGTCTATTCTTTGTCCATGTATCCCAACTACATTTTCTAGTGGATTGTTTACCGCTTGGAGGGCGGCGGAGAGGTTTTACGCCGAGGGTTTCGGTTTCCTCTTCGATAACACATCGCGTGTTGTCTTTGTGTTTGCATCTTCCTTCCCTTTTATCTTTGCCTTTTATTATCTCTTTGTGGGTTGTGATTTTAATTTGGCTTAGATAGTTTTTCCAATTCCATATTATAGCTTATGTTAATTTTCCACACACTAGTTGTTTGACATAATGCTTGAATTGGTTAAGTTGTAATTTGGGGGTCTAAACGTTCAAGGGTGTTTATACACATATTTGAACTTTCAATTACTTTTACCGCATAATTATTGTTAAAGTTTCTGCATAATTAATGTTCTTCATTCTTTGCATAATTCTTTGTTAAAGTTCTTGCATAATTAATGTTATTGTTACTGCATAATTAATGTTCTTGCATAGGTCTGGTATTGCACAACATAAATATGTTTTTCTACATAATTGTTATGCTAGGCAAGAGTTGTTTTTATATATAAGTGTTGCTGTTAGGAGAAAAAATTTATATAAATAAGCCAAGTTTTGAGCTGTATGCATGTTAATTGGTGTGTCAATTTTTCTTTTGCATGAGTTTTACAATCCTTATCTGCATGAGTTTTACTATCCTTTTCCTCTCCTTATAAGCACTCCACGTAACCAACTAACTACACACATTGGCCCAACCAACTAACAACCCACAATAGCAGTACAATTTATCTAGACAGTACACTCCCACGGACCCACATGCAGGCACACACACACACCCCAGCAGCTATACCCGCACCCCCTGTGCACACCCACATGCAGAGTCCCCTACACACCCTTACACACACAGCAACTTTACCCGCACCACCTGTGCAACACACCCTTACACCTACTTAAAAATATCTACAAATATCAATAGCCCACAACTGTCACAATCTTTATTTACAAATATCAGTAAATATCCATATTCCACTTGTCACAATCCTTACAATCAAAATTCAATCCTTACAATAACAACTGTCACAATCCTTACAATCCTTACAATAACAACTGTCACAATCCTTACAATCAAAATTCAATCCTTACAATAACAACTGTCACAATCCTTACAACACAATCCTTACAATAACAACTGTCACAATCCTTACAATCAAAATTCAATCCTTACAATCCTTACAATGACAACTATCACAATACTACTTTTGAAGACTCTAGGCCATTATGTGTAGGGCATGGTGCAGTTGATGAACTATGAAGCTGTGCATAGCATTCTTTATTCAGTTTGCCATCTTTTACAATCTTACGATGAATAGACACTTTGAACTTTCCTTCTTTATCGAGTTTCCCTACCCCTCTTGTCTTTAAGTGTCCATTTTTTGGCTTGCAATCAATTGTTACTCGAAGCCCTGCACCATGATACACAAAATTATTGTTACTTGTTTTTCAATATTGTTTGTATATGGCATCATTAATCATATGCAAGAAAAAAGAACAATGCACCCATCACTTTGTCCATATTGTCCATAATTTTTACCCTAAACAGAATATGGGACCAAGATTAGCAAATAGTAGCATTTCAAGTCAAAGCATGCCAACATTGCACTTTTACAAGGCAAACTTGACATTGACATTTAAAAGAACAATGCACCCATCACGAGTAGAATAAAAAAAAACGAGTGCATCAACCCTGAACAATTCAGTATTTATGACAGTTCCAAAAAAGAAAACCATACCTGTAAAGGCATGTTTAGTCTTAATGTTACTTTGCTCACGATCTGCACAAGCGACTAGACTATAAACACTTAAACTCATTATCTTGTCATACACATGGAAAAAAAAAAAAAAAAAAACAGATCAAGAAATACTCCAATTTGGACAAAAAAAAAAAAAAAAAATCCTAAATTTTGAGGAATTCATTTCAAAGGTCTGCTAGAGCAAATACTCGCTCACTATTAAGCAATTAAAAAAAATCATTATTTGAAGTAATTTTTGGTTTATAGCTAATCAAGAAAAACATGGAACATGAATTAGAAAAATTCATGAATTAGTTTGACAATGGTAAAACGCGTTCATCAACTTAAAGATTATGATGAATATATAACAACTTTAAATAAGCAAAGCAAAACTTCGCAAACCAAGCAACATTTGGCTGTTGCTTGGTTTGCGAAGTTTCATAATGATTAGGACAAAAAGAGAAATTTCATAATGATTTTTTTAGCATATACCAAGCAACACAATTACTTTATTGATGTCAAAGACAACAACACACAACAAGTACAAGCAGGTCACTTTTCCTTCAATCAAAGCACATTTGGCTGTACCCAAAAACCTCCATTGTTTTATGCAAAAGGAAACCTAGTCATTAATAAAAACTGAAACAAAATGGGGGTTTTGGTCATATCTAAAAAGCAAATAAAAAGAGAAGAGACAATAAAGAGAAAAAGAAGGGTACCAGCGGCCACCAATGGTGTAAACACCGTCTATATGCACCGCTTCGGCGAGAGTGTGGTTGCAAGATGAAGCTCGGCCAAGAACAATCTGTATCCAATAACACAAATTCCACATTATTTTTTTCCCAAGTACAACAGGGAATTCAATTTCTTTATCAAAAGAAAACGAAATCCTAATACAATACTAAAAATTAAAAAATTTTTTTTTTGTTGAGAAAATTAAAAGAAGGGAAAATCAAAGAGGGAGATAGAGGAACTTTACCGGAACCATGGCCGGAATTGGTGGAGCGGAACATGGTGGCTGCTAGCGATAGCCATGGAGATTGAGCATTAACTTCTCTCTTTCTCGATTTTCCCCAAACCCAAACCCTAACCTTCTTTGATTTGGGTCCGAACCAAATCGGCAAGGCTGGCTCACCGCAACCACCACCTCCGATGGTGGCTTCTTCTCTCCTTCGACCAAAATCTCTTTCTCTGTCTCTCAATCTCATTTCCCTCCATAGATCAAACCTAAAAGATCATCAACTTCTCTCTTTCCCGATTTTCTCCAAACCCAAACCCTAACCTTCTCTGATTTGGGTCCGAAAAGCATCAATGTCTCTCTCTACACCCGATTCTCTCCAAACCCCAACCCTTACTCTCTCTACGATCCGGGTCTAAAAAGGATGCGTGTATGGGTGTCGGGATCTCTGGTGAGCTAAGGTTTTTTCTTTGTTTTTGTTGATGGGTTTGAGTTGAGTATGCTAGAAGTGGAGGTTGAGAGAGTTTGAACTTTGAATTTGAGAGAGAGAGTTTGAACGACTGGTGAGAGTTAAGCGTTTAACTTGAGTTTTTTTTGTCCGGTTGAGTTAAACCCCGGTTAAGTAAACTGAACTCCAGTTAAGTGTGGTGGACACATTTTAAATGATGTGTCCAATTTTTGAGCGTGGATCATTTTGGACTCAATCCCCATCGTGAACTGGAGCCTCTCCATTTTAAAGGGAAATGGAGAGGATCCGGATCCCATGAAACTATTGCTCTCTATTAAAGTAACCTAATTAATTAATATTTCCGAGAGTGCTGTATTAAAATAACTCATTCTTCTTACACCCAAGCCTCCGACACATTTTGGTTTACGCAAAAGGAATCACATTTTGGTCTAAGCCTGCACGAAACTATTGCCTCTTGTTGTCTGACTCTGTTGGCTCATGGTTGCACTTGACATGTCATTGGGGCTTGCAAATCGAACCGTGTAGCCCCTCTGTTTGCTTGACACCAAATATTCCCAAGAGTTGGACAAAAAGATTCCCTTCTTCGTGGGCTTTGCCAATTGTACCCTGAATATTTAAAAAAACAACAACAGGGTATTAAATAAAATTCGTACGTACGTTAGTTATAATATATTTGGAAAATGATTTTTTTTTTTTATTTTTTATTTTAGAAAGGAAAATGATTTATATAACCTTATGTGTTTATCTTTAATGTAGAGGGAAATTACAGGCAATGATATAAACCGATAGAGCCTAGTATTTTCTTCAGATAAGATTTGCACATTAGCGTATACCAAAAAAAAAAAAAAAAAAAAAAAAAAAGGGTCTGAAAATCATGCAGCCTGAAATTATATCAAGGGAAACCATCAAACCCTCTTCTCCAACCCCGCCTCACCTCAGAACTCACAGCTTCTCTTTGTTTGATCAGCGCTCTCCTTATCTTTATGTTCCAATAGTTTATTTCTACCCAAAGTGTTGCTCTGATACATCAAGTCAGCTTAAGAATTCCCTATCTAAAACTCTTTCTTTTTACTACCCATTTGCCGGTAGAGTTAGAGAGAGAGTTTCTATTGACTGTAACGATGATGGAGTGGTGTTTTTAGAAGCTCGAATCAAATGTATGCTATCTGGAATCCTCGAGAACCCAAAAGCTGAGACAATAAACCTGTTATTTCCAGATGATTTGCAGTGGAAAGATTCAAAGTTGAGAAGCTTAGTGGCTGTCCAGATAAGCTACTTTGACTGTGGAGGTATGGCCATTGGTGTGTGCTTGTCACACAAGGTTGGAGACGCAGCCACAATGGCCTCGTTCATCAATGATTGGGCCACTATGACTCGTAACCCAGATAGAAAATTGTCTCCTGAGTTCAACTTGGCTTCTATGTTCCCACAAGGTGATCTACCAATTCTACCAGAAGCTGTTACTAAAGAAGGAAGCAGTTTCTCCAAAAGGTTCGTATTTGATGCCTCTAAGATAGCTGCCCTTAAGGCCATAGTTGGGGACAAAGTGAAAAATCCCACACGTGTTGAAGTTGTGACTGCACTTATTTATAAATGTGCAATTTCTGCATCTAGATCAAGTTCTGGTTCCACAAAACCAACCCTGTTACTCCAAACAATTAACATGCGTAAAAGGGTGGAACCACCTTTGCCGGAAAATACTATGGGAAACGTGGCTTCCCTTTTTGCAGTATCAACAATGGAGGGGGAGAGTGATATAGAGTTGCATGGTTTGGTGGGTCAAATGAAAGAAAGCATGGCAAATTTTTGCAACACTTATGCGAAAAAGTTTAGGGGGGAAGAATGGTTGTCAACCATAAAAGAGAATTTGAAAGAGTCAAGAAAGTTATTCATTGGTGGTAATCAAGTTGTATATACAAGTAGCAGTTGGTGTCATTTCCCATTATATGATGCGGATTTTGGGTGGGGAAAGCCAATATGGGTGACTGTTGCTAGGTGTGCGATCAATGGTGCTATCCTCTTGATGGATACAAGAAGTGGGAATGGGGTTGAAGTATTTGTCACTTTGGAAGAGCAAGACATGGCTGTATTTGAGCGTGATGCAGAGCTTCTTGAATTTGCTTCTTCTAATCCGAGTGCTTTGGACTTGATTTGAAGCCTACTTCAGTTAATTGATTGTAATTGGTTTGGTTTAGATTTTTCAATAAAGAAAATGAAGGCTAATTTATGTTTTCTAAGTGAATCTGAATTATTTTTGTCATATCTGTGTACCTTTCTTTTCTCTTGGATTATGGATATTGAGACTTAGCAGTGTCCTTACATATCAGAAACTCGTCCTAATTGTTGAACTACTTTTTAATTGGTCAAATTTCCCCTAACCAAGATGGGAATCCTTGACCAAAAGTTCTTAATTCACCTCCTTAATCAGAAGGCTACAAGCTAGCTAAGTCAAATTTCCCTATCTTCTTGTCATAAACCGTAGCTAAATTGATTGTGTTAGGTTCTAAAGACTTAAGATCTTATGTATTTAGAACTCTAATGTGTATTGTTGGCAAACCATGATCAAAACAAGATGTTTAGTCGTGTTTAGACTTGCTCAAAGTTGGTTCATTTATGTAAAGTTGGAATAAGGCGATGCAGAAATTAATTATGCTTCTCGGCCTGGTTCGATCGATCGAAGCTTAGGCTCGATCAATCGAAAATCGGGTCAGATGCATTTTCTGTAGAATTCCAACTTAGCCTTAGTTTGTTTTAAAACATTTAAGGTTTTGTAATTTGCCCTAGGTATATAAGGCAAACCCTAGCCACGTTTTAGTGTTGCTCATATTGCTGTTTGTGTAAATCTCTTGTGAGATCTGTGAGGAGTTTTCCTTTACGCAAGTTTAGGATTATCAAGAAGGAGATTTCTTCAAGAGCTTGATGATCATTCAGTTGCTGCCATAAGAACTTAAAGAAACACAAGCGGGTGTGCTTGTGCTTGTACTTGCTAGAGAATCCAAGAAAGAATGAGTCCGTGGTTTCGGAGCTTGCACGTGGTCGTGTTAGTAAGTTTCTACTGGTGGGTAGCAATAGGATGTTAGTGGTCTAAGTCTTGTTGAACAACTTCGATTCTTTCATAGTGGATTCAGGTTTACCTTGAGGATAACTAGGTTAAATCGTCCCTAGGTTTTTCTTGGTTGGTTTCCTGGGTGATCATATCATTGTTTTATTTATCTTTCCGCTGCTTTACATGATATGATTGTTTTGATTGTGATAACCTAGATTTGTTAATTTGGACTAAGTAACAACTTGGCTAATTATCTAGGTTAATCCAATTGTGGTTTTAAGGGGTTTAAAAACTATCAGATTGAAATTTTTGCTTTTGCAAAATATTCCTGTCCTAAAGGCAAGAAGCCCATTAAGATGACAAATTAGAGCAAATTACAGCCCAAGTGAAACTCTATTGATTGTCCCCACATTTGGATGATAGTAATTGATTGTTCCCACGTTTAGCTCATTTCAAAACTAGGATTTGTAGTCTTAATGTAGTGATCGATTTAGTCAATCAATTCTGAAGATTAAAAGATTTCAACGTTTTTAGTCTTTTGGACTTCAGCATTGGACTCTTCCACTATTTATTTATTTTTTGAAATTAAAGAGATTCTCTCATTATTTGCATGTTATAAAACCTGTTATAGGTTTATAGCTCGTTGGACAAAGAAAACTGAACCGGTGCATTGTTTTTTGAAGAATAACCCAAACGCCATTATATACCTCTGATTTTATTCTCCCACTTTGCCTTGCTTCCTCCATATATGCCAATTTGCTTTTACATCATCAGATTCAAACTTCATTCCTTTTTGGCTAAACTCAAGGTATTTTTTGCCTTCTATTTTCTTCCCTCTTTTTTATTATTTAAATAGTACTGTTGTCTACTTGAATATTAAATGGGTATTTGCACGTAGAGTGTTTGTTAAAATGCCTAAGTGTTTTGCTCTTTTTTTTATATTCTTTTTTTAGAATTTGATTTTGATAACATACCTCCTATTTTATTTGCCAGCCCCTAATAGCTAGAAATGAATAATAGGATGAAATTACCCTTTAACATTAACTTTTGTGATTTTACTTTACTGTTATATAAATGTCCACATGGAACGAAGTCTCACCGAGGAAGAAGCTGGGTTGGTTCTACGTGGTAATGGAAGTAGTGAGAGTAGAATGCATGGATTTTTTTAAAGCTCTCTGATTTATTTATTTTTTGTTGCTTACTGTGTCGATGTTAAGGACTTAATGTCAAACTTATTTAGTATAGGTACTATTGTTTTAGTTGTTGGCACAATTTGACGTGTTTTGATGTCTGTGTTTGTTGTTCACGAGTAGAGGGATATCGCTCCACTGGATGTGAATGGCGATGTTGGGGTCTCAGACAAAGATTATGAGGTACATGTCTTTGATATCAAGGTTTTTAATTTCCTTTATATCAAGTTGTGATAGTTAGTTTCTTTGAAAGCACACCACCTTAGTTTTGTATGTAGAAAAAAAACTAAGCAAATGAAGAGTGCCATATGCAATTAGTACTTTCCTAAGTCCAACGATTTCTTTTTTTCTATTTTGTTTAGTGACATTTAGTGTCATCCCTATTAAACTAAAAGTGAGTTGGTACTTCATTTTTTTTTTTTTTGTTTTTGTTGAAGTTATTTGCAATTTGTGGAGCTGAAGACAAATGTTACGTTAAAGAAAATTGATTTGATGTAGCATGTAACTTTAATTGGTTTCGCTCAAGGACAATTAGTGGTGCCCCTATTTAACTTCAAGAGAGTTTTGTTTTATTGTAGTCATCTACAATTTGTGGAGTTGTGGATAAATGTTATGTTAAATGAAACATTTTATTGATACAACATGTAACTAATTAGCAAATGCCATTGGTATAATTCTAATTGAAAATTTAACTGCAATTTTTTTTTTTTAGTAAATAAAAATATGTTACTTCATGTTATTACTTAAACATATGTTCCACACTCTACATAACATTATCATATAGCAATTTACAACATTATCTGCGTATCGCGCGGGCCCTCCACTAGTTATAATTAATTGGAAATAACTACACAATACTTCTTTTTTTATGTGTCCATGTTCAATCATACAAAAGAATGCGAGCTTTTTTTATAGAGATAATTATAATATATTACTAACTCTGCAGTTCAAAGCCTTTCTCCCTAGACCCCTAAGTAGGACTGTCCAGCAACCCGGAAAACTCGACCCACCCGATCCGACTCGAAGCCCCACTGGTGGATTTAATACCCATTCGGGTTGGGTGGCGGTTTGCTACTTTGAAAAATCAGGTATTTAGTTTGAGTTTGGGCCTCAAGATTCCTGACCTGAAGGACTCGATCCGATCGAAATATTTATCACAATGGAATAAAACCCATTTAGCCGCCTTGAGATCAGATCTATATTATTCAAGTCAACCATCTCAGATTCTTGTTTCTTAGGCTTCACAATTCTTCTTCTCCAGTTCGTAGGCCTGATCTACCACTGTCGTAGTCGCAGTGTCTCCGGCTCACCTCCGATGCCGATTCAACTCCGTTCTTGCTCACAAGTGGCGTAATGGGTTCTTACTTTTCTCGTTCTCATAGTTTGATTTTCATTTTCATCTCTGCTTCTTTCTTCGTTTCACGCTTTCAATATCATAGATCTCTGGGTTTGTTGTCTTGCTGGTGCTATTTGTTTTCAATTTCATCGTTTTAGTCTCATGGGTCTTTGGATTGTGGATGTCTGCTGCTATATTTCTCTCTGTGCTTCTGTTTGTGTTCTTCACTTCTTTGGGTTTATGATTGTGACTCTGTGCATAGTTAGACTTTTAGTGTTTTTTATTTGATTTCTTTGGGTTTTTCCTTCAGATCCAAAGTTACTTGACAACTCCGATCGCCCAATTGATGACTTGAGGTCTCGGGTCCGACCTGATTATTCGGTCGGAAATGGGTCCATTATTCTTTCATTTGATTCAATCGAGTTGGGTGTGGGTTAACCTAAAACCCGATTCGACCCGACTTGTGGATAGCCCTACCCCCAAGCACTTTGTGCATGGAAATGTGCCAATTCAATTATAAGGCCCATGACAAAAGCATGGGAGTTAGAATCATACAAAAGCATGTGAGTTGAATGTCATTTAGCATGATTAATTTGATAAGATATGGTTGGGACTTATAACTAATAGGACTATAGGAGTAACATCCATTGCACTATCTTAATTCTTAAGGGGAAATTTATTTTTAAAAATATCTTCAAGGGAATAAAATCATTGTTGTGATGCTTTGAGTTGATTGGATTTTTTAAGTGTGTGTCATGTAGATATATACTAAGTCCCATATCAAGTATTTACTATTTCGAATTGAATTATATAAGTGATTGTAAGGAAGTTTAATAATAACTCATTTTCAGGTATAATTGTCCACCCGTGGCTAGAATTTAAATCCCGTTTAAGTTGGTTATGGCTTTTGTTAGGATATATGTGATTCAATGATATGAACATATGTCACTATTTTATATAATTGGTTAATCCTTTGACAAAACGCACTTTACTTGTAATTGGGTAGATCTAGGATGTGTTTAATGTTTCAAGAAATAAAGTTTCAAGTTCAAATGTTAAAGCCATGCAAGTCTATCCAAGAATCAAGTTAGAAAGTGCAGGATTTTAAAGCTTGACAACTAGCATCTATCGAGGTTTAAAAAGAGCTGTTTTAGCCCGACGCTCGATAGCCGCTTTCGACAGGATAGGGTATTTGACAAAACGCACTTTACTTGTAATTGGGTAGATCTAGGATGTGTTTAATGTTTCAAGAAATAAAGTTTCAAGTTCAAATGTTAAAGCCATGCAAGTCTATCCAAGAATCAAGTTAGAAAGTGCAGGATTTTAAAGCTTGACAACTAGCATCTATCGAGGTTTAAAAAGAGCTGTTTTAGCCCGACGCTCGATAGCTGCTCGACAGATAGGGTATTTGTCGAGATTTATGAAGTTCAAATTTTCAGTTCTGATTTTCATCAAATCCGTGAATGTGTGTTTGGACTTTCTTTTCTCACAACCCTAAACATATATAAGAATTATTTTAAGGGCAGTAAAAGGTGATACAAGTTGCACAAGAGCACAATTCCATAGTGTGAAGAAGAGTGTGACCGGAAACCTAGTTTGCCCTAGTTCTTGAAGAAGCTACTTTGTTTGTACACCATAGGGTTTTGTAACCAAGTAATTTCATGATCTTCATCGTGTGATGAATAGAAGAACTTTGCAGCTAATATCCTTCTTAAGTTGGTGATCAAGTCGCGATCGAGATTTGCACAATTGGTTGGTTATGTACTAGGAGTCATGCATTGAAAATGAGAGATTGTTGCTATAGAGCAAGTCCAATTGGGTATTGGGGTAAGGGTTCAACTGTAGGTTAGTATAAAATCTTGGGATTCCTTTACTTGTAACCGCTTGTTTTGATAATAGTGGATTCTCGAGAGTGGTAACCTTAAAATCATCCGGTGGGGTTTTTATCTTGTAGGTTTTCCCCATTCGTAAACAAATCATCATGTCAATTTATTTTCCATTGCATACTTTAGTTAATTGGTGATTTGTTTGTGCTACTATGCGCTTTGCGTGTTAATTTAATTAATTAATAAACTTGGCTAATTAATCAATTAATTCATCACAAGGGGTCAATGTGTTTTTGGCCTATCAGTTTTAATTGACTAATTTTGAGTTGTGAGAATATTTCTACATCATATTTGTATTTTCAAGTTTGTTTGTGCGTTTGTGCCTATTTTTCTTTGTTCATTGTTTATTTTGGAAATCTTTCTAAAGCTTAATATATTTTTACTATCATTCATATATGAGAATCTGGTGGCTCTTTCTTATAAATTGGTTAGTATTTGAGTTTTTGCTTTCGCAATAGTAACATAGATATGGCAAATCCTTCCTCATGCTATGACAAATGAATTACACCGTGAGGCTTTAGACCTAACTAACAAATCTTGTTTTTTGAGGGGAACCTAATTAACAAAAGAATATGATATATTGCGTATATTTTGTGCACATGCACTTCTATTATTATTTGCTTTATTTTAATTTTGATGAGATGCATTTCTATTATTAGTTGAGGTTTGTTTGTTTTTGTTTTTGTATTTTTAAAGGTTTTTTTTTCAGGACATGTACAAATTATTAAGCTACCTCTAACCCTTCATCAACAGACGAATGTGCATCGGACCAACAATATATATATATATATATATATATTCTTAAACATAAGTCGAAACGTTCCTTTTACACAGTTTAGCAAACAGTGTGACACTCGTGTCATTCCTAGTCCATATGGGTGTAAGTAAAACCTTGTTTACATAGTTTAGCGAGAGAAATTTTAAGACCACATCCTTTACTATAACTATTTTATATGACAATTTGTGATTGATTAATTATTACTTTCACATGAATCTACTATATATATATATATATATATATATTTGGTCTACTACACAAAGTTGTGACACAAAATGTTGTGGTACTAGATTTTTTTTCATTTAATAAACTCTATAATGTTGTTAGTACTTTCTACCCCCAAGTGTCCTAGACACATGATTTTTGCTTACTTTCTCGGAATTTAGGAATATGAACGGGTGACTTACAATCTTAATTAATTATCTTCTCGTAGTAACAAAAAAGTTTCACTTTCTTTTTGTTGGTAACAATGCAAATGAATAATTATGAGAGACCATCAGTAATTCAAAGATCTCATTGCATGAAAAAAAAAGTAGAAATAGTGATTAAAGGTGAGATAATCAAGAGAGGCAATAAAACCTTCCTCTCTAAGTTCTAACTAACAATTACCTTTGATGCTTTGATATGTGTCTTATAAATCACAATAACCCTTTTTATTTCCACTCTAAGGTTAAAGAAGATTCGATATATAGGCTAAAGACATCATTGTCTGAAACTTTAACTCCTAATAACTATTGGTATTGCTTAAGCATTTACAAATTACAACGGCAACTATGACATTGATGAGGTATTGTGGATAAAACAAATAAGTACTATATGGAAGTAAAATATAAACCATATGGAATGAGCTAGCCTTTAGACTTTTAATGGAATATAAATTAATTTATAGCTTATGTTAAAAAATTAGGGGACGTACTACCGGTTATAATTAATTTGAAATAATTATGAGATTTTTTTTTTTTTTTTTGTATGGGTCCATGCATTAAATTATAGACAAGCATGCGATCCAAATGTCATTTGGCATGATATGAGAAGATATGATTGTGACTTATAGCTAATAGTAGTAACATTTATGGCACTATGTTAAGAAAAATACAAATCCATTCTTGTCAAACTTTGCATATGACGTGGATTGTATTTTTTATGTGTTGCATATATATGTGCTGAGTCTCCCATGAATGTTTACAATATCATACAGGTTATATTTGAGGAGTTCTATCATAACTTAATCATTTTGGCCTAATTGCCAGAACATATATATATTTATTGATTGATTAGTCATGACATGCACTTCTCTTACTCATATGGTTGATTTTGAATTAATGATAGATACAAAAATGATATAATATTAATAATAATTAAATTTTTTTTTTTTTTTTTACAATTGTTGACTTGGCTTGTTGTGATTGATGAATAAAAAAGTGGTGCCAGTTGCAAACTTAAGGGCCTGTTTAGTTGAAGGAGTAGAAAAGTAAGAGGATAGAAAATGGGGAGGGGGATAGAAAAGTGGGAGGATAAATTAGTTTTATCTTTTTAGTGTTTGGTTGGGAAGATGAAAAAGTAGAGAGAGAGAAAACTTATTTATTTGGTTGAGAAGAAAAATGAGAGGATGGAAAAAAGAATTTGGTATAAATTTACAATTATGTCCCTATTAAATAAAACAAAAAAGCAACACATTATTTTAGCAAAAAAATTGTGTATGTGCAAACAAAAAAGTAACATTTTTTTAGCAAAAAAAATTGTGTATGTGCAAGTGGATGAAAAAAAAAAAGAAAAGAAAAAAAATAGCAACTAGACGAAAAAAGAAGCAATTGGGCGTGAACGAAACCCATGTGCACTTGCATATTCCCCCCCCAGTTTTCTTCCCATTTTGGTGGGTTTGGGGAGAAAACCCCCGGACTCTACCATCTCTTTTCCCTCTCCCTCTTAAGTGAAAATGATATTGTTCTAATCAAACTAAATTAAACCATGTTAACACTAATAAATTTTTTTTATGGTAGATGCATGTTGGTCCCTAATATTACTTTAATTTTATTAAGGAACGAGCATGTGGCTTACAATCTTATCTTCCCAAAGTACTAAAAAAGTTTCTCCACTTACTTTTTTGTTGGTAACAATCTGATTAAGAATTATAAGAGACTAATTCATTGATCGCATTGCATGAACAAAATAGACAAAGAGACTAAATTTGAAACAATCAAAATAGAGAGGATAAAACCCTCCTCTCTAACCCGTAGTTTATATACTATTGGTTATGTTCAACTCTAAATACAATGATCCTCTTGTTTGCAACTCTAACTCCCAAGACTTTTCCTAAACTAAACTACACTTCTGATCCTTAAATTTCTGGATTGTTTTTATTTGGATCTTTTAGGTGTAATTCCATTTTCATATTGGTCATATCATTCAATTCCATTAGTAATTTGGTGACACATAGTATTATATGATTGACGTGTCTTAATGGATGGCACCATTTTGGCACTTAACGATTAGCTAGATTATTTAAGGAAAGGAAGGGAGAATGGTTGAAGGAATTGTAACAATAAGTTGGGAAATAAATAATAAGAAGAAGAGTTAAAAGAGAAGATATTTTAAATTTTAAATAATGAAGTATTTAGTTCACCTTAATGAGTAAACGTTAAAAAAATTATAAGAAAAATTGGTAAGAAAAAATGTAATGACTTGGCTGCTGATGTGGTTTAACTAAATTATAGTAACAATAAATACTATAATTAAGATTTTAGATATATATAAGATATAGATTTAACTAGTCTCAAACTTGTATGATGCACCGGGAAGCTATTGATAATAAGATCGATCTAATGAAATTTTAGTTTCTCTTTTTTTCTTCGGTTGAATATATCATTTCTTTGTAGTATCATTTCATTATCATATTGTAAATGTATACTATGCTTAGAAATAGGAAATGGATTTAATAATATGCATATTATAGACATTTTGCGAGACATCATTTAAAAAAAAATGAATAGTCATAATAAAATAGAATACAATGGGAAAAAAATATTTGACTTCTATGCTTTTCCATGTTTAAGAGGTATTGTCTAACATAGAACATAATTATCGAGTTGCTAGAAGAGATTTTTATAAACTATTAATTCTAGAGATTTGTGCTTATGTTGTCAATAACTTACTACAGGTGCATAGTTACCGAAACCTACAAAGTTATTTGCAATTCTTAAATTAATAAAGTAAAACTCCCAAAAGTTATAAACACACACATTAAAACTAATACCATTTGAACACATATATATATTGTACACCAAGCTTCAAATTTGAGCAGTACACTACAACAAAATGTATATTTGGTGACAAAATTTAGGGAGGAAATGTTTTTGTCACCAAAGCTATCATTTAGTTAAATACCGTTTTAGATTTAAACCCAACAAAAACATTTTCAGATGTTGAAACATTGGTTCTTTGGTTTCCCATGTCAAAAACCTTTTCAAATGCAAAACCTTGGTTTTTCCATATAAAAAGCCTTTTCAAATGCAGAAATCCCTGTTTTCGAGCTTTTCAAAAACATTTTCAAAACCAAACTTTTGTGTCCTGGTGTTCCATATCAAAAATCTTTTAAATGCTAAAACCCATATTTTCATGTTTTCCACATCAAAAACTTTTTTTAAGATAAAAACCCATGGTTTCTTGGTTTTCCATATCAAAAACCATGTAGACGAAACACAGTGTTTTTTTTTTTTTTTTTTTTTTTTTTTTTTTTTTTAATGTAAAAAACCTTTTAAGTTTTAAAAAAACAAAATCTGGTTTCATAGTTTTTCATTTCAAAAACTTCTTTCCAAAATGTTTTCCAAATTACAACTGCATGGCGCCTCGAAGGAAGTCTCCCTTTGTGGGTTCCCAGTTAGTTTACTCTTTCATTACTGCATCATTCATCATGAAATGATGAGATCCTACCAACTTCTAATGTGGCTGCAATGGATGGTGAGATTTAATATCTATCCTAAAACTGTTTTGCGTTTTCCTCTGAATAACAACAATTGATATCTTATCTCATGAACCAAACTCAGACATATTATCCCAAAATTGGTTGAGTATTCTATTTATATTGCATTTCACACAAATACCAAGGGATAATCAAATTTGGTATTGACTACGATCGGGCATTATAGGGGTGTCTAGCGTCTTTTCACATGTAATCAAGCCCCTTGAATATATGTTCAAGTTCATGACACAGTTTGACCTAGTTTAGGTTATAGGAGCTAAACTTAGGGAAAACCAAGTTTTAAATTTAGTTGACCAATCTGTGAGGGACTGCAACATCGGCTCCCTGTTTCTTGGGTTTAATTGGGCCAAAGCTACACAAATGGGTTACATTGTGTTAGTGCTTCCCAAATTGATGATTCAACCAATTATATCTTCCCCCATGGATCAATGGATTTACCTGGAATCACAACTTATTTTATTAAAAAAAAAAAAAAATCATAATAAATAAAATATGATTTTACTGTATAATTTAAAACTTGAATTTTACATTAAGTAGAAAATTACAAAGTCTTGGTCCTTGATACAATCTAAGAATTCATGGTCTTAGTCCTAATTGTCAATACCGTATTTTGTTTGGCCTTTGATTCATAGATTTCAGTTTGAGCATTAAAAATTTCCAAAATTGTATTTTTCATTTGGAAAATTAGGAATTGCATGAAATACATTAATTTGTCTTGATCAAATGTTGGATGCACCGACTTAATGATTTAGAAGCACAATATTCCATAATTAGTACCCTTGTAGACCTAACTTTGACCAAACTAATATATAATCAATAGCCAAATGAACTAAAAAGTTTATTCGACCACCAAATTCCACATCAATTTATCCAAATCCATCTTTTAAAACTATTTGATCAAGTTTGACCAAGTTTAACCAACCTTTTTTGAGATTTGATTGAAAATTTGATTGTTTGATCGTTACATATTTGTGCCAATGTGAAAGGTCATGAAGTTTCCTTTTAAAATGACTGTGCACGAGCCCAAATTGGAGTTGAAATGGGCATGATAACGCAAAAATAATGAAAATATAACCAAAAGACTAGGCCATTTTTGATAGTGTCATAAAACTTGATTATGGTTTAAGTAATATTAAATCATAATCAAACAACGTTGCATTGGAATAAACGAGGTGTCATTGGAAAGTTCTAGTGATAAAATTTAATTTGACATGCTTGGAGTCCAAAAAATTTCACAAAAAATAAAGAGAATTTACAAGAAATACCAAAGTGGGATTTTTGGACAAAAACTTATGTTTAGGATTGTCTTTCAAAGCCTATATAGCTTGCCAAATTCAAAACCAAGTGCTACAAAGTAAGAATATATTGAAAATTTAACTCACAAGCTTTCCAACTGTTTGTTTTTAGACCCCTTAAAACACAACCAGATTAACCTAGTTAATTAGCTAAGTGATTACTTAGTCAAATTATCAAATTTAGGTTAACACAAATATATCATATCATTGTAAAGTGTGGAAAATAAAAAACACAATAATATGATAACTCAGGAAAACCAAACTGGTAAAAAACTTGGGGAGGATTTAACCTAGCTATCCTCAAGGTAAAACAAAACCACTATGAAAGAATTAAAGTTTACACAATAGCAACTTAGACCACTAACATCCTATTGCTACCTCGAGTAAGAAACTTACTATCATAACCACGTGATGACTCCGAGTCCACGGACTACTTCTTTCTTGGATTCAAAGCAAGTACAAGCACTCCCGCTTGTGTATCTTTAAGCTCTTAATGCAGCATCTGAATGATCATCAAGCTCTTGACATAATCTTGATTCTTGATAACCCTAAGTATATGTGAAGGCAAACACCTTAAGATCTCACAAGAGATTCACATACATAGCATAAACAACAACTTTAGAGAGCTTTTGGGTACAAAACCCTAGATCTATAAAGGAGGTACACGATGCACTCTAATCTTTCTAAAAAACTTATAAAAATGTGCTTAGAGTTTCCTTTATATATTGGGAGAAGTAGATCTGAAATCCTAATCTTTAATGGGCTTAAACTACTGTTTGGGCCAACTTAAAATTCTACAGATACGATTCTCGATCGGTCGAGCTTGTTCTTCGATCGATCGAACTAGGCAGATTATGAAATCTTCTTCTTGCAGCTTGTATGTTCTTGAATCTTGACTTGAATCATCTGGAGCATTGTCTAATAATACCTATAGACTCTAAGATCAATATTTAGAAAAGTTTGCGTTCACGATTTGCCAAATTGTTCTAAACATTTAGAACCTAACACCAACGATATCTTATTTGGACCAAATCGATGTCCAGAAGGCCACAAAGCAAGTTCGTATAAGTGGAAGAAATTGGACAAAACTTATTTTTACAAACTTGCTTACATCAATTTTAGGCTGGGTTAATGGTAGATTACAATTTGGGCCCATAACTCTTTTCGGCCTGGTTAAAATTCAATGAGCAAATGAGCCGTTTCGCCAACTTTTTCAAAAAGCCCAAAATTCCTCTCTCCACTTTCCTCAGTCACTACTTTTTCTTCTTTCTTGTTCAAAAATTTTCACCCGTTTCTTTTGTTTAAAAGTATTTAGTGGTTGAATAAGAGATTTAAAATTTAATTCTCGCCTACACTAAAAATCGATTAATGTTTTGGTTTAATAATAAATAGTTATTATTAGGAACAGACGTCATAGGTTAAAACTCCCTAAAAATTATTATTATTTTCTTCAAAACAAACGGAGCATAATATTATTTCTTTGTGAAAATTATAGTATATATAGCATTGCGTTTTCATCAAGATTCCGGCAAGCTGTACAACCCCATGTAATGCTTGAGGACTTGCACTAGTTTCCTAAATCTCACAGACACGCCATGTGTAAAGCAATTCAAATTCAATGCAACAGACTTCACTTTTTTATTTACAATTTTGTGTCCAAGTATTAAGTTGTGACTTGTGTATGAAATTTATTGCATTGTAGCACTATCGAAAGCAATTATATATGCCTCTTGTACCTTTCGGTTTTGCTTTTTGTGAATTATGGACTCAGAGGATTATCACTAGTGAATCCGTCTTCTATAAGTCATGACTTGGGTTTTACATAGGTTTTTGGTTTTAGGTTGGACCAACAAACTTTGAGGCCTCTTTCTCAAAAAAAAAAAAACTTTGAGGCCTAAGACGATATATTTAAATGAGACATTTTAATTTTTATTATTATATAAATAATATTTAACTAGTTTTTAATATTATAATTTTTTTATAACATTTTAATCTTGTAATATGTTTTTTTTTGTTTTGTTTTTTTTTTTTTGTTTTTGTTTTTGTTTTTGTTTGAAGAAATGCTAAAACTATAACAAATTTTACTACAAAAAACTTACAAATGATGTAGCAATGAATTTGATTAGTAACACTTCAAAAAGATAATAAACAAGTTTTTGGATGAATGATGTTAGGGATATTATAAATTTTACAACATGAGACATATAAAGATGTATCATCAATTACAAAAAAGTAATTTAAAAATGTATTTAATAGGTTGTTGACATTCACAAATCGTATTGATTGTCACATCAATTTGTAAAGGTTTTGAAGTAAAATTAAAGTATTTTTCACATTTTCTTATCTGAATTATTTCTTGTAATTAGTAATACATATTTGTAAGCCATATATATTTAAACTTGTATTATTTCTAGCACTACTCAATTCTTTGAGATTTCTTAAAAGTAGAGGAAAAATGTAAATCTATTTTTTTTTCCTTTATCTCAAAAAAAAAAAAAAAAATTTTTGCCCCACAATTTGGGGCATTTCTTTAGTAGGGGGCCCTAGGTGATGGCCTAAATGGCCTAGGCCTAGGGCTGACCCTATTTGGTGTAGGTGAGAATTAAACCCAAAATTACTTATTCAACTATAAAAGATTTTACCAATTGAGTTAACTGGAACCAACTATTTTATACCAACTTTAGTTAGTTTTTTAAAGAATAGAATTCCAAGAGAAATCAAAAGTTGGCTACTTACACTATTTCTCATTTGAAATCCATAGAAACAAATAAAAGAAAATGAAAGGAGATTGATTTTTGACATCGTTGTTTATTTTTATTTTTTAAATTTGACAGATGACTGAAATTTATGAGGGGTATTTAATGAAAAGTATCTAAGGTCTATATTTAAGTTTTACCCCAAACATTAATTGTTGATGAAATGCCGCTTGTCACCTTCAAAATTTAGTATGGGATATGACAAGTATAAGGAGAGAGCCTCCGGTCAACATTTAAACCGTGCAAAAACATTTTTGTTTTTCAGTAGTAACACTTCAAGGGAAGTTCAAAAGAAGATAAAAAATTGGTTTGGTGCCCAAATAATTAAGCAACATGAGAAGTATCTTGGCTTACCTTCTTTGGTGGGGAAAAGTAAAAGACTTACCTTCAATTGCATTAAGGAGAAATTGGGGAAAGTGTTGGAGGGTTGGAAAGAAAAATTGTTGTCTAAGGTGGGAAAAGAAGTTTTAATAAAAGTTGTGGCTCAAACAATTCCGACTTACACTATGAGTTGTTTCAAACTTCCAGATTCACTTTGTGATGAAATGATGGGGATGATTAGGAATTTTTGGTGGGGTCAAAAAAAGAAGGAAAGGAAAATTGCATGGCTTAGTTGGCAAAAAATGTGTGAGCCTAAGTGTGATGGAGGATTGGGTTTCAAGAATTTAAAATGGTTTAATATGGCCTTGCATGCAAAGCGGGGTTGGCATCTTCAAATGGGAGGAGATTCTCTTGTTTTAGGGTCCTTAAGGCTAAATACTTCCCAATGGGTGATTTTGTTCATGCTTCGATTGGACACAACCCTTCTTATACATGGAGGAGTTTAATCTTTGCTCAAAGCTTAGTCATTGAAGGGATGCAATGGAGGGTTGGTAATGGAGAAAATATCAAGATTTGGCAAGATAAGTGGCTGTCAGGGGTTTCATCTCATAGAGTACTTTCTCCAAGGTTGTTTTTGAGTGTTGATATGAATGTTGCTGACTTGATTATGGAACAACAAGGTGGAAAAATGAAGTGATTGACAGCCTCTTTATTCCTCATGAAGCCGAATTAATCAAGAGTATTCCTTTAAGTGCTACTCTACCAGCGGATAAAATTGTTTGGACTGAAACTACCAATGGAAACTTCACTGTTAGGAGTGCTTATAAATTAGCGGTTTGTTTGTTTAAATCTACAACCTGTGGAACTACTTTTGATGGTAGTTTATTGAGGAAGTTTTGGAAGAAAATTTGGTCTTTGCCCATTCCTCATAAGATGCGACACTTTTGTTGGCGTGCTTGTCGTGACACTTTATTGACCAAAGTTAAGTTAAGGAGGCGTAATGTCATTTTTGAAGACATGTGTGTTTGCTATCATGATAAGGCCGAGACGACTGGTCACATTTTTTGGGGTTGTTCGAAAGCATAGGAAACTTGGGCTGCTTCAAAATTACAACTAATGCCTTTGGATGTTCACATTGATTCTTTTCGGGACCTGTTATGGTTTGTCATGATGACTAATGTAGTTGGAGAGGAAAAATGTTCACAACTTGTAATGACTGCTTGGGCACTCTGGAGTAACAGGAATGAAATTCATTATGGAGGTGAAGGCAAAACAGGTTTGGCCTTGGCTCTTAGGGTAGCAAATTACCTTCAGGAGTACTAGTTTGCAATGGATTCTTGTATTGATGTTGCATCAAACCCGGTTTTGCACTTACCTGAAGCATAACAAGAGTCTTTGCACTCGGCCTGGTTACCTCCTCTAGTGGGTTTATTCAAAATCAATGTAGATGGAGCTCTTTTTACATCAAAGAAGCAAGCTAGCATTAGTGTTGTAATAAGAGATGTTGAAGGCAGATTATTGGCAGCTTTGTGCAGAAAAATTAAAGTGGAAGCTAAGGCCTATGAGGCTGGTCTGTTACTAGCAAGACATTTGGGGCTGCGAGATGGGGTGTTGGAAGGTGATTCCTTGAAAATTTCCAATGCTCTCAAGCGATTTACACTGTCACCCACTTCTGTTGTTGCTATTGTGGAAGGCATTCATGAGTTAGGTGCTGAAATTGGTGTTGTTAATTTTTCTCATGTACCTAGGACTGGCAATAAGCTAGCCCACATTCTAGCAAGACAAGCTCAAAACCTTGTCAGTGATGTAATTTGGACTGAAGAGATTCCTTGTTGTATTTAGCAAACTCTTATCCAGGATGTATTTGTATTGTGATGTTGTTATAATAATAGTTTTAGTGTGTTTTTAATTAAAAAAAAAAAAAGTATAAGGAGAGAAATATATTAGAAAAATAGCATGATTATTTTCAAATCATTACCCAATTCATTAGTTGGTGATTAAAATAGATAATTTATATATTATTTGATTAATATACATGGATACTTAATGAGTTTTTGGAAACTTTTACAAACCACTTGGAAGAAAACTTTTTACTTCATATAGTTTGGGTGGTCCGTGCACGTTGAAAAAAAAAAAAAAAGATAGAAATTTTATTTGAAAAAGTATCAAATCATATACTTAAACTTAGAATAACTATTTAACATATAAATATTTATTTGTCATAACAGTTTCTAAAAACCTATTTGCTAAAAACAATATCCGCTCATTAAAAAATTCTAAGAATGATGATGAATGTTATCATCTTTCAACAATAAGCAATTGAATTTTGCTAAGATATTATCACAATATTTAAATTTTCGCAATTAATGATTTCATATGCTACAATTGAAGGTCTTCATCAAATACCCGCAATTATCCATAATGAAGAATTTGTTTATCATTTTACATTTTTACATTTTCTGAGTCTAATTACAATGTTTAACTTATTTAGTTTCTTACAAAAACCCTTTTAAGTAAGGAAAAAAAAAAAAAGATATGTATTATTGAAGTAACCATTAGATAAAGTTATAGGTCTAGAGGATTTAAATCAAGTAAATCAAGGTTCTCTAGGTAACAAATAGAACACCTTATATCACCATTTGAACTTTCCAAGCATGACTACCACATAAAACTCAAAATACACGAAGAAATTTTTTGGGAAATTAGTGGGAGGTATTTGCTTGGTTTTAAAGTTTAAGGGGGAATGAAACTACGCCAAACATAAAAAGACATTTTATTTTTATTTTTATATATATGTTTATTTTGGTTGCAAAAAAATGTTTTTTTTTTTTTTTTTTTTTTATATATTTATTTATTTTTATTACTTTAAATGGTGCATAAAAAAATACGAACAAAAAGTTAGCCCAAGAAAATTACGGGTGAAGCAGTGAATTTTGGCTCACCAAATTTGACTAAACCAAAAAAGAAGTCTAGGAACACAGTAAAATGTCACAATATTTTTCCGGTACTTTTATTTTCAATTGTGGTGAATCCTTGTTTGATATTTTATATTTTATTTTATTTTGATCTATAAGGAATTTACATCTTAGTAGTTAGTAGTTGTGAAAATATTGTGATAACAATAAAAGGTCATGATATTTTCACAATAAAATACCTTTATTTTCAAATGTGGTGGATCATGGTATGATATTTTATTATCTATATATATATATATATATATATATATAAAACCGAAGCCTCTGGAACTCCCACAATTTTCCACGTCACCATTATTTTCTTTTTTCTTTTTATTTTAGATTCTTTTTATTTTAGGTTTTATATAAGACGTGTACCCTCACAATTTTACAAGATTTTGTCTTTGGAAACCCTAAAACCCCACACATGAGAACCAAACTGTTATAGAGTCACTCTCAAAATCTTCAACACGTCCACTTTCAATATCCTTGAATTTAAAGCAAGCAACAAGCACCACATTGAGAGCATGAACGTGAGAAATAAGGGGCTAGAGCAATTGCAAAGGGTTGACATTGCTTGGAATTAAATTACGTTGGATTTCAAGCGGAGTATTATCAGAGTTAAGAGGGTTTTTTGCGCTTTTATATAGAAGAGTCACCGACTTTCAAATTGCTTCAACAATTGCTTCCTACAACTTACACCATTGGTCTTCTTTGTCTCTAAAAGCCCCCACACTCGGGTAACTTTTCTTGACCTCTGTCTAACCCAATTAGAGCAAAAATTAGGTCACCTTGATTTCACTTTTTAATTCAGTGCTTGGCTATTTTGTTTTTTTTGAAGCTTTGATTTATTTGTCTCTCTCTGCCAATCACCCCTCTAAAAAAAATTTCTTTATTATTTTGGTGTGGACTTAATTAATGAGACTCTATGTTTCATGCACTAAAATTGGTTGACAAAATACCTGATTTTTTTGTTCCTAATTTGGAAATTGTACCATGTTCATTTTTGTAGGTCTCATTAGCTTGAATTCGAGTTTGACTCACATTACTAATCAATTATAGAATACATAACAGAGCATGCTCAATGTCTAACAAGCACACACAACAATACATGCTCCATGTCTTACGGATAATCAATATGTAAACAACTAAACCGTAAACCCAACTATGTTACCGCCATATTAGGTGAAAGCTATGTTATTTTGTGGAGATCAAGTTTTTGGTCTCAGGTTCTTAAAAGCTTTCTTTGAATTGTCTATATAATTTTTTTTCTTTAATTTTTATTTTGCTCTCTCTTTCTCTTTTTGGTGAAAATTTCTTATTAATCCAGTCATTTAATTTAGCTCTATATACAAAAATCTACTATAGTCATTTAACCTCTATTATAGGCAATCAAAAGGAATAATCTTTGTGCCTTTGTGGTTATTGCTATCCACTAATAGGATTCATCATTTCAAATTTTAAGTTGGGTAATTCTAAGGTATTTTTGTTGGATATTATAGAAGAGATTGTCTATTTGTTAAATAATATTAAATATTCAATATGAAGCAGATTTTGTTAAATGGGTATAGAATTTGATATGTTTGATTTATTTTTATTTTTATTTTATTGTTTGTGTTTATTTATTTAAATTGGGAATCTATGAGTTATGGTTATGAATTATGGATTTTGTTGGTTTTTAGACCCCTTAAAAACACAATTAGATTAACCTAGGTAATTAGCCAAGTGATTACTTAGTCCAAATTCCAAGTCTAGGTTATCACAATCAAATAATCATATCATGCATAGCAGCGGAAAAAAATAAGACAATGATATGATCACCTAGGAAAACCAAATCGGTAAAAAACCTGGGAATGATTTAACCTAACTATCCTCAAGGTAAAAAGCAAATCCACTAGAAAGAATCGAAGTTCATACAATAAGACTTACAAGCCCCCACGCTCGACTTCTTATTGCTACCAACCAGTAGAACTTATCGACACGACCACGTGCAAGCTCCGAATCCACAGACTCCTTCTTTCTTTGGCCTTTGCAAAACACAAACACCCTCGTTTGTGACTTTGGGATCCCACTCAAAGGTTTAGCAACACAAACTCTCCTGTTTGTGACTCCAAGACAACCCTTGAAGGTTTAGATCATCAACACCTTTGATGACAAGAGAATGTAGCAACTTCTACAATACCGGATCTTGAGATTTTTCAAGGAATAATACCGGTAGAAGACATAAGAGAGCTTTTGGGTACAAAACCCTAGATCTACAAAAGAGGCACATGATGCACTCTAATCTCTCTAAAAAACTCTCAAAACCCCACCTAGGGTTAGCTTATAATGTCCTTTAAATACTGGAAAAAACGGCTCGCGATTTGGACTTCAAACGAATAAGTTATGGTCTTTTTACGTTTTTCTGATTTTTCTTTGATATGCGATTTTCGATCAATCGAAAATCCCTAGCATCAATCGAACCAACCAGCTTGTAACTCATTTGTTTTTTTTCGAACTTGAGTTTTTTGTCTTGGGCTTCAATGTAGACCATTCTAAACTAATGAGACTTAGTTTTTGTCATGTTTTGTCATGGTTTGCCAACATTACAAACTCAAAACCTAACAATCTTCCCCTTTGGCAATCCGTGACAAAACACACATACAACATAATGCCCATATACACTAAAATGCCCAAATACATCACAAATCCCAATCTAAGACTCCTAAACTAGAAGTTGCCAATAAGAGGTAGAAGGTTTTGATCAGAATGTACCTGTCTTTCCTGAAACACTCAACAAACATATCACCACATGTGTGGAAAGAAAGACATATAAACAATAATATGAAAAAGAATATAAAAAACAAAAGTAAATTCTAACTCTCCCCCTAAGTTAGATACATCAAAAAGTTTTTATATTCTCCCCCTAAACAAAACAAACATGTCATCTATGTCTCCCCCTTTTTGTCACGTATTGACAAAGACTACCTAATCAGAAGATAGACAGAAAATATACGCAACAGAGTAAGACAAAATAGAGACAACTCCCCCTATGAAGAGCAACAACTCCCCCTAAGAACCACAAAGGTTAAAAAAAATTTCTCCCCTTATAAAAATAGGAAAAACAAAACAAGTTTTGGGATAAATAAAAAGACACAAACCAAGTTTAAAAAAAAACTAAGTTGATGATACACATGAAGAAAAAATATTTTCTCTTTCAATAAAATGCAAACATGGCACTATGTGACCCATAAACAGTTGCATGAGAGGAGAAAATATTTGCACATTGATTATCCATCATAACTCTTAAGAAAATAATTTTCTACAATTCACACATAAAAATAGCATATACTAGAAAGTACATAACTCAAAAATTAATCAATCAATTTTTTTGATCAAGTTGAGTACCCAATGTAGCAAAGTGTATGCATGTTATGTATGAAAACAATGAGAGATATGACTGCAAAAGCGCAAGATGGATAAAAAAACAATCAATGCATTACATGTGAATCCTAAACATAAATGATGCATGGAAAAAACAACTTTTTGAAAAACAAAACAATTTAATGCAGAAACTCCTTAAAGCACAATATTTCATGAATGAAATGCATGAGTATGAGATTAAAAGTTTTTCAAAAACACTTGAATGCAACCCAGATTTTCCAAAAACAAATATTTCAACCAATTTGACTCCAAAACTCAAATATTAAAGACATTTTGCATCAAAATCCAGGAACTTTTAATCTTGGTTGGCCAAAACAAAATCACACACAATATAATGTACCAAGTTTAACAAAGAGTAACTTGTGTAGTGTGTGCAACTAGCAAAAGCTTGAGATACATGTGAGGTGATATGTGAATAGCAATCAATCACAAAGTCTATAAAATTTATCACAAAGAATTTAAAAGAGACTATCACCTAAAGAGTTACATCATATAACTCCCACATCTCCTAGATCATAAGCTTGCAATCATGTAAGTTTCTTGATTTTATGCCTCATAATATACACACCAATTTTAAGTCATGTGATTTTGGCATCAAGCCCGATAGTACACACCAATTTTAAGTATTAAGCAATTAAACTGAGGCTACACTTTATGTTCTTTTTGTGCATGTGCTACACTTTCTCGAATACAAAATCTTATGATATGCACTAAGGTGTTCATGATTGGCTAGTAAACAGTGGTGAGATGGTTATTTATGCCTTTCTCAAAAGGTTCAAGTCCGATAGTCAAAAACATGTGACTTCAAGATCAAAACAAAATGATCAATACCATAAATATCTTTCCCATACAACATGTACTACAAAACTTCAACTAGTAAAGTGCAATAAGTAAGCTCATCAAAGCTAAATAAGGTACATAAACTTGTTATGTAAAGATAATATGGCTAATCATTGATTATAAATCCAAGATATGAAATACAAAACACAAAAATCTTTTTGATTTAAAAAAATTATGACCAAAAACAAAAAGCACATATTATGCTAAATGAACAATGCAAATGCAAATGCATGACAGTGCTTAACTAAGCTATAGAGGGTACACAAACAAGAAATATCAATTTCTTAATTAACCCTTGAGTACACGTACAAACTAGTACATACTCACATAAAATCAAAAATAGCTTAGCACTTATTTAACACATACTATTCAAGTTTCTCCACAATGTCAAGCATGTTCGAAATCAAGAGAGAGATATCATAACTCATGTAATCCTCAAGAAAAATAAAACTAGACACAAAATAAAATATTTTTGTCTTTTTGAAATTTTTTTAATGTTTTTGGATTTTTTTTAAATAAAAAACAACCTAAAAAAAACAAAACAACCAAAAACAGAAACAAGACATGTTCACAATTAATTGAAAGAATTAAATTAGGGACAAGTTAGCAACACTCACCTTAGAGAATCTTTTCTCACCCATTTAGCACGAGTCTTCGGCTTTGTAGGTGAAAATCCGTGTGAAGTAGAGTGTATTTGAGGGATTACACTAATCTTCCGAGAAATACTAAAATCCCGCAAATTCCTTTCACAAGCCAACAAGCTCAATTTTTTTAAAAGAATATAAAACAATTTTTATGGACTTATGGCAAGAGAGATATCATCACATATCCTAGATTGAAACATAGAATGCTTAAATTTCAGTTTATGACAATTAGGACGAATGTGACCACGGACACCACAAAAGTGGCAAACAGGAACAAATTTAGGAACATCAGTATTCCTAACAACAAATCTAGTCTCAGATTTTGGTTTTTGCCTCAACAAGGAACAATTTGGTCTAATATGACCAACAACACCACAAAGGTGACAAGTAGGCACAAAAACAGATTTATTATGCTCTCTAACAGTAGGTTTAGAAACTTTAGCGTTTATATCAGAACTTATACCTTTGTCTAACCTAGCAAAATAAGCCTTTTCTTTATTATTCCTCTTAAAAGGAGGGATATAAACTTTCTCAGTTTTAGGCTTAAGAGAAGCGAAATATACATTATCAACAACAGGCTTGGTACAAGTCAAATTTTCAATTTTAGCTTTAGATTCAACTAACTCTTGTTCCAAGATTTTCATCTTCTCATCTTGAGAGGAAATTTGATTTCACAAAAATTCATTCTTTTTATTAGATTCATATAATCTAACAACCAATTTCTCTTTTTCAAGATTAGCCAATTTTAACTCTTCCTTGAATTTCTTAGCAATTTTCATAGATTTCAATAATTCCTTACGAAGAGTTTCACAGGCATCAATAAAATCAACAGAAGCATGAGCAGAAATATGATCAGAGAGACACTTCAAATTATCCATGACAACAGGGGTCAAGGATCAGCTCTTAGATCAAAAGATCTAAAACAAAAGAGCAACTCGCTCTGATACCACTTGTTGGTTTTTAGACCCCTTAAAAACACAATTAGATTAACTTAGGTAATTAGCCAAGTGATTACTTAGTCCAAATTCCAAGTCTAGGTTATCACAATCAAACAATCATATCATGCATATCAGCGGAAAATAAATAAGACAATGATATGATCACCTAGGAAAACCAAACCGGTAAAAAACACGGGGAGGATTTAACCTAGCTATCCTCAAGGTAAAAAGCAAATCCACTAGAAAGAATCGAAGTTCATACAATAAGACTTACAAGCCCCCATGCTCGACTTCTTATTGCTACCAACCAGTAGAACTTACCGACACGACCACATGCAAACTCCAAATCCACGGACTCCTTCTTTCTTTGGCCTTTGCAAAACATAAACACCCCCGTTTGTGACTTTGAGATCCCACTCAAAGGTTTAGCAACACAAACTCTCATGTTTGTGACTCCAAGACCACCCTTGAAGGTTTAGATCATCAACACCTTTGATGACAAGAGAAGGCGACAACTTCTACAATACCGGATCTTGAGATTTTTCAAGGAATAACACCGGTAGAAGACATAAGAGAGCTTTTGGGTACAAAACCCTAGATCTACAAAAGAGGCATAAGATGCACTCTAATCTCTCTAAAAAACTCTCAAAACCTCACGTAGGGTTAGCTTATAATGTCCTTTAAATACTGGAAAAAACGGCTCGCGATTTGGGCTTCAAACGAATAAGTTATGGCCTTTTTACGTTTTGCTGATTTTTCTGATATGCGATTTTCGATCAATCGAAAATCCCTAGCATCAATCGAACCAACTAGCTTGTAACTCATTTGTTTTTTTTTCGAACTTGAGTTTTTTTGTCTTGGGCTTCAATGTAGACCATTCTAAACTAATGAGACTTAGTTTTTGTCATGTTTTGTCATGGTTTGCCAACATTACAAACTCAAAACCTAACAGATTTTAACAAATTTCTTAAATCAAATGATAGTGTGGGATTAAGGGGTTTTTGGTTTTATCGACAAGTATTGCAACAGGTTACTATAGTAGACACTCATTAAACAATAAATTTAGGGATATAAAACTTTTTTAATGTGTTAAATTCATAATTTGTAGATTTTACTTTATCAAGATTCAAGAGTTGCACTTATCAATTTTAAAAAATTAATTAAAAAAGATCAAGAGCTCTATATTACGGAACATATTCAATTTAAGGTGTGTTAACAAATTCTGTTAGTTTATAATCAGTTATATATATATATATATATTTAATGTTCCATAGCATTTTTGGAATTTACACTGTGAAGTTTGAAGGTGATTGGATTTTACATTGTGAAGTTTTGGAATTTGAATTTTACCCCATAAAGTTTGAAGGTGATTGGATTTTACACCCTAATGTTTCAAAATTTGGATTTTACCCCTTATATTTTAGGGGTGTTTCGATTTTACTCCTTAAAATTTGAGGGTGTTTGGATTTTAAACCCTAAAAGTTTAGAATTTGGAGGTATAAAATCCCAACATCCCAAAACTTTAAGGGGTAAAATCCAATTCTGAAACGTTAGGATGTAAAATCTAAACACTCCAAACTTAAGAGAGTAAATCCAAATTCTGAAATTTTAGTTTGTAAAATCCAAACACCCCCAAACTTTGGGGAGTGTAATTTGCAATTTACCCTAATAACAATAACTATACAAGACATTTTTTTTCTTTATTTCATAACATATAACTGTTTAATATATATTTTAGCTATATCGTGTTATAAATAAATTCAATATCTATAATTGTAGTAAAATAAACCAAGATTAAATCATATATCATACTCGATAAATTTCCCGTGCATCGCACGGGTTAGCGACTAGTTTTATTTTTATCTATAAGGAACTGACTCCTATGTCATAAAATTTTTAAAATATCTTTATTTTTAGCCATGGTTCTTCTGGTCTCATAAAACAATGTGTATTTTAGTAGCATTAGCATGCGTCCAAAGCTTGACTAAATCAAAAGCACTATTCAGTCTATTTCTTAGCCTTTTAGCTCTTTTTTAATTTTTTAGTTAATAGATAGATAAGGAACTAACAGTTCAAGAATTGTGACAAATTGTTGTATCCCCCCCCCCAAAAAAAAAAAAAAAAAAAAAAAACTACTCCTAAACCAATATAAGCATATAAATATTAAAAAAACTGATGTACTTAAAATGAACAAATAACCACATGGGTGTGTGGCTTGATGATGGGAGTCCTTGTTCTACATCTAGATAGGAGCGGTTCGAGTGATAGCCTGAGCAAGGCCTGTGTAGTACACGTGGTATTACTCATTGCCATGGTGTGGGATTGATGAGTCCACACCGGAGACCCCATTTTTTTTTATTCAGCAAAAAAAAAAAAAAAAAAAAAAAAAATTTGAATAAATAAAAGTCAGGTCACCAAATTGACCAAACCAAAGCCCCTGAATAAGTATGAAACAATATATTTTTTAGTAGCAATAGCATGAGTCTAAAACTTGACTAAATCAAAAGCACTATTCCTTAGCCTTTTGGCTCTTTTTATATAGTTAATAGAAAATATGCTTGATGAACCTGGGTTAATCAAATTCGGCTCAACTCTCCTCCCAATAAGCATAAGGTTGTGGGCCTAGATCTTTTTAGCTCGTGTTCCTCCCGTGGAGGCAAGGTTTTAATGCAATGACGTTCTAAACACAATTTTTCACAAGATATTTCATAACTAAAGGGGTCGCAAGTTATTAATAATGAGTGATAAAGTAATATATATTCGGTATTGAGTCCAGGATAAAAACAATAAAAATTTGTTAACTCAATTCTTGTGAAAATTGTTGTGCATGTGTATAGCAATATTACTTAACCTTAATGTCCTCTTTCTTTCTTTAACAAATATAGTTCCACTGAAGCCACGATATACTTTTAGGTCTTTTTTTTCACCACCCTCTTGTATGTACATATAACTTTAATTTTCCATTTTGGTCATAAAAAGGTTAGAGCCTTGATGGTCCAGTATAAAACTGGCTATAGTTTGGGAAGATAGAAGAAAGTCAATGGCTTATACAGCTTTTCTCTACAAAAAAAAAAAATTGCTATTTTTGCATTTAAACTTTTTTCGACGACTACAAAAAGCTATCGGAAAAACTAGCTTTTTTGATGGCAAGTCTCTTTCGTCGACAATTACTTGTCGAATATTAAAACATTTGTGACGGCAAAATGAGTTCGTCGAAAATGCCTATTATTTTTGTCGAAAATATGATTTATTTTGGAGGGAAATGTTCCTGCCTTACTTTTTACGACGACATAAAAATTTTCATCGCTAATAAAGTATTATTTACGATGACTGAATAAAAACCGTCAAAATTACTAACAATTGTGACTACTTTTGTGCATCAAAAATACAAAAAATATTTTTTTATGGTGCTATTATTTGTGACAAACATTCTTCCATCGTAAATATGAAAGAGGGTATTATTTACAATGACTGAAGAAAATCCGTAAGAACTATTAATACTTGTGACGACTTTTGTGCGTCGAAAATACAGAAAATATATATTTTTATGGTGTTATTATTTGCAACAAACATTCTTCTATCGTAAATATAAAAGAGGGTATTATTTACGACGACTAAAAGAAAAAACCGTCGGAACCATTAACATTTGTGACGGCTTTTGTGTGTCAAAAATACAAAATATATATTTTTTTATGATGTTATTATTTGTGACAAACATTCTTCCATCATAAATATAAAAGAGGGTATTAGCGATAGCCATGAAGCCATAAAAAATGGTAAAATATTTTGGAGGGAAAATTCCCTCCTTTTCACATTTGTGACGACATTTATCCATTGCAATTATTTTTTTTTATTTTTCTAATTGAGTTTGTATTTGCGACGAACATGCTGACCGTCATAAATAGTTAATTTGCTTTAAAAGAAAGAATGTATTAGTGATGGAATTGGATCCCTCCCAATAAATAATATTTGTGATGGACCTAAGCCGTTGACAATGGTAATTTTTTTAAAGGGAGGGAATTCATGCCCATATTTTCACGTGTTTGACGGTTGTTTTCCATCACTATATATTGCATTCTTATTTGCGATGGACATTTTGGTTGTCCTTAATAATTAAATTTTTCTTAAGAAAACAAGGTATTAGCGACGGTAAAGTAAATCTGTCACAATAAAGGTGTTTGACGGTTGTTTTTTTGACTTTTTTCAGCTTGTGGTTGAAAGCTCGAAAATGTGTGAAAACACAAGAGCTGTTTAGACTCCCAAATTAAAATTACAGCTTGGTTGATTTTAATCTAACTTAAACTAAGTGCAAAATAGAGTAAATGCAAGCGGATAAACAATATAACTACTCTAAACCATATTCATCAAATCACAGCAATAAAATGAAAGCTAAAAGAGTAGGGAAGGAGAATACAAACACAAGATAATACGCCGATGTATTATCGAAGAGGAAACCGAAGAACTCGGTAAAAAACCTCTCCGCCGCCTTCCAAATGGTAAATCAATCCATTAGAGAATAAGTTGGAGTACACGAATAACAAAAGACCCTCCAAGCCTAGTCTAACCCATGTACTCAAGCCCTCCAAGCTCCTGCTACCTACCGACTTCGCCAAGCCTTGTCTTCTCTAGTTCTTCGGATCACGTAATTCAACCCGATTGCATCCACCAAACAAATGGCTTCTTCCAATGATTCCTAGCAGCACCAAAACCTCATTTTACACTCAAGATGGGTGTGGTAAGTATTTGGGCTATCAACTTCTCAAGGATTTGGAAATAGAGAGGTAGGAGTTGAGGAAAATCACAATGGATTATATAGAGAATTGTGGGTATAACAATCTCTCACTTTCAAGGGTAGTGGCTAGGGTTTTCTCTCTAAAAAGCACTCCTCAACATATGTGGGTAATGAGGGTATATATAGTGTGGGTATGTAACAGCCCCGCCCCCCAAAAAAGAAAAAGAAAAAGAAAAAGAAAAAGAAAAAGAAAAAGGGGGATCAGATTTTTAAGGAGCCACACGTGTGACCCCACTTACCACCACACATTCTCTCAAAATATCTCCCTCTCTCCCTCTTTGGCCGATCAAAGTAAGTGTCCCTCTATGCTTTTCTTTTGTTCAGTTTTCCTCACAAACATAACAAGCACTCCTCCCTCACTCTCTCCCACCGTGTACCTCCTTCCCCTCCACCATCTTTTCCGGCAAGATCACCGTGCAAAGCACTCTAGGAACCTCTAAGGCATATTCATCTCTTTTGATTTAAGGTAAAAATTTCTAATCTATTAGTGGGTTTTATACTTTTGCTTAGGGTTATTTTAATCTAAGCTTTGATAATGATGTTCATGAGATTTATGAGCTTCTTGGGTGATGTTCTTGTAATTGTATATGGGTTTTTGATTTGGTGGGCTCAATTGTTAAATGGTTAAGGGTTTTTACAAATGGTGATCATTTGGGGTTTCTCCATGGTTAAAATTTGGGTTCCTTAAGCAATCGTGTGGGTTGATTTTGTGGAAGTTTGGGTGATTTTTGGAAGTGTGTTCTTTGCATTTTAAATGACTTTGGCAAATGTGGGTGTGAGTGGGGTGATAACTACGAATTTATGGAAGTCAAGTGTGAGCATGTGCTTTTGCATACCAAGTGTTTGATAAGTTGTTTATATAAGATTTTTGGGTTTGATTCCTTGTTTTTAATATGCTTTAAATCTGGTGGTTTTAATGTGAGTAAATTCTCAAATAATTTGGGCTAGTCCTACAACTATAGCAATTTTCTAAAGCTGTCATGACAGATTTGAGTCAGCCACAATTCATGATTTTTAATAAATTACAAAAAAATCATTTTGGGCTGAATTTTCTGTGGTACATTGTATACATATAGGGGAATGTTCCCTTAAAGTTTTGAATTAATCGGATAAATTTTCATTGACCAAACAATTTTTATAAAATGGCTGCCCTGCTATGTACTGAATCTGAAGGTAAGACTAAAACATTGATAAATTGTGGAATTAATCCAAAACTTTGGTTGATCTTATCTTAGCTTAAATATATTATTTAGTACCCAAAGAGATTCATGAGTATGCTATATTATCTTATGATGCACATTATTGTGGTAATGAATTTAAGATGTTTTGGTTGTGTCAGCACTATGAGTTTCTTGGATGCTTGTTTGGCTCTCGCTTGGGAAGGGTACTTGTCTTAGGACGGGCAAGCTAGACTTTAGGACCTTTGGTTTGATTTTAGGGTATTGTTACGATTTATGGAGATAAGTGTGATGGTACTTTGTGAAAGGCCTTATCATTGATAGGTTTGATCATTGTGTTTCTAAATTTTGATATTCTAGGTGATGGACCTAGTGACTGGATTAGTTGATTTTGTGATGCCCGATTGAGGTAAAATTGGTTGGCCTTCCGAGGTAAGTAGCTTTTTAATGGGATATTGTTGGAAAATAACCATGTTGCATAAACGTTATTTTTGGGTCAAACACATTTTGGAAAATTATTTGTGAGATTATGTTTCCTTAAAAAGTATTGTGTTGTGGCCTTATTGTATATGACTATTTATGAAACATGCATCATATTTGGTAATGCGAATGGGGAAATGCATGATTTGTTAGATTGGAAATGATAAGCATCTTTTATAAAATTCTTGGGAATGGATTTTATGGATTTATTGCATTATTTGCAAATTTTAAAGATGTTTTATCTTGACTTGTGATATTTGGGAAATTGATAGAAAATCTTATTGACAAGAAACAATTTTAGAAAACTTGAGAACCTTGTGACTATATTGGATACTTCAAAGGTTTTTGTGAAACTACTTGGAAATGAACTATGTTTTGAATTCATGTAATCTGTGAGCTCTTTATGTTTTACCCTTGTGCCGTGGCGTGTGATTACCTGGTGATTACCTAGCTAGATACTATAGTCCGTGTGACATTGGTATCTTAGCTTTTTGTCTTTGTGACGGCATATGAGTTCTGTCTTTGTGACGGCGATAAGTTCCATCTTTGTGATGGCATATTAGTTCCGTTTTTGTGACGGCATATGAGTTTCGTCTTTTTGACAACGATGAGTTCCGTCTTTGTGACGGCAGATTAGTTTCGGTTGTGTGTTGGTGATGAGTTTCGTCTTTGTGACGGTGTTGTCACGTGGCCTTGGGTTGAATTTTCAGGTTTTGGAATGGTGTTTTGATAGCTCACAGTAAATGGTATGTAGTTTCATGTTAAAATATATTGAGAAAGCTTGGTGCAACATCGTTTAATTCATTCTTGTCATTTTACCAATGAAAATGGATTTGCTTGATTTTCATGGAAATTCCCAAATTATAATATGTTTTGTAAAATGTTCATTATCATGAAACTTGCATTTCCCCCACCCCCATTAATTATGTTACTTACTGGGCTTTAGCTCATTCCACTCTCCAACAGTTTTTCAAATAAATTTGCTATACCTTGGGCATGGAGCTTGTTTTATTGGTGGTGATTGGAGCATTATGCTAATTGAGAAATTTGTGCTATGATTGGTTGGTGGCTCAACTTTCTGAATTTATTGAGGCCAAAGCTAATTCTATCAAAGGTTGGGCTCTTGAGGTTTGTTAGCCTTGGACATGGTAGGCATAGATTCTATCGTTGAGGTTGCCTAGCCTAGGAAGGATTGTGATTTGATGTTGATACATTTGGAGTTTTGGAATTTCGTGTATATTTGGAGACATTATTTGTAATTTGTATTGTTTGTAAATGTGTTATAGAGCTTTGACTTGTAATATGAAGATTTTAGTAAAAAAACTCCTATGTCCTTGCTCTTAATGGTTCTCCTCTCACGCTTTGGACCCTTTTGGGTTTGGGGCGTGACAGTTATGGTATCAGAGTTTAGGTTATTATTCTGTAGACTTTTGAATTAGGAGATGATAATTATCTAAGTCAGAGCATTAGGTTTTGTTGTAGCAATCCATTCGAGGTGGTTCCGTTGGGGTAGTTTGGGTGAGAAAGTATCTTGTGTGTTATGTTGGCTGATTGTAATGGCTTGGAGTTTGTTTAGTTTTTGTTATTTTGTGATGCTATTGGTAAGTTCTTAAATCTTCGTGTGTGAGGTAAACTGTTGTGCTTCTTATGCATTGTTCGTGTAAACTATTGTGTTTGTTATGCATTGTTCTCAAAATTCTTGAAAGTTTTGAGTTAAATTCCTAAAATTGTTTTGAGCAAACAAAACGGAATCAAGTCTTCAAGTTTCGTGTTTATAAATTTTGAGAATTTGTTTAAAGACAATTTGTTGTTAGCAAATATTGTTGGTTATGCTAACCTTAGGTGGTGCAATTGGGTCGAACCTCGCTGGCCACGAGTGGTATGACAAGTTGTTGACCAACTATCTTTAGAACAATCCGACAAGTTTTTTTTTTTTTTTTTTTGGGTTAATTGTGATGGTTGGTTAGAGAGTTTGTTTGAACCCGTTGAGCTCATGTGGTGTGTTAGGTTCTATAGTTTAGGAATTTATGTATTTAGAACTTTAATTTGTATTGTTGGCAAACCATGATCAAAACAATGTGTTTAGAAGTATTTAAAGCTAGCTTAAAGTTGTGTGTCAATGTAAAGTTAGAATCGAGTGAAAGCAGGAAGCATTGTGGCTTTCGGCCTGGCTCGATCGATCGAAGCTTAGGCTCGACCGATCGAAGCTCGGGCAGAATGCTTTTCTGCAGATTCGTCCAACTCAACCCCATTTGTTTTAAAACGTTTTTAGGGTTTCTTATTTGTCCTAAGTATAAAAGGCATACCCTAGCCACGTTTTAGTGTTGCTCATATTTGCGGTTTGTGTAAATCTCTTGTGAGATTTAGAGGAGCTTTCTTTTACACAAGTTTAGGGTTTTCAAGGAGAAGATTTATCTACACCTTGATGATCAATTCAGTTGCTGCCATTAAAACTTAAAGAATACATAAGCGGGTGTGCTTGTAGTTGGTGGGAATCCAAGAAAGAAGGAGTTCGTGGATTCGGAGCTTGCACGTGGTCGTGTCGGTAAGTTCTATTGGTTGGTAGTAATAAGAAGTCGAGCGTGGGGGCTTGTAAGTCTTATTGTATGAACTTCGATTCTTTCAAGATAGTGGATTCAAGTTTACCTTGAGGATACTAGGTCAAATCCTCCCCAGGTTTTTATCGGTTTGGTTTTCTGGGTGATCATATCTTGTGTTATTTATTTTCTGCTGCTTTGCATGATTTGATCTTTATTATTGTGATAACCTAGACTTGTTTAATTGAACTAAGTAACAACTTGGCTAATTACCTAGGTTAAATCAATTGTTTAAGGGGTCTAAAAACTGACATGGTGTCTAACAAATCTCTAACCCTCAAGTTTTGCGCTATCTTGTTAAAATTTTGAAAATGTGTTTCAAGGCAGTATTTTGGGAATATTGATTAGTTGATTTCAGTGTTCGAACTTTGTTCACATTTTTATGAATTTTTACTACAAATAAACTATTTATATTATTAGCAAGCTGCAAATTGTAATTTAATATTATATAATCTTATTGAAAAATTTATACAATCTAATTTCAAATGTATATAAATATATATTTAGACAAGTATACGTATAAAAATAAAATATAATATATAGCTAAATTGGGTCCTAGTTTAGAATTTTGTTCATGAATATATTATTATGTTTGAGCTTAACTCATTTAATAATCAAGTCCAAATTTAATGTTTGAATTGAGCTTGCTTTCTAAACAAATGAACATAAACAAGTATTTTTTTGAGCTAAGTTCAAGCTGTTCACAAACAGTTTAGTTCATTACAACCATAGTGACATAACTCCTCTGGATACATGTGTAATATGTCACTCTTGGCTATTTTATTACCCTAGTACGACTAAACCGAAGAAAAAGAAGCCAATTGACAAAAACAAAAATAGATGACATACAGTTTCTTTTCAATCCATTAATATGACTTGGAGAGAGAAATAAAGGTTTGAGTTTATTGGACATAAAACAGCAAGGGAAATGTTAACTTTTACTCGTCTACTCACACCTTAGAAAACGCATTAGTTCTTCAGTTGAATACCTGGTAGAGAAACAAAGGTTAGGAACTCCTCGTCACTTTCAAATTTATCCATTTCTTCTTTCTTCAAGCTAACATATGCTTCAATTCCATCACTTGATGGGGTATCTATGAAGGTAATCAAGTTCTTGTAAGTAAGGGCGGCCGGGCCAACCCAGATAGGCTTTCCCCAACCAAAATCAGTTTCGTACGGAGGAAACCTACACAAACTAGTGAAACTAAAAGTAACCATCTCTCCTTTGGCGAATTTTGAAGAATGGTCCCTTATGAAACTCAAGTGTTGGCTTCCTTCTTGGAGTTTCTTCACGTAATCTTTGTTGATTTTACTTATTCCCTCTGGTACTTGGTGCACGAGGCCATGACTCTCCTCCCCATTTTTCAATATCGGAATTGTTATTGCAATGGAAAATAGATTTCCGAAAGATGATTGTGGTTGTGGTGGGTTGGTTCTTGGACGCAGATTCACTGCATGATGCACTGAGTATAAGGCTTTAACACGTGAGGGCTGTTTCTGGTTCTCAAAGCCTTCACTATTAGCATATTTTGCAATCAGAGTTTCTATCATGGAAGCATCAAACACATACCTGTTTGTTATGATATTCTCCTTTATGATGCCAATACCAGGGACATATCCAGCCAATCCTTTGGTGGGAAGAGCGTAGCTGCTTCAAATTCGGGTGACTCTATGTCATCATCTCCGTAGGTAGTGGTTGCCCAAGTCTTGAGGAACACGATGAATGATAAAGCATCTGCAATCTTATGCGATATGCATGCTCCAATACCAATTGCACCGCACTTAAACACGTTGAGCTGGACACCAAAGGTTATATCAGTGAGAGCATCGAGTTCAAAAGAGACTAACTTGTTGAGTTCACCAGGAATTGGATTCTGAATAACATCAGAGAGTTTGCACTTGACTTGTGTTCTAAAGTAAGGAATCCCCTCATCGTTGCAATGGATGAAACGGTTCTCTTTCAAGATAGTGGATAGTATTTGGTTAAGAGCTTTGAGAGAGAGTTCTTAAGGCGGTTGGATATGTCATTGATGTTGAATTCGATGTCAGTATGATTTGGAGCATAGAAGAGGACGATAGGATTATAGACTGGGGGAGATATTTGATCAATAAAGGAGAGTTTGTAATGGTTAAGGTGGTCAGGTGTTGGAGAAGAAGGCTTAATTATCTCTTTAGAGATTGCTTCGACGTTCAATTTTGCCATAATGAAAACCAATCTAAACAAGTTGGGTTCTTATTCTAATTGTTTTATTGTGTGCATTTTTTTGTTATGCACAACGGTCTTAAATAGAGCTTGCCGGCCGGGTAATGGGATTGAGATGAAAATAAAAGTCAAATAAAACAAAGCATTACGGTAAAGCGTTGATCCTTTCTTTCTTTCTTTCTTTCTTTCTTCTTCTTCTTCTTCTTTTTTTTTTTTTTTTTTTTTTTTTTGAGAAAGTGGTAAAGTGTTGATCTTAAATTAAATCTCAAAAAAAGACAATTAAATGAGCTGTAAAGTGTAAACACTAAAAGAAAATTAACTGTGAGGCAGTGAAAGTGGGGCGTGAGATAGTGGAGTTTTTTTTTTTAATGATTGTATTGTTTCATTGAATTCTTAATAAAGTAATGCATAAAAACACAACAAAATTATTCTTAATGAATTACAAAGATCTGTAAGTTGTCATAATTGAGTTGAATTGTTAAATAAAAGAATTGAAAAGAGTAAAGACAAAAACTAATAAATAATGAATTAGAGTATTCTAAGTAATAATAATTGAAATTCACCTAATGGCAATAATTAATACCTTTATTATATAGTGTAAGTGCCAAAAATGAGTTGACGTAATACAATGAATTTGTAGAGGCGGGAACTTGAATCAAATAACCTAGCACAGTTGAAGAAGAAGAAAAAGACAAGGAATAATGAAGAGTATTAGTCCTCGGCAAAGATCCGAGGATAGATATTTATATTAGTTTGATCTCAAGAACGATTTTCTGCAGTATTTCTCTCTCTGGGATCATCCATGCACCCTTCTTTCGGGAGGATCTTTTTCATTATATAGCCTTTTTCACCTGATCTTGGCCTTTCACTTGTTGAATGTGCAAGACACTACTCGAGTGCTTGTCCCATCAAACGCCCTCCCAAATCATTTGTGAGTTGTGGCAACTAAGACAAAGACTTTGTTTAGGGGTTTTCTCCACATAAATGTGGTTAGGGGGTTTGGTGGGGTGCATTAAATGTGGTGGCAGCTACCATCCTTCCGGTCACATTAGGGCTAACCTCCTCTCTGAAACTTTTCCTTTATAGTGTGGCCTCCTCTAGTAATGTGCTATTGACGTGGTCATGGCTCGCCTCTCTGGCCTTACGGTCCGAGGGTATGGTCTCCTTAGAACCGCATTGGCCTCTTCGACCTCGGGTATGACACATGGCATTATTATCTTATTAAATTTCTGTATCCCACAATAGCCCCTCAAAACTCCACTTTTTCCCTCTTGTTCGAGGAGAAAAATAGGGCTTAGACCTTGGGTAATTGGTTCCACATGCTTCTTTGAATTTCCCACGTGAGAATGTCATTTCTGATAGGCCACAAACTGAATGACCCCTTGTGATAGAAATTAATTAATTAATTAGTCAAGTTATTAATTAATCAATTTATTATGCAAACACGTGGTAGCACAAACAAATCACCAATAAACTAAATATGCAGTGGAAAATAAATAACACGGTGATTTGTTTATGAATGGGGAAAACCTAACGGCAAAAACCCCACCAGGTGATTTTCGTGTCACCACTCCCGAAACTCCACTATTATCACAACAAGCGGTTACAAGTAAAAGAATCCAAGTGCCTTACCAACCTATAGTTGAACCCTTACCCCAATATGCAATTGGACTTGTTCAGTAGTGACAGTTCCCCTTTTGATGCACGGCTCCCAAGTACGTGACTAACTCCTTTGCACGAATCCCGAGACGTGACTAACTCCATAGCAACCCTTTGATTGTTGTAGTTGATTTGCAGTAGGTTCACATGGAAACACTAATAAGATCTTCAATATTAGTGCAAGAGACTTTGCTTGGTTATAAAACCCAAAGGCGTACAAGAAACGCAGCAAGAACTCTTTCTTCTGTAAGTGGAGGCTAGGGTTTCAAAAAGAAAACCTTATGAAGCTCTCTAGGTTTTTTTTTTTTTTTTTCTTTTTTCTACCTCCTTTAACTAGGAGCTTAATGGGCTCTCCTATTCCAAATAGGTTTATACAAACCTTGGGTTTTCCTAGTCTAATAAGGATTATACAAACCCATAAACAAATAGCCTTTTAGAATAAAAACATTGCTCGCTATAATTTGAAAACCCGTAAGCTCGATTGATTGAGACATCTGTCGAGCTTTAATGAATCTCGACAGATTGAGCTTCTATCGAGGAGGTATCGAGGCATGCAGATTTGCACTTTTTTTGAGTAGTTCTTGAGTAGTCTTCATGTCTTCAATTTAATCACTTGTAATGATCATCTTGAACCTACTTAGATTTACCCAAATACAAATAAAGTGCGTTTTGTCAAAGGATATGCCAATTACATAAAAATATGTCCCCAATAATCTCCCCCTTTGGCAATTCGTGACAAAACCACAAGAGTACATTGAATGTCTTAGAATACATTCTACTCAAGATTACAAAATAAATAAGCCTAGTCTAAAAGATTTGAACCTTGGAAGTTGCTGCAAGAAGAAGGTTCAGAATCTTGACTTGGCTTTTAACTTGTCTTTCCTAAAAGGCACTAAACAAAACACATCAAGGTACCATGTGAAAAATAATGACAAGTTAAATAAACAAGAAACATGTGTATAAAGAGAGAAAAGAAATAACACATGTGAGATAAAGAGTGAAACACATACATCATCATCTAATATAGAAACAATACATGATGTATGTAAATGGTTACAAAACCAAAAGATACACAACACAAAAAATATATCAATATCAATGTGTATCAAACTAACTCTCCTCCTAAGTTAGTTACAGCAAAAACATTCTTCCCTTTAACATGAAGTTCTCCCCCTAAATCTATTACTCCCCCTGAGGAAAGACATTCAATTTTCAAAGTTCTCCCCCTTTTTGACATGATTGTCAAAGGGCATTAAAAGCCAAAAGACATGACGGAGACAAACAAAAAACTGATATAGAGGGAACAAGGAGAACAAGGAACCATAGACCTACAAGAAAAAGAAAAACAAGATGCTATGGACACAAAGATAATAAAAAATATGCAAACATGTGAAAAATAATGCATGCAAGAGGATCTCGATCGATCGAGAGGTGTCGAGAAGCTATCGAGGAGGCAGAAGCATTCTCGATCGATCCACCAATTATCGAGAAGCTGTCGGGATTGCGATTAGAAAAAGCTCAAGAAGCTCGACACAGACAGCAAGGTATTGAGGAAGTATCGAGGAGGTGTCGAGCAAGCTTTTAAAACCAGTTTTTCGAGATGTGAAAAATATAGACATGAATGCAATCCAATATGCAACTCAACCAATGATCCAATCAACATATTAAGTTTTCAAAATCATCTCTCAAACAAAATTTAAGCACATGGATCTTTCAAAAACACACACACACACACACTAAACAAGTCTAACCAATTTTATATTTCAAAAACAAGTCAAGACAGTTTAGTGAGCATACATTAACACATGTAAAACCTTGTGATGGCCAAATCACATTGAACCCGCACATGTATCAAGAATAGCAAAGAATATTGCGTGTTGTGTGTGAAAAACATTGCAAGATTGCATAAGTGTATGCGTGTTATGACGATTTGAGATATGAGAAAATCTTTAACTCACACATAATCGTAACTACTTGATGGGGACTATCACCTTTGAGGTATATCCTATAACTCCCACATCTCCTAGAATACATGCTTGCAATCATTTTTAAAGCATTTTTGATCTTTTTGCTTTTGATTTTTCTTTGCATATTTTTCTTTTAAACATATCATGCATGGGCTTATTAGAGAAAGAAAAGAAATACCCAATGATATTTGACATTCAAATTTTGCTATGCCTAAGCACACAAATGTCATTGACACTTCACTTTTGCTATGTCGAAGCATACGGGTGTCATATTATGATTGGTGGGCAACAGTGGTGAGATGGTTATTAATGCCTTTCTCTTAGGATTTTCTAGTCCTTCCTGTTAAAAAGAGTGATATGAGTGTTAAGTATAAGAGACAACTTAATCGTACTCATCACAAACACGAGCCACAAAGCTCATTTGCTTAGTTGTGCATAGAGATGCTCATCTAAGTTACAAAAGATACAAAGTTTAGAAGACTTTGTTTCAATGGCCATCCTAAGGTACACAAGTATCAATGTACACAAAACACACTTTGTTTTTGTATTTTTCTGATTTTTCAAAATTTTTTTTAAAATTTTTTATAAAAAAAAAAAAAAAAAAAAAAAAAAAAAAAAAAACAAACAAAAACATGTTAAACAAACAACATGAAAGCATGAAAGAAATATGCATATGCATGAAGGCATGATAGAAGGGTGCAGATGCATGAAAGCATGATTCCAAAAGCAGATAAGAAATCAAGCAAAGAGAGTCCTACTTTCGATAGAAATAATTAAAGTAGAGGACAAACAGAAAAGACAATTAAGTCTTAGGATCCTTTACCACCCACACAACATGAGTCTTTGGCCCCGAAGATGAAAAGGCATGTGTCCTAGTATGACTACTATAGGACATAGAGGAATTAAAATTCCCCTGAAATTGAGTTAAATAGTTCAAAGCTTTTAATAACTCACCAAGAATAGGTATAGAGCCTTTAGACAAAGGATGAGACCTATTTGACACTCGCTTATGAGGAAACAACTTGAAACAATTAGGACGAGTGTGACCGAAAGCACCACAATAGTGACAAACATGAGTAGTTTTCGAACTACTATGCTTCCTAGAAGGAGGTCTAACCTTAGAGGTTGACAAATTAGGAAAATTTGGCCTAATATGACCAACAATATGACGATGATGACAAGTGGGAACAAATTCAGAATTTTCATTCTCCCTAGGAAGAGTTTTAGACATAGATTTAGAAATTTCAGCGTTAACATCAGAATTTTTACCTTTGTCTATCTTAGCAATATTAGCCTTCAACTCTTCATTATTCCTTTTAAATGAAGGAATATAAAAATCCTTTTATTTGGGGTTAGGCTAGTTAATTTTTCAACTTCAGTTTTAGATTCAACTAGTTGTTCTTCCAAACTTTTAATTTTGTCCACCTGAGATGAAATTTGATTTTTAAAATTCTCATTCAAATTTTTGGCTTCATCCAATTTTGCAATCAAATCATCTTTTTCAAGCTTGACCTTTTTAAATTTAGCTTTTAATTTTGCAGAATATTCAAGAGATTTCATACAAAAATTATAAAGCTTGAAATAGGCATCTTGAATATCATCATCATCATCATTCAACATAAGATCATGCAAATCAAAACAATCAAGAGTGTCCATGACAACAGGGGTCAATGGATCACATAACAAAGATTAACCCTAATCAGAGTGTGCTTGCTCAGATACCACTTGATAGACCATAAACTGAATGACCCCTTGTGATAGAAATTAATGAATTAATTAGTCAAGTTATTAATTAATCAATTTATCATGCAAGCGCGTGGTAGCACAAACAAATCACCAATAAACTAAATATACAGCGGAAAATAAATAATACGGTAATTTGTTTACGAGTGGAGAAAACATAATGGTAAAAACCCCACCGGGTGATTTTCAAGTCACCACTCCCGAAACTCCACTATTATTACAATAAGCGGTTATAGTAAAGGAATCTAAGTATCTTACCAACATACAGTTGAACCCTTACCCCAATACCTAATTGGACTTGTTCTGTAGTGACAATTCCCCTTTTGATGCACGGCTCCCAAGCACGTGACTAACTCCTTTGCACGAATCCCAGTACATGACTAACTCCATAGCAACCCTTTGATTGTTGTAGTTGATTTGCAGCAGGTTCACATGAAAATACCAATAAGATCTTCAATGTTGGTGCAAGAGACTTTGCTTGGTTATAGAACCCAAAGGCGTACAAAAAACGCAGCAAGAACTCTTTCTTCTGTAAGAGGAGGCCAGGGTTTCAAAAAGAAAACCTTATGAAGCTCTCTAGTTTTTTTTTTTTTTTTTTTTTTTTTTTTTTTTTTTCCACCTCCTTTAAATAGGAGCTTAATAGGCTCTCCTATTCCAAATAGGTTTACACAAACCTTGGGTTTTCCTAGTTCAATAAGGATTATACAAACCCATAAACAAATAGCCTTTTAGAATAAAAACATTGCTCGCTATATCTAAAAACCCGTAAGCTTGATTGATCGAGACATCTGTCGAGCTTTAATGAATCTTGACAGATTGAGCTTCTGTCGAGGAGGTATCGAGGCCTGCAGATTTGCACTTTTCTTGAGCAGTTCTTGAGTAGTCTTCATGTCTTCAATTTAACCACTTGTAATGATCATCTTGAACCTACTTAGATTTACCTAAATACAAATAAAGTGCATTTTGTCAACGGATATGCCAATTACATAAAAATATGTCCCCAACAATTTCGCATGCCTTGTATCCGCTCTTGGCGCTTCAGAGTTCATAATGTCTTATTTAATGCTCCATGTGGCACCTTGTCCCCCACATCCTACGATGAGATGGAGATTCTATGGCTGGTATTTTTCCTTGAAATTTGGGCGGGGTAATCCCCGCCCAACTCTACCTCCTATATAAGGCGCTTGGGGGATTCATTTCTCACATTTTCCAAACCTTCAAACTTTCAAGAAGCTCCTGAAGTGACTCTAGTCATTATTTTCGTAAGTTCCTTGTTTATCCCAATCTTATTCCTAGGTTCTTTTCTCCTTGGCTAGTCTCCTCGGCCTTCTATCTTCTATTTCCTTCACCTCACCTTAGCTTGCTTAGATGGGTAGGTTTGCTCACTTAGTAGATACCCCCGCTAGTATGGAGGGATTTAGGGCCCTGTATCATATTCCCCAGGGTGTCTCCTTGTGGTATTGCCCCCTGGGTGAGTGGCACACCCTCAGAAAGGAGAGGAGGTTGTTATTCCCATGATCGCCTTCATAGAAAGGGAAATGAGGCTTCCTATGGGTAGAGTGACCGGGGACTACCCGATCGCCCATAGGATTTGCCCTCATCAATGCGCGCCTAATCTGTTTAGAGTCTTAGGTAGTGTAGACGTTCTTAACGAGCAAATGGAGTTGGGCCTTACCTGGCACGATGTTGTTTGGATGTATGAGTCCCATCCGCTTGCAGACTCTAGCTATTATTTTAAGTCTAGTTCTTCTGAAGTTAGGCTCATCTCGTGTCTCCCCAAATCAAACAAGGGCATGAAAGATGACTTTCTGGTCGTCTTGGGTGAATGGCATGATGGTTTTCACCGCCCAACCCAGGAGGGAGCACCAGGTGGGGTACCTTAGGTTTAGGTTCTTCAACACGGGAATTAGTTTTGTTGTTTGCTTTTTTCTTCCTTCTTTTAGTGGTTTGTTTCCCTTTGATTAATGACTCACCTTTCTAATTATGGTTTTGCTTCTCGGCTTTTTTCGTAGATAAAAGATACGTGGCACCCAATCTCAACTTTATTAATGTTCCGGATCTCAATAGGGGTCTTTGAGATTCGAGGTGTTCATGAGTGAGGACAGACAATTGAGAGCTATTCATCTTATCCTTGACTTTAAGCCCCTGCTTGATAAGTTTCTGGATGTAGGCAATGCGATTAGAACGGGTGATCCTTGGCTAGCTCGGATTGACATTTCGGTGCTCGGATTCCTAGCCCGAGAAGGTACCAAGCGGTTCCAAGAGAATAAACAGCTTCCTTACGCATGTCACTTGAGGAGGAGATAGACTAATTTCGACTTGAGGAAGAAAGGGAGGAGTAGGGAGAGCCTATGATTCAAGTCTCGGACTCGGAAGATGAACTTGACAAATCTTCATGCATTCGTTCCTCTGGATTCATCGTCGCACGCATAACCAGTAATTTGGAAGAAGAAGAAGAAGAAGAAGAAGAAGAAGAAATGCCATTAGAGAGGAAGAAAGGGTTAAGCCTCTGTGAACTCCTTGTGGGAAGGTCCAAGGGGTCGGCGTTTAAGGATGCCTTTGGCTTTCAGCTTCCTCCTCTTCCTCCTTCTTGAGCTTCCCCCTTTGCGCTTGCCAATCTAAAGAAGGACAAGGAAGTGGTCGAGAAGGAGGAGTTGGTCCCTTACAATGAGGGGTTCCTCCTAAGATGTCAAAGACGGCCAAAGACAGGCAAAGGGCTTCCTTGGCCAAGGGTAAGGAGGTTGAGCATGTGGCCGAGGTACGCCTTCCGAACCTGGCGTGGAACCCTCATTTTGAGCCGGACGGGGAGCTATACCATGGAACTCTGCCATCAGGGAGTTCTAGAGAGGGAACGCTCGTTACCTTGCCAACGCTTTGGAGTAGCCCCTTTTGTTGTCGAATGATATGGCTGCTCTGAAAAACTTGAAGTAGCAAGATCTGTTTCTATCCCTGAAGAGGGACTTGGCCTTGCTAAGTCTTTACGCCTTACGAACTTCATGCTAGGTTATCTTTTTCTTATCTATTCCTTTGTCATTTTTGTGTAGGCAATCCAGGAGGTTTTCATGGTCGAAGAGTGGGTGAAAGATGCTTGGTAAGAGGCCGGACTTGCGGACAGTCTTTGAGCAAAGACTAGCAAGTCTTTAGCCACTACTGAGTGGAAGAACAAGGAGCTTACTACGAAGCTGGTTGCTGAGGACAAGGGGAGGAAGAGTGCCGAGGCTAGCCTCAAGAATGCTCGGCCGCATGCCGATGACAGCAGAAGAAGCTTCACTATGTGAAGATAAAGCTGGCCATGGCCAACCAAAGAAAGTTGTAGATATGAAGGTAGAGCTTGAGAAAGCTAAAGAGGTTGCTCAGGCGGCTATGGATGCTTCAGGACAAAAATTCTATGACCTCAGAGTAAAGGAGACCGAGGCCTGCTTGAGTGATGAGTTAGCCGAGGTCTGCAAGGATTACTACCTCGAGGTGTGGATTGATGCACTCAACCCGATTGGAGTTCCCGCCGCCTCGCAGAGTGGTGGAAGGTTGAAAACGTTTACTACCCACAAGACCTCCGAGAAGCTCTTGAAGCACTCTTGGGCCCTCAAACAGATGTTGTCCCCGCAACAATTGCACTGGAGCAGCTTCTAATCACCCATGCCTCTCCCCCAAAAGATCTCCAAAGGGCTTGGCAAGGCTGATGGCCTAGGCTAGAGGGTGGAGGTGGCCAAGGGTAAGGAGGTTGCTCGGGGTAGAACTCGATTAGAGGATAAGGGCAAAGGCAAGGAAGCTAAAACTTTGCCAGAAACCAAGGACCCAGAGGCTGAACAAGGCAAGGAAGTTATTCCTAATACAAAGGAGTTTGAGTCGGTTAAGTCTCAAGCCATAGCCCAAGAGAAGAAGGCCACCTTGAGCAAGGTTGTCGATCCTCCTGTCCCCTAGCTGCCTAGCCAAGAAAGAAGATCCTCTTCTAGCCTAGACTTAGCTTTAGGATTTTTCTTTTCTCCTTTTGTACCTTTCTTTTGTTGTGGTAGTTTGCCATGGTTTATGATGTATCTTTCCTTTTGATTAATGAAAAGACATTAACTTTTGCTTTATGACAACTGAACTTTCATTTTCCCCGCAATATTTATCTCTGATGGTTGTAGTAATTGTTTTGTCTTTTGTTGAGAGGTTAGATTGAAGATGCATTTAAGGGTGAAAACCCATACTTTAACAAAAAGCTAACAGTAATGAATTGTTATTAATTCAAGTAAATTAAGCCCATGTAAATAGTGAGAAAAATAGCTATGTGTTGGTACTAAAATTTGTATAATCAATAGGAATGTTTAAGTCCTTAGAGACAAACGAAACACTTAGTAGAAAAAGGGTGTTTGAGGTCTCTCATTTTAAGAGTACCTTATGAATGTACCTTCGGAACCCTTTAACCAAAACCCAGGGTGAGTCCTTGTTTTCCCATGATGGTGCATATGCCAAAGTCCAATCCTTGGTGAAATTGCGAGGCATTATTTTACTTAAGACATGTGGTTCTATTTAACCATTAGAGAATTTATTGAGGTGTTAATTTTCCCAAGACATGGGTCCGAGGGACCAGGCATGGCTGAGGTTATGTCTAACCCTTAGAGATATGTTGGGGCGTTAATTTACCCAAGGCGAGGGACCAAGTATGGCCGAGGTTTTGTTTAACCCTTAGAGAATTTATTGAGGCATTAATTTACCCAGGGCATGGGTCCATGGGACCAGGCATGGCTGAGGTTTTGTTTGACCCTTAGAGAATTTATTGAGGCGTTAATTTACCCAAGGCATGGATCCAAAGGACCAGGTAAGGCCGAGGTTCTATTTAACCCTTAGAGAATTTATTGAGACGTTAATTGACCCAGGGCATAGGTCCGAGGGACCAGGCATGACCGAGATTCTATTTAACCCTTAGAGAATTTATTGAGGTGTTAATTTTCCCAAGGCGTGGGTCCGAGGGACCAGACATGGCCGAGGTTATGTTTAACCCTTAGAGATATGTTGGGGCATTAATTTACCCAAGGCATAGGTCCGAGGGACCAGGCATGGTTGAGGTTCATTTTAATCCGAGGTTCTATTTAACCCTTAGAGAATTCATTGAAGCGTTAATTTACCTAAGGCATGGGTCCGAGGGACCAGGCATGGCCGAGGATCTGTTTAACTCTTAGAGAATTTATTGAGGCATTAATTTACCCAAGGCATGAGTCCAAGAGACCAGGCATGGCCGAGGTTCTGTTTAACCCTTAGAGAATTTATTGAGGTGTTAATTTACCCAAGGCATGGGTTTAATTTCCCAAGGCATAGGTCCGAGGGACCAAGCATGGCCGAGGCTATGTTTAACCCTTAGAGATATGTTGGGGCGTTAATTTACCCAAGGCATGGGTTTGAGGGACTAGGGATGGCTGAGGTTTTGTTTAACCTTTAGAGAATTCATTGAGGCATTAATTTACCCTAGGCATGGGTCCAAGGGAACAGGCATGGGACAGAGGGACCGGGCATGGCCGAGATTCTGTTTAACCGTTAGAGAATTTATTAAGGTGTTAATTTACCCAAGGCATGGGTTTGAGGGACTGGGCATTGCCGATGTTCTATTTAACCTTTAGATGCAACACACGGGAATAACGAATGAGACATACTTGCATTAATAGTAATATTTTTTCAAGTTACTTACATTCCAAGGTTTCCATCTTGATCCTCTAGTCTAAATGCACCTATGCTTGCTATTGAGGTAACGCGATAAGGGCCTTCCTAATTTGGCCCCAATTTGCCCTAGGATGTTTTTTTCGTATTTTCGACCACTTTCCCGAGGATAAGGTCCCTTGGCACGAGTGGCCGTGACTTCACCTTCTTATTGTTACCTTGCTTCAACTTATGTTGGTAGTGGGCCGATTTTATTGTTGCCATCTCTCTTTTCTCCTTAGCCCTTCCGGACTTGCACACACTGACCATCATTGTTATGCTCTTCAAACCGATCAGTTCTCATTATTGGGAATTCCGTTTCCACAAGTATAATTGCCTCCACTCCATACGTCATGGAGAACGAGGTTTCCCCGGTTGATCTTTTCGGGGTTGTTTTGTATGACCATAGCACATGGGGCAACTCGTTTATCCATTTCCCTTTTTCCTCGTCCAATCTTTTCTTTGGCCCGTCAAGGATCACCTTGTTGGTAACCTTGGCCTGCTCGTTTCCTTGTGGGTATGTCGAGTAGAGTAGCCGTTCTCGATTCCAAATTCACTACAACATCTCCCGAAAGCCTTGCTATCGAACCGTGTTCCGTTGTCAGATATGAGGGCGTAACGTATGCCGAATCGTGTGACAATTTTCCTCCACATGCATTTCTTCATGTCTTGGTCTTGGATATTAGCCAACGGCTCGGCTTCTACCCATTTCGTGAAATAATTTATCCTAACGAGCAACCATCTCCGGTTTGTAGTAGCCCGAGGGAATGAGCCCACGATGTCTAGACCCCATTGAGCGAAAGGCGACGGGCTAGATAGTGGGTTTAGAACCCCTCCGAGTTGGTGGATATTTGGAGTGTACCTCTGGCATTGATCACATTTCCTCGCATAATCTCGGGTGGACTTTTGCATACTGGGCCACTAATACCCCTAGGTAAGGGCTTTGTGAGCCAAGGGTCTTCCCCCTGTGTGGCTCCCACAAATCCCTCCGTGTAGCTCTTCCAACAATGACTCCATTGCTTCTAGGTGTACACATAACAGGTATGGCCCAGAAAAAGACCATCGATACAATTTTTGCTCTTGAGATAGCTAGTATTACGAGGCGCACCTTTGGGTCTTTCTGGCCTCTGCCTTATCCTATGGTAGGTCTCTACTCCTTAGAAACATAACTATGGGGTCCATCCAGCTAGGTCCGACTCGGACAAACTTTACCACGGTTGGGCTCTAGTCCTTCCACCTTGGCCTGTCTAATTCTTCCACTATGATTAACCGTGGCAGAGTGCCATCAGATATTGTTGCCAGTGTAGCTAGTGAATCGGCGTGGGAATTTTTGCACCGTGGTATTTGCTTCAAGGTGAACTCCTGAAAGTGTGCCTGGAATTGCTTTATCTTGCCCAAATAGGCTTGCATCCTCGCATCCTTGGCCTCGTATTCTCCCAATACTTGCCCCACTATCGGTTGGGAGTCACTCAAGACCTCTATGTTGTTTCCTACCAAGCATTTTCTCGCCTCCAATCCTGACCATAATGCCTCGGACTCGGCCTCGTTGCTAGTGGTTGAGCATGACAGCCTCGGGGATTTTTCTAAAACTATCCTGTTCGGGGAGATGATGACAACTCCAACTCCCGAGTCCCTTTGGTTGGTAGCCGCATCGGTGTACACGATCCATGGAAGGGAAATTTCAGTGGTAAAAACTCCAATAGCTTCTTGGCTTTGTACCCTCTCCTTGGTTTGGTCCTCCGAGAACACGGCGATGAGGTCAGCCAGGACTTGGCCTTTAATCGATGGTCCTCGGCTGGTACTTGATGTCAAAAGCCTCAAGCATAGTTCTCCATTGCACCACCCTTTGAGAATAGTCTAACTTCCATAATACCGCTTACAAGGGAAGTTGGGTCGGGACCACGACCATATGTGCCTGGAAGTAGTGTGGCAACTTCCCGCTATTGTGGACGAGGGCTAAGATGGCTTTTTCCATGTAAGAGTACCTTGTCTTCGCATCTTGCAGAGATTCACCGATGCAAGATACACTGGTCTTTGAATCCCGGAATTGACCCGAATTAGGATGAGGCTGACCGTGTGGTTTGTGACAGCTAGGTAGGCATAGAGGACCTCCTCTTGCACGGGATAAGACAACACCGGCGGATTTGACAGATACTCCTTTAGTTCTCGGAAGGCCCGATCACACTCCTCGGTCTAGGAGAAATCCTTCCACTTGTGCAGAAGTTGGAAGAATGGTTTGCATCGGTCAGGCGACCGTGATATGAATCTGTTCAAGGCGGTTGTCATGCCCATCAACCGTTGCACCTCTTTGGGGTTCCGAGGTGGATGTAGGTCATTTATGGCCTTGATCTGATTCGGGTTGATCTCAATGCCACGGTGTGTTATCATAAAGCCTAGGAACTTCCCCGAGCTCACTCCGAACAAACACTTTGAAGCGTTCAACCGCAGTTGGTGTTTCTTGAGCACAGAAAAAGCTTCCTCCAAGTCTTGTATATGCTCAGATGTAACTTTATTTTTTATCACCATGTCGTCTATATAGGCTTCCATATTACAACCCAACTGGGCCTTGAACATCCTTTTCACCATTCTTTGGTAGGTGGATCCTACGTTTTTCAACACAAAAGGCATCACTCGGTAGTGGTAGTTGCCTGGGGGTCCCAAGGCTCTTTTTTCCTTGTTGGCGAGCGCTAGAGGGATTTGTTGGTATCCTTAGAAAGTATCAAGAAAACTCATCCGAGGGTGTTCGAAGGTGGCATCTACTAGCTAGTTTATCCTCGGGACGGGGAAGGGGTCTTTGGGACATGCCTTATTGAGATCAGTGAAGCCTACACAAATTCTCTACTTCCTATTCTTCTTTTTCACTACCACAGTGTTAACTTGACCACTACGGATAAAAAATTTCCTTTATTGCTCTAGCTTGTTTCAACTTGTTGAGTTCTTCTTTTATTGCATTGGAATGCTTATAGGAGGATCTCCGAGGTGGTTGTTTCTTTGGCCGAGTTTCAGGATTCATGTTTAGCTGATGGCATATGAAGTTAGGATCAAATTCCGGGCACTTCGTATGGGTCCCAAGCAAATACATCAATATGCTACTTGAGGAAAGCCACAAACTCGTCCTTTTTTGCTGGTGATAGATGCGCTCCTACATGAAAGTATTTGTCGGGATTGCTCCCAATAGCCACCTTGGTAAGGCTCTCACAAGCCTCTGCTGCTCCAACCGTATCGTCCTTGGCCTCTATTTGCGATAAGCATTAATCGCTATAATTTCGGTGGTGCCTCATTCATTCCTTCCGAGGGGGTTCGATGGTTGATCCTTGCGATGAGGCATTGTCTCACCGAGGCTTGGCATCCTCGTATCTATTCGATTCGACCTTTAGTCGGGAATTTCACCTTTTGATGCGGGGTGGATGATACAGCTCCGAGGGCGTGTAGCCACGGCCGAGCTAGAATAACTGTGCATGGTGAATACGCATCCACCACAATGAAGTCCACCAACACCTCCTCCTGCTCTACTTGGACCGGTAGTTTGATTCTTCCCTTTGGGATAACCATTTTCCTATCGAATCTAATGAGTAGGGCTCAGAACTCTCCGGTCTTTCTTCTTTAGCCTCAGTCCTATAAACAGATTGGGGTACATGATTTCAGCCCTACTTCCCCTGTCAACCATTACCTTGTGCGCGTCGAAGCCCTTAATACGCACTGTGACAACTAGAGCATCAACATAGGGTTAGGTAGTGCTGACTGTGTCTTTGTCGAGAAAAACCCATGACCAGATCGGGTTCCGTCCCGGCCCTCTTGTAGAGGTCTTCTTGGTTGAAGTTGGTGATAGGGGGAGACACGGACATCACCCCTGTCGACATGGCTGGGGTCTGTTCAGGTTTGGTGAGGATAACATGAATAGTCCCCAAGGGGGGTCGTGGTGCTTGCCTTCCTTGGTATCCCCGATGTGGGGCTCCTCTTTACGCTAAGGTCTTGTTCGTGAACTCTCCCAAATTTCCTTCCCTAAGCGGACCGTTCAAGTACGATTGTAGGGTTTTGCACTCCTTAGTGGTATGTCCTTTATCCCGATGATATTGGCAATACAATAACCGATTTCTTCAGGTCGGGTCTCCACCCATTTTGTGTGGCCAAGTGAAGTAGGGCTCATTCGGGGTCTTCTGCAATATTTGGTGGATTGGGACCCTGAACACCGAGTTGACTAGTTGGACCTCGCTCGGTTGTCCTAGATTGTGGAAGTTTGCCTTGGGCCATTTCCCCCATACCTTATTGAAGTGGTTATCCTTCAGGTCGTGGAAGCCCTCTACCTTTCTTGTAATTTGTGCTCGGTTATCTTCCACCCTCTTATGCTCGTCTATTTGGTCCATCAACTGTTTCATGGTCCGATCAAGTTTCATGGTGAAGGACTTCCATAGGTCGGACTTGGTGGGTAACCTGCTCTTGAAGGTGCGCACCGCAATGTCCTCAAAGTCCTTATTCAACTCGTTGTATAGTTTCCAATACCAATCCGAGTAGGTCTTCAAGGTTTCTCTCTCTCTCATCGACGTAACTAGCAGGGAGTCTAATGTCCTCGGCATCCTACTACATGTAACGAACCTTGCACCAAAAGCTCTGGTGAGCTCCTTGTAGGAATCAATGGACCTTTCACATAGTCCATCAAACCATCTCATTGCCACTGGGCTGAGGCTGGAGGGAAACTTGAACATCAAAGTCTCGTTTCTGGCATATATGGCCATCTTCTGATTGAAGTGGCTAATGTGTTCTATGGGGTCGGTCCTTCTATTGTAACGGCGAAGGTGGGTTGCGCGAATCGATTGGGCAGCTTAGCCCTCTTGATCCGCCTCTTGAAGGGTGACTTGGATATCTAGGAAAGGGTCTTGCTCATGGTGTCCCTATCCCTATTTGTCCGGGGGATGGGTGCGTGCCGCCTGTGGTGCTGCCTTTCTTGCTTGACATCCTTTGGCATTCTCCTTGTAGGTGTGTAGGTTAAGTGAAGTTCCCACAGATGGCACCAATTGTAAGTGCCAAAAATGAGTTGATGTAATACAATGAATTTGTAGAGGCGAAAACTTGAATCAAATAATCTAGCATAGTTGAAGAAGAAGAAAAAACAAGGAATAATGAAGAGTATTAGTCCTCAGCAAAAATCCGAGGACAGATATTTATATTAGTTTGATCTCAAGAACGATTTTTTGCAGTATTTCTCTCTCTGGGATCATCCATGCACCCCCCTTTCAAGGGATCTTTTTCATTATATAGTCTCTTTCAGCTGATCTTGGCCTTCCACTTGTTGATTGTGCAGGACACTACTCGAGTGCTTATCCCATTAGATGCCCTCCTAAATCTTTTGTGAGTTGCGGCAACCAAGACAACATTGTTTAGAAGTCTTCTCCACATAAATGCGGCAAGGGGGTTTGGTGGGGTGCATTAAATGTGGTGGCAACTACCATCCCTCCGATCCACGTCGGGCTAACCCCCTCTCTGAAACTTTTCCTCTATAGTGTGGCCTCCTCTGGTAATGTGCCATTAATGTGGCCATGGCTCGCCTCTCCAGCCTTGCCGTTTGAGGGTATGGTCTCCTTGGAATTGCATTGGCCTCCTCGGCCTTAGGTATGACACGTGGCATTATTACCTTATTAAATTTCTGTATCCCACATATAGTAATAGAGAATAGATAATTTACAAGATTTAATTTTAGCAATAATAATTAATATTTTCATTATACTAAGAAAACATATGCCCAATGAACTTATAATTTATCATTATTTCTCTTGCTAATACTATGAATAAATTTTTGATAAGAAAGTCACATATACCGCAAGATTTATTATCTAAAAGAACTCGTGTTAACTTAAAAAAGTCTTCTTTTAGATCATAGGTTATGAAAGATCTCATCAATATTATCATAATGATCAAGATGAAAAAAAATATTTACAAAAAGGTCCTTGTCATCCTCTTCAACAAGAATTTGAATGACCTCCCTAAAAAATATTCTTGGAACGGCCACTGGCATTACCTCGCTCTTCCTGCTCATGGAGTACTAATCAAACAATTAGATAATTTTTTAGAATTTTAATTAACACTTTCTGTTTCAATCATTTTAACGGTTGTTACTAATAGAAATGATTCTAATTTAGATTATCATGTACAACCACCACGATGTATAATAATCTCAAAGTCAAGTTGAGTATAACAATAAAATACGCTAATTAAGGATTTAAAAGCAAAGATTTGTCATGTCAGTGGGGTAGAGGCTGACTTTGTCCAATGAGTTAGTGCAAAAGCACCTTTGGGAGAGTAAAGTTGTAATTTTCTATGTTATTTTGTTGGCTTTGATTACGTGCCAATTTGATTGGATTTTTTTTCATTAATTTACCTTTATTTATGTGGGATAAATATAATGGGTTTAGTTTACATTTTGGTGAAGAACTGAACAGAAGGAGATTTTGCGACTGGTTCGCGATTGCTTCAACTTGCGAAAAGTCATGTGAGAAGCTCATTACAGAAGTTCAAATGTCTGTTGTGTTAGAGTGCTTTTGTGACTTGCTCACAACTTGGCTAACCTACAATTGACCATTGGGATTTTATGTGACTCTTCCCCTCCTTCATTTACACTATATAAACCCTCATTACCTACAAAATTGTAAGAAGAGTTTCAAAGAGAAAACCCTAGAAATCTATTTGGGGGTTAGAGAATGTCATCCATCAATCATCTACACATTTCTCTTAGTTTTCTTCACTCTCTACCCTCTCAATTTCCATATCCCATGAGAAGAACTTAGCCTAAACAAAATCCACACACATTCCGAGTGTAGATAGCTATTTAGAAGCATTTGGGAAGCATTGAGTTCATACCAATTCTTGATAGGTGCAATTGGGCATAATTGCAGGATTCGAAAAGCTAATGAAGATAAGACTTGATGAAGTCCATTGGTAACTAGAGCTTGGAGGGCTTAAGTACTTTGTGTAGCTTAGCCTTGGAGGGTCTGTGTATTCATGTTCTTCAACTGATTTGCTAGTGGATTATTTCGACTTGTCAAGCCGCAAAGAGGTTTTTCAGTCGGGTTTTTCCTCTTCAATAACTTTCAATTTTTAATTTTATAAAAAAATATTATCTTCATTGGTTATTTGATTTAGAGGATTTATTTGACTATAGTAATATTCATGATGAGAGAAAAATTAGACTTGCTTTGTACAAACTTAGTGAGTAAACCTTACCTTACGTTAGTGGGAACAAATATAGTTTGATAGAATTCGAGAAGGTAAAGACAAAACTCGTTCATGACCAAGGGTGAAAAATATGTTTGCTATCAAATTATATCATTTGGGTTGTGATGAACTATTGTCATATACAAAGCAGGATTATTGGCCAAGAAATTTATACTTGAATTATTTTGAAGAGCCATACATTTCACCATTAAGGGAGGAGTTGTATGTTGAAGAAAATACTTTTCTTAAAAATTATGTAGAAGTCAAAGAAGAAAAATATAGAGATTTCTGTGGAAATTAATGAAGGCCTCATTATGGAATAAAATCCTAAAATCAAGATTGTTAATACCGTATTTTGTTTGGCCTCGGTTAGCGTGTCAAAATGTTAATTAGTTCTATCCCTAAAAAGCAAAAATCATGTTTTTAAAATGTAAGAAAATAAGGAAATGTATGGGAAAAAACCTTTTATTCCAATCAGATTCAAGAGTTTAAAATCTCAAACTTGCCATTTTTGGCTAAGTTTGACAATGTTGCCTAACATTAACCGAGAGTAGTCAAAACATTGACTTTTTGATAAAACCATCTGATTGGAGTAAATCTTTATCCATCTTAAAGATTATGAAATTCCCTTTAAAATGACATTTTATGGGCCAAAATTGGAGCTAAAATGGATAAAATATCAAGAAAAAAACAAAACCATAATTAAATGTATTATTTTTCAGGTAAAGGGTTGTTTTTTGGATGTTTTTTCGCAAAAAAATTGTACTAATCTACCCACAAATAGTGTGATCTTCCTGAACTAGCTTGAAGCTTGATGGGTTAGCTACCTTCCATAAAAAGGGCTCGAATATTTCTTCTCTAGATTGGGAGAAATGAATTTTTCAAGAATAGTGTTATTAAATTTTATACTGCTTCACATCTCTTCTAGATGTGATTTCTCAACACGGCAGCTTTGAATTGCATGAGGTCATAGTTTATGGAAACTAGACATCCAGACCTCTTCATGGAAACCAAGTTGGAAGAAATTATAGCTTCCAAAAACCTTCGAACAACGGCCCAAAAACAGGGTCGGAAAAGAGGAAAAGCCATAAAAAAAAAAAAAAAAAATTAAAGTAAGTGGATAAGAGGATAATCAAACAATTGAAAGTGCTTTGCAAATATAAATTTGTATTGATTGAATAATGAGTACAATTCTCTATTTTTGATCCCTTTTCAAAAGAATAATCCTTTGATTCTATATTCTTTGTAATCTTGACTTGAACATGAAATCTTCTTCACTTTGATCAAAAGATGGATTAAATGATCTTCAAAATAAATCTCTGGCTCTGAGCTTGTTAGAGATTTGTTGTCCTTCAAGTTCTTCAAATGTGAAGGCTTTTGGGTTATAGTTCTTCGGGACTTTAGAGGCTTGATCTATTGAACTTCAATGATTTAGGGTTTTTTGAAATTTATGGAGGCTTTTGAGCTTCATTCCAATAGAGCTTTAAGTATTGGAAGGAAGATTCAAATGAATTTCTTTGAATGTTCTTTGTGTGTTCTTGAGATAGAATTTCTCCAAAACTTTGACGTCTTGAAACAATTGTGTGGAATGAGAGGAGGTATGCCCTCTATTTATAGTGGTTTTAAAGGATGAATCCCACTTTAAATTGATCTCATTAGAGATAAGTAGTAGATTATTATTGGCTCAAAGTTAGAGTCCCACTAGAACTTATTACTTGTAGATATTTATCTCTATTATTTATTTATTTTAATAGAGATGAAAATTAACTATTATCATTCCAATTTAATTATGATATTTATCTCTATTTAACTAAGCCAATTATAAAATGCCACATCAAAATTTAGTGACAAAATATATATATATATATATATATATATATCATTAAATTAAATAAATCAAGTGTTGACACATGTCATTTAGGATGATAATTATCTTAATTAAATAAAGATAAATATCCTAATTAAATTGGAATGATGATATTTAATAATTATCTCTATTAAAATAAATAAAAAATAGAGATAATTATCTACAAGTAACAAGTTCTAGTGGAACTCTTTAACTTTGAGCCAATAATAATCTACTACCTATCTTTAATGAGATCAATTTAAAGTGGGATTCATCATTTGAAATTGAAAGCTCAATTGTGTAAAACACTAAAACTTGTTTAGACTCCCAATTTTAAATTTACAGCTAAGTTGTTTTAATCTACTCAACTAAGTGCGGAATAAAAGCAATTAATAAGCAATTAATTGGGACTACTACCTAGTGCATGGGCATACATAATTAACAAGTAATTATAAAGCACAAGGAGTAAGGGAAGAGAGATGCAAACACAGATAACACCGTGATGTGTTATCGAAGAGGAAAATCGAAGCACTCGGCATAAAAACCTCTCTGCGGCCCTCCAAACTGAAATGATCCACTAGTGAATAAAGTCGGAGTACAAAGATATCAAAAAGACCTTCAAAGCCTAATCTATCCACTGTACTTGAACCCTCCGAGTTCCAGCTCCCAACGGACTTCACCAAGTCATATCTTCACTAGTTATCCGGATCTCGCAATAAGCTCCAATTGCATCCACCAAAGAATGGCTTCGTCCAATGCTTCCCAAAGGCACCAAAACAACTCACAATACTCAGATTGGGTGTGGTATGTGTTTGTGCTAAGAACCTCTCAATGGGTATGGAGTTTAGAGTAGCAAGAGTAGAGGAAAACTAAGAGAATTGTGTAGAGGATTGTGGGTGTTCAATCTCTAACTCTCAAAATGGGTTTCTAGGATTTTCTCTTTGGTATTCTCCTTACAATTTTGTGGGAAAAAAAAAAAAATAAGGAATGCACACTAAAATAGACTGGCAGTGCATCTTGCAGGTCATCTCGTGGGTTGATCAAGTCACGAGATAAGACACGAGATGCTGACTCTTGAGCTTCTAGTATGTGTTTCTCATGTGACCTTTCACGAGTAGTCTACTCATGAGCCGATTAATAGTTTCCTATTCTTCACAGTTCTTCACCAATTTCACACACTCAACCTTTACATTGAATACAACAAACATATAGGGAAATGATTGAAGAAATACAATCAATTTTGACACAAAATTAATGCCAACAAAACATAATTGAAAATTACAACTTTACAGAAACCGCTATAAATAGAGGGCATACCTTCTCTCATTCCATACAATTTTTTCAAGACATCAAAGCTCTAAAGAAATTCTCCCTCAAGAACACACGAAGAACATTCAAAGAAATTCTTTTGAATCTTTCTTCCAAGACTTGAAGTTCTATTGAATTTAAGCTCAAAAGCCTCCATAAACTTAAAAAATCCCTAAATCATTGAAGTTCAAATGATTAAGCCTATAAATCCCCAAAGAATTTCAACCCAAAATCCTTCAAATTCGAAGAGTCTTTGAAGAACATTCGAAGAACTTGAAGTATAACAAATTTCTAACAAGCTCAAAACCAGAGATTCGTTGTGAAGATTGTTCAATTCATCTTCCAACCAAAGTGAAGAAGATTTTGTGTTCAAGTTAAGATTACAAAGAAGATAGAATCAGAGGATTATTCTTTTGTAAAAGAACCAAAAACTGAGAATTGTATTCACTATTCAATTAATTCAAATTATATTTGCAAAAAACTTTCAATTGTTTGATTTTCAAACTTGAGAAATTTTGTGTTTACAAGGTGATGTGGAGGGAGCACACCCCCTTAATCGCCTGGTGTGAAGGAGTGCAAAGGGGGTTATTTCCTCTCGTCATCCCTATATTTATATAAGTACCCCCCTCATCTTGAAAAATCCTGCACAAAAATTCCCAAAAATTCATTTCTCCCTCTTTTTCTTTAGGCTTTTCTTTAGACATATTTTCCCTCTCCTCATTCTTAGAAAACCCTAAACTAGAAACTCTAGCCCCTTTTCCTCCAATTTTTTCACCTTCAAAGACCCATAGGAAAGCTTCCAAAGCTATTTGTGAAAGGTAGAATAGCTACACCATCTTCCCGTTTTGTGTTGTAAATACTACTATTCATCTACGAACATCTCTCTTTTTATTTTTTATATTATGTCTTTACATTTGTGTCTTTACATTTATGTCTCTCTATGTTTGTGCTCTTTTCTTTCCAAGCATTATATACTTGTTATACAACTTGCATTTCTTTCTCACCCTTTTTCATTTGATGTCTTCTCCCTTTAAATCCCTTGGATTTAAAGGAAGAAAACAACTCAATATTTTTGGTAAACCTTCATCTTCCTAACTAGACGGTGTGTGAAAAAATATTCTCGTGCATGACCAATCTTAGTGGGAAAATGAAGATTTGACATAGGTGGGTTCTCCTTAAATGAATCTTAAACTTGTTTCCAAGCATTAAATATGGGAATGCTTCTGAGAATTGGGATAGGTTCACGCAAAAGGGAGGCTCCGAAACTCCCTTTTCCCACCAAGAGAAGCCCCTTGTTAGGTTCTCTTCCAACAAAGCTTAAACCTTAGTTTCAAAGTAAACATTTTTCCAAAAGTAATGAGATTTCCCCAAAAGAAAACACTCATCTTTTCAAAAGAAAATTAGAGGGTTCCTTTTTTGCAAGTTGCTTTAAATCTTTTAAAATGACACAGTTTTGTTGAGGTTTGTGCCTATCATTCACTTTCATTGTATCAATAGACTATTATCAAGCTTACGTGCTCCCCTCTTCTCCTATTCATCTTTGCTTTTGTTGTGTTGTGCATGAGAATGAATCTTGGAGAATAAAATGGACCTAAGTGCAAAAGGTGACATCTTTCACCTTTTATCTTTTCTCTTTTTCTTTTATTTTGTACACATTCACATGTTACATAGGTATTAAATATATATTCAAATGATAACTATACATATTTTTTTTTTCTTGTAATAGCTCTCTCACGTGTTATGTATATATTATTTACATGTTTTGTTTGTATATATTTCCTGTCATAAATATTAGAAAAATGCTATGTCCATTAAGTGGCATGTTGTTATTAGTTGTTATTGTTAGGGTAAAAAAGTAATCTCAATGATATGTTCAAATTTGAACCAATAACAACTAACCACCTATGATTTGTTGTGAAAATATTGTAAAAATGTTGTGGACGTATTAAATATATATTCACATGATAACTATACATATTCTTTTCTGTAATAGCACTCTCACATGTTATGTATATATTATTTACCTGTTTTGCTTGTATATATTTCTTGCCATAAATATTAGAGAAATGCTATGTCCATAACATTTTCACAACAAATTTTAAGTGATAGGTTGTTCTTGGTTGTCATTATTGGGGCAAAAAAGTAATCTCAATGATAGGTTCAAATTTGAACCAATAACAACTAACCACCTATGATTTGTTGTGTAAATGTTGTGAAAATATTGTGGACGTAACACTTCTCTAAATATTAACATGATACTTTATACATAAATAAATACTGACATGATACATATATATATATATATATATATATATATATATATATATATATATTTGTTTTGTACAAAACCCTTTTCAAAAATCAAAATGCCAAGTATTTAGTTTGTTTTCCTAAAGTCTGTACACTATAGTTAAATTAAAATGATGTACTATTCTTTGGATAGGCGGTGTGGGATACTTATCACCCACACCCATAACTAAACTCTTGAGTCTAAAAATCTTTGGTTCAAGATGTCAATTTACCTTAATTAATTAATAATCCTTGAATCGATTTTTTAGTTAATTAGGTAAAACAAATTAGATAAATAGGTGACCAATCACATCTAATTCAAAGCTAGTGGTTGGTGGTGACTCATAAAAATAAAAACAAGAAAAGAGATTGACACACACCCACATCTCACCCTAGAAACACATGCACACATAAAACATGTCACCAGAGTGGCCAATGTGTGAAACTCTGAGGAAAGGACATTTCAAGAGGAATGGAAAATTGCCGAGTGTCCACAAAGATTAATGTGGAGGAGATTAATGAATATCCTAGAATACATAGAGATCTTGAAGTTGAGATGGTAGAAACCACTGAGGAAGAAATTATAGAGGAAGTTGTCAACGATCTCGATGAAGTCAAGTTAGATGCTTTCAAAGTTCAAGCTCCTATTCTTTTGGTGGGAGACATCGAACCAAAATTTATTGATTTTGTTGGGGTTGAAAGATTTGATTCAATTATCAACTCTTATTTGATGATTTTTGTCAATTGCATTAAGACTGTGGAAAAAGAATTTCAGCTTTCTCAATAGCTAAGTTTCAAGTTTGGTAAGAAGACAAAGAAGATGAAGTGTTCAAAGTATTTGTTCTTTTGGCATAAAAGATTTTGGATCTCAACTATCAACTCAAGGACGATTTATTTTTTTTTTATTTTTTTGAGTGGACAAGTTTGATGTAGGACATGATCTATGAGTAGAATTTGTTATTTATTAATTTTGGAATTTAATTTTCAAAAATTTAGGTTTAGAGTATTTATTTCATTGTTTTATGTGCATTTAATGCTATATAGGTTAAATTAAAGCCCTATTATGGTAGGGTATCAATTAAAATATGTTTTAGAATATATATTCTTATTTGTCAAGTTTTACAGAACCTTTAAATATATATTCAAGTCTAAAAAACTTTCATGAATTCGAGATTAAGGAAACGAGTTTTATTTCTTATTTTTTAAAAGTACGCTTGTTTTGCTTCATGCTGATTTTTACCCGACGTCAGTTAGAGGCAACTTAGAGCCTTAGAGATCCAGCCCAAAATTGACTATAGTTTGGGGAGATAGAAAAAAGTCAATAGATATACATGTTAAGAATGAGCTGGTATTTTTAGAAGCGGTACTCGTTAAACGTGCGTCAACTCTACATAAAATAGTATTTTATGCTGACCCTTAGCCAATGTTTATAAAGATAAAACATATCTCACACACCTGAATAATTAACATAAACATAGTAGTACATTGAGTTGACGTAGCTGCTATGGAATACACATTTGATTCGGTAATTTCTGTTGTACATAGTGTGTACGTACACACACGTACACACACATACTGCGTTCAAACAATTGAAATCGTGATTTTCAAGTTACGATTTTAACTTGAAATCATAGATATCGTTTGTTTGCACGCAGTATGCGTATATACACATACTTTGTACAATAATAAAAAAGAAAGAAAGGAAAAAAGGTAGAAAATGATTGATAGTCGCTTTTCAATCCATTTGAGTTGAGAGAGAAAACCAAAGAGAGTAAGATTTTCAGTTTGATGGACATTAAACAGGAAGGGAAATGTTATCTCTTACTCGTTTACTCCGACGCGTTAATTCTTCAGATGAATACCTGGTAGAGAAACAAAGGTGAGGAACTCCTCATCGCTTTCAAATTTAGCCATTTCTTCCTTCTTCAAGCTAACATATGCTTCTATTCCATCACCTGAAGGAGTATCTATGAAGAAAACCAAGTTTTTGAAAGTAAGGGCAGGTGAGCCAACCCAGATAGGCTTTCCCCAACCAAAATCAGTTTCATACAGAGGAAACCTGCACAAACTGGTGAAACTAAATGTAACCATCTCTCCTTTGGTGAATCTTGAAGCACGGTCTCTCATGAAACTTAAGTGTTGGCTTCCTTCTCCGAGTTTCTTCACATAATCTTTGTCAATTTTACTTATTCCCTCTCGAACCTGGTGCACGAGACCATGATCCTTGTCCCCATTTTTCAAAATCGGAATTGTTATGGCAATGGAAAAAAGATTTCCGAAAGATGATTGTGGTTGTGGTGGGTCGGTTCTTGGGCGCAGATTCACTGCATGATTCACTGTGTATAACTTCTCTGGTCCTGATTCATCCTTAGTTGCAGCGACAAAGCGTGTCCATATGAAGGTTGATAAGGCTTCAACGCGTGAAGGTTGTTTCTGATTCTCAAGGCCTTCATTGTCTGCATATTTTGCTCTAAGAGTTTCTATCATGGAAGCATCAAACACATACCTCTTTGTTATTATATTCTCCTTTATGATACCGAAACCAGAAGCATATCCGGATAAGTCCTTTGGTGGGAAGAGTGTAGCCGCTTCAAACTGCGGAGACTCAATGTCATCATCTCCAAATGTAGTAGCTGCCCAAATCTTGAGGAACACGAAGAATGATAACGCGTCTGCAATCTTATGCGACATGCAAGCTCCAATACCAATTGCACCGCACTCAAACACGTTGAGTTGGACTCCGAATGTTATATCAGTGAGAGCATCGAGTTCAAAAGGGACTAACTTGTTGAGTTCACCAGGAATTGGATTGTTGATAACATCAGAGAGTTTGCACTTCACTTGTGTTTTCACGTAAGGAATCCCTTCATCGTTGCAATGTATGAAACGGTTCTGTTTGAAGCGTCCAGCTAGTGGATAGTATTTGGTTAAGACCTCTGAGAGAGAGTTCTTAAGGTGGTTGGATATGTCATCGATGTTGAATTCGATGTCAGAATGATCTGGTGCAAAGAAGAGGACCATAGGATTATAGACTGGAGGAGATAGTTGATCATTGAAGGAGAGTTTGTAATGGGTAAGGTGGTCAGGTGTTGGAGAAGAAGGCTTAATTATCTCTTTAGAGATTACTTCAATGCTCAATGTTGCCATAATGAAAACCAATTCAAACAACTAGGCTGCTTATTCTAATTGTTTGATTGTGTGTATGTGTGCAATTTTTTGTTCAGTATCAGTGGATTTAAATAGAGCTTGCAGGCGGGGTAGTGGGTCCAATAAAATGAAAACAAAAATGAAATTAAACAAAGCATTACCTCACACTTCCAGCTCATAGAGTATTAATTGAAGTTATCAATTTTTTTTTTTTTTTTGGTGCTAAATTGCAAATTATTCTCGTAATTTAAGTTTGAAAGTTCTTGAATTTTAAATCTTAAAGTTTCAAAATTTAAATTTTATCCTCCTCAAGTTTTATTTCATTGTATTTACACTCCTCCATCTATATTTTTTTGTTAAGTCTTACATAAGTTTGACATGCGTATTTATTATGCAATATCCTTTTAATTATATAATTATTTCAATATTTTTAAGCAACAAAAATGATATGATATTATTTTATTGGACAAACTAAATACGTGTGGTAAATTTATGTAACACTTAACAGAAAGTTTGAACAGAAAAACTGGTGATGTAAACAAATTTGAACTTCAAAAGGCGAGATCTAAATTCTAAAACTTATGTAAGACTGCAAAATCAAAACACCCCTAAAAATTTAGGGGTATAGTTTGCAATTTAGTTTTTTATTTTTATTTTTATTTTTTACATAGAATAATCATACGATTGTCTCAAGTTTATTGCAAGACTTTTCTTAATCATTTGCTAGCTGTTTCAATCATTTTTCTCGGTTGTTACTTTTTACTTGGAAATGGATCAAATTAAGAATTTAATAAGACCATTGATATGACTTTTAATGGCCCTCCTTAATACACGTACTAGATTACAGTATTTCAGATTGCCTCTCATTCACTAGGGGTTGGTTGCATGTTTCACCCATCGATTTTTGTTGTAGCCCAGATCTTTGGTTTTAGGAAAACTGTCCTATTCCAACTGCCCTATAATTTAAACTTTACACTATAATAGACATAGAATAGAAGCACGACATCGACCACACATTGAATATATATATATATTATATATATATATATATATATTTATAGCGAGAGAGAGAGAGAGAGAGAGAGAGAGAGAGAGAGAGAGAGAGACGTCATACGTGTTAAGTCTTATGTTAAACTTGTGGACTATATCAATCATTATAATTTAATAAATATAGATAAAATATAGTTAGTCCAATTCCCAGTTGTTAAAAACAATTGCATATGCATCAGGGGAGGTTTTATGTAGTGAAAGCCCGGTGTGAGACTAGGTTAATATATCTCTTAAAATAAATTATTACAATAACTTAAAGTTTTTTTTTTTTGGTGAGAAGAACAATAATTTAAAGTAAACAATGAATTTATTTTAATCTTTTCGAAGCTTTGATAACTAAGTTTCACTTGTAAAAACTATAGTAATAATATCAATATACTTATAGTGTGTTATACTGCGAAAGTAGGTATATTATAATGTTTAATATTTACATTAATTCACCTAATGCGGAAGTTTAAGGGCTCGTTTGGTACATATGTTTAAATACATTTTTTTTTTTTAGTTTTTAAATAACATTACATGTATTTTCACACACTTTTTTACCCACACGTGTTTCTAAAAAATATAAACAATGTTGCTAGAATAACATTATTAAACAGGCCCTAATAATATTTAATACTTACTTTGAGTAATTTGAGTCACCTAAAGTAATACTCAACTTTTATAATTAAAATATATAAGACCATGGTTATGGTTAATGACTACAATAATTTAGAACAATCAACAAAACTTCTTTTAAAAATTTTTAGAAACATTTGGCAGCAGAATTTTAGGTACAATAATATTTTTAATTTTCTTAAAATTTTATCATGCAATAGAACATCGTTTAAAGTAAAATTATGTTAACAATTTTAATATATGTATATTGTGTCACAAGGCCAAAAGATAATTAACAAAAAAGCAAATAAAGAAAATATTTAATAATATAAATGAAATTGTTATTAAAATAAATTATAAAACAGGCCCTAATAATATTTAATACTTGCTTTTCTTTCTCACCCTTTTTCATTTGATGTCTTCTCCCTTTAAATCCCTTGGATTTAAAGGAAGAAAACAACTCAATATTTTTGGTAAACCTTCATCTTCCTAACTAGACGGTATGTGAAAAAATATTCTCGTGCATTACCAATCTTAGTGGGAAAATGAAGATTTGACATAGGTGGGTTCTCCTTAAATGAATCTTAAACTTGTTTCCAAGCATTAAATATGGGAATGCTTCTGAGAATTGGGATAGGTTCACGCAAAAGGGAGGCTCCTGAAACTCCCTTTTCCCACCAAGAGAAGCCCCTTGTTAGGTTCTCTTCCAACAAAGCTTAAACCTTAGTTTCAAAGTAAACATTTTTCCAAAAGTAATGAGATTTCCCCAAAAGAAAACACTCATCTTTTCAAAAGAAAATTAGAGGGTTCCTTTTTTGCAAGTTGCTTTAAATCATTTAAAATGACACAGTTTTGTTGAGGTTTGTGCCTATCATTCACTTTCATTGTATCAATAGACTATTATCAAGCTTACGTGCTCCCCTCTTCTCCTATTCATCTTTGCTTTTGTTGTGTTGTGCATGAGAATGAATCTTGGAGAATAAAATGGACCTAAGTGCAAAAGGTGACATCTTTCATCTTTCACCTTTTATCTTTTCTCTTTTTCTTTTATTTTGTACACATTCACATGTTACATAGGTATTAAATATATATTCAAATGATAACTATACATATTTTTTTTTCTTGTAATAGCTCTCTCACGTGTTATGTATATATTATTTACATGTTTTGTTTGTATATATTTCCTGTCATAAATATTAGAAAAATGCTACGTCCATTAAGTGGCAGGTTGTTATTAGTTGTTATTGTTGGGGTAAAAAAGTAATCTCAGTGATAGGTTCAAATTTGAACCAATAACAACTTACCACCTATGATTTGTTGTGAAAATATTGTAAAAATGTTGTGGACGTATTAAATATATATTCACATGATAACTATACATATTCTTTTCTGTAATAGCACTCTCACATGTTATGTATATATTATTTACATGTTTTGTTTGTATATATTTCTTGCCATAAATATTAGAGAAATGCTATGTCCATAACATTTTCACAACAAATTTTAAGTGACAGTTGTTCTTGGTTGTCATTGTTGGGGTAAAAAAGTAATCTTAATGATAGGTTCAAATTTGAACCAATAACAACTAACCACTTATGATTTGTTGTGTAAATGTTGTGAAAATATTGTGGACGTAACACTTCTCTAAATATTAACATGATACTTTATACATAAATAAATACCGACATGATACATATATATATTTGTTTTGTACAAAACCCTTTTCAAAAATCAAAATGCCAAGTATTTAGTTTGTTTTCCTAAGGTGCATACGTTGTGGTTAAATTAAAATGATGTACTATTCTTTGGATAGGCGGTGTGGGATACTTACCACCCACACCCATAACTAAACTCTCGAGTCTAAAAATCTTTGGTTCAAGATGTCGATTTACCTTAATTAATTAATAATCCTTGAAACGATTTTTTAGTTAATTAGGTAAAACAAATTAGATAAATAGGTGACCAATCACATCTAATTCAAAGCTAGTGGTTGGTGGTGACTCATAAAAATAAAAACAAGAAAAGAGATTGACACACACCCACATCTCACCCTAGAAACACATGCACACATAAAACATGTCACCAGAGTGGCCAATGTGTGAAACTCTGAGGAAAGGACATTTCAAGAGGAATGGAAAATTGCCGCGCGTCCACAAAGATTAATGTGGAGGAGATTAATGAATATCCTAGAATACATAGAGATCTTGAAGTTGAGATGGTAGAAACCATTGAGGAAGAAATAATAGAGGAAGTTGTCAACGATCTCGATGAAGTCGAGTTAGATGCTTTCAAAGTTCAAGCTCCTATTCTTTTGGTGGGAGACATCAAACCAAAATTTATTGATTTCGTTGCGGTTGAAAGATTTGATTCAATTATCAACTCTTATTTGATGATTTTTATCAATTGCATTAAGACTGTGGAAAAAGAATTTCAATTTTCTCAATAGCTGAGTTTCAAGTTTGGTAAGAAGACAAAGAAGATGAAGTGTTCAAAGTATTTGTTCTTTTGGCATAAAAGATTTTGGATCTCAACTATCAACTCAAGGACGATTTTTTTTTTTTTTTTTTTTTGAGTGGACAAGTTTGATGTAGGACATGATCTATGAGTAGAATTTGTTATTTATTAATTTTGGAATTTAATTTTCAAAAATTTAGGTTTAGAGTATTTATTTCATTGTTTTATGTGCATTTAATGCTATATAGGTTAAATTAAAGCACTATTATGGTAGGATATCGATTAGAATATGTTTTAGAATATATATTCTTATGTGTCAAGTTTTACAGAACCTTTAAATATATATTCAAGTCTAAAAAACTTTCATGAATTCGAGATTAAGGAAACGAGTTTTATTTCTTATTTTTTAAAAGTACGCTTGTTTTGCTTCATGCTGATTTTTACCCGACGTCAGTTAGAGGCAACTTAGAGCCTTAGAGATCCAGCCCAAAATTGACTATAGTTTGGGGAGATAGAAAAAAGTCAATAGATATACATGTTAAGAATGAGCTGGTATTTTTAGAAGCGGTACTCGTTAAACGTGCGTCAACTCTACATAAAATAGTATAAATGGGGTTCCGAGGGACAAACAATGTGGTCATATTAAATTATGCTGACCCTTAGCCAATGTTTATAAAGATAAAACATATCTCACACACCTGAATAATTAACATAAACATAGTAGTACATTGAGTTGACGTAGCTGCTATGGAATACACATTTGATTCGGTAATTTCTGTTGTACATAGTGTGTACGTACACACACGTACACACACATACTGCGTTCAAACAATTGAAATCGTGATTTTCAAGTTACGATTTTAACTCGAAATCATAGATATCGTTTGTTTGCGCGCAGTATGCGTATATACACATACTTTGTACAATAATAAAAAAGAAAAAAAAAAAAAAGGTAGAAAATGATTGATAGTCGCTTTTCAATCCATTTGACTTGAGAGAGAACCAAAGAGAGTAAGATTTTCAGTTTGATGGACATTAAACAGGTTATCTCTTACTCGTTTACTCCGACGCGTTAATTCTTCAGATGAATACCTGGTAGAGAAACAAAGGTGAGGAACTCCTCATCGCTTTCAAATTTAGCCATTTCTTCCTTCTTCAAGCTAACATATGCTTCTATTCCATCACCTGAAGGAGTATCTATGAAGAAAACCAAGTTTTTGAAAGTAAGGGCAGGTGAGCCAACCCAGATGGGCTTTCCCCAACCAAAATCAGTTTCATACAGAGGAAACCTGCACAAACTGGTGAAACTAAATGTAACCATCTCTCCTTTGGTGAATCTTGAAGCACGGTCTCTCATGAAACTTAAGTGTTGGCTTCCTTCTCCGAGTTTCTTCACATAATCTTTGTCAATTTTACTTATTCCCTCTCGAACCTGGTGCACGAGACCATGACCCTTGTCCCCATTTTTCAAAATCGGAATTGTTATGGCAATGGAAAAAAGATTTCCGAAAGATGATTGTGGTTGTGGTGGGTCGGTTCTTGGGCGCAGATTCACTGCATGATTCACTGTGTATAACTTCTCTGGTCCTGATTCATCCTTAGTTGCAGCGACAAAGCGTGTCCATATGAAGGTTGATAAGGCTTCAACGCGTGAAGGTTGTTTCTGATTCTCAAGGCCTTCATTGTCTGCATATTTTGCTCTAAGAGTTTCTATCATGGAAGCATCAAACACATACCTCTTTGTTATTATATTCTCCTTTATGATACCGAAACCAGAAGCATATCCGGATAAGTCCTTTGGTGGGAAGAGTGTAGCCGCTTCAAACTGCGGAGACTCAATGTCATCATCTCCAAATGTAGTAGCTGCCCAAATCTTGAGGAACACGAAGAATGATAACGCGTCTGCAATCTTATGCGACATGCAAGCTCCAATACCAATTGCACCGCACTCAAACACGTTGAGTTGGACTCCGAATGTTATATCAGTGAGAGCATCGAGTTCAAAAGGGACTAACTTGTTGAGTTCACCAGGAATTGGATTGTTGATAACATCAGAGAGTTTGCACTTCACTTGTGTTTTCACGTAAGGAATCCCTTCATCGTTGCAATGTATGAAACGGTTCTCTTTGAAGCGTCCAGCTATTGGATAGTATTTGGTTAAGACCTCTGAGAGAGAGTTCTTAAGGTGGTTGGATATGTCATCGATGTTGAATTCGATGTCAGAATGATCTGGTGCAAAGAAGAGGACCATAGGATTATAGACTGGAGGAGATAGTTGATCATTGAAGGAGAGTTTGTAATGGGTAAGGTGGTCAGGTGTTGGAGAAGAAGGCTTAATTATCTCTTTAGAGATTACTTCAATGCTCAATGTTGCCATAATGAAAACCAATTCAAACAACTAGGCTGCTTATTCTAATTGTTTGATTGTGTGTATGTGTGCAATTTTTTGTTCAGTATCAGTGGATTTAAATAGAGCTTGCAGGCGGGGTAGTGGGTCCAATAAAATGAAAACAAAAATGAAATTAAACAAAGCATTACCTCACACTTCCAGCTCATAGAGTATTAATTGAAGTTATCAAATTTTTTTTTTTTTGGTGCTAAATTGCAAATTATTCTCGTAATTTAAGTTTGAAAGTTCTTGAATTTTAAATCTTAAAGTTTCAAAATTTAGATTTTATCTCTGAAGTTTTATTTCATTGTATTAGCAGCTCCTCCATCTATATTTTTTTGTTAAGTCTTACATAAGTTTGACATGCGTATTTATTATGCAATATCCTTTTAATTATATAATTATTTCAATATTTTTAAGCAATAAAAATGATATGATATTATTTTATTGGACAAACTAAATACGTGTGGTAAATTTATGTAACACTTAACAGAAAGTTTGAACAGAAAAACTGGTGATGTAAACAAATTTGAACTTCAAAAGGCGAGATCTAAATTCTAAAACTTATGTAAGATTGTAAAATCAAAACACCCCTAAAAATTTAGGGGTATAGTTTGCAATTTAGTTTTTTATTTTTATTTTTATTTTTTACATAGAATAATCATACGATTGACACAAGTTTATTGCAAGACTTTTCTTAATCATTTGCTAGCTGTTTCAATCATTTTTCTCGGTTGTTACTTTTTACTTGGAAATGGATCAAATTAAGAATTTAATAAGACCATTGATATGACTTTTAATGGCCCTCCTTAATACACGTACTAGATTACAGTATTTCAGATTGCCTCTCATTCACTAGGGGTTGGTTGCATGTTTCACTCATCGATTTTTGTTGTAGCCCAGATCTTTGGTTTTAGGAAAACTGTCCTATTCCAACTGCCCTATAATTTAAACTTTACACTATAATAGACATAGAATAGAAGCACGACATCGACCACACATTGAATATATATATATATATATATATATATATATATATATATTTATAGCGAGAGAGAGAGAGAGAGACGTCATACGTGTTAAGTCTTATGTTAAACTTGTGGACTATATCAATCATTATAATTAAATAAATATAGATAAAATATAGTTAGTCCAATTCCCAGTTGTTAAAAACAATTGCATATGCATCAGGGGAGGTTTTATGTAGTGAAAGCCCGGTGTGAGACTAGGTTAATATATCTCTTAAAATAAATTATTACAATAACTTAAAGTTTTTTTTTTTTGGTGAGAAGAACAATAATTTAAAGTAAACAATGAATTTATTTTAATCTTTTCGAAGCTTTGATAACTAAGTTTCACTTGTAAAAACTATAGTAATAATATCAATATACTTATGGTGTGTTATACTGCGAAAGTAGGTATATTATAATGTTTAATATTTACATTAATTCACCTAATGCGGAAGTTTAAGGGCTCATTTGGTACATGTGTTTAAATACATTTTTTTTTTTTTTTTTTAGTTTTTAAATAACATTACATGTATTTTCACACACTTTTTCACCCACAAGTATTTCTAAAAAATATAAACAATGTTGCTAGAACAACATTATTAAACAGGCCCTAATAATATTTAATACTTACTTTGAGTAATTTGAGTCACCTAAAGTAATACTCAACTTTTATAATTAAAATATATAAGACCATTGTTATGGTTAATGACTACAATAATTTAGAACAATCAACAAAACTTCTTTTAAAAATTTTTAGAAACATTTGGCAACAGAATTTTAGGTACAATAATATTTTTAATTTTCTTAAAATTTTATCATGCAATAGAACATCGTTTAAAGTAAAATTATGTTAACAATTTTAATATATGTATTGTAGGGGCGGTTTTTGAGGCTCGGGCCCAACAGGCGGGCGATTCTGGCCCAAAAGTCCCTCAACAATGAATTTGTAAAGAGTAGGTTACAGAACTAGGTCTTTGATAGCGAGAACGTAGTTATGAACAAGCCATGCAACCAGTTGGACGTAGGGATATTCCTTTAAGCGTTTGGGGTAACCGTCCGTGGGGCTGTATCTTCTGCTTTTTATCTCTAACTCCTTTCTCTTTTTCTATGTTTTTCTTCCTCCCGCTTCCGATCCTTTGGCCATGGGGATCTCCTTCTCTTATATAGCACCCTTCCTAAGATCACGACCCTACACTTGTTAATCATCCGGGTCTCCACTTGAGTGCCTGTCCCATAGGACATCCTCCTTCTTTTCTGTGAGTTGCACCGACAAAGATAATTCTACGCTCCTGTCCTTTCCACATTAATGCGGCTGGAAAAGTAGCTCCTTGGCATTTAATGCGGCAGTCGTGGTTGCCCCCTTCCCCGAACGTCATGTACTATTTCTTCGTATTGGACGACTTTTCGCCATGTATAGGGTGCGAATCGGACACCCACTTGGCGAGTTCGAGGAGGTACTCCTCCTCGGACGCCCCTAATGTGCCCGGCCCAACATGGTTGGGCTGGGATATCCTATGCCCATGCCTTTTCTTCTTGTCGTGGTTGGGCTTAGTACATGTACTATGGCCCAACATCGATCGACGGATTTTACCCCCACAATAGCCCCTCAAAATTCCTGCCTTTCTTCTGGGTCCGAGGAGAAAAGGCGGGATTTTGATACTCACTAGACAGTTCGTGGTGAATCACTGCTTCACACGTGTAGGGGGAGCATGCCTTCACGTGCCTCATTAATGTTGAGGGCATTTAATGACCCGGGGAAAGTAACCGCAGCTTTCGAGGTTTTACACTCGCCCAATCCAACGGTTGGAGGCCGGATCTACGGTGGACAGCGTTTCACTCGCCTTAGACGTAAGTGCGTCTGTTCAACTTCTTCCGAGTATAATAGGTTTTGAGGGCGTTTGTCCCTCACTTTTGACGAGTATTCCAATATTCAGAACGTCTCAGAGCTTTCTCCTTGAGTCCGTTCTCACTTCCGCTGCCATTCTCTTGAAGACTCCTTCGAGCTTCTTACCCGTAAGTGCGCGCTTCTTCTCCGTTATTCTTCATTAATCATACCGCCTTCAAGTTGTTTTTAGGATTAGAGGGGATGGGTAGGCTTGAGAAAATGGTAGATTCTCCGGCCGGTATGGCGGGTTTTAGGCTTAATATCGTATCCCACCGGAGGTAGGTTTAAATCTTGTCATCGGGAGGAAATTTTGTTTAAGCGGAGAACAGGAAAGTTGCAATTCCAATGATAGCCTTCGTGGAAGGAGGAATGACTATTCCAATGGGGAGAATAACTAGGGATTACCTACGTGGTCATAGATTGGCCCCCATCAATGCACCGCTAACATTCCGGATCCTGGGGTGTGTCGAAACCCACGAACGATCGAGATGAACCTCGGCCTCTCATGGCACGACGTGGTTCATCTTTATGAATGCCATAGGCTCGGCGACACATACTATCTAAAGTCCAGGACTCGACGAAGTGAGGTTGATATCCGCTTTTCAAGTCCAAAGCAAAGGCTTGAAGGACGACCATTTGATCGTCTCTCCGGACCATGGTATGACGGCCTCTCTTTGTCCGACCAGGGTGGGAACGCCAGGTGGGGTGCCATAGAACTAGATTCCGTGGGGAGGACTTTAGTTTCAAGCTCCTCTCCCTCCTTTTTCTTTTATTTTAAACTTGTTGGCTTGGTTGCATGTCTCCTCGGACTAACATAAACCTTTTAACGGCCTTCGTAGACAAGGAGCGAACATCCCCTCGGGTGAGCTTGGTCAATATTCAGGCCCTAAATTACCTCCCGAGGTCCGAGATCTTCGTTAACGAGGACGGACAACTACGGTCGGCTCCTTTGATTTTGGACTATACTCCACTCACTCGAGCCCAGGTGGAAGCCGGACAAGCTATAAGGGCTGGCAGTCCGAGGTTGGAACGCATTGACGTTTCCATACCAGGGTTTCTCGCTGATACAGACTTGCCTCCTATTCATTTACCTCCCCAACGAGCCTTTCCCCCAGTAGTTATCCCAGAGGAGGAAGTTGGCTCTTCACATTCATCCTTAGAGGATCAGATAGACCAGTTTCAATTTATCGAGGAAGGGGAGGCTTCGGTCAGGGTAGTAGAGCTCTCCGACTGACGACGCCGATTTAAACCGCGCTTTAGCGGCTCTCGGTATCTTGGTTTGGTCATCGCGCAACTGATATCAACGAAGACACAGAAGAAGAAGAAGGAATGGATCTCCAGCCGAGGAATGGCCTCAGGGGTCTTCTATCTAACAGGTCCAAGGGGCAGACCTCCAAGGAAGTCTCGAAGGGACAGATGGTCCCCAAAGCTCCCGTTCCTCCTCCCCCTCCCTCATCGGATGCGGCGCTGCAGCCTATGCCTAACTTAAGGCGAAAAAGGTCCGTAGAAGAGACAGAGGAGGGAGAGGTTGCCCGTGAGAAGGCCGGGCCTAAAAAGAAGGGTAAGGAAACGAAAGAGTCCCGAGAGAAAAGGACCAGGTCCACCGAGAGCCGAGATGAGGCGGCCATTCCGAGGGGACCACGAACATGGTCTCCTCGGATCGAGTTAGATGGCGCTCCAATCCTCTGGGATGCGACCCTATGGGAATCCCAGCGAGAGCAAAGCCGTTCTTGGCCGAGACACTGCAGCAGCCTCTTCTCTTGCCCCGTGACATGGAGGGTCTCAAGAAGACTCGTCGGCCTTAACTTTTCATGTCACTCAAGAGGGACATGGCCATGGTAAGTGGAATCTTCTATCTTGTCTTTGTCTTGAGTACCTTTTATCGTCTTGTTTTGATATCATCTTCATTTCCGTCCGAGTGCAGGTCACTCAACAAATTTATGTTCTTTGAGGAGTGGGCCAAGAAGGCCCATGAGGATATGCATAGGGAGGCTCGATCCCGTTCTGCGGTGAGAGGGGCTGGAGATCTCAAACGAGATCTTGATCGTCAGGGTAATGAACTAAAGGAGGTGAAGAAGGCCAATGCGAGTGCAGAGGCTGGCCTCAAAAACGCTGAAAAGCAAGTTGACGAGCTGCGCAAGCAGCTCCTCATTCTCGAGGAAAGACTGGCGGCGGAGCAATAGGCGGTTTCAGAGCTTAAGGCTGAGCTTGCAAGGACCAAGGAGGAAGCTCGCTTGTCCAGGGAGGTTGCCGAGAAGGCTGTGGCGTCTTCATATGAACGTGGAGTCCACGATATTGAGGAGAGACTGGCCGAGGAAGTTGCCACCGTTTGCGGGGGAATACGTCACTTCGACCTGGGGCGTGGCCATGGATCGGGCATCCGTCCCCGCAGATTCCCGATCTCGTGAAAGCCGAGAACATCTTTTTCCCTGCGGAGATACGTGAGATTCCTGGCGAGGTCGCCTCCACCGAGCTTCCTCCAACGAGACTCCTCTGTTCTCGAGGACCGGGGCACGGAGCAAGCCACGCAGGCCGATCACCCGAGGACAGTCTTCGCATCGGTGAGATCCTTGCCCCAGCCCGGAAGTCGTACTGCAGAACCCAAAGCAACGGATGATCAGCCTGCCCCGACTTAAGGCTCTTAGGGACGTAGTATAGGGATTCGTTTGTTTTGCTTTTTGAGCCTCGTTTTGTTTAATCCTCGCTAATGTTTGTGAACCGAGTTATTTTGAACATCAAATGACAAAAGTTATTTCATTTCAGATATCATTGCTTTATTCTATTTTGTTTTCATCATGAATGGATATTGGTTTTGCCATTTTACTGTTGGAAGTCAAGCAATAACGAATGAATACGTTAGAATGGTGTTACATTATAATTGGGCAAAAATGGTGACGATCTTGATTTCTCCCAAGTCCGTGGTTGAGAATCCGCGCAGGACTTGGGCTCCCTTTAACACTTATTAAGAATCGCACAACGGTTAATTTCCCCTAAGTCCGTGGGTCCGAAGAGCCATGCAGGACTTGGGTTCTGTTTAACACCTATTGAGAACGTGGTTAATTTCCCCCAAGTCTCGTGGTCCGAGGAACCATGCGGGACTTGGGTTCTGTTTAACACCTATTGAGAATCGTTGCGTGGTTAATTTCCCCCAAGTCTGTGGTCCGAGGAACCATGCGGGACTTGGGTTCTGTTTAACACCTATTGAGAATCGTTGCGTGGTTAATTTCCCCAAGTCGTGGTCCGAGGAGGAACCATGCGGGACTTGGGTTCTGTTTAACACCTATTGAGAATCGTTGCGTGGTTAATTTCCCCCAAGTACGTGGTCCGAGGAGCCATGCGGGACTTGGGTTCTGTTTAACACCTATTGAGATTCGTTGCGTGGTTAATTTCCCCCAAGTCCGTGGTCCGAGGAGCCATGCGGGACTTGGGTTTTGTTTAACACTTATTGAGATTCGTGGCGTGGTTAATTTCCCCCAAGTCTGTGGTCCGAGGAACCATGCGGGACTTGGGTTTTGTTTAACACCTATTGAGAATCGTTGCGTGGTTAATTTCCCCCAAGTCCGTGGTCCGAGGAGCCATGCAGGACTTGGGTTCTGTTTAACACCTATTGAGATTCGTTGCGTGGTTAATTTCCCCCAAGTCTGTGGTCCGAGGATCCATGAAGGATTTGGGTTCTGTTTAACACCTATCCCAAATAGTTGCACAAGAAAGCAAAGTATCAACATAGTGTATCTCATTAATAAAAGTACCTTTTTAGGTTATTTACATTCCACGGACGTGGCACTACACGTTCGTCCAAGTCTTCCAAAAAGTACGCTCCAACGCTAGCCACTGATGTGATACGGTATGGGCCCTCCCAATTTGGTCCAAGCTTTCCTCATGTCGGGTTCCTCGCATTGCCCAGGACTTTCCTCAGCACTAGGTCCCCGGGCGTCAAAGGTCTCGACTTCACCTTGGCGTCATAGCCCCGCTTGAGCTTTTGTTGATACTGAGTTAGGTGCACCATCGTGCTTTCCCTTCTCTCTTCGAGGAGGTCTAGGCTTTTTTCTAGAAACCCGTTGTTAGCAATGGGGTTGAATGTAGTAGTCCTCTGGGAGGGAAAGTTTATCTCTAATGGGATGACGGTCTCGGCCCCGTAGGTCAACGAAAAGGGGGTTTCTCCCGTGGATCGACGAGGCGTGGTGCGGCACGTCCACAAGACGTGGGCGAGTTCTTCAACCCACCTCCCTTTCGCGTCGTCCAACCTCTTCTTCAGCCCATTCACTATGGTTTTGTTGATGGCCTCTGCTTGTCCGTTACTCTGCGGGTAGGCTAGTGTAGAGTATCGGTTGACAATCCCCGATTCCACGCAATATTCCCTAAAGGCCTCTTTGTCAAATTGGAGGCCATTGTCCGAGATTAGGGTGTGTGGGGTTCCGAACCTGGTGACGATATTTTTCCAGATAAACTTCTTGACATCGACATCCTTAATGTTTGCCAGCGCTTCAGCCTCGACCCATTTCGTGAAGTAATCGGTGCCGACGAGAAGAAACTTCTTGTTCCCCGCAGCTTTGGGGAACGGCCCTAGTATGTCTAGGCCCCATTGTGCGAATGGCCAAGGGTTGGACAGTGGGTTTAGTACCCCACCCGGCTGATGTATATTCGGAGCAAACCTTTGGCATTGGTCACACTTCTTCACATATTCCAGAGCCTTCTTATGCATGCTCGGCCACCAGTAACCCAGCGTCATGGCCCTGTGGGAGAGGGACCGGCCCCCCGTATGGCTTCCGCAAATCCCCTCATGCAACTCCTCGAGAATGAGTTCCGTAGCCCCCGGGTGTACACAAAGCAAGTATGGCCCCGAGAAGGAACGTCTGTAAAGTTTGGAGTCCTCGGACAACCAGAATCGAGGAGCTCTCCTCCCGATTTTGTCAGCCTCGACTTTATCGTCCGGTAAGGAGTCGTGCTTCAAGAACAGGACAAGAGGGTCCATCCAACTTGGTCCCTCCCCGACGTTGTGTACCCTGAATACCGTTAGCCTCCTCTTCCGTTGGGCGGCAGAGGTCCTCGACTAAAATAACCCGCGGAAGGGGCCGAGCCGAGGAGGTTGCCAGTGTTGCCAAAGAATCGGCGTGGGTATTCCCACTACTGGGTATATGCGTTAAACGTAAGTCGTCGAAGTGGGCTTGTAGGCGTTTAGCTCGGGCAAGGTACCGTCGCATTCTTTCATCCTTCGCCTCCAATTCCCCGCTTACTTGCCCCACTATGAGTCTCGAATCCGAGAATATGCTCGCGCATTTCCCACCCATTTTCCGGATCATAGACATCCCCTCCAGCAGTGCCTCATACTCGGCTTCGTTATTCGTTGTCGGGAATCCCGATCTCAACGACTTTTCCAAGGTTATACCTTCGGGAGAGATTAGAACGAGCCCCACCCCGGAGCCCCTTTGGTTTTATCGCACCATCGATGTATGCTCTCCACTTATCGTGCTCTTGCAGAGAAATCGTGCCGACCAATCTCCTATCGTCACTCGGTGATCCCGACACTTCCACCCCTTCTAAGATAGGCTCAGTAAATTCAGCCACCGGATCGGCAAGGACTTGACCCTTTATGGCGGTGCGAGGCATGTATCTAATGTTGAAGGCGCTCAAGATGGTTCCCCATTTAGCTATTCTCCCCGTGTAGTCGGCGCTACGGAGGACTGATTTCAATGGGAATTGGGTTAACACAACCACCGTATGTGCCACTGAAAATAGTGGGGAGCTTCTTTGTAGCTTGCACGACAGTCAATATTGCCTTTTCGAGGGGGAGGTACCGGGTCTCCGCCTCCCGTAGCGACTTGCTTACCTAATACACGGGTCGCTGCGTGCCGTTGTCCTCTCGGATTAGTACTAGGCTCACCGCATGAGCGGCGATCGCGATGTATGCATACAACACCTCATCGGCCTCGGGACTAGACATGATCGGTGGTCGGGCGAGGTATTCCTTGAGCTGTTGGAATGCTAAGTCACACTCTTCAGTCCACTCAAAACCCTTCCACTTGTGCAATATGAGGAAAAAAGGTCTGCATCTGTCCGCCGAGCGGGAGATGAAACGGTTTAAAGTTGCTATCATGTCGGTAAGCTTCTGGACATCTTTGGGATTTCGAGGAGGCTGCATACTATGAATGGCTCTTATTTGGTCGGGGTTAACCTCGATTCCCCGGTGGGTTACCATGTAGCCAAGGAATTTCCCCGATCCCACCCCAAACGAGCACTTGGATGCGTTCGATCGCAGCTTGTACCTTCTCGGGATTTGAAACACTTCGTCGAGGTCTCTGATGTTTTTACTACCATATCGTCTATATACACCTCGATAGTTTTTCCCATCTGTTGCTCAAACATCCTAGTCATCATCCTTTGATAGGTCGACCCGGCATTCTTCGTGCCAAAAGGCATCACCTTGTAATGATAGTTGCCAAATCGGGGTGATGAAAGTAGTTTTTTCCTGGTCTTCGGTGGCCAAGGATATCTCGATGGTAGCCCTGGAAAGCGTCCAAAAAACTCATTCGGGGATGCCCGACGATTCGTCTACCGGTCAATCTATCTGCGGCATCGGAAAAGGATCCTTCGGGCAGGCTTTGTTTAAGTCCGTGAAGTCCACGCAGACCCGCCATTTCCCACTCTTCTTCTTCACCACGATTGTGTTCACTAACCATTCGGGGTAGAATACTTCCTTGATAGCCCTGACTCTCTTCAATTTTGCGACTTCCTCTCTCACAGCGTCCGCATGCTCCTTTGACGGGCGCCGGGGAGGCTGCTTCTTTGGTGTAACAGCCGGATTAACGTTAAGGTGATGGCGTATTAGGTCCGAGTCAACCCCGGGGCTTCGTAAGGATCCCAGGCAAATACGTCCTCATTTCGTCGAAGAAAATTAATTAGCGCCGACTTCTCCTGTGCTGGTAATTCCGAGCCAATTTGGTAAAATCTCTCGGGGTCTGATCCGACGAGCACCTTCTCCAGCTCCTTACAGCTCACCTCCATGGCCGGTCCTTCATTACCCGTAGCTAGGACCGGGGTCCTTGATTGCTATAAGCTATTCCCTACCTGACGTGGAGGGTTCGCCGCTTGATCGCCGAGAAATTGCCGACACCATGCATTGCCTGGCCATTCCTTGGTCCCCTACTATCTCTTTGATTCGACCCCTCGACCGATATTTCACTTTCTGGTGTAGGGTTGACGACACGACCCCTAGTGCATGAAGCCATGGCCGTGCCACAATAGCCGTGTAGGGGAGTATCGTCCACCACGATGAAGTCCACTTCCACTACTACTGAGTCTGTTTGTACAGGCAACCTAATCATGCCTTTCGGGATGACGACCTTTCCCTCAAAGCTAAGCAAGGGTGAATCGTATGGCGACAGGTCTTCCCGCTTCAAATTCAGCCCCTTATACAAGTCTGGGTACATTACCTCCACGGCGCTACCCCGATCAACTAACACCCTCTTCACGTCATAACCTCCTATTTCGAGCGTCACAACTAGGGCATCTTCATGGGGTTGAATAGTTCCCTCCTTATCCTCCTCCGTAAACCCAATTAATGGCAGGGCCCTCTCTCTGGCTCTCTTGGATCCCCTTTCGCCTGGCTCTGTCGAGAACCTACCCACCGACATCACTCTGAATGGGCTGGAACCGGTTCTCCCGTGTGCGGCAAGAATGACATTTATCGTGCCTATGGGTGGCCTCAATGCGCTCTGTCTGGTATCGACATTTGATCGCTCGGGCGTTGCAACAGATGCCTTAGCTTTCCTTCTCGGACAAGACGATCCAAATAGTTTTTCAGGTTCCTACATTCGTCGCTGACGTGACCAGGCTCTTGGTGATACGCATAGTATAGATTCTGATTGCGTTTTGAGGGGTCGCCCGCCATCCTATTCGGCCATTGAAAGAAGGGTTCGCGCTTTATCTTCTCCAAGATCTCGTGCAATGGTTCTCGGAACACAGCGTGGACTACCCGAGCCCTGAGATCCAGATTGTTCCATATAATCTCTCCTCGGCTTGTTATCATTCATCAAGCGGTCCGACCTAAAGTCCCTCCTCTCCTGAGGGACAAACTTCGTCTTTCCCTTCCTAATCTGCTGGTCCTCTTCGACCCTTTTGTACTTGTCTATCCTGTCCATGAGTTGTCGCACGCCTGGTGACTGGTTTCCCGGTGTGAGAGACTTTCTCAAGCCATGCTGCTCGGGGGCCCCTTTTGAAGGTACCGATGGCGACGTCATCGTGGTTTCCTTCTACCTCGTTGTACGTCTCCCAATATCTGTCCGAGTAGGCCTTTAGCGTTTCTCCTTCCCGCATGGATAAGGATAAGAGGGAATCGAGGGGCCGAGGGACTCTAGTGCTGGTGATAAAGCGGGAACCAAAAGCTGCGTCAACTGTTTAAAGGAGTCTATGGAATTCGGTGGGAGGGCATCAAACCATCTCATGGCCAGGGGTCCCAAGCTGGATGGAAACACCTTACACATTAACGCCTCGTCCCGGGAGTGGACGGCCATCCTTTGGTTGAATTGGCTCACGTGCTCCACCGGATTAGTTCGACCATTGTATAGGGTAAACGTTGGCTGATTAAACCGCCGAGGCAAGACCGCCCTCTCTATTCTACGGGTAAATGGCGACCGGGAGATTCGGTCCGGGCCTTGCTCATGGCGTCATTGACCAGGCCTTGGTAAGGTGGGCTTTTGCGACCGCGTTTGTGAGGCCGTTCTTCCTCATATGAGAACGTCTCGCTCGGAGGGGTTCTCGTTCTTCGTCTGTATTCATCATCCTCACCACCGCTAGTATCCGAAACGGGCGAAGGATGTTTTCTTTGGGCTCGACGCAGCTTCTTCTTCAAATCATTAATCTCTTGTTGTAGAGCCTTCCGCTCGTTCGTTGTCTTTGGTAGGACGCGTGATCTTTCCCCTTTCGAGCGACTTCTACTCGTGTGAGAGGTGCTCACCGCCTTCTCATTGATTATCTTGGTCCTTCGCTCGTTCAAGGTTTACAAAGTTGTCCTGTCGTTGAGATTCTGCACGTCCGGTTTGGCGCGGACTTGATCCTTCCATCCCTTCATGTTTCACTTGTCGAGACACAAGTTCTTCCCACAGACGCAGGCGCCAATTGTAGGGGCGGTTTTGAGGCTCAGCCCAACAGCGGGCGATTCTGGCCCAAAAGACCCTCAACAATGAATTTGTAGAGAGTAGGTTATAGAACTAGGTCTTTGACAATGGGAACGTAGTTATGAACAAGCCATGCAACCAGTTGGACGTAGGGATATTCCTCTAAGCGTTTGGGGTAACAATCCGTGGGGCTGTATCTTCCGCTTTTTATCTCTAACTCCTTTCTCTTTTTCTATGTTTTTCTTCCTCCCGCTTCCGATCCTTTGGCCATGGGGATCTCCTTCTCTTATATAGCACCCTTCCTAAGATCACGACTCTACACTTGTTAATCATCCGGGTCTCCACTTGAGTGCCTGTCTCACAGGACATCCTCTTTCTTTTCTGTGAGTTGCACTGGCAAAGATAATTCTGCACTCCTGTCCTTTCCACATTAATGCGGCTGGAAAAGTAGCTCTTTGGCATTTAATGCGGCAATCGTGGTTGCCCCCTTCCCCGAACGTCATGCACTATTTCTTCGTATTGGATGACTTTTCGCCATGTATAGGGTGCGAATCGGACACCCATTTTGGCAGTCCGAGGAGGTACTCCTCCTCGGACGCCCTAAGCAGTGCCCGCCCAACATGGTTGGGCTGGGATATCCTATGCCCATGCCTTTTCTTCTTGTCGTGGTTGGGCTTAGTACATGTACTATGGCCTAACATCGATCGACGGATTTTACCCCCACATGTATATTGTGTCATAAGGCCAAAAGATAATTAACAAAAAAGCAAATAAAGAAAATATTTAATAATATAAATGAAATTGTTATTAAATAAATTATAAAACGGGCCCTAATAATATTTAATACTTACTTTGTTATTAAAATAAATTATAACATTATCAAACGGGCCCTAATAATATTTTATACTTACTTTGAGTAATTTGAGTCACCTAAAGTAATACTCAACTTTTGTAATTAAAATATACAAGACCATGGTTATGGTTAATGACTACAATAATTTAGAACAATCAACAAAACTTCTTTTAAAAAATTTTAGAAACATTTGGCAGCAGAATTTTTGGTACAATAATATTTTTAATTTTCTTAAAATTTTATCAATAGAATATCGTTTAAAGTAAAATTATGTTAACAATTTTAATATATGTATATTGTGTCACAAGGCCAAAAGATAATTAACAAAAAAGCAAATAAAGAAAATATTTAATAATATAAATGAAATTGTTATTAAAATAAATTATAAAAATAAATTAAAATAATTTACTTTATGTTACCTGATGAAACTATATGAAGTAAGATCGAGTTTTGTTGTTCAAATAATATCTAGTGCTATTGACACCCTTTATGCTGCCTGAATCCTGATGTTTATTGTTCAAACCACACTATCTACCATCTATCTATTAAAAAAAGAAGAAGGTAAGATTGAATTTTTGTTAAAAGAATCTATAATATATCATTAGAATCATTCAAAATAAACTAGCCTCATCACACACGCTCCGCTCATGTGATGATGCTTTTTTATTTATTATTTTGAGTTTAATGTAATTTTTCAATTTGAATTTATCTATTGTTAGTGAGGTTACACATGAATGAGTTTTTAAGAAATTAAAATTTAGGATTTGAAAATAAGTAAATTGCTAGGTTTTAGTGTGGGTTAGTTTTTAGGAAAAAATGTATTAAACGTGCGTATGATATATTCAAATAGAGAGTGTGCTAATTTTTAGGGGAGAAAATTTATCTGGTAGTTTTTTTTTTTTTTTTTTTTTTTTTTTTTTTGTTTTTGTTTTGAATTTTGTTGAATTAAAATTTGATCATTTATTTTTTATTTTTTAAGAATAAGAATTATCTAATTAGATTATGAGTATTTTTGACATTTTTTTTTTAAACCATAACTTACTTTCTGAATCCTCTTAATATATAGAGATAATTATAAAACATCTTTTAAAATTTTGTACCACTTTAGTAATTGAGTTTTAGTTCTACTGTATTTCATTATAATATTATTTTAATTCATTAATGAAAGTACCTTTAGTAATTGAGTTTTAGTTCTAATGTATTTCATTATAATATTATTTTATTTCATTAATGAAAGTACCTTGTATGATGTGTAACACTTACATGAAGTGTTTGTAAAAACTTCATTTTACTATAATTAAAACCAAAAAAAAAAAAAAAAAAAAAAAAAAAAAATTAATGGTGGTTGAATAAAGTAATTTAAAGATGCCAGTGAAACTTCTTTCAAAATATTAAAAAGATCTGGCAATAGAATTTTAACTAAAGCTATATTTTTAAACTTCTTTCAAAATTATAAAAAAATCTGACGTACACCATACACGCATGTTTGTTTTTAACTGAAATTGCGGGTTAAAGTTACGACTTCAGTTAAAAACAAGTGTGCTCATTGCTCAAACTTTAATAATAGAGTTTTACTTAAGATAAACTATGTTAATGTACTTCTAATACAACGTAGGAGAAAAAATATGTCGTATGACATATAACATAGACTTTAAACACATGGAGTAATTAAGCATGGCGTGTAATATCTAAAAATGAATAAAAGTATTATGAAAATAGTAGAGGACATTTACTTGGTACAATCATAGTTTGTAAGATATAATTTTAATTATATAAATATAATTTTTGCACTTTAATATCTAACTATATCCAATAGTCACTCTTAATAAAAATAAAATTTGGTCCTCTCAAAGAATTTTAAATTCTTGTTATATCTTTATTAAATGATAATGATCTATAATATCACATTTAGGATTAAATGATAATGATCTATAATATCACATTTAAGATTAAAAAAAAAAACATCTATAGATCATACCAAAGAGTTTAAATGATAATGATCTATAATATCACATTTAGGATTCCTAATGATTAATAAAATAAAATTATTGGAAAGATAGATGTTTCAATTCGTGGGAGTTGAGCTGTCTTCCTTGATACAAAAAAGTGAGTGCGTGCTAGTTTCGTGAAAGCCATGTTCTAAACTGATGTTTGATCAGCCAACCATATTTGATATGGGATCTTTCAAAACATCATTGACTCCTTAAAACAAACTTAAAAAAAATAAAATAAAATAAATGCTATCTCACACTTCCAGCTCATGCGATTATGTTCCAGGTGAAAAAAAAAATAAGATCATAATAAGATAACATAAAATAAAAAGCTTCCTCACACTTTCAGCTCATGCGATTTCCTTACCAAGTGATGGACCTAGAACGTAATAGGTACAAGTGAAAAAAAATAAAATCATAATAAGATGTGATGAAATAAAGATTATATTATGTTTCAAAAAAAAAAGAAAAAGATTATATTAAGGATAGAATGGAGTTGGACTTTGTTTTTGTCCATACCATTTTCAGCATTGATTAACCCCTTGGAGTTTAATCCTTTATGGATTTATCAATGAGTATTATTATTATTATTATTTTATTTTTATTTTTTATATAAGATGAAAATTCTACTCTAGGTTAATCTAAGTATATATGTGTGTGAAACTCCCTCTTGGATACTTGAATCCTAATCATTGCTTTCCACACCTCACAAGCACTTAAATCATTGCTTTCCACACCTCACAAGCACTTAATACTTGTAGAGTGATCATTGCGTCAAAAGTGTACAATGGTATCAATGAGTATTATTGGACATATATATTAGTTAAATATGGTGCTTGATCCAAGCAATAATGGTATTAATTGTTATTTGCTTTGATCCATTGTTGTTAATAAGATCGGTGAATTGGTTGAAAGGTATGGAAAGATAGGGATTCGAACCCTCAGTAAACAAAGCCTACGTAGCAGTTCCAATGCTATGCCTTCAACCACTCGGCCATCTTTCCTACATAATGATTATGGCCCCAAAACCAAGTGAATAGTGAGTCATTTCATAGCATAATGAATAATGAAAAAGATTCAGTTTTTATCTTGGGTTTTGACTATGAGGAAGAGAGGTTCAATGAATCTTACCCATAAACATAAACATATATTAATATTCACCTAGCTTATGAACTGTTTTGTGGATTATGAGCTCCAAGTATTATCTAATGAGGTATAGGGTCATAGGTGGGAGGCATGGGTGCAATTATCAATTGATTGGAAATTTTTATTTTTGTATGATTTTAGGCACAATTGGTGATGCAAATATGTTTAGCCAACATTGTGATATATATTTTTATGATTTATATTTGCATCCATGTTTACAAAACTAATGATGTAAGACTAGAGAAAGTTTTTGAGTTGTTTGAGCTATCAAAATATCCATAGGAAGGTTCTCATAAAGAGAATGGTAGCAATATCAAATTAATCCCAACAACTCATAATGCAGAGGAGGAGATGTCATTAAACTCACTCGCTCAACTTTGGAGTAAAATTTCCCACTTATCATATACTAAATATGTTAATAAACATATATATATATATATATATATATATATATATATATATAACAATATTGTTTAAGGTTAACACTATTTCCATATTAAATTTAATTTTTAACTTGCTTCTCATATGATAGATAAAAAATAAGGAGTAGAGTTGAGAAAAATTAATTTGGAGTTGAAAATATGGTTTCAAATAAAAACAAATGTGGAATACATAAAGTTGAACATAGTAAAATAGAAAATTGAAAGAATTTGTTGAAACTATTGAAAGCCCATCAAATGAATGATCCAAAGAGACTAGTAGGGGAGAGTGTACCTTATCCCATCACTTTCTCTCATAGTCAATTTAAAAAACACTCACAGTCTACAATATTTTCTCTTGTACATTTGAGCCAACCTTAACTGTTTACCTTATCCATTTCCTTGAGAGGGAAATTTTTAAGAGATTTTTGTTAGATAGAAAATTATAGATGCTATTATTATTAAATAGTAGTAATGAACTAATGATTATTAGACATTTACTATTTTACCATTATAATTAATTGTAAATTGTAACTAGGTTTTTTTTTTTTTTTTTTTTTTTTTTTTTTGAGGGGTGGTGTGATTTGACAACATTTTCATACTTTCACAACATATCCTAAGTGGCAGGTTGTTATTGGTAAGTACTAGTGGATAAAAAAGTAATTTCAATCGTGGATTCAAATTAGAGTCAATAACAACTTATCACCTATGATTAGTTTGATTTGTTGTGAAAATGTTGTGAATATAGTACTTTTGCTTCACAATTATAACTGATTTCTAACATTCCACAATTATTTAAGGAAAGTAGGTGTGGAATTAGTTGAATTTGTTTTACAACACTAAAATACTGAAAAAATATAAATTATTAAAATGTTTTGATTGTGTTTGTGTTTGAATGCAGTTAGGAACCTCCATTATGAAAGAGATGGAAGTGGGGTAACAAGAGCATTAGCTTCACAAACAAACAAAAAAAAAAAAAAAAAAAAAAAAAAAAAAAGAAGAAGAGACTTTGAAGAAAAGAAGATGATGATGTATGAAAATTGTGGGTCTTATTCCTATGCCTTTACATAGGGGGAGGATTGGTGGCTGTGCCAAGCTCAGTTGGAAAACCTGGTTGCCTTGAAAGATGTGGGGATGTTCTAGTGCCTAACCCATTCAGGATTTGTTGCTTCCATTGCATAAAAAAAAAAAACCTCTTTCCTCCTATTATGTAATCATAGCACCAAGCATGAAACACTTCACAGAGGGAACCTTATTGTGTATGGTATCTCTATGGCAAATAACACCATCACTATGGGGGAATTGCTCCTTCTTATGTGTGCTTCAATCAAACTGGGCGCATGGAGGGATTTAATATGCAAATTTAAATTTCATTAGCAATGGGCCTATAGCTTTCTCCATGGCAAATAAGTTAACGGTTATAGGGTCATAGGTGGAGGCATGGGTGCAATTATCAATTGGGTGGCAATTTTTATTTTGTATGATTTTAGGCACAATTGGTGATGCAAATATGTTTGGCCGACATTGTGATAGTTTTTATTTATGATTTTATATTTGTATCCATGTTTCCAAAACTAATGATGTAAGATTAGAGAAAACTTTCTAGCTGTTTGAGCCATCAAAATATCCACAAGAAGGTCCTCATAAAGCAATATCAAATTAATCCCAATAGCTCATAATGCAGAGGAGAAGATGTCATTAAACTCCCTCTCTCAACTTTGGAGTAAAATATTTCGCCTACCATGTACTAAATATGTTAATAAACATATAAATAACAATATTTGTTTAAGATTAACGCTATTTCCATAACAAATTTAATTCTTAACTTCCTCCCTCCCATATGATAGATAAAAAATAAGGAGTAGAGTTGAGAAAAATTAATTTGCAATCAAACATATGGTTTAAAAAAAATGTAGAATACATAAAGTTGAACACAGTAAAATTAGAAATTGAAAGAATTCATTTAAACTGTTGAAAGCCCATCAAACAAATGATCCAAGTGACTGGAGAGTGCACCCTATCCCAATTACTTTCTCTCATAATCAATTAAAAAAACACTCATATAGTCTACAATCTTTTCTCTAGTACATTTGAGCTGACCTCAACTATTTACCTTATCCATTTCCATGAGAGGAAAATTATTGATTTTTGGGACCACAAACTTGATCACTAAAGCCAAACAAGAAAGGGAAAAAATATTCTCCAATCTTCTATTTGTTTCGTGATTGCTAAGAAAGTTACCGTCACAAGAAAATTTGCACTCCATTTTACCACAACAGCTACTGTTCCACCTAATCCTCTATATTTATGATTATAAATCTCTTTAATTTATGTGATCTTACTATGATGTTCTATAATATAGGCATGTAAATTTTATGAAATCTGAAATTAATTCCCTTGTAGCTTCTTGGTACGCAGAGTGGATGTCTGGGTTTAGCACAATCCCATATGTAGCACAATTAATTTTAATAAAATATTTTAAATAATCATCTTTTTTGCAACATATTAATGTAAGGAGCAATGTACTATCATTCTTTTCATTTAAAACTGTACCGTAATGCACCTATACCGATATCTTTAAAATTAAAGAATTTTCCTTTCTTTCATGTAGTATGATTGGGTAGGAGCAGTGTATCAAATTAATCATAGCAACTCATAATGCAAAGGAAGAGATGTCATTAAACCCGATCTTTCAACTTTGGAGTAAGATTTTCCACTTACTATATAAACATGTTAATAAACATATAAATAACAATCTTTTTTTAAGGTAATCAATATTTTTATACCAAAATTTGATTCTTAAAATTTTCCCCTTTCTCATATGATAGACAAAAAATTATAAGGTGTAGAGTTTAGAAAAATTAATTTCAAATCAAACATATGTTCAAACATATTCCATGATTGTAGGCGTAATCTCATGATCGTAGATTACATATATTTCATGATTATAGATATAATCTTAATAGTGTTATTTTACATGTGCCAATATTTTCCAACAATTGACATGCATCAATGGCTTCAAAAATTTTTCATAACCACAATGCTAGTAGGAGCCATATTTGGTGCTTTGTTGGATATTTAGTTGAATGATATACTTGTATGGAAAATGTCAATAATTTGTTCTAATTTTTTTCTATCTTGTGAGTGTCCTCACTATTGTTGTTGCTCAAGATCCTAGATATATTGTCATTGGATGAATTATACAAATTAGAATAGGCATGGAAATCTCAATAATGACTTCCATAATAAGCATTGCAAGGTTTTTCACCACAATGATGGAGGTGTGTTAATTATAGTGTATTTAGTTTTGATTCCTATTGGGCAATTGATCTCCTACATTAAAACCATAACCTTAATATGTTAACATTTTTTTTTTTAAATTTAGTAAGGATGGATGTTTGGGTTTGGCATAATCTCATCTATAGCTCAATTCAATTTACCAAAGAATCTCAAATAATCTTATTTCTAGAAATACATGAATGTAGAGACAAATGTACCATCATTATTTTTATTTTAAAGTTTACCCTAATAAATCTATATCAATTATTTTAAAATTAATGAATTTTCCTTTCTTTCAAGTAGTATGAGTGGGGAAGTGGATGGGTTGCTATGCAACAACAACAACAACAACAACCAAAAAAAAAAAAAAAAATCTATGATCATGTGTTTAGATTGAAATGAAGTAACAAAAGGAATTGAGAATAAGATATATGCTTGCATTTTAGATCTAAACTTACCCGCATGATGCACAAGAAAGTTTAATATAAGATATATATGAAAATGAAAAACAAAAATATCTTTCTCAAGAAGTTAAAAGGTAAAGTAGGAAAAATATACATTCCTACATAACATTTATTTATAAAATTTTGTTCATCATCAAAATATGCTAAAACCCAACAAAATATATTTCCCCTTAATATGTAAAACATTGAAAATGTATCTAAAATATTTTTAAATCAATGAAAAGAAAGAAAAAAAAGATGAAACAAACATTTTTAGGACCTAAAACCCAACAAAACCATGATTCAATCCAAAAAGAGAGGGGGAAAAAACAAAAAAGTCACATCAAAATCCAAATTTTCTCTTAATAATATTTATAACATATAATGTATTAGAGAATTTTATAAATTCAAGAAAAAAACCATTTGAAAGTAAAATCCAACAAAATAATGATTAAAAATAAAAACATATCAATTATAATTTTTTTTTGATAGATATATCAATTATTATTTATTGGTTGTTTTGTTGTAAGAAATTTAAATCATAGTTTCAATTTTTTTTTTCAGCACAAAGTTTGCCTTTTGTTTTGTTTTGTTTTTGGTCATAATAATTGTTGATCATTACTCATTTTATATATATATATATATGGACTCAATTTTATGTGGTCAAAGTTTTTACCATTTTAATTGGAAGTGGTCAATGTTTATATACATTTTGTTTCATTCCATAATGGTCTAATCGGAATTATTATATGAAAAGCTAATTTGTTAAGTAAAGTATTTAATTTCAGGTTAATTTGTGCAGAAAAGAGAGAAAAGAAAACGGCTTTTCAGAAAGCCCAGTAGTCATGTGCGAAGACCATTTCTACCACTCACTAGTACCACAATTTGATAGCTTCAATGTATCAAGATACAAGTCTAAGTGCAAGCTCTTCACTGGTTTAGTTCCAGCAATGTTGCAGATATAGCAAATCACAGGAAGTTTAGTTTCGACTACTGTATAGTAAACAATAGGTAGTTTAGCTTTAATCAACTAGGTTTGACACTCGTATTTTTTAATTGGTTGCTCAGGATTAGTTAGTATTTTTGTTATAGTCCCTGCTTTTGTATATAAGAGCAGAATGTGAATTAGTCCAGTAGCTAATGTGTATTAGTCCAGTAGCTAATGAGAAAATCCATCACTTTTCTCGTATCCAAACTCCATTGTTGAGATCCTCTGCTTTATGTCATTCCAATTTAACAAAATGTTCCTTGTGTTTGGCATATTCTCTGATTAATCTGTCATTGCTAAACTTGTATGAACCCACTGTATTCAAGATTGAAATTCTTTTCCATATCTAAGCCAACGTTGGTCACAGATATTAGGCAAAAATTAAGAAAAAACAAAATTAGAATGATCAACTATTGCATCCATTTTATGACTATGGACATGCATGTAGTATTGCTTTATGTTTTCCATGGTAAATATTAATATCCATTACTTTGGCATTAAAAAAAATTCTTTCAATTGAAGCATCTAACTTGATGTGGTCTCATTCTTAAGAAATTTTGCAACCTAATTCAAATCATGCTAACTAAATAGAATGACTTTGTATGGTCCAACACAAATTAAATCATATATATTACCTAAGTTAGCTTAAACTTATCTCATTCTCAAAAAAAAAAAAAAAAAAAAAAAAAAAAAAAACTTATCTCTAATTCTAAGTTTAATTTGGCTATGATATGTTGCACTTCAAATCCATGATATACTCTTTAAATATACAAAAATATGATAGAAATAACATAAGAAATCTAATAGATAAATAAAATAGGAAAGCAACTAGGCCTTTCTATTGTACTTTTTTATTAAAAAAAAGTCTTTTACTATAAATTCCACCATTATAATAATTCTTAAATAATATGTTTTCAACTATTTTCCATAAATTTCTTTCCTTTTCCTCCCTAAAGCAGTATTATTTTCCTCTTAAATTATTCTTAGGAGGTATATAGTTTTTATTTTTTTAACTGATTTTTTTTTTTTGGGGGGGTGGGGTGGTGGGTGGGGGGAGAAGGAGATTAACCTAAAAGGAAGAGTTAAAACGATTAATACTACATACAATTTCCCTTTTGTTCTAATTGGGGAAAAATCCATAAAATCATCATTTATGAAAGCAATTATTTTATCCTATAAAAAGTTTTGGAAAAAAATTAATGAATATGGAAAGTCATATTTTCCATAAACCTATATGGTAGTCCAAAAGTCCTCTATTCAAATTTGCTATATATATATATATATATATATTTTTTTTTTTGAAGCCCTATATATATATATATATATATATCTCATCAATTAAATATGTAACTTATCGATTCTGAGATATATTTTTCAATTATCAAAACATACAAGGTCTCTTCCTCTTCCCGAACCTTTCCCCTCTCTTGACACTTATATATCATATATACATTTTCCTCTTCCTCTACATATTTTTCATGTGGTTTTCTAGAAAGTTGGGGACTAAGATTAAGTTTTGGTCTTGTGCTAATTATGCAAGTTGATTCATGGGAGCTAACAAGGCAGTGTGTGAAGAGCTTCAATTGCTACATATGGAGTCATTCATTTTGAAAGTCTTAACTATTGTGACAATGCCTTAGCAAAACTTAGTTGTTTATTATTGAAAGATGATGGTATTTATTATCATGAGAGCTTATAAGATAGTGTGAGTGAATGTTGCATTTAGCAAATAGGTTCTAAGAAACTATTGCAGTAAAATAAATATTCTTACATAAATTAGCTTCTCTAAGTTTTTGTATAATAAAAATTCTTGAACGAATGACATTAGCATTGTATGACGTACATTTTATAGTACATGATTTCACAATTTTTTAAATAGAAGATCTATATTAAATTTCTTACTTAAAAAAGTATTCGTGTTGCTACAGTAGTTATAGTGTCTTTTGGTTTGTTCAATTGACATTGTAGCTACAGTAGCTATATATATATATATTATATTTTTTTTCTCTTAAATATTTATATGAATTGGCATATATATTGTTATACTGATATAATAAATTTCACAACATTTTCACAATTATTGAGGTGTCAATTTCTTGTAGGTCAAAATAAAATAATAAAATATGAAACTGTGATTAACCACGACTAAAAATATATGATTTGTGAAAATGCTGTAACATTTGTTGTGTAAATGTGTAAAAATTACAGTACTTTTCAGTTTGCTCAATATGTACTGTTTATCACTTCATTGGCTTTTTTTTTAGTCATCGGTTTGTGTTTTATTTTTTATTTTTTTTAATAATATTTATATGAGTTGGCATATATGTTGTTATATTGACACAACAAATTTCATAATTATTGAGGTGTCAATTTCTTATAGGTCAAAATAAAATAATATAATATGAGACTATGACTAACCACAACTAAAAATAAATATTTTGTGAAAATGTTGTAGCACTTGTTATCACAATATTTTTCACAATTGTTGAGATCTTAGTTTCTTATAGATTAAATAAATAAATGCAAATTTCACAACATTTTCATATTAATTTCACAAAAAAATTATAGGTAAGCTATTATTGATGGAGAAAAAAGTAATATCAGTCGTGAGTCCATTTTGTTGCCATGGCTGAAAATAAATGTATCAGATCGAAACTTGCCATGGCTGAAAATAAATGTATTGTGAAAATATTATAACATTTTGTTGTGTTCCTAGACTTCTTTTTTGGTTTAGTCAAATTTGGTGAGCAAAAATTCATTGTTTCGCACACAAGTTTCTTCTATTGATTATTGTAAGGACACGATTTGTAACGACCCAACACGATTCTGGATTCGCACGTAAATAGGCCCAAACAATATGATTTGTAGAGCGTGGGTGTAAAGAACTAGGTTAACTTTCGTATAATAAAAAGATTCACCCTCACGTATATTGAAGGCCCTGAGCTGGCACAACGATCGTTTTCTTTGGTAATCGATACAGTTCTTTTTCTCTCTTTTTGTTCTTCTTCTTTTGTCTGTGTTTTCTTTCTTTCCTTTTCCGTTTCGATCCCCTTTTTGCATGTTCTTCTTTCAGTTTATATACCACCCTTTGTGTTCCATCCTCACCGCACATGTGTAGGTTGGGTTCGGAGGATTTCTTCCTGTCTCATCTAGCACCTCCTAGAACTTCCTATGGGTAGCTGTAAGGTTGCCTCCTTACTATTCAGGTATCACCTCCACATTAATGTGGTTAGAGAGTTGGTTGAGAGGTAATTAATGCGGAGGCAGCTGCTGTAGTTATAGATATTTGTTTGCCTTATCTCTTTTACCCTTGGTCCGTTATCCTATCTTTAGTGGTGACATAATTCTGAGGTCCGGTTGCAACAAGACCACGCCCCGATCGTCCTCGGATGTATCTTGCCGAGGAGTATGGCGCCCTCGGACGGATACAGAACTCTACCTTCGTGATATTGGTTACCACCCCCTTGGGCAATTGCCTTGTGACTTGATATGGCCTCCTCGGACGGATATGCATCCTCGGATGGGCCACAGGCCCAACGATCCCGACCTTAATGGGTCTGTTGATTGACAGGCCCCCATAATAGCCCCTCAAAATCCTACTTTTCGACTCCTCGGGAGAGAAGGTGGATTTTGATGTCATAAGCCCGTACCTATGTGTGTTTTGGGGCATGCCCCCGACGCTTCAACATCCCGATTTTAGCAGCATTAAATTTTGGCAATGCCCTTGTCTCCCATGTTCGACGGTGAGATTTAAATCTAATGGCAAAAGGCCTCCCTTGTTTTGTGAGCGGGAACTTTACCGCTCACAATCCTCATATGACTATAAAGGCGTTCTCGAATTAACCCTGTACTTTACCTTCGATGATTACGTGGTTCCAGAGTTCATACATTGAACCCGCCTTTCTCTATTTTCGTTATTTTCCTGGCGACTACAAATAATCGTACTTTGTCCGAGGTCCTTCCTTTGAATCTGTAAGTCCTCTCGAAGTTTTTACCACTTTTATTTCGGACCCAACAGTCTTTTCTGCTAAGTCTTTTAGAAAAATGGGGAAACAAAAGAATCCATTTCAATGTCTAGTCGAATCCGAGGAAGGTGTTAGAAACTTTCGCTCTTAAGTATAAAATCCCCTCAACGGTAGGGATGAGGTACGCAGCCCAAGGGGAATGGGTTGATGCCGGACAAACCGGGAAGTAGTTATTCCCATGATTGCCTTTATAGAGGGCGGGATGACTATCCCCATGGGTAGTATCACTAGGAGTTACCTCAATTTCTTTAGGCTATCCCCCACCTAGTGTGCTCCAAACATGTTTAGGGTCTTGGGAAGTATAGACGCTCTGAACAAGAGAATGGACTTAAAGCTAACCCATCATGATGTGAATTGGGTGTACAACCTCCATCACTTAAGCGGCCAGGGATATTATCTCAAGTCGAGATATCCCGAGGTAAGGCTAATTCAGTGCCTTCCCACTCCAAACAAGAACCTAAAGGAGGATTTCCTTATTCTCTCTAGGGAATGGCACGATGGTTTGCCTTGCCCGACCATAGAGGGAACACCAGGTGGGCGCGTAGTCATAGATCTATACTATTTAGTCTACGAACACATTTCATTTACTTTTTTCTTTTTCATTATTTTTGTCTCCTACAATTTTCACTCTTGACCCAACGGTTTTGTAGATAGACGCTACACAAAGCCCAATCTTAGGTTAGTCAATAAGGCGAGCCTGGATAAATTATTGAAGGCCGAAATATACGTGAATGAGTCTGATGGTCAGCTCCGGGCAGCACATTTAATTCTCGGCTATACCCCCCTTTCTTTTGCTTTTCAAGCGCCGAAGTGCGTGATTAGAGCACGCGACCCTCGGCTTCACCGTATCGGTGTTGCCTATGAAGGTTCATTGTTCCAGAGGGTATTCCGCTTCCCCAATACACACCTCGCACAGAGCCTCTTTTCGTAGCTAGCGTCTCGGCGGGAACTTCTTCATCCTTACCTCCCCTCGGGAAAAAGGAAATAAAAGGAAGAAAGAAAAAGGAGAAAGGCGAGGAAACGGTTGTAGCGGTATCTGAGTCCTCGGACGATTTCGGGATTTTTGATCAACCCACAAGCCCCGAGGAAGATCCTGACGAGATGGGAATACAAAGAAAACCCCAGAAAAGCCTGCTGGAGCTGATGGAAGGTCGGTCGGGAAAGAGTGCGTCTACAAAAACAATACCATCCCAGGCTTCATCTCTTCCAGCTAGGTCTCCTCCTCTTGCTCCTCGCCAACCTCCTCGGCCATCACCATAACTAGCGCTTCCTAACGCCGCCGAGCAGAAAAGGCGCAGGGAACAGAAGGGCAAGAATGTGGCAGACACGAGCAAGTCTCGTCCAACTCGAGAGGAGGATGCCCAACGAGCTGCAAAGCAGTAGAAAACCAAGCACCAAGCCACGCAGGGCCAGGAGAAATCTGACTCCCAACATCCTGAACCCCAAGCATGGTTGCCAGCACCCATGCACGGAGGGGAGCCCCTGCGAGATGACGCATCTATAAGGGACTTTAACGGCTGCATATGGTGTCATGTAGCCTCGGCCATAGAGGAAGCCTTATTACTCCCAAAAGATATGGCTGAAATAAAGAACATGAGGAAGAATGAACTTGTCCTCGACAACAAACGATATTTGGGCATGGTAAGGAGCTAACTTTTATCTTTCTCATTCTATGACTGTTATTCACTAATATGCACCTTTTATCGACTATAGTGTTAACCTTTTTCCTACAGATCATCCAAAATACTTTCAAGCTAGATGAGATGCTCAACGCTTGTTCCGATCAGCTAGACGATGAGAGAAAAAGACGGACAACGGCTGTACGGACCTTGTCTAAATTTGAACAGGACTTGGCCAATGCAAAGAAAAAGTTACAGGTCGAAGAGCAAGCTCGCAAGAGCACCAAGTCGGCATTAGAAGGCTACCAAAAGTAGGTCGAGAACCAAGGGAAACTTCTGCAGGAGGTGAATGTCGAACTAAAGAAGACTAAAGAGCAAGTCCTAGTTCTCGGGAAGCACCTGAAGGAAACTCAGAAGCTAAGGGAGTGAGCTGAAAAGTCCAAGGAGCAAGCGGAGAAAGCAAAGATTGATGCCGAACAGGCAATGAACGAAGGCGAGCGAGAGAGGCTACGAGGTTGGTATAACCGAAACCGAGAAGGCTTTAAGAGCCGAGGTTCCGGAGGTATGCCGTATCTACTGCGCAAGAACTTGGAGCGAGGCTCTTAACCGCGTTGGGGTTGAAGCCTCATCTGAGTTATGTAAGTCAGAGAACGTATTCTATCCCGAGGCGATCCGCCCCTCGGTTCTTCTACCCCATCAGGCTGATACTCCCTCTTGAGTTATTAACCTCAACGAGGAGGTTTCGCCTCACGTTTTTCTTCCCGTAGCAGTGGAATTAGCTAAAGAGGGACTTGCCCCTCCAGGAGCTTCCCGAGACAAGACCACCACCGCTCCGGAGGCAGAGATGGCCTCCCAAGGTTTTCAACGGGATTTGGACTTCACAGTTCTACCAACTGGGGCGTTACCAAAGCCAAAGAGGGAACCACGACTTCGGAGGCAGACATACCCGCCAGCCAGAACCCAAAGATTCAATTGAAATTGACAAAATAGAACTTGTTTTGTAGCTTAACTAGACATTTAGTAGGGGACTTCCTCGCTCATTTTCTTATTGCTTTTACTACTTCATGTTATTTTTGCGCTCGTTCACTGTGTTATTGTAATTTAGATAGGTTCATTTCAACTACCTTTTGCTTGAATGGGGCAATCTTACTCATACATATCGTCAATCGATAATTCGCAATAGGCAATAAGCATTAATACAACAGGATCTTAGGGAGACGTTTTAGATATGCACTTATTCTTTCTAATCAATTGCAATTCTTTACGAAAGTTCATCAACTAAATAAAATCATGCCTTGAGTACCTTGATTGTACGCCAACTTATGTCCAAAGATCTCTCTTTGATTCCCCAATGAGTGTTACAGGGCGTTATTTCTCATTAAGTTTGTGATTGGAAGATTTATTACAACTCGATTACCATTCAACACTCCAATACACATCATAGGACGTTAATTTCCATCAAGTTTGTGGTCCGAGGACCTGACATAACTTAGTTTCTATTTAACATTTCAATATACATCATAGGACGTTAATTTCCACCAAGTTTGTGGTCCGAGGACCTGACATAACTTGGTTTTACATTTAACATTTCAATATACATCATAGGATGCTAATTTCCACCAAGTTTGTGGTCCGAGGACTTGACATAACTTAGTTTACATTTAACATTTCAATATACATCACAGACGTTAATTTCCACCAAGTTTGTGGTCCGAGGACTGACATAACTTAGTTTTCATTTAACATTTCAATATACATCATAGGGACGCTAATTTCCACCAAGTTTGTGGTCCGAGGACTGACATAACTTAGTTTCTCATTTAACATTTCAATATACATTATAGGACGCTAATTTCCACCAAGTTTGTGGTCCGAGGACCTGACATAACTTAGTTTTTCATTTAACATTTCAATATACATCACAGGATGCGGGAGTACAAGATGTATGGTTGACGTAAATTAAAAGAAATATTTGAAGTGAAACACTTTTTTATTAATAATAATACTTCTTGAGATTATTTACATTCCAAGGATGGAGTACAACTTTTTCATCTAGGTCTTCCGGATAATAGGCTCCTATTCCCTTTCTGAAGTGATCCGATATGGCCCTTCCCAATTAGGTCCCAGTTTTCCCCAATTTGGATTCTTGGTGGCTCCTTAACTTTCCTTAGCACCAAATCTCCTACGGCTAACGGCCTTATCTTCACATTACTATCATAGCCCTACTTGAGTTTATGTTGGTAGTAAGCTAGTTGAACCATCGCACTCTCCCTTCGTTCTTCAATCAAGTCCAAGCTTTTCTCCAACATCGCATCATTACTATCCGAAGAGAATGTATTGGTCCTTAACGTTGGGAATCCAGTTTCCAGGGGAATGACAGTCTCGGCCCCATAGGTCATGGAAAAGGGGGTTTCCCCCGTTGAACGTCGGGGAGTTGTCCGATACGTCCAAAGCACATGTGGCAATTCTTCCACCCACTTTCCTTTCGCGTCGTCCAGCCTCTTCTTAAGCCCATTGACTATTACTTTGTTAACGGCTTCAGCCTGCCCATTGCCTTGTGGATAAGCCGGAGTGGAATATCTGTTTCTTATACCCAACTCGAACAATATTCCCTAAAGGCATTGCTATCGAATTGGAGTCCATTATCCGAGACAAGAGTGTGGGGAATTCCGAATCGCGTAACAATGTTCCTCAAAACAAACTTCTTCACATCTACGTCCCCGATGTTCGCCAAGGGTTCAGCTTCAACCCATTTAGTGAAGTAGTCTGTGCCGACCAGCAGGTACTTCTTGTTTCCTATGGCTTTAGGAAAAGGGCCGACAATATCCAGTCCCCACTGGGCAAAAGGTCAAGGGCTAGAGAGAGGGTTAAGAACTCCTCTCGGTTGGTGGATATTTGGAGCATATCTCTGACACTGATTGCATTTCTTAACGTACTCTTGCGCTTCCTTCCGCATATTTGGCCACCAATATCCTTGTGTGAGGGCTCGACATGATAGAGACCTTCCTCCCGTATGGCTTCCACAAATGCCCTCATGCAATTCTTCCAGGATTGACTCTACTGTTTCGGGAGGCACACAGAGCAGGTATGGCCCAGAGAATGACCATTTGTATAACTTTTTATCCTCAGATAACCAATACCGAGGAGCTCTCCTTTGTATTTTCTCGGCTTCCACCTTATCTTCGGGCAATATGTCACTTTCAAGAAATTTTAATATGGGATCCATCCAGCTTGGTGATAGACTAGTTTGATTGATTTGGCAAACCTCCTTTCTCGGTGAGGTGGGGTAACACAAGTCTTCAATGATAATCACCCGAGGAAAATTTCGTGATCGAGGAGGTGGCAAGGGTCGCCAAGGAATCAGCGTGTGTATTTTCACCTCGAGGAATATGCAATAAGTTGAAAGACTCAAACTTCGTTTGCATACGCTTAACCCGGTCCAAATATCCTTGCATCCTTGGGTCTTGGGCCTCCAACTCTCCTCTCACCTGGCCGACTACCAATCTCGAGTTTGAGAATAACTTCACTGCCTTTCCACCCATTTTATGGACCATACTCATTCCCATTATCAAAGCTTCGTATTTTGATTCATTGTTAGTAGCCGAGAACCCTAATCTTAACAACTTCTCGATGATGACCTCCCGGGGATATCAACACCAATCCCAATCCTGCTCCCCGTTGGTTTGCGGCCCCATCCACGTACACCCTCCAAAAAGGACTCACCTTGTGCGAATATTAGGCCAACCGATTTTTCATCCATGTGACCTTGATTCATATTAACTTCTTCCGGGCACTCGGCGAACTTAGCCACCAGATCGGCAAGGACTTGACCTTTCACAGAGGTGCGAGGCATGTATTTGATATCAAAAGCACCCAAAATCGTGCCCCACTTGGCAATTCTTCCGGTGTAGTCAGCACTTCTGAGTATGGACTTAAGTGGCGGTTGGGTCAAGATAACCACAATATGGGCACGAAAATAGTGCGGAAGTTTGCGTGTTGCACGGACCACCGCCGGTATGGCCTTTTCTAATGACAAATATCTCACCTCAGCCTCATGGAGGGATTTACTCACGTAATAAATCGGCCTTTTGACGCCATTGTCTTCTCGTATCAAGACGAAACTAATCGCATGAGGGGCTACCGCCAAATAAGCAAACAACACCTCATCCACCTCAAGACTAGACATGATAGGTGGCTTGGATAGGTATTCTTTCAATTTTTGGGAACGCTTCAAAGACACTCGCGGTTCATTCAAATCCTTGCCATTTATGTAATAGGTGGAAAAAAGGACGACACCTCTCGGCTGACACGAAATGAACCGATTCAATGCGTGATCATCATAAGCATTCATGGTTTCGCACTTCTTTTGGATTCCGAGGTGCTTGCAAATCGTTAATGGCCCTAATCTGTCCGGGTTCACCTCAATTCCTCTATGGGTCACCATGTACCCCAAGAACTTCCCGGAACCTACACCAAAGGAGCACTTCGAAGCATTCAAGCGCAACTTATGTTTTCTCAAGATCCCGAAGATGCTAGTGAGGTCTTCCACATGTTCGGACACTACTTTACTTTTCACAACCATATCATCGATATAAACTTCAATATTTCTGCCTAGTTGTGGTTCAAACATTTTCGTCATCATGCGTTGGTAGGTAGATCCAGCATTTTTCAAATCGAAGGGCATCACCTTGTAATGGTAGTTCCCAATCGGGGTCACAAAAGTAGTCTTTTTTCGATCGTCGGCCATTATTTTTTGGTATTTGGTGATACCCTTGGAAGGCATCCAATAAACTCATCCTAGGGTGACCCGGTCGCATCCACCAACTGGTTGATCTTTGGCATAGGAAATGGATCCTTGGGGCAGGCCTTATTAAGATCCGTGAAGTCCACACACATCCGCCATTTTCCAGTCTTCTTCTTTATTACCACCGTATTGGCCAACCACTGAGGGTAAAAAACTTCCTTGATAGCCCTGTTTTGCTTGTTTACTGTTTGAGCTTGACAACTTCGCTTCTAACCGCCTCGGCATGTTCCTTCGATGGTCGCCGAGGAGGTTGCCTCCCGGGCATAACAGCGGGGTTCACGTTGAGTCGATGACAAATGAAACTCGGGTCCACCCCTGGGGCTTCATACGGGTCCCATGCAAAAACGTCCACATTGGCTCGGAGGAATTCCAGCAAACTCGCTTTCTCCCGCAAAGGCAATTTAGCCCCAACCTGGAAGAATTTTTCCGGATCATCAAGAACAACTACCCTTTCCGGATCTTCACATTCTACCCTATTGGTTGGCACGTCCAAGCCTCGTGATCGGGACTTTAATTGCATGGCTCATTGTCGGCCGTAGCCGAGGTTTTTGCTTCGGTTGATCTTTGTATAGCCGTGACTAGGCATTGCCGAACAGCCACCTGATTCCCTACTATTTCCAACACTTGGTCTCCGGATGGGTACTTCACCTTTTGATGTAGAGTAGACGAGACCGCTTTAAGGGTGTGAAGCCAAGGTCTGCCCATAATAGCCGTGTACGGAGAAAAAACATCCACAACAATAAAATCCACCTCCACCACATCCGTACCTGCTTTGTCATGCAGGCAGCCTAATCGATCTTTTAGGAGTGACCAGCCTTTCCTCAAAACTTACCAGAGGAGAGTTGTAGGTTGTTAAGTCCTCCGGCTTCAAACCTAGCCCCTTGTACAAGTCTGGATACATTACATCCACAGCGCTACCCTAATCAACCATCACCCTTCTGACATCGTACCTGCCAATTCTCAACGTTACCACCAAAGCATCCTCATGGGGCTGTATGGTCCCAACCATATCCTCATCTGAAAAGCCTAGAATCATGGGGACACGCACCTTGGCCCTCTTCAATGCTTGGGAATGATCCTCGGCCGGGGATCGGGACACCAACAATACTCTGGAGGGGCAAGATCCGGTCCTTCCCAGGGCCGCAAAGATAACGTTAATCGTACCCTGGGGGAGCCTTGATGAAGCGTCCCCACGCACCTCGGAACCTGCTTAGCTCGCCCTTCCAGTGGAGTGATGCAAGCGTTGCTTTAATTTCCCTTCACGGACTAACTGTTCCAAGTGGTCCCATAAATTCATGCGATTATCCGTCGTGTGCCCATGATCACGATGATAATGGCGGTACAAACTAGGGTTGCGTTTTCTAGGCTCTCCCGCCATCTTGTTCGGCCATTTGAAGAATGGCTTGTTCTTTATCTTCTCCAAAACCTGCCGCACAGGCTCCCGAAATATTGCATTAACAACCTGGGCGTCCGCCGAGCCCGATCGCCCAACAAAAAAAATCCCTCCGTGGTGGGCTGTTATTATAACGATCTGACCTGAAATCCCTCCTCTCCTGAGGGATCACCTTGGCTTTTCCTTTTCCCTGAAGTTGATCTTCTTCTACCCTTCTGTATTTATCTATTCTCAGGCCTTATGGTTTGTCCATCGGTTGGCGCACACCGGTGACAGGTTTACCCGTCTGGGATTTCCTCAAATCGTGATCACCTGGGAGACCAGCTTTGAAAGTGGTTATAGCCACAGGATCGTTCTTTCCCTCTATTTCGTTAAACATTTCCCAATACCTATCCGAGTAATTCTTAAGAGTCTCGCCCTCTCGCATAGATAGAGTCAGCAAAGATCCCAAAGGCCAAGGAGTCCTGCTGCATGTAATAAAGCGAGCACCAAAAGCCCGAGTCGGTGTTTTGAAAGACCCAACAGAATTGGCCCTTAAGCCGTTGAACCACCTCATCGCCGTCGGACCCAAGCTCGATGGAAAAACTTAACACATCAAAGCCTCGTTTCTGGAGTAAATAGCCATCTTCGGGCTGTAATAGCTTACATGTTCCACCGGATCTGAATGGCCATCATACAGAGAGAACGTAGGCTGATGGAACCGCCAAGGATGAATCGCATCGTCTATGTTTCTCGTAAAGGGCGACTTGGAAATTTGACTCAAGGCTTTGTTCATGGCATCGTTTCCCAAGCCCCTGCTACGCTTACGTCGATGGCGGTGCTCCTCTTCATAGGAGAAAGTCTCGCTTGGCGGAGTTCTCGATCTCCGCCTATAACTAGTTCCATCCGACTCCTCGGATGATGGTTCGGAGCAAGGTGGGGAACGTTCCCGCCGTGCATGGCGCAACTCTCTCTTCAAATCTGCAATCTCACGTTGCAGATTCCCATCATTCTTCACATGGGAGACGTGACTCTTCCCCCGAGAGTGGCTCCTGGTGGTATAAGTTGAACGTACACTCCCCTCATGGCCTTCTCTCCGTTCGGGACTCCTTCGAGAACCATCATGCTAGGAGCCCCTTGACACTGCCTGGTGCTGGTTGACATCCTCCTAATGCGGTCCCGCCGCGGGGTGATGTGGACCCACTTCCTCCATCGAAACGTTGCACCGGAAGTCCTTTAAGCTAACACAAGCTCTTCCCACAGACGGCGCCAATTGTAAGGACACGATTTGTAACGACCCAACACGATCATCGGGTTCGCACGTAAATAGGCCCAAACAATATGATTTGTAGAGCGTGGGTGTAAAGAACTAGGTTAACTTTCATATAATAAAAAGATTCACCCTCACGTATATTGAAGGCCCAGAGCTGGCACAATGATCGTTTTCTTTTGTAATCGATACGAGTTCTTTTTCTCTTTTTGTTCTTCTTCTTTTGTCCGTATTTTCTTTCTTTCCTTTTCTATTCCGTTCCCCTTTTTTGCATGTTCTTCTTTCAGTTTATATACCACCCTTTGTGTTCCATCCTCACCGTATATGTGTAGGCTGGGTTCGGAGGATTTCTTCCTGTCCCATCTAGCACCTCTTGGAACTTCCTTACACCTGCCTCCTTCTTGTTCAGGTATCACCTCCACATTAATGCGGCCGGAGAGTTGGTTGAGAGGTAATTAATGCGGAGGTAGCTGTAGTTATAGATATTTGTTTGCCTTATCTCTTTTACCCTTGGTTTGTTATCCTATCTTTAGTGGTGACATAATTCTGAGGTCTGGTTGCAACAAGACCGCGTCTCGATCGTCCTCGGACGCATACGCCGAGGAGTATGGCGTCCTCGGACGGATACAGAACTCTACCTTCGTGATATTGATTACCACCCCCCTTCGGCAATTGCCTTGTGACCTGAAATGGCCTCCTCGGACGGATATGCATCCTCGGATGGGCCATAGGCCCAATGATCTCGACCTTAATGGGTCCGTTGATTGTGAGCCCCCACAATTATTATTATTATTATTTTTTGTTTCTTTTCATGCATAGTTTAAAGTGGTTGTCTCAGTATGGGTTCTAGTTAACTCAATTAGTAAAGTCTCTGATGGTTGTATAAGAAATTTGGGGTTCAATCCCGGCCTACACCAAAAATCGATTAGTGTCTTGGTCTGATCGGGGACAGAGCCAAAACTTTGAGTTAGGGCGGCGGTTTTATTGTTGGCTATGTGTAGTGATTTCAACCTCTAATTTTGCTACTTAGCTACTGAGATTTTTTTTTTTTTTTTTGGTAGGTAAGAACAAAATTATTTTTGTTTAGAATTTTTTTAAAGGGCAAGGTTATTTATTTTAGATAAAAGTAGTTAATTAAGCTTAATTTTGTTTTTAGTTTTATTGTTAATTTTTGTTGGTGAGCTATTTTTTTTGGCTTGCATATTTTATTTTAGATTTTAGATCTATAAATTTTTTTATGGTCACTAAAATGAGGAAAATACTAGAGCTGCAGTTTTTTTTTTTTTTTTTTTTTTTTTTTATAAATTATTTATATAATAAGTGGTTACTAGTAAGTAAAAAAATGATATAAATGGTGTGCCCATATGCGAACTAATAAGAATTTGCTACCAAAAATGTTTGTAAAAATGTTATAAAAAAGTTTGTGAGTATAACATTACTCTTAAAAGAATCAATGATATTGTTAAAGGGAAATAAAATGTAATTTTATAGAACAAAATTACTAAAATTAATACACATATATCTATAATAATATTTTTTTAAAAAAATTTATGGCCTGTTTGGATGGAAGGGGGAAGGAGGGGGAGTGAAGAGGAGTAGAGTAGTGTTGACTAAAAATAAGTTAATTTTATACTAAATCTACTCTACTCTACTCTACTTCCCCTCCCTCTCCCTCAATCCAAACAGACCATTAGGGAGGGCCATTGCCCCCCTGGTCCAAGGTTAGTTTCCCTTGAGTCCGATGATAAAGAGTTATCATCAGTAGCGGATGCCAGAGATTGAATTTTTCTTTAAAAAAAAAAAAAATGTGGTTGTCTCAATTAAAAACCAATAACAATTTACCACCTAGGGTTTATTATAAAGTAGTTGTCTTAATTAAAAAAAAGTGGTTGTCCCAATTAAAAAAAAAGAGGTTGTCTCAATTAAAGAGGCACAAGATGCACTTTTCTCTCTCTTAAAAGCCTTTTTAAAAATGTGCTTAGGGTTTCCTTTATATACTAGGAGAAGTAGATCCGAAACCATAATTCGTAATGGGCTTGAATTGCTGTTGGGGATTAATTCAAATTTTGTAAATACAATTTTCGATCGATCGAGCCTTACTTTCGATTGATTGAGATTTGCAATTTTGCACAGTAAGTTTCTGCATTTAGCTCGATTCAAACTATAACAGATAAACTTTGAGCAAGCCTAAACCTAGACTCATTGTTTTGATCATGGTTTGTCAACAGATACAAAGTGAAATTCTAATACATTTAGTTCTTAAAATCTTAGAACCTAACAACACCAATTTTATTTCATTGTTAATTTATTATAGCCCAAAAATGTACACACCAATTTTAGCATTAATCTGAGGCTACACCTTATATTCCTTTTTGTACATGTGCTACATTTTCTTGAACACAAAATCTTATGATATGCACAAAGGTATTCATAATTGGCTAGTAAACAATAGTGAGATGATTATTTATGCCTTTCTCATTAAGTTCTAGTCCTAAAAATCAAAAGCATGTAACTTCAAAATCAAGATCATGTGATCAAAAACTATAAACAACTCCCAAACAACATGCACTACATAGTTAAAACTAGCAAAGTGCAGTAAAAATAAGCTCATCCAAGCTAAATAGGGTACACAAGCAAGTTATATAAAGATAATATGGCTAATCTTGATTATAAGTACAAGAAAATAATACAAAACACATTTTTCATTTCTTCCTTCCCTTTTTTAAATTTTTTATTTTTTATTTTTAAAAGGAATAACAAAAACAACCTATCATGAAATGCATGAATGTTATGCAATGCAAATCCTAAAGCAAAAAACAAAACAACAAAAGAAGAATGGTCACAAAGAGTATTGAGATGAAGGACAAGGACCATGTCAGAAAGACTCAATTAGATTAAAACTTTTGCATCCAAAACATTTTAGATGCAACTCTTGCATTGGAGTTATAATTCATATTAGAATGATGAGTAACTCTAGGATTGGTATAAAGGTTTAAAGTTTTTACCAATTCACCAATAAGTACTATAGGATATTGTGCTTGAGGCACATGTACTTTTGGCTTATTTGCTCGCTTAGTAGTTTGCGACTTGAAACAGTTTGGGCGAATATGTCTAGTCTTTCCACAAAAATGACAAACCCATAAAGGTCTATCATGCAACTTATCTTTAGAGAGGGTAGGATTCTTAGGCATAGACTCTTTAAGATCAACCCTAATCTTCCTAGGAGGTGGTGTAACTTCTACCGGTTTGACAATCTCACTCTTGGAGGGCTCGGAAGAAGAAACAAAGTTTGTGGAATGAGTTTCAGACATAGAGATGCTATCTGCAAAACCTAGACCAGTTTTGTCTAAGGGAGACTTTTGAATACTCAACATATAATCAAGTTTAGAACTAGCAGATCTATTATTTTGTTCTCTAGTAACAGATAGGTCTAGTTCTAAGTTCTTTATCTTATCAAGTAACAACATGTTTTCAGTCTTCACTTTATCAATCAATTCATTAGCATCAAACAATTTCAACAATAAATTCTTCTTATGAAGTTCAAGGGAAGCAATTTTCTTTAAACCTAAGTCAACATTCATTGCATCCTTTGCAGCAACCTTGTAAAACTTATTAAAAGTTTCTTGCAAATCAACACTTTCAGAGAGTTCCCTAGCAGATTGGTTCTCTTCAACCACAACACTTTCTTTAACTACAGCAAGAGAAATGTGAAAGCAATGTCGTTTCCATCCTCATCACTACCGGACTTATGATAAGAAATTTTATCATTACTAAGGGCTACTGCCATAGCTTTATCCTTTGATCTCAAGAATGTAGGATATTTTGATTTCATATGACCATATCCTTGACAACTAAAACATTGTCGACCCAAAGAATTATTAAAGGTTTGACCTACTTTTTCTTTAGATTTTTCAGTATTATTCACTTTAGTGAGTTCATTTCTCTTAAAATTCCTAGGTTCAGCATTGTTTTTACCTCTTTTCTTTTCGTTGTTGTTCCTAAGAAAGTTTCTAAAGTTCTTGGCAAGATATACAATCTCTATAGAAGAGAGATCATCATCAAATTCATTCCCATCAACATCATCAACTGACTTAAGAGTCATTGATTTGGATTTGTTTGTCTTAGGTAAGTCTAGCTCATAGGTCCGGAGAGATCCTACAAACTCATCAACAGGGTTGGAGTTCACATCCTTACTTTCAGTAATGGCAATCCTTTTGGGTCTAAAGCCCTTGGTCAAGGATCTAAGTATCTTACTAACAATTATCGATTGATCATAAATTTCACCCAAATTATAAGCAGAGTTAACAATATCATTCAGTTTAACATAGAATTCATCAAAACATTCATCATCGGACATTCTAATCTATCACAAACTGGTAGTTAATTGTTGCAGTTTGTTAATCTTAATCGCCTTTGTGCCTTCATGCATAGTTTGGAGAATATTCCATGTAGTATGAGCAATCTCAACATTAGAGATTCTCTTGAATTCCTCCATAGAAACAGCATTAAAAATAGCATTCATGACTTTGTTATTAAAAGCGGCCGCTTCTTTTCGAGAAGTTGACCTCTTACTTATAGGAGTAGTCGGTATCTCCCATTCGTATTCAACTGAATTTCAAACTATCTTATCAATAGATTTCAGGAATGCTTTCATCCTTACTTTCTAGTAGGTATAGTTGTTCCCATCAAAGTGAGGTGGGATCACAAGAGAGTGATTGTGTTCTATTGACAACAGGGGTCAAGGATCAACTCTTAGATCAAAAGATCTAAAACACAAGAGCTAACCTACTCTGATACCACTTGACCATTTTTAGACCACTTAAAACAGGGGTGGCTCGCGGCTTGGCCTCGCGACTTGGCTGAGTCGCGAGCACCGATCGCGAGATAACCGTATGGGCGATTGTCTGTTTTGTCTTGTAGTGCTCCAGCTAGCATGACTGTTCACCTTCTCGCACGTTTGGCACGTGTGCTGCGTCTGGCAGCTTGCAGCTGCGAGTAACCTGCGAGATCAAGTCGTGAGTCTCTGTTTTCTTGCACACTATTGAGCAATCAACACTCTATTTCACTCACTACTCTTACAACAAACCCACCTAAATACAGGGTTACTAAATGCTGAAATACAAGCAAATTTGCACGAAATAAAGCCAATAAAATGGTTGATTAAATTCAACCTTACAATCTCCCCCTTTGGCTATTCCGTGACAAAACCCTAAAACAGACTTTAGACTTAACATGTGAGTTGGGAACAGTTGAGCAAAACTTACTCACACCTAACTCTAGAAGTTGTGAAGCACTTGAATCATAAGAACATGAAACTCCTGAAACACAACAATAAACCATGATCATTATATGCAGAAAAGCATGAAATGCATATGAAACAGGCTTAAGGTGATCAAGCAAAGATGAAGTGAAGTTTCAAATCATGGCTTGATCAACCAAGTAATCACCACAAGGGAGTGATCACATTGCTCATTCACACTTGGAATGAATACTTGAACATACAAGGTAGCAAGAACAAAGCAAGATACTTGTATGCCCAACACTCAACCAATGCATAATACACTAAGTATATGCATCTAGGAACAATCCTACAAGGGCACAAGAGTGACAAGACTTAAAACAAAATGCAAGACATTTAGATAGAAGTCTTGATTTAAACAACGCATAAAAGGCTGCATTAAGCAAGGTACAAATCATAAAGCCTACAAATATGCATAAAACATAACCCTAAAAGCTTACAAAAGCAACATGGGTACAAAACACAATATCAAAATAACATTAACAATATAAAAAATAAACCAAGTTCAAGTTATGAGTTAGAAACATAAATACACCAAAACCACAGTGTATCAATAACACAAAATATCCAAAAACATAAGCACGGATAAACAATGTCCGATTATGGACTGCTCCCCCTCAACATATTACTCCCCCTTAAGAGCTGCTTTTCCGCTTCTCAACAAAACAAACTTATATGTCTCCCCCTTTTTGACCGGAATGGCCAAAGGATCACGCCCATCTTTGGGTGGTGAAGCTGTCAAGTTTTGCAGACAAAATATCAATTGGGTCTTGCATGGCTGCCATCCTCTCAGAGTGCTTGGTCCGGACCCCTCTAATTCCATCAAGTCGTTCCAGAATGACTTGAAATGCATCTGGAGGTGTATCCGAAGAAGTTGATGCTCTAGTCCTTTTGCCACTCCTTCCGGGTGTTGAGGTTAATGCATGCCCCGCCGCCTCCGCCTCGGTCTCCATTAGGACACCCTCTCCTTCATCACCTTCATCTTCTTCACCTGGAAGCCGAACACTTATCCTTTTGAAGGTTAGCTTGTTAATTGCAGAGGGTGTGGACATGGGACTAATTTCTTGAGGGATTGGAACACCCTTCTTTCTAAAGATCCTCATCAACAGACTAGGGAAGATCATTTTAGGTCTAGAAGTGGTTCTAGTCTCATCCACAATAGTGTCATATATGTGGGAACCGATGTCAATGAATGTCCTTTCTTTGAGATCCATCAGAAAAATTGCTCGCACGATTGATTGTAGTTAACTTCCTTATGGGATATAGGTTAAATATCATGATTATAGTGAGACACCTCATGTCCACCGGAAAAGCTGTGGTATTCGGACATTTCCCTTCTCTCTGTCCACCTATCCTCTGTTGAACAGTTTCAATAGACACAATCCTATCTTTGTAATTGACAAACTCCCGATCTTCTAATCCTTCAAGACCTAGCACATCATCAATGTCATGTGCATCCAAAGTGAACTCTTTACCTCTAATCCAACAGCTTAGATCATCCTCCCTTATCACAACATTAGAATAAAACTCCCTAATTAGGGGTTCACACATAACCGGGAGATCACACAGAAGCTTATCCCATCCTCTCCCTTCAAAATAGCTGGGGATAAAAGTGTCCCTTAAATCCTCCAAATCCACAAACCTTTCTTGAATAATTCCTGCTTTTAAGAAGAAGTCCTTGTATCTTTCAAAGTGGGAAACAGACCTGAACAAGTTAGGGTCCATTTTCATTCTCTTATCTGCCTTCTTTGTAGGTGTTTTCTTCTTTGGGGATGAAGGTGCCATCTGTGAACAATCAGAAGAGGCCACAACAATATAGAACAATATATGTGTAGAACTAATCAGTACTATGTAATTAGCAAGGAAAAAATTGCAACCACACGGATGAACTTAAACACTTAAACCTTATGCTACTTAAATCAACCACACGGATGAACAAGCCTAAAAGAGGATACACAAGATCAATAGGTAAAATGCGGGGTAGAATTAAAAAAGCAGAGATTGAAAACATCCTAAAGATAGATATATGTCAATGAGACATACATTATGATGAGAATGACATGACTCAAAGAACAAAAGACAAATTCACACAATAGAGGAACAGGCACATTCAAAGACAAGTAAACCTCACATCCAAAATAGGAACACTTTGAATCAACACATCAACATAAGATCGGACAAGATGAGTAAACAATTAACAAACCCTAGCTAAGCACATGATGAAGAACAAAACCAACAACTTAATTAAGCTCAAACTAAATCAATGGCTTCCACAAGCTAATCATGAACAAAAAGCAACTGCCGAAACAAAAAATCTCAAAAACATACACAAATGCGAATAAACAAGAGGGAAAAACACAAAATCAAGTAAAATAGAGTTCGAGAAAGAAAACCCATACCTGTTACTTGAAGTTTTTGAGTTGAAAGGAAGCAACAATGGAGTTTGAAAATGGGTATACGGAGTGTTTGGGAAGGAGACAGTTGAGAAAGAAGATGAATAGTCACAAAAGTTCAAGAGAAAACTGAAAAAGATTTAAAAACTGCCCCTATTTTTGCCAAACACGCGTTTTTTGCAAATCAAGTGTGAGTCGCCAACAAGTCGCCAAGTCAAGCCGCCAAAACACTCAAAGACAGAATTTTGAAAAAATTTTCTAAGTGTTTTTCGCATCTGGAAGGTCTACCCACGAGGGAGTCGCGAGCTGAGTCGCAAAAATCTCTAAGTAACCCTCGCGACTAAACCTTCCATTTGCGAACAAGTCACCAAAATTGACCTGCGAACTCACGATCGAGGCCCGCGACTTGACTTACCCGCAATCGAGTCGCCAAAACAGGGCAAAAATGAATTTTTGAAATTTTCAAATTTTGAGAACAAAATACTTTCCAAAAACACCTAAAACACTCAAAAATCTTTTTGTGTTTGAATTAACAAAGATTGAGCATGTAAAAACACATTTCATCAAGTACAATCACACAAATGAATATGGCATTTATTGAACATAAACTTGTGTATTGTGTGTGGATATCAACAATGAGATAGTCCTTAGTCTAATGTGAAGTTTCAATGATCAATTCAACCAAGGCATACACAATTAGCACTAGATTAAGTGATCCATCTCAATTATAGAAATATGTATATATGACCTCCCACAAAACTTGATAACATATCTTGGAGCTTTACATTTGACTCCACTTTCAATCATAACATTTGATCTTTTTGATCCTTTCGAGAAAATCCCCTCTCATTGTGAGAGTGATAATAGATATTTCACCTTGATGAGATAGCCTTTGGCTTTTTGAATAAACTTTCACTTTAATTTTTGGTCGCTTTCCTTTTTTCCTAGTCGAATACTAGTATGTGCGACAGGACTTTGCAGCTCAATATCTCTTTTCATTTGGAGATTTACATTTGGTGAGCTCTTTTTAGCAAAACAATACAAATAAAGAATGGGAAGATATATAGACACAAGTCTATGCATGTCTCAAGATCATCATAACCATTCACTAATCATTCATGGCAAGTTTGAAGATCTATTTACAACAATCACATAGATTTCAAGATTTCTCCCACAGTGATAAGAGTGAAAAAAAAACAAGCACAAAGCCATTAGCACAAAGGTACAAGGCAAAACAAGTTTTGAGACAAAAACTCAACAATGTCAATCAAACTTTTTGATTTTGTAATTTTTATGTGATTTTTGGATTTTTGACACAAGAAGAAAAAGATTGATAAAAAACAAAAACAAAATCAAAAGTATGCACAAATAAACAAGCAAACAACCATCAATATAAACAACAAGCAATCAACCAAACATCGTCACAAAATATAGGAAGTATTAATGCATGGACATGTTGTAATGCTTATGCATGAGTACCCTTTTTCACCCACATGTCACTTGCGTTTAGGGTGATTTCCTTATAGGATTGGGTACGGGAGTTAGGACTTTCAAACCTTCGCGTGAAGCTTTTCAAGTAGCTGGTGAAAGCACCAATCATCTTCATCACGTTCATCATTCCGGGATCACCATTTTGATCTCTCGATGGTTCTCCTGTCGAATTTCTTCTATCATTTTTGGGTCCTCAAGACCTTTGAGGAGTTGCACTATTCTTTGCTCTCAGCTTTTGACAATTTGGTCGAGTATGCCATTGAATTCCGCAATGATGACACACATAATTTGATCTAGGACCTCTTTGTGGTTGTGGACGAGACTTGGTTTAGGATTCAGACCTGCCCACAGATTGATTACGTGAATTCAACAACCATTCGTTCCCCACATTTCTCTTCTCCTCTATCTTGTGCTTCTTGGTAGAAGGACCAACATCGGCTGATTCTTTGGCCTTTATAAACTTCACTTCTTTAGTGACATTTCCAGATGAGCTATTTTCTCCAAGTATATCCCAATCCGAATTTGTCCGAAAAACTCTTTTAAGATGAAATAACATAGAGCTTCTTGGTGGTGACCCTTTCTATTTTAGCATTTGCTTGCACAACCTCCCGCTCAAGAAATCTCACTTTTGTGTACGCTTTTAACAGCTCACCATTTAGTATTTCTATCTCACATTTGGCCTTCCTATATCGGATTAGGAGACTCTTATAATCCTCTTCTGCCTTCTTCATTTTTCTCACAGCTGTCTTGGCCACCCTTGTGTACTCACCCGACTTCTCCAGGAGTGAGTTATAATTCTCTTGAAGATTGGTTGTGCTTTCATCTTTTTCAAGATTCGATTCTTCAACAATTCCCGGTGATTCTTCATCACTATGTTCTCCAAGGTCTCGTACAAGTAGATTCAACTCGTCTCAAGACTTAACATGGGCAATAGTCATAAAAGCTGAATAGTTCCCCTCTCCATCACAGCTTTTTTCAGATTTCGAGTCGGATGAATCCGAGTCACTCAATGTCGTGGCATACACTTTGCCTTTAGATTTCAAATAATTTGGACATTCTTTCTTAAAGTGTCCATGCCCGTTACATTCGAAACAAGTGACACCTTGTGTAGGTTGGGATTTTTTTCCATCTTTCTTTTTGAATTCCCTTTTCTCCTTTCCTGAACTTTGGAATTTTCCTTTATCACCAAATTTGCCATTATTTTTGAATTTCAAGAATTTTCTGAAAATTTTTACAAGGTATGCAACATCTTTGTCAACCACATCTTCTCCCGATGAGTCATGATCTTCCACCTTCTCATTAATGGTCTTAAGAGCAAGAGATTTACTCTTCCGTTGATTGGGCGGCGACATCTCATAGGTCCGAAGAGAACCAACCAGCTCCTGGACTTTGATGTCATCAAGGTCCTTACTCTCTTCAATCGCTATCACTTTAACACGAAAACTTTCCGGCAATGATCGAAGGATCTTCCTTACAATTTTAGAGTCCTCCGTTTTCTCTCCCAAATTGAACTTGCTTACAATCACCTCATTCAGCTTGCTATAGAAAGAGTCAAAAGACTTATCCTTACTCATTTTTAACTCCTCAAACCGAGTGGTTAGCATCTGCAGCTTGGTGTCTTTTACCTTCTTCGTGCCTTTGTAAGTGGTCTCCAATATCTCCCATGCTTCTTTAGCAACGATAATGTGAGAGATCCTATGAAATTCATCCGGAGACACACCACAGAAAATAGCATTGAGTGCTTTATTGTTAGCATTAGATGCAGCAAGTGCTGCCTTATCCCATGTGGATTTGGCTTCCTCGGGCCTGGTCCAACCTATCTCAACAAACATCCCAAACAGATTCATCAATAGAACACAGAAAAGCTCTCATGCGAACCTTCCAAAAGCATAATTACTACCATCAAAATATGGAGGTGCATTTAGGGATTGAGACCGATCCATCTCAAAATGGAGTCAAGGATCGCACAATGGTAATGAAACCACTAGAAGTGTGCTTGCTCTGATACCAATTGAAAGTTCAAATATGTGTATAAACACCCTTGAACGTTTAGACCCCCAATTTACAAATTAACCAATTCAAGCTTTATGTCAAACAACTAGTGTGCGGAAAATGAACACAAGCTATAATATAGAATTGGATAAACTATCTAAGTCAAATTAAAATCACAACCCACAGTAGATAATAAAAGGCAAAGATAAAAGGGAAGGAAGATGCAAACACAAAGATAACACGCGATGTGTTATCGAAGAGGAAATCGAAACCCTCGGCGTAAAAACTCTCCGCCGCCCTCCAAGCGGTAAATAATCCACTAGAAAATGTAGTTGGGATACATGGATAGCAATAGACCCTCCAAGCCTAATCTACCCAGTGCACCTTAGCCCTCCAAGCTTCTTGCTCCAACGAGGTTGCGCCGAACCTTTTTCTTTTCTAGCTTCCCGGATTCCGCTACTAGACCATAGCATCAACCAATGTAGATTGGTTCCTTCCTAACTACTTCCCAGAAAACCAAACAGCCCTCTCAAAGTGATGAATATGGTGAGAACAAGGTTTTGGTAAAATGCCTCTCAAGGATTTGACAATGGAGAGGAAGAGAGTTGAGGAATTTGAAGAGACTCTAATATATAGATTGTAGGTGAATCAATCTTGTTTTTCTTTGGGGTTTCTCTCTCAAAATTCTCTCTGGAAGCTCTCTTTCATTTGTGGGTATAAGGGGTATTTATATTGAGGTGAGAGGAGAATGTGAAACGTCGGGTTTTACAAAACAGGGGTGGCTCGCGGCTTGGCCTTGCGACTTTGAGCTCTAGTCGCGAGATAACCGTATGGCTAGTTGTCTTGTTTTGTCCTGTAGTGCTCTAGCTAGCATGATTGTTCACCTTCTCGCACGTTTGGCACGTGTGCTGCGTCTGGCGGCTTGCAGCCGCGAGTAACCGGCGAGATCAAGCCGCGAGTCTCTGTTTTCTTGTACACTCTTGAGCAATCAACACTCTATCTCACTCACTACCTTTACAACAAACCCACCTAAATACAAGGTTACTAAATGCTGAAATACAAGTAAATTTGGCTTTGAATAAAGCCAGTAAAATGGTTGATTAAATTCAACCTTACAAATTATTCAGTTCTAGGTTAACACATCCAAATTATATCATGTAAATAATGCGGAAATATAAAAAACACACGATATGATAACCCAGGAAAACCAAACTGGTAAAAAACTTGGGGTGGATTTAACTTAGCCATCCTCAAGATAAAATAGATCTACTATGAAAAAATTGAAGTTTGTACAATAGAACTTAGACCACTAACATCCTATTGCTACCTCGAGTAGAAAACTTACTATTACGACCACGTGACAGCTCCGAGTCCATGGACTACTTCTTTCCTTGATTCACTGCAACCACAAGTACTCCTACTTGTAACTTTGAGACTCCACTCATAGGTTTCAAATCTTCTTTAAATTCCTTATGTAGCAACTGAAGCAATCACCAAGTTCTTGACATAAATCTTGATCTTGATAACTCTAAGTATGTATGAAGGTAAACACCTCTAGATCTCATAAGAGATTCAACACATAGCACATCAAAAACCTCTAAAATGTAGCTAGGGTTTTTCTTTTTATACTTAGAGAGCAAAATATAAAACCCTACATATCATATGAGCTTGGGCTGAATTGGAAATTCTGCAGAAAAATAAATCTGCACGAGATTCGATCGATTGAGTCTTACAGATTTAGTCCAATAAATTTTGCAATCATTTGATTTCAATTTTACAAATAATCACTCTTTGAGTAAGCCTAAACCTAGACTTTATATTTTGATTATGGTTTGCCAACATAATACAAATTGAAGTTCTAATACATTTAGTTCCTAAAGTCTTAGAACCTAACACAATTGGTCTTGTATTTGGTACTAATGTATTATTTGTTGAATATTTTGTTGACTATTGTAAGAGGATGGTCATATATTTTGTAAAGAAGGCAGCCTTTTGGGAACATTTTGGAAGCTTCTTTTGGATATTGCTTTTCTAACAATATTTTACTCTCAATGCTTATAAAAAAGAAATTTTAGTTCATAGGTTTTCTTTTCTATAAGTTATATACTTATTAACTATAGAGTAGTCATTCAATGCTTTGGAAAAGCTATTTTTTGGAAATACCTATGGTATTTCATAATTTTAATTAATTATATTGCTGGGAACGTTGTATAACAAGCAAGCTTTCTGCCTTATGGTTTCTTGCCTTAAAAACTAGCAATAATTGCCGCTATGGTATTAAGTATATATATATATATATATATCCATATATGGAAATATTATTATCTGTTGTGATTTTATTTGTTTCTGGAAATATTATTTGTTGTGTGGTTGGCGGGTTTAATAGGTGTTGAGCTACTAGCTTACTGCCTAGGTACTTATTGTGTTGTTAAACAAATCACAGATGGTAAAATTAGGATTTTTGTTGGTTGTGCTCTGCTATCTTGTCCAGATTTAGTCTATTTTGCTGTGTTTATTTTTTGTAGTTAACGTGGGAAAGATTATATATTTAGATTGATAAGTATTGCCTAGGTGCTTCTATCGTTAGAGAGATCGCGGGTGATAAAAAATAGGCTTTTCGGTTTGTGGTGTTGTGTTATTTTTTCTAGGTTTAAATTTGTGAGAAACAGTAAGATTATATTGGGTTGGGTTTGAGTTAAGAAATATAGGGTTGGGTTCGAGTTATACCCGATATAACTCTAAAATATGTTACACCACCTAGTAACTTATTATTGAATTCATATTTTGAAAATCCAATCGTTGGATTACATGTTCTATATGTTCTTAACATACATGCCAATTTTCATGCCAATTGAATGTAATTTACCATTTGTTCTACAAACTCATCTTTTATGCATTATTTTAAACTACAAAAACTTGAATTTAGACAATTGATTGATGACATACCTATTAATCTTTGATTACCTTGAAATTTTGTAACCATGAAAAATGTATGAAGATAATGCAATCTAATGGTAGATTTGTCAAAATTCACATCGAATTAAGAAATATAGGGTTGGGTTCAAGTTACATTTGACGTATCTCTAAAAAATGTTACACCACCCAATAACTTATTATTGAATTCATATTTTGAAAATCCAATTGTTGGATTACATGTTATATATGGTTTTAACAAGAATCCCAAATTTCATGTCAATTAGATGTAATTTACCATTGATCTTTAAACTCATCTTTTATGCGTTATTTTCAACTATAAAAAACTTAAATTAAGACAATTGATTGATGACATGTTTATTAATTTTTTATCACCTTGAAATTTTGTAAGCATGAAAAATATATGAAAATAATGTAATCTAAAGGTAGATTTATCAAAATTCACATTGAATTAAGAAATATAGGGTTGGGTTCGAGTTACACCTGATGTAACTCTAAAAAATGTTACACCACCCAATAATTTATTATTGAATATTATATTTTGAAAATCCAACTATTGGATTACATGTTCCATATGGTTTTAACATGCATGCCAATTTTCATGCCAATTAGATGTAACTCCCCATTTTATCTGTAAACTCATATTTTATACATTATTTTAAACTACTAAAACTTGAATCTAGACAATTGATTGATGACATGACTATTAATCTTTGATCAAAATTTCGTAAGTATGAAAAATATATGAAGATAATGTAATGTAACGATAGATTTGTCAAAATTCACATCGAATTAAGAAATATAGGGATGGGTTCAAGTTACACTTAACGTAACTCTAAAAAATGTTACACTACCCAGTAATTTATTATTGAATTCATATTTTAGAAATACAAACCTTAGATTACATGTTTTATATGTTCTTAACATGCGTGCCAATTTTCGTGCCAATTAGATGTAATTTACCATTTGTTCTACAAACTCATCTTTTATGCATTATATTAAAGTACAAAAACTTGAATTTAGACAATTGATTGATGACATGTCAATTAATTTTTGATCACCTTGAAATTTTGTAACCATGAAAAATGTATGAAGATAATTTAATCTAACGGTAGATTTGTCAAAATTCACATTGAATTAAGAAATATAGGGTTGGGTTTAAGTTACACCTAACATAACTTTGAAAAATGTTACACCTCCCAATAACTTATTATTGAATTTATATTTTGAAAATCCAACTGTTAGATTACATATTCTATATGGTCTTAACATGCATGTCAATTTTCATAACAAACAGATGTAACTTCCCATTTTTTCCATAAACTCATATTTTATGCATTATTTTAAACTACTAAAACTTGAATCTAGACAATTGATTGATGACATGACTATTAATCTTTGATCAAAATTTTGTAAGCATGAAAAATATATGAAGATAATGTAATCTAATACTAGATTTGTCAAAATTCACATCTAATTAAGAAATATAGGGTTGGGTTCTAGTTACACTTGACGTAACTCTAAAAATTGTTACACCACCCAATAACTTATTATTCAATTCATATTTTGAAAATCCAACCATTAGATTACATGTTCTATGTGGTCTTAACATGCATGCCAATTTTCATGCCAATCGGATGTAATGTACCATTGATCTATAAACTCATCTTTTATGTATTATTTTAAATTACTAAAACTTGAATCTAGACCATTGATTGATGATATTGCTATTAATTTTTGATCACCTTGAAATTTTGTAAGTATGAAAATATATGAAGATAATGTAATCTAATAGTAAATTTGTCAAAATTCATATTAAGTTAAGAAATATAGGGTTAGGTTCGAGTGACACCTGATGTAACTATAAAAAATGTTATACCACACAATAACTTTCTATTGAATTCATATTTTGGAAATACAATCGTTAGATTACATGTTCTATTTGTTCTTAATATGGATGTCGATTTTCATGCGAATCAGATGTAATTTCTTGTTTGTTCTACAAACTCATCTTTTAAGCCTTATTTTAAAGCACAAAAACTTGAATTTAGACAATTGATTGATGACATGCCTATTAATCTTTGATCGCCTTGAAATTTTGTAACCATGAAAAATGTATGAAGATAATTTAATCTAACGGTAGATTTGTCAAAATTCACATTGAATTAAAAAATATAGGGTTGGGTTCAAGTTATACTTAATATAATTCTAAAAAATGTTACACCACCCAATAACTTATTATTGAATTTATATTTTAAAAATCCAACCGTTGGATTATATGTTCTATATAGTCCTAACATGCATGCCAATTTTCATGCAAATCGGATGTAATATCCTATTCTATCTAAAAACTCATATTTTGTGCATTATTTTAAACTACTAAAACTTTAATCTAGACAATTGATTAATGACATGACTATTAATATTTGATCTCCTTAAAATTTTGTAAGCATGAAAAATATATGAAGATAATGTAATTTAACGATAAATTTGTCAAAATTCACATCAAATTAAGAAATATGGGGTTGGGTTTGAGTTACACCTGATGTAACTCTAAAAAATGTTACATCACCCAATAACTTATTATTGAATTCATATTTTGAAAATCCAACCGTTGGATTACATGTTCTATATGGTCTTAATATGCATGCCAATTTTCATGCTAGCCAATTTTCATGCCAATCGGATGTAACTTCCCATTTTATCTATAAACTCATATTTTATGCGTTATTTTAAACTATTAAAACTTGAATCTAGACAATTGATAGATGACATGACTATTAATCTTTGATTAAAATTTTGTAAGCATGAAAAATATATGAAAATAATGTAATATAACGATAGATTTGTCAAAATTCACATCGAATTAAGAAATATAGGGTTGGGTTCAAGTTACACCTAACGTAACTCTAAAAAATGATACACCATCCAGTAACTTATTATTGAATTTATATTTTGGAAATACAATCATTAGATTATATGTTCTATATGTTCTTAACATGCGTGTCAATTTTCATCCCAATCGGATGTAATTTACCATTTGTTCTACAAACTCATCTTTTATGCATTATTTTAAAGTACAAAAAATTGAATTTAGATAATTGATTGATGGCATGCCAATTAATTTTTGATCACCTTAAAATTTTGTAAACATGAAAAATGTATGGAGATAATTTAATCTAATGGTAGATTTGTCAAAATTTACATTGAATTAGGAAATATAAGGTTGGGTTTAAGTTACACATAACGTAACTCTGAAAAATGTTACACCTCCCAATAGCTTATTATTGAATTTATATTTTAAAAATCTAACTGTTAGATTATATGTTCTATTTGGTCTTAACATGCATGCCAATTTTCATGCTAATCGGATGTAACTTCCCATTTTTTTTATAAACTCATATTTTATGTATTATTTTAAACTACTAAAACTTGAATCTAAACAATTGATTGATGATATGACTATTAATCTTTGATCAAAATTTTGTAAGCATGAAAAATATATGAAGATAATGTAATCTAACAGTAGATTTGTCAAAATTCACATCAAATTAAGAAATATAAGGTTGGGTTCGAGTTACACCTGATGTAACTCTAAAAAATGTTACACCATCCAGTAACTTATCATTCAATTCATATTTTGAAAATCCAACCATTGGATTACATGTTCTATGTGATCTTAACATGCATGCCAATTTTCATGCCAATTTTCATGCCAATCGGATGTAATGTACCATTGATCTATAAACTCATCTTTTATGTATTATTTTAAATTACTAAAACTTGAATCTAGACAACTGATTGATGATATTGCTATTAATTTTTGATTACCTTGAAATTTTGTAAGTATGAAAATATATGAAGATAATGTAATCTAATAGTAAATTTGTCAAAATTCATATTAAGTTAAGAAATATAGGGTTGGGTTTGAGTGACACCCGATGTAACTATAAAAAATGTTATACCACACAATAACTTTCTATTGAATTCATATTTTGAAAATACAATCGTTAGATTACATGTTCTATTTGTTCTTAATATGCATGTCGATTTTCATGCGAATCAGATGTAATTTACTATTTGTTCTACAAACTCATCTTTTAAGCCTTATTTTAAAGCACAAAAACTTGAATTTAGACAATTGATTGATGACATGCCTATTAATCTTTGATCGCCTTGAAATTTTGTAACCATGAAAAATGTATGAAGATAATTTAATCTAACGGTAGATTTGTCAAAATTCACATTGAATTAAGAAATATAGGGTTGGGTTCAAGTTATACTTAATATAATTCTAAAAAATGTTACACCACCCAATAACTTATTATTGAATTTATATTTTAAAAATCCAACCGTTGGATTACATGTTCTATATGGTCCTAACATGCATGCCAATTTTCATGCAAATCGGATGTAATATCCTATTTTATTTAAAAACTCATATTTTGTGCATTATTTTAAACTACTAAAACTTAAATCTAGACAATTGATTAATGACATGACTATTAATATTTGATCTCCTTAAAATTTTGTAAGCATGAAAAATATATGAAGATAATGTAATTTAACGATAAATTTGTCAAAATTCACATCAAATTAAGAAATATGGAGTTGGGTTTGAGTTACACCTAATGTAACTCTAAAAAATGTTACACCACCCAATAACTTATTATTGAATTCATATTTTGAAAATCTAACCGTTGGATTACATGTTCTATATGGTCTTAATATGTATGCCAATTTTCATGCCGACCAATTTTCATGCCAATCGGATGTAACTTCCCATTTTATCTATAAACTCATATTTTATGCGTTATTTTAAACTATTAAAACTTGAATCTAGACAATTGATAGATGATTTGACTATTAATCTTTGATTAAAATTTTGTAAGCATGAAAAATATATGAAAATAATGTAATGTAACGATAGATTTGTCAAAATTCACATTGAATTAAGAAATATAGGGTTGGGTTCAAGTTACACCTAACGTAACTCTAAAAAATGATACACCATCCAGTAACTTATTATTGAATTTATATTTTGGAAATACAATCATTAGATTACATGTTCTATATGTTTTTAACATGCGTGTCAATTTCCATGCCAATCGGATGTAATTTACCATTTGTTCTACAAACTCATCTTTTATGCATTATTTTAAAGTACAAAAAATTGAATTTAGATAATTGATTGATGGCATGCCAATTAATTTTTGATTACCTTAAAATTTTGTAAACATGAAAAATGTATGGAGATAATTTAATCTAATGGTAGATTTGTCAAAATTTACATTGAATTAGGAAATATAGGGTTGGGTTTAAGTTACACATAACGTAACTCTGAAAAATGTTACACCTCCCAATAACTTATTATTGAATTTATATTTTGAAAATCTAACTGTTGGATTACATGTTCTATATGGTCTTAACATGCATGCCAATTTTCATGCTAATCGGATGTAACTTCCCATTTTTTTTATAAACTCATATTTTATGCATTATTTTAAACTACTAAAACTTGAATCTAAACAATTGATTGATGACATGACTATTAATCTTTAATCAAAATTTTGTAAGCATGAAAAATATATGAAGATAATGTAATCTAACAGTAGATTTGTCAAAATTCACATCAAATTAAGAAATATAAGGTTGGGTTCCAGTTACACCTGATGTAACTCTAAAAAATGTTACACCATCCAGTAACTTATCATTCAAATCATATTTTGAAAATCCAACCATTGGATTACATGTTCTATGTGATCTTAACATGCATGCCAATTTTCATGCCAATCAAATGTAATGTACCATTGATCTATAAACTCATCTTTTATGTATTATTTTAAATTACTAAAACTTGAATCTAGACAACTGATTGACGATATTGCTATTAATTTTTGATTACCTTGAAATTTTGTAAGTACGAAAATATATGAAGATAATGTAATCTAATAGTAAATTTGTCAAAATTCATATTAAGTTAAGACATATAGGGTTGGGTTCGAATGACACCTGATGTAACTATAAAAAATGTTACACCACACAGTAACTTATTATTGAATTCATATTTTAGAAATACAATCGTTAGATTACATGTTCTATTTGTTCTTAACATGCGTGCTGATTTTCATGCCAATCGAATGTAATTTACCATTTGTTCTACAAACTCATTTTTTAATCATTATTTTAAAGTACAAAAACTTGAATTTAGACAATTGATTGATGACATGCCTATTAATTTTTGATTATCTTGAAATTTTGTAAACATGAAAAATGTATGAGGATAATTTAAATTAACGGTAGATTTGTCAAAATTCACATCGAATTAAGAAATATAGGTTTGAGTTCAAGTTACACCTAACGTAACTCTAAAAAATGATACACCATCCAGTAACTTATTATTAAATTTATATTTTGGAAATACAATCCTTAGATTACATGTTCTATATGTTCTTGACATGTGTGTCAATTTTCATGCCAATCGGATGTAATTTACCATTTATTCTACAAACTCATCTTTTATTCATTATTTTAAAGTACAAAAAATTGAATTTAGACAATTGATTGATGGCATGCCAATTAATTTTTGATCACCTTAAAATTTTGTAAACATGAAAAATGTATGGAGATATTTTAATCTAATGGTAGATTTGTCAAAATTTACATTGAATTAAGAAATATAGGGTTAGGTTGAAGTTACACCTAACGTAACTCTGAAAAATGTTACACCTCCCAATAGCTTATTATTGAATTTATATTTTGAAAATCTAACCGTTGGATTACATGTTCTATATGGTCTTAACATGCATGCCAATTTTCATGGTAATCAGATGTAACTTCCCATTTTTTTTTAAAACTCATGTTTTATGCATTATTTTAAACTACTAAAACTTGAATCTAAACAATTGATTGATGATATGACTATTAATCTTTGATCAAAATTTTGTAAGCATGAAAAATATATGAAGATAATGCAATCTAACAGTAGATTTGTCAAAATTCACATCAAATTAAGAAATATAAGGTTGGGTTCCAGTTACTCTCGATGTAACTCTAAAAAATGTTACACCATCCAGTAACTTATCATTGAATTCATATTTTGAAAATCCAACCATTGGATTACATGTTCTATGTGATCTTAACATGCATGCCAATTTTCATGCCAATCGGATGTAATGTACCATTGATCTATAAACTCATATTTTATGTATTATTTTAAATTACTAAAACTTGAATCTAGACAATTGATTGATGATATTGCTATTAATTTTTGATTACCTTGAAATTTTGTAAGTATGAAAATATATGAAGATAATGTAATCTAATAGTAAATTTGTCAAAATTCATATTAAGTTAAGAAATATAGGGTTGGGTTCGAGTGATTTTGATATAACTATAAAAAATGTTACACCACACAGTAACTTATTATTGAATTCATATTTTAGAAATACAATCGTTAGATTACATGTTTTATTTGTTCTTAACATGCGTGCTGATTTTCATGCCAATCGAATGTAATTTACCATTTGTTCTACAAACTCATTTTTTAAGCATTATTTTAAAGTACAAAAACTTAAATTTAGACAATTGATTGATGACATGCCTATTAATTTTTGATCATTTTGAAATTTTGTAAACTTGAAAAATGTATGAGGATAATTTAAACTAACGGTAGATTTGTCAAAATTCACATCGAATTAAGAAATATAGGGCTGGGTTCAAGTTACACCTAACGTAACTCTAAAAAATGATACACCATCCAGTAACTTATTATTGAATTTATATTTTGGAAATACAATCATTAAATTACATGTTCTATATGTTCTTAACATGCGTGTCAATTTTCATGCCAATCGGATGTAATTTACCATTTGTTCTACAAACTCATCTTTTATGCATTATTTTAAAGTACAAAAAATTGAATTTAGACAATTGATTGATGGCAAGCCAATTAATTTTTTGATCACCTTAAAAGTTTGTAAACATGAAAAATGTATGAAGATAATTTAATCTAATGGTAGATTTGTCAAAATTTACATTGAATTAAGAAATATAGGGTTGAGTTTGAGTTACACCTAACGTAACTCTGAAAAATGTTACACCTCCCAATAGCTTATTATTGAATTTATATTTTGAAAATCTAATCGTTGGATTACATGTTCTATATGGTCTTAACATGCATGCCAATTTTCATGCAAATCGGATGTAATTTCCTATTTTATCTAAAAAATCATATTTTGTGCATTGTTTTAAACTACTAAAACTTAAATCTAGACAATTGATTGATGACATTACTATTAATTTTTGATCACCTTAAAATTTTGTAAGTATGAAAAATATATAAAGATAATGTAATCTAACGATAGATTTATCAAAATTCACTTCAAATTAAGAAATATGGGGTTGGATTCGAGTTACACCTGATGTAATTCTAAAAAATGTTACACCACCTAATAACTTATTATTAAATTCATATTTTGAAAATCCAATTGTTTGGATTACATGTTCTATATGTTCTTAAAATGAATGCTAATTTTCATGCCAATTAGACGTAATTTACCGTTTGATCTATAAACTAATCTTTTATATATTATTTTAAACCACAAAAGTTTGAATTTAAACAAGTGATTGATAACTTGGCAATTAATATTTGGTCACCTTGAAATTTTATAAGCATGAAAAATGTTTGAAGATGATGTAATCTAATGGTAGATTTGTCAAAATTCACATTGAATTAAGAAATATAATGTTGGATTCAAGTTACACGTGATATAACTCTAAAAAATGTTACATTACTTAATAACTTATTATTGAATTCATATTTTGAAAATCCAACCGTTAGATTACATGTTCTAAATGGTCTTAATATGCATACTAATTTTCATGCCAATTGGATGTAATTTACCATTTAATCTATAAACTCATCTTTTATGCTATATTTTAATGGGAAGAAATTTTTATTCACTTTTGGGAGAGAGAGTACTGAAGGCTGAAATTCTTAAATTTTAGGCTACCATTTTGAAGTTGAAAGTGCCATCATTTTTTTATGGGTTCAATTGTTTAGAAAATAAAGACAAACCTTTCTTATATAGGATGTATATAAAATGATTTTTTTAGACCATAAACAAAACGTTCATCTAAGGAATACAAAATGCTATATGTTTATACGTTTCTTTTTATTTTTCTTCGAATTTTAGAATAACTTTTATCTCCAAAAATATTTAATATTTTAATTGAAAGTTCAAAATATGTGTATAAACACCCTTGAACGTTTAGACCCCCAAATTACAACTTAACCAATTCAAGCATTATGACAAACAACTAGTGTACGGAAAATGAACATAAGCTATAATATGGAATTGGTAAAACTATCTAAGCCAAATTAAAATCACAACCCACAGCAGATAATAAAAAGGCAAAGATAGAGAGGAAGGAAGATACAAACACAAAGATAACACGCGATGTGTTATCGAAGAGGAAACCGAAGCCCTCGACGTAAAACCTCTACGCCGCCCTCCAAGCGGTAAACAATCCACTAGAAAATATAGTTGGGATACATGGACAGCAATAGACCCTCCAAGCCTAATTTACCCAGTGCACCTAAGCCCTCCAAGCTTCTTGCTCCAACGAGGTTGCGTCGAACCTTTTTCTTTTCTAGCTTCCCGGATTCCGCTACTAGACCGTAGCATCAACCAATGAAGATTGGTTCCTTCCTAATCGCTTCCTTAAATCCAAACATCTCTCTCACAGTAATGAAAATGGTGAGAACCAAGTTTGGTAAGATGCCTCTCAAGGATTTGACAATGGAGAGGAAGAGAGTTGAGGAATTTGAAGAGACTCTAATGTATAGATTGTTGGTGAATCAATCTTGTTTTTCTTCGTGGTTTCTCTCTTAAAATTCTCTCTGGAAGCTCTCTTACATTTGTGGGTAAAAGGGGTATTTATCTTGGAGTGGGAGAGGAATGTGAAACATCGGGATTTACAAAACAGGGGTGGCTCGTGGCTTGACTAAGTCGCGAGATCCGATCGCGAGATAACCGTATGGCCAGTTGTCCTGTTTTGTCTGTAGTGCTCCAGCTAGCATGACTGTTCACCTTCTGGCATGCTTGGCACGTGTGCTGCGTTTGGCGGCTTGCAGCTGCGAGTCACCCACGAGGCCAAGCCATGAGTCTCTGTTTTCTTGCACACTCTTGAGCAAACTTCACTCTATCTCACTCACTACCCTTACATCAAACCCACCTAAATACGGGGTTACTAAATGCTGAAATACAAGCAAATTTTGCACGGAATAAAGCCAATTAGATGGTTGAATAAATTCAACCTTACAATCTCCCCCTTTGGCTATTCCGTGACAAAACCCTAAAACAAACTCTAGACTTAACATGTGAGTTGAGAACAGTTGAACAAAACTCACTCACACCTAACTCTAGAAGCTGTGAAGCACTTGAATCATATGAACATAAGACTCCTGAAACATAACAATACACCATGATCATTGTTAAGCAGAAAATCGTGAAATGAATATGAAACAGGTAATATGTGATCAAGCAAAGATGGAGTTAAAAAACAAACCATGGCTTGATCAACCAAGTGAACACTACAAGGTAGTGATCACAGTGCTCATTCACACTTAGAATGAACACAAGGACATACAAGTTAACAAGCACAAGGCAAGATACTTGTATGTTCAATACTCAACCAATGCATAATACACAAGATATATGCATCTAGGAACAATCCTACAAGGGCACAAGAGTAACAATACATAAATCAAAATGCAAGACATTTAGATATAAGTACTGATTTCAATATGGCATAAAAGGCTGCATTAAGCAAGGTACAAACCATAAAGCCTACATAATATGCATAAAACATTAACCCTAAAAGCTTACAAAAGCACATGGGTACAAACCATAAAACATCCTGAATAACATCATCAAAATATATAAAAGATTAAACCAAGAGTATAGGTTATGAGTTAGAAACAACTATACACCAAAACCACAGTGTAACAAAACCATATAAACATCAAATACCCAAAACATAAACATATATAAAAAAAAAAAAAACAAAGTCTCTGATTTTGACAACTCCCCCTCAACATATTACTCCCCCTTAAGAGCCGCTTTACTCCTCCTTAAGAGCTGCTTTTCTACTTCTCATCAACAATGTCATCAACATCAGAAAGAAACATCTCCCCCTTTTTGATAGGAATGGCCAAAGGGTTACTGTCCATGTTGGGTGGTGAAGCTGTCAAGTTTTGCAGACAAAACATCAATCACAGTCTGCATGGAAAAATGGCTCTCATCCTCTCAGAGTGCTCGGTCTGGACTCCTCCGATCCCATCAAGTTGTTCCAGAATGATTTGGAAAGCATCGGGAGGTGTATCTGAAGAAGTTGATGCTCTAGTCCTTTTGCCACTCCTCCCGGGTGTTGAGGTTGATGCATGCCCTGCCGCCTCCGCCTCGGTCTCCATTGGGATACCCTTTCCTTCATCACCTTCATCTTCTTCTCCTGGAAGCCTAACACTTATCCTTTTGCGGGTAAGCTAGTTAATTGCGGAGGGTGTGGACATGGGACTGATGTTTTGAGAGATTGGAACACCCTTCTTTCTAAAGATCCTCATTAGCAAACTAGGAAAGATCAATTTTGGCCTAGAGGTTGTTCTTGTCTCATCCACAATGGTGTCATATATGTGGGAACTTATGTCAATGAATTCTTTTCTTTGAGATCCATCAGAAAAATTGCTCTTGCATAGTTGATTGTAGTCAACTTCTTTATGGGATAAAGGTTAAACATCATGATTATTGTTAGACACCTCATGTCCTTTGGAAAAGCTATGGTATTCAGACATTTCCCTTCTCTCCGCCCACCTATCCTTTGTTGAATTGTTTCAATAGAAACAATCCTATCCTTGTAATTGATAGATTCCCGATCTTCTAATCCTTCAAGCCCTAGCAAATCATCAATGACATGTGCATCCAAAATGAATTCTTTACCTCTAACCCAAAGAAATTTGAACTCATTCTCCCTTATCACAGCATTTGAATAAAACTCCCTAATCAGGGGTTCACACACTATAGGGAGATCACTGGAAGCTTTTCCCATCCTCTCCCTTCAAAAAAACTGGGATAAAGGAGCTTCTTAAATCCTCCAAATCTACAAATCTTTCTTGAATAATTCCTGCTTTCAAGAAGAAATCCTTGTATCTCTCAAAGTGTTGAACTGACCTAAACAGATTAGAATCCATTTTGAGTCGTTTGTCACCTTTCTTTGCTGGAGTTTTCTTCTTCGGAGGTGAGGGAGCCATCTGTGAACAATCAGAAGAGACCACAACAACATATAACAATACATGTGTAGAACTAGTCAGTACCATGTAATTAACAAAGAAATTTGCAGCCACACAGATGAACTTGAACACTTAAACATTATGCTACTCGGATTAACCACATGGATAAACAAGTCTAAAAGAGGAAGCATAAGAGTAACAGGGAGAACGCAGGGGATAATCAGCAGAGATGGAAGACATCCTAAAGACAAATATATGTCAATGAGACAAACAATGGAATGAAAATGACATGACTCATAATCAGCACAGTGAAACTCATAGAAGCTCCTAACTGATTCACACTATAGAATATGCACATTCAAAGACAAGAAACTACACATCCACAATGGGAACATTTAGAAACAACTCATCAACACAAGTTTAGATAAAATGAGAAAAAAAATTTAGCTAAGCACATGATGAGGACCAAAAACATCAACTAAAAAAAATTTCACACTCAAGCAAAGGAACAACCACAAGCCTAGCAAGAACATAGAGCAATAGCCGTAACACAAACCCATCTCAAAAACATAAACAAACACGAAAAATCAAGGGGGAAAAACACAAAATCAAGTAGAAAGAAGTTCAAGAATGAAAACCCATACATGTTACTTGAAGATTTTGAGCTGAAAAGGAGCAACAATGGAGTTTGGAAATGGGAGCACGGAGTGTTTGGGAAGGAGACAGTTTAGAGAGAAGATGAACGGTAAAAAAAGTTCGAGGGAAAAACTGAAAACGATTTAAAAACTGCCCCTATTTTTGCCAAACACGCGTTTTTCGCGACTTGAGTGAGTCGCCACAAAGTCGCCAGTTCAAGCCGCCAAAACACTTTAGGACAAAAATTTGAGAAATTTTTCTAAGTGTTTTTCGCGACGGGAAGGTCTACTCATGAGTGAGTCGCGAGCTTAGCCGCGAAAATCTCTGAGTAACCCTCGCGACTGGACCTTCCACTCGCGAACAAGTCACCAAAAATGACCCGCGAAGACGCGATCGAGGCTAGCGACTTGACTTACCGCGATCGAGCCGCCAAAACAGGGCAAAACCGGGTTTTTGAAATTTTCAGATTTTTTTTTTTTTAAAACAAAATACTTTCCAAAAACACCTAAAAACACTCAAAAATCTTTTTGTGTTTGAATTAGCAAAGATTGAGCATGTGAAAACACATTTCATCAAGTACAATCACATAAATGAATATGGCATTTATTGAACATAAACTTGTGTGTTGTATGTGGATATCAACAATGAGATAGTCCTTAGTCTAATGTGAAGCTTCAATGATCAATTCAACCAAGGCATACAGAATTAGCACTAGATCATGTGACCTATCTCAATTATAGAAATATGTATATATGACCTCCCACAAAACTTGATAACATAACTTGGAGCTTTACATTTGACTCCACTTTTAATCATAACATTTGATCATTTTGATCTTTTGAGGCGATCACCTCTCATTGTGAGAGTGATATTTGATATTTCACTTTAATGAACAAGCCTTTGGCTTTTTGAATAAACAATCTCTTTAATATAAGGTCGCTTACCCTTTTTCCTAGTTGAATACTAGAATGTGCGACAGACTTTTGCAGCTCAATATCTTCTTTTCATTTGGAGATTTACATTTGGAGAGCTATTTTTAGCAAAAACAGAAATAAAGAGTGGGAAGATATATAGACACAAGTCTATGCATGTCTCAAGATCAACATAACCATTCACTAATCATTCATGACAAGTTTGAAGATCTATTTACAACAATCACATAGATTTCAGGATTTTTCCCAAGATGATATGAGTGCAAAGAAACAAGTAATGCTCGAAAATGCACAAAGCCATTAGCGCAAAGGTACAAGGCAAAACAGGTTTTGAGACAAAAGCTCAACAATGTCAATCAAACTTTTTGATTTTCTAATTTTTATGTGATTTTTGGATTTTTGACACTAGAAGAAAAAGATTGATCGAAAACGAAATAAATTAAAAGTATGCACAAGAAGACAAGCAAACAACCAACAGTGAAAACAACAAGTAAACAAGCAAACATCGTCGCAAAGCATAGGAAGTATTAATGCATGGACATGTTGTAATGCTTATGCATGAGTACCCTTTTTCACCCACACGTCACTTGCGTTTGGGGTGATTTCCTTATAGGATTGGGTATGGGAGTTAGGGCTTTCAAACCTTCGTGAGAAGCTTTCCAAGCAGTTGGTGAAAGCACCAATCATCTTCATCACGTTCATCATTCCGGGATCACCATTCTGATCTCTAGATTGTTCACCTACCCAATCTCTTCTATCATTTCTAGGTCCTCGTGACCTTTGAGGAGTTGTACTATTCTTTGCTCTCGGCTTTTGGCAATTTAGTCGAGTATGCCCTTGAAGTCCGCAATGATGACACACATAGGTTGATCTAGGACTTCTTTGTGGTCGTGGACGAGACTTGGCACGAGATTCAGACCTGCCCACATACCGATTTCGGGGATTCAACACCCGTTGGTTCTCCACATTCTTCTTCTCCTCCATCTTGAGCTTCTCAGCAGTAAGGTCAATTGCAACTGGATCTTTAGCCTTTACAAACTTCACTTCTTTAGTGACATTTCCGGATGAGCTACTTCTTCCGGTATATCCCAACTCGGATTTGTCCGAAAAGCTCTTTTGAGATGAAATAACATCATCTAGCTTCTTGGTGGTGACCCTCTCTATTTTAGCATTTGCTTGCACAACCTCTTGTTCAAGAAATCTCACTTTTGTGTAAGTTTCGGACAGCTCACCATTCAGTGTTTCTATCTCACATTTGGTCTCCCTATATCGGATTAGGAGACTTTTGTAATCCTCCTCTGCCTTCTTCATTTTTCTTACAGCAGCCTTGGCCACCCTTGTGTACTCAACCGACTTCTCCAGGAGTGAGTTATAGTTCTCTTGAAGATTGGCTGTGCTTTCATCTTCTTCAAAGATCGATTCTTCAAAAATTCCCACCGATTCTTCATCACTATGTTCTTCAAGGTCTCGTACAAGTAGATTCAACTCATTTGAAGACTCAACATGAGCAATAGTCATAAAAGCTGAATAGTTCCCCTCTCCATCACAGCTTTCTTCAGATTCTGAGTCGGATGAATCCGAGTCACTTAATGTCGTGGCATACACTTTGCCTTTCGATTTCAAATAATTCGGACATTCTTTCTTAAAGTGTCCATGCCCGTTACATTCGAAACAAGTGACACCTTGTATAGGTTGGGATTCTTTTCCATCTTTCTTTTTGAATTCCCTTTTCTCCCTTCTAGAACTTTGGAATTTTCTTTTATCATCAAATTTGCCATTATTTTTGAATTTCAAGAACTTTCTGAAATTTTTAACAAGGTATGCAACATCTTTGTCAACCACATCTTCTCCCGATGAGTCATGATCTTCCACCTTCTCATTAATGGTCTTAAGGGCAAGAGATTTACTCTTTCATTGATTGGGCAGCGACATCTCATAAGTCCGAAGAGAACCAACCAGCTCCTGGACTTTGATGTCATCAAGGTCCTTGCTCTCTTCAATCGCTGTCACTTTAGCATGAAAACTTTCCGGCAATGATCGAAGGATCTTCCTTACAATTTTAGAATCCTCCGTTTTCTCCCCCAAATTGAACTTGCTAACAACCACCTCATTTAGCTTCCCATAGAAAGAGTCAAGGACTCATCCTCACTCATTTTGAGCTCCTCAAATCGAGTGGTCAGCATTTGCAACTTGGTGTCTTTTACTTTCTTCGTGCCTTCATAGGTGGTTTCCAATATCTCCCATGCTTCTTTGGCAACGGTAATATGAGAAATCCTGTGAAATTCATCCGGAGACACACCACAGAAAATAGCATTGAGTGCTTTTTATTAGCGTTAGATGCAGCAAGTGTTGCCTTATCCCATGTGGATTTGGCTTCCTCGGGCCTGGTCCAACCTATCTCAAAAGCATCCCAAACAGATTCATTAATAGAACATAGAAAAGCTCTCGTGCGAACTTTCCAAAAAGCATAATTACTACCATCAAAATATGGAGGTGCATTTAGGGATTGAGACCTATCCATCTCAAAAGGGAGTCAAGGATCACACAATGGTAATGAAACCAATAACAGTGTACCCGCTCTGATATCAATTGAAAGTTCAAAATATGTGTATAAACACCCTTGAACGTTTAGACCCTCAAATTACAACTTAACCAATTCAAGCATTAAGTCAAACAACTAGTGTGCGGAAAATGAACATAAGCTATAATATGGAATTGGTAAAACTATCTAAGCCAAATTAAAATCACAACCCACAGCAGATAATAAAAAGGCAAAGATAGAGAGGAAGGAAGATGCAAACACAAAGACAACACGCGATATGTTATCGAAGAGGAAACCGAAGCCCTCGGCGTAAAACCTCTCTGCCGCCCTCCAAGCGGTAAACAATCCATTAGAAAATATAGTTGGGATACATGGACAACAATAGACCCTCCAAGCCTAATCTACCCAGTGCACCTAAGCCCTCCAAGCTTCTTGCTCCAACGAGGTTGCACCGAACCTTTTTCTTTTCTAGCTTCCCGAATTCCGCTACTAGACCGTAGCATCAACCAATGAAGATTGGTTCCTTCTTAATCGCTTCCCTTAAATCCAAACATCTCTCTCACAAGAATGAAAATGGTAAGAACCAGGTTTGGTAAGATGCCTCTCAAGGATTTGACAATGGAGAAGAAGAGAGTTGAGGAATTTGAAGAGACTCTAATGTATAGATTGTTGGTGAATCAATCTTGTTTTTCTTTAGGGGTTCTCTCTCAAAATTCTCTTTGGAAGCTCTCTTACATTTGTGGGTAAAAGGGGTATTTATACTGGAGTTGGAGAGGAATGTGAAACGTCGGGATTTACAAAACAGGGGTGGCTCGCGGCTTGATCTCGCGGCTTGACTAAGTCGCGAGATCCGATCGCGAGATAACGGTATGGCCAGTTGTCCTGTTTTGTCTTGTAGTGCTCCAGCTAGCATGACTGTTCACCTTCTGGCATGCTTGGCATGTGTGCTGCGTTTGGCGGCTTACAGCTGCGAGTCACCCGCGAGGCCAAGCCGCGAGTCTCTGTTTTCTTGCATACTCTTGAGCAAACTTCACTCTATCTCACTCACTACCCTTACATCAAACCCACCTAAATACGGGGTTACTAAATGCTGAAATACAAGCAAATTTGGCACGAAATAAAGCCAATTAGATGGTTGAATAAATTCAATCTTACATTAATGATTTTTTGCAAAGGTCAATCATGGCCCTTGCGAAAAATTTAGTGTTAGTAGGGGAATATTTTTAACCCACACAAAAAAATATACTTTTTGCAAGGGATTTTTATTGTTCCTCGAAAATAATTTGGTGGGAACATTTCCCTCCCAAAATTTTGACATTTTAATGATTATTTGTAAAGGACGATCCTAGCCCTCGCAAATAATTTAGTATTAATGACGGCTTTTTTTAACTGTCACAAATAATACACTTTTTGCGAGAGATTTTTAATTGTTCCTCACAAATAAAATGGAGGGAAATTTTTCCTGTAAAATATTAGTATTTGTGATGGCTATAACACATAATTGCGATAGCTTTTCTTGTTGGTCACAAATATTTTACATTTTACCAAGTATTTGCTAGGGTTTTATTTTGCCATCGCAAATAAGATTTTTTGAGAGGGCTTTTTGGGTCCGTAAAAAATTCTTGGTTGCTAGAGCATACACAAAGACCAAATTGTTTGCGAGGGCCACGATTACTTGTAAGGGCCATGATTGACCTTCAGAAAAAATCATTAAAATATTAATTTTTTGGGCTTTTTGTGTATGCGGTACTCCAATGTTTATTTCTCATGCACTCACAATCACCAAAAGTTACTTAACTACACACTTAAATGATCTAAAACAATAGTAATATTTATAAATAGATAATGGATATAGTGATAACTTCCAATTGGCATGCAAATTCTAAATTTTGCATTAAGATCATTAGAATTGCATTCGAGATTATACCACCATATTTGCAACCACAGCATACTTGAATCTCAGCGTAGGACTTGTAGAGAAAAATAAGAGGGAATGCATCTTCAAGGATGGTGAAAATTTAGAAAAACAACTAGTAGATGTCCACTACAAACGTTGAAGGACATAAAAATCGACGAGAGACTGGCTTGAAAATGTGCCAAATATATAAACAAGCAAGAAGAGTTAAAAAAAAAGAAAAAAAGAGGGTAGATGACAAGCCTTTCCATATATGGTAATGCGAACACACAATCTGTACTTCTGTACCTTACATTTTTTTTAAAGATTTGTTTCCCATCATTGAGGCTCGATTTGCATTGGCTTAGCCAGATTGCTCTGTCTTCGACTTCAACAAAGTTCAAGCATACACAAAGACCAAATTTGGTGAAGTTCAATGGTTTTAAGCTCAAAATTGACATTGCGTTAAGCTTTATGACCATTTGTTTCACCTTAGACCTAAAGCAAGTCCCCAAAGACCAAAAGCACCTTGAGTCTCTGCAAGTCCCCAATGTGGGACTTCACTCACACGTATACACTCAACAATCTCCCCCTCACGTATGAGTCTTTACCTCTTTGTGGGCTTCAAGATCTCTCAGTGGGTCATGAGCAAGTCCTACTTGCTTCCCCTTGCCTAATGGGCTTTTTCTTTCACAAGTGCATCATCCATGGGCCTCCACATGTCAACCCCACATGTTTTTATCCTCCATGCATGGGAAATCTCGCACCTCATCGTTGTCTAGCACCATTGGCAATAATACTCCTTTGTAGGGCCTTTTCCAAGATCGTTTATGTCGCCTTTATGGGCTTGCTTGATGCAATATACCATTCACGTTTTAATTACGAAAGGGACCCATCTTGCTCCATTTGTGAAGGGCTTCAATTACATACACCCCGTTCCCACTCCAACTATGAAAGGAACCTTGATAATCTTGCCACCTTTACCCCACACCATTATGGGCTCGAACCACCACTTGTTGGGGAGATAAATACATTGGAGAGCTTCCTTGAGTAATTAATGTAACATATAGAGACACATTTTAACCCAAACAATTTAAGCCCAATGGGTATATGCTTAATTAGGTTATATTAACTATTCATTCTTTTTTATCATTATTCAATGTAAGATTTCACTTACATGTGTACACCCAAAAATATATTGTTCAGAAATTGCTTCAAATTCCAACTGCGACTTGTAAATTCAATTAGGTTTCCTAATTGAAGAAGGAAAAATTAATTTAGGTTTCCTTTATGGCGAAGAAAGGACAATTTCTTGGTGTAGAAGGAAAGTCTATTCCCTTGTGTGAAAGGAAAGACTAATCCTTGGTATGGAAGAAAAGTCTATTCCATATTAAAGAAGTAATGTATTCCTAGTTCAAGAGGGAATAAGAAAAAAGTCTTATAAATAGACAATGCTACAAAGAATTTGATGGCTTTGGACCAAGGGTCCTCCCTGTGGGTAAAGGGATGATAAAGTGTGAAACCAAGAGAGAAAAGGTGGATTTTCACTTGGGAATAACCAAGGAGGAGAGAGAAAAAGGTTGTTGCCTTCAAGCAGATAGCTAAGGAGGAAAGAGCAAAGGGTTGTCGCCTTCGAGGAGATAGCCAAGGAGGAGAAAGCAAAGAGTTGCTGCATTCAAGAAAATAACCAAGGAGAAGAGAGTAATGTGTTGCCACATTTGAGAAGATAGTTAAGGAGGAAAGAGTAAAGTGTTACCACCTTTGACACACAAAGAGAGTGTGTGTGAGAGCAAATAAAAATAAGAAGATTTTTCTTTAGCAAATCGGACATAAAGAGAGTGTATGTGAGAGCAAAGAAAAATAAGAGATTTTTCTTTAGTCATGAGATATACACAAGAGATATTGTAATTGATTTGAGAATAGTGAAATTGATTCGAAATTTGTCCCATTGTTTTTTTCCCTTCAAGGGTTTTCCATGTAAATATTTGTGTCCTTGTGTGCAATTGCTATTTGAGATTGATAATATTGGTGGATAATATTATTCGGGACCTAACAGTGGTATTAGAGCTAAGGTTAGAGTAGAATTGATGGTTGGAGAAGAAGGCAAGACTTCAGGATTCAAAAAGTTTGATGGAATAGACTTTGGATATTGGAGGATGTAGATTGAAGATTATCTCTATAGGAAGAAATCGCATCTGCCTCATTTGGGGAAAAAACCTGATACTATGAAGGATGAAGAATGTAACCTTCTCGATAGACAAGTATTGGGAGTTATTCGATTAACTCTATCAAGATCAATTGCGTACAATGTTGTGAAAGAAAAGACCAACAGTGGTATTTGAACTTGGTTGATTTAGTGGATGACTCTTTATGTGCATTATGATGGAAGAGAAGGGATTGCTTTGATTAAGGTGGAGCTTTTCCAAGAGGAAAAGAATACTACTTGATTAAGGGGGAGCTATCCCAAGAGGAAAGAAGACAATTGATGGAATTCGAGTTAAGGTGGAGATTGTTGGGAAATTGCTTCAAATTCCAATTGTGACTTGGAAAGTCAATTAAGTTTCCTATTGAAGAATGAAAAATTAATTTGGGTTTCCTTTGTGTGGAAGGAAGGACTATTCCTTGGTGAAGAAGGAAAGTTCATTCCCTTGTGTGAATGGAAGACTATTCCTTGGTGTGGAAGGTAAGTCTATTCCTTGTTAAAGAAGTAATGTATTCATAGTTCAAGAGAGAATAGGAAAAGAGTCTTATAAATAGACAATACTACAAAAAATTTGATGGCTTTGGCCCAAGAGTCCTCTCTATGGGGAAAGGGAAAATAGAGCATGAAATCAAGAGAGAAAAAAAAAGGTTTTTGCTTGGGAGTAACTAAGGAGGAGATAGCAAAGGGTTGCCGCCTCCAAGAAGATAGCTAAGGAGGAGAGAGCAAATGATTGCCACCTTCGAGAAGATAACCAAGGAGGAGAGAGCAAATGGTTGCCGCCTTTGAGAAGATAACCAAGAAGGAGAGAGTAAAGTGTTGCGACCTTTGAGAAGATAGTCAAGGAGGAGAGAGCAAAGTATTGCCGCATTCGAGAAGATAGCCAAGGAAGAGAGAGTAAGGTATTGCAACCTTCGAGGAGATATAACCAAGGAGAGAGCAAAGGGTTGCCGTCTTTGATGAGATAGTCAAGGAAGAGAGAGTATAGTGTTACTGCCTTCGACATACAAAGAGAGTGTGCGTGAGAGCAAAGAAAAACAAGAAGGTTTTTATTTAGCCGTGAGACACAAAGAGAGTGTATGTGAGAGAAAAGAAAAATAAGAGAGATTTTTCTTTAATCGTGAGACATACAAAAGAGATATTGTAATTGATTTGAGAATAATGAAATTGATTTGGAATTTGTCTCATGGTTTTTCCCTTTAAAGAGAAAGAGTTTTTCACGTAAATATTTGTGTTCTTGTGAGCAATTACTATTTTAGATTGATAATATTAGTGGATAGTTATTCAGGACCCAACAGTGCCTAGGTTGCTAGAAATTAAGTTGACTAACCATTCACACCGACTGGTTGTCAAATCATTTAATTTCATGAAAATATTTTGAGAATGTTAATTTCCACCATATTGGACTGAAAATTAGGCCATGTTTTATATTGCAGTAAATTCATCGTGAAGACGGTGAAATTCTCTTTGATTAGATAATTCTCATGTCAAAATCAGCTTTGAATATGGTAAGATATTAGAAAATCAATTTATTGGTTAGATACATAGTGTTTCCCTTTTTTTCCATTAAACGTGGAAAATGTGCAACATTAGTTTGAGGTGGTCAGGTAGGATTAAACAACATCGAGTTTAAGAAAATGATGTATCGTTGGAAAGTGTATGAAAATTTGAAGGGCCATGAACATGAAAGTTTAAAGCAAGAAAAGTGGAATTTTTGCTCAAACACTGTCAACAATTGTTTTATTAAATCTCGAATTAGCAGTATTCAAGTATTCATTATACTTTTCCCTTGAATAACATCATATAAGGGATAGTAAAGTGGAAAATAAATAAATTAAAGTGGTTTATAATTAGATTATGGGCCTGTATTGCATTAGCACAATTATAAAAGAGCTTTAAGTACTTTAAAGCTCTACAATTTACTGTTCATATTTTATAAATCTACAATTTTAAAGCATTATTTCCTATAATTTTTCGGACTCTCAAAACATTAAAAGTTTTCTTAGTTAACGCTTTTTATCGTAATAATTTTACAACAAAAAAGCTCTACTTCCTAGGTCAACATAAGATCGACACTATAAGTGTTTTTTTGATTGTTTCTAAACAAAGAGTTATATTTCTTCAATCAATATATAACCTTGGCTCCTAAGAAAGACTTCTTGATTCTACCGGTAAACTATACTTAATTATATAATTTATCAACAAGTTTGATTTCATCTCAAATACAATTTTTTTTTGGTAGAAATCTCAAATACAAATTCATATCTTATTACACCCTGCCTAGAAATCATAAAAAAAAGGAGGAAGCATTTGCACATTAGAACCACACTTTGGGGAAAAATAAAATCCAAACAAATCGTCACATTTGGTACGGACTATATATAGCCACACTAGATATACAATTATCAAGATAGGTTATGTATTAAAAATATGTGAATGGTCATATAAATCACCCTTTTATAGATTGGAGCGAAGTATTATCCTTCAAACAGTTTGGAGCCAAATTCTATCCTTTTAGTATCGAGTTGGTGTAGCGAAGGCAAGCAACTCCTCATCACCTTCAAAGGTAGCCATGTCGGCCTCTTTTAAATTAACCCATGCTTCTATTCCATTACCCGATGCGGTATCCATGAAAACAACTAAATTTTTGAAGGTCAGGCTGCAAGAACCAACCCACAAAGGCTTTCCCCACCCACAATTAGTTTCATATAGAGGAAACCTGCACAGACTAGTAAAGCTAAATGAAAGCACATCTCCTTTCGTAATTTTTTCAGCACGTTCTTTCATAAAATTCAAGTGCCCATTGCCTTCCTGTAGTTTTTTCACATACTCCCCATCTATTGTCTTAATCGCATTTCTCATTTGGTTCACGAGGCCACGACACTCCCCTTTCGAGTCCATGCAAGGTGTGGCTATGGAAAATCGGCTAATATTTCCGAAGTAACATTCTGACAATGGAGGGTCCATTCTTGTGCGTAGATTGACTGCATGAAGCACTGTGTACAACCTCTCTGGGTTCAATTTCCCTTGAGTGGTAGCGGCCACAAATCGGCTCCATATGAAAGCCGATAAGGCCTCAATACGTGTGGGGCACCTTTTGCACTCCACGCTCGCATTGTCAGTGTATTTAGCTTTAAGAGCTGCAATCATGGAGGCGTTGAACACAAACCTCTTTGTCACAATCTTGTCCTTCATGATTCCAGTTCTTGGTTTAAACCCAGAGATGTTTCTTTGTGGAAAGAGGGTGGCCAAATCAAATCGTGGACAGATTGTATTGCTAACACCACGGGCTGTAGCAGACCAACTATTAAGAAACATCGCTAGAGATAATGCATCAGCAACCTTGTGGGAAATGCAAACTCCAATAGCTATTCCACCACAGTCAAAAACATTGACTTGAATTGCCAAAACTAACTCTCCTACATTATCTAGCTCATATGGGAGTAGTTTATTGAGTTGGGCTGGTTCAGGTTGCTGAATAACTTGGGAAATTTGGCACTTGGCTTGGGCTTCAAAATAGTGGACACCCTCATCGTTACAGTTTATAAAGGAGTTGTCTTTAACCCTACCGGCTAGTGGGTAAAAGTTTGTCAAGGTTTCAGACAGGGATTTCTTGAGCCTGTTCAATCTGTTGGCATTGATGGAATTGGTATCGCTTGGGTAAAAAAGGATCATAGGCACGAAAACTGGTGTGGCAATTTGGTCAAGAAAGGAGAGTTGGAGATTACGAAGATGGTGCGGTGTTGGGGACAATGGTTTAATGGTATCACTCTCTATCACTACAACTTTCATCTTTGCTCTAGTAAGTAGAAGAAGGTTATTCAGTCACGGCTATTGCTGCCAATTCCACATGCCAATGCCATTTTCTAAGCAATGAGTTGCTTTACTTTTCTGCAATCGTGCAAGTTAATCATGATGCTATGACCAAAAAATGAAGGTTGGTGAAGAATGTTGAACCTCTATCTAGAAAACGAAATCCAGTGATGTGAAGTCTACGGGCGGTGTACCGCTGTGATCATAATCATAACTCAAAAACCACGCTAAGATTTCATTCGTTTTACCAATTCAAAAGTTGAGCAGCGGACGCGGTTTTAGTCAGGAAATATTGCGGTAAATATATAATAAAATAAAACGAGATTTGACGAGAAAATGTGGGTTTCGATAATACATGCACTTGAGAGTATTATCATTTTTTCTAAAAGTGAGGACAGAAATGGGATAGGGTCGGTCCACAAACCAAAGGAATAGGTTAGGTATATATTCAGGTGCAACTAGGCCACTAGCTACAGCACTTTGCACAGTGTCTTCGGGAATACTTGGAACGAGTCATATTTTTCTCGTGCGCTTAGGTATCAAATAGTTTTTCATAACTTATCTACTATATATATAATACAAAAAAATTATATTTTGGTAGCTTTTATGGTAACAAAAATCTAAAAGATAGTTTAGTTTTTAAGAAGTAAGTTTTGTTAATTTTATTTTTGTAAAAAAAAAAAAAAAAAAAAAAAAGAAAAAAAAAAGCTAAAAGCTAATCCCCTCCCCCCCCCCCCCCCTTGAATAAGCTTTTTGGGTATTTTTTAGAATTAAAAAAATACATTATATTTAAAAGAAAAATTAAAAATTGTAAATAAGTTATAATTAATCTAAGCTCACCTCTAGGACAGGCTGAGGTTAGCAAATTAAGACAAGACTCCGATGACATACAACAAGCCATTATCATGTGCGTTTGAGAATGAGTAAAAAGTAAAAATAAAACGAAAGAATAAGACATGGTCGTTGCTACATACTATAATATCTTTTATAAAATATTGATCACATGTTATTTTTTAAAATTATTTTGACATATGGTGGGTTGAAACTTTTTTTTTTTTTTAAATTTGAGAAAACATAGGGGTTCAAACTTAAAAGGGCCAAAAAAAGGTTTTCTTTACTCCAAACGAATTAAATGTTTCCACCGCCAAAAATTATTAGAGTCATAGAATACATTTTTGTTTTTGCTTGAAGAATTTATATTTTATTCACACGTTTGTTTGCCTTCATATTATAAATTAGGTTCATTTGAATGAATGTCTTTAGAACAATTATTAATTAATTATTTTAGAAAAATTTTGATACTATTTTCATTAGAAATATAAAAAGTCATTAGAAATATAAAAAGTCGTTAAAATAATTAATTACTTTTTCTCTTTTTTTATAAAAAACTTCTAAAAATATTTCCTAAACTAATATTCTTAAAGTATTCATTAACTTTTCTTTATAAATTATTAACCAAATGTGTCACCGTCTCCGTCCTACCAAATACCTACTAAGTTGACATAATATATATAAGACCTATTAAGTTAAATTATCAAAGTCTGCTAATTATTAAGCTTATCTATTGCCTTCAGCTTGATGTTTGCATGATATATACTGTAGTTTTGATTATCTATTTTCTTTTATTAATAATCTATCCAAGAAGGTTACAATACAACGTATCTTACGTTTGAAATTACCAAATTCCTCTGAAAAAAATAAGTGAGAAATAGTGAGAACTTAAACCAGTGGGTTGAATGCCAATTGTGTGAAATTTTGGTTTTGAGATTTATGTGATATCTAGAAAGTCAGCACATTGATTCGCCTCCCCTTAAAGTGTGCCCTGCTTTCAGCTTCATAGCCTAATAAGCTAACACAAGTACTGTATATATATTTGTCGAATTTCTGGATTTGATTGAGCAATAGTCACCGCAAGACTTACAAGCTAGTTACAACTTATGAGTACAGAGAGTCAACAACACCTTAGATATCTTTATAGTTTTTTAGGATAAGTGCAAAGATGCCATCTTATCTGTATTGAGAAATTGATGCAGTGATGAACAAGGAAACGTCCGTATCAGATATAGACATATAGTACAATTAGTGATGACTTTGATCACTTCAAACAATTCGAGAAGGATGTAGGTTGACTAATAATTAAAGAAGAGGAGATAATAGTACTCACACCAATACTTGTATAATAGAAAAAATATCACATTTGATTAAGACCAAAATTCACTCACATTAAGTCATACAAAGTTATCTAAAAATATATAGAAGTTAAGTAACTGTGTAAATTTACACTTACACTATTCGTTTTATATTTAATTATATATTTTTTATTTTAGTGTCGTTAGAATGAATGAAGAGATGAGTAGATAATAGTTGTTATGTGTGAAAAAAGAAAAACAATTTAAAAAATTTAAGAAAAATTAATATTTTAATAAAATATAGTGTAAAATAGATACTTTTATGTAGAGTAGACTGTTTTGAAAAGTAAATGTGTAAAATAGAAAAAGTAAGATTATATATTAAATTAGAAATAAATTTTTATAAGCAAATAAGAATGCTCTAACACTAAAAATTTCTTGGGAATTAATGGATCCTGTATTGTGGCGGCGGCGAGACACTTAAATAGGCATAGCATATAGATGTCCAAACACAGGATACCTACAGGGAGGGGTAAAAAAAAAAAAAAAAAAAAAACATTAACCTTTTTTTTTTTTTTTTTGTTGTTGTTGTTGTTTTTTTTTTTTTTTTTTTTTTTTTTTTTTTTTTGTGATCGAAACTAAATAACAAATTGAAATATTTTATATGTTATCAACTATTTGACCAAACAAAAATATATTTCTACCAAACAAATAGATACATACTTTTATCAAAAAAAAAAAAAAAAAAAAAAAAACTAGGTACATACTTTTGCATTAGTTGCATTGCATTTAAATATAGTTGTATCAGATAGGAGCTTAAAACTTTGAACGAAAATTTTCTTTTCCTCGCAAAAATTTAATAGAAATTTGACTAATGGCAACCTAGCATACATTTTTTTTTTTTTAATGAAAGTTAGGTATCTTTATTTAAATTACATGGCATAAATTGTGAGGACTAAAACCTTTAATTGTTTTCCTTTGAGTATTTGAGATAATTATTAAAATAATTATGTGTTCATCATAATTTTAATGTTCAATGAGATTGTGATTCTATTTTTTTTTTCAAAAAAATTAGTCTTGTACTTTCTTTTAAAATTTAAATTCTTTTAGAAAATAATTATATGTATAAATATATAATTTTTAATTGCTATTTAAAGTGTTAATTATGAGCTTAACTAATTTCCCATTTCATATGTATACAATTTTTTTTTTTAATTAAACAATTTATACACATGTTTAAGATCTTTATATATATAGAGTAATAAGTTTAGTGGGCCAGGGGACCCTGACCATTATGTGGTTCCTCCAATGCAAGTTTGTTACATAATCGTATAAACCCATCAGAAAGAATAAGAAACTTCAAGAATAACATGTAGTGGTCGGTCATTAAGTTTAAATGTTAATCTTCAACGCATAAATCTTAGATACAATACTTTTTATACAATATATTAGGTTTTTTAATCAAATTTAAACACACAATTGTACTAAGTTTAGTATCCTCGAAAAAGTTAACATTTTTATACTTCATTAATTAATGTAAGTATATGTCTGAATTTAATTGGACAACCTTTAAATTTGATTGGAAAATCTAATATATTGCTTCTAAGACACTGCATCTAAATTATACCCTTTTTCAATTACACAAAATGACTCTACACTCTTCCGCTTGCTAATTGCTCCAAGTTGCATCACTTAAAATGTTGATTGTTCAAGCTTGCAATACCTCAATTTTACATAAATTTTTTTTTTTTTTTTTTTTTTTGGTTGATCTTTTGATATGTCAAGTGTAGGGACACGATTTGGAGCCCAAGCCCAAATATGTATGGAGTCTTGGTCTAGGAGGCCCAACACAATGAATTTGTAGAGAATGGGTTGAAGAGCTAGGGCCTAATGAGTTGTACAGCGGCAAGTCTTGAATTAGATGACCATTAAGCACAAGTAAGAGATATTGATATCAATGGACTTTAAGTCCGAGGAGGCTACAATCGTGTATGATGATTATAGTTGGATATCGAGACAACTTAGGTTGCCACAGTGTTCTCTCTCCTTTTCTCCGATCCCTATCTCATGGGGATCTCTCACATTATATAGCCTTCTTTGAGCCATCTTGATCCTACACTTGTTGATCATCCGAATTCTAACTTGAGTTCCTGTCCCATCGGACACCTCCTTTCAACCTTCTGTGAGTTGTGGTAGCTAAGGCAACACTGTTCAGAGGTCATTTTCACATAAATGCAGCGAGAAAAGTAGTTGCAATGCATTTAATGCAGTGGTAGCAGTTTTTCCTTAGATATTTTGTATTTCTTTCTTCCCCATATGTTTATATGTCACACTCCTATCACTAGGGTCTTTTGGAGGGGCCCTCTAATTTCTAGAGTTACGCACTTGAGCTACATCGTTCACATCCGAGGAGTTATTTCTCCTTGGGTCATCTTTCATGCATTTCCTGTTTATGAGATTTTAACTGTGACTCCTTTTTACAACCATTTGCCTCTCCTTGAACTTGTCAATTGTCTCGGGTGAAGCCCAAAACCCACTACATGATTTTGGGTCTTTGTCCCTATAGTAGCCCCTCAAAATTCCGGTTTTTCCCTCTTATTCAAGGAGAAAAAGTAGGATTTTGATATTTAAAGGATAAATCCCACCAATTCTTTGATTCACATGTGTGGGAGCATGGTTTCACGCGCCTCATAATCATATCGACGTTTCAGAGCCCACGAGGTGCCATTAATTACTCCAGGCGGCTTTATGTCCCCCGCATCCAACGGTGAGGCGCTAATCCAACGGCAGACATTCCCCTAGAATTTTGAGCGAGAGTACTCCCATTTACTCTCCCCTACTATATAAAGCTTCTGAGGGAAATCATTTTCCTCTTTTCTTTAGAAAAAGCCCTCAAGTGTTCCAGAGAACTTTAGTGCCTTTTCTCATAAAACACTCTAAATTCCCGAGTCTCCATAGCCGTTTCTTGTAAGGATTCCCTACGAATCTTTTTGAAAGTTTAAGAGATTTAGTATACGTGTTCCCATAAATTTTCATTTTTTTTTATATTCTTCTTTTTTTTTTTCTCCTCGACCTTCTTCCTCGGCCTTTTTCTTTTATAAGCCTTTCTTTGTGTCACTTCTGGTCACCTGGATGGGTAGGTTTAAGAACCTAGTAGATTCTCCGGCTGGTATGGAGGGTTTTAGGACTAGGTACCATATCCCACAAAGAGTGGGTTTAGAATATTTCCCTTCGGTCTAAATTCTAACTAATAGAGAAACGGGGCATGTTGTCATTCCTATGATCGCTTTCATAGAGGGAGGATTGACGCTCCCTATGGGTAGGATAACTAGAGATTACTTGCTTAACCATAGGCCGACGCCCTATCAGTGCGTCGCTAACATGTTTCGAGTTTTAGGGTACGTAGATGCTCTGAATGACCAGATGGACCTCGGCCTCACGTGGCACGATGTTGCTCACTTGTACGAGTGCCACACGCCTTTCCGGGTGTATTACCTCAAATCTAGGTCCGATGAGGTGAGACTGATATCTTGCCTTTCTAAGTCCAACAAAGGCTTGAAGGACGATTATCCGGTCGTTTCCGAGGAATGGCGGGACGGTCTTCACCGCCTAGTTAGGGCAGGAACACTAGGTAGGGTACTCTAGGATCAGGTCTCTCGGTTGGGATCCTAGTCTTCCGAGCTTTCCCTTTACTTGTTTTAGTTGTTTGTTCTCTCGGATTAACCATAACCTCCCTTTTGGATGTTTTGCAAAGAAAGCACATGTCGCCCCAAGAATCAGTTTGGTCAACGTTCAAGCTCTCAACTACCTCATAAGGTCGAAGATTTTTGTGAGCGAAGACGGGCGATTTGGGGCTGCTCACCTCATTTTTGATTACGAGTTTTTATCCCGTATCTTCCGGGACGTGGGCCAGGCAATAAGGGCCGGGAGTTCTAGATTGGCTTGAATTGACGTTTCCAAACTAGGATTCCTAGCTCGGAGAGACTTACCACTAGTCCAGCCGCTCGCTCAACGTGTTCCCCAAGAGGTAGCCGCTCCAGGGGAGGAGATTGATTCTACACACTCATCCCTCGAAGCTGAAATCGATCACTTCCACTTTAACGAAGAGGGTGAAGTGTCGACAAGGCCGATAGAGCTCTTAGACTCTGACTCAGATCTTGATCGATTCTCTGCGACACATTCTCCGAGATCGATAGTTGCTCGGATTGATACCAGCCAAGAGATTGAAGAGGAAGGCATGGATCCGAAGCCGAGATCTGGTTTAAAGGGCCTAATGGCCAATAGGAACAAAAGGCAATCCTCCAAGGATGCCCCTAAAGTACAAGTTCTCGCCAACCTCCCTCCTCCTCCCACTTACCCTAGGCTACAGGCCAATTCGAACTTGAGAAGGAAAAGGCCAGTTGATGACTTGGAGAAGGGTGAGGTTGGACCTCAGAAGGCCAAACAGCAGAAGAAGGCCAAAGAGCCTAAAGACAAAAGGACTAAATCAATAGACAGCCGAAACGAGGCTGCAGTTCGAAGGGGGTAGTGCCCTTGGTCTCCTCGGCTTGAATTAGATGGCGCTCCCATTTCTCGGGACGCGACACTTTGGAAGTCCCGAGAGGGACATGCGATATACCTCGCCGAGGCTTTGCAGTGACCCCTTCTCCTACCCCGTGACATGGATGGGCTCGGGAATGCAAGACAGCCGAACCTCTTCATGTAGTTGAAGAGGGACCTCGCAATGGTAAACCAAAAACCCTTCATCGTTCAAATTCTAGATTCCATGTTCATTTACTTGTTACCCATGTTTTGATGACGCTTCCATTACCTTTATGCGGGTGACTCAGCAAATCTATGTGGTCGAGGAATAGGTTAAGAACTCTCGCGAGGAGGTGAATGCCGAGGTTCGGTCTTGACTTGCGGCTGAAAAGGTTGCTGGAGCCCTTAGGCGGGAGAAGGGGAGCCTGGTCGATAGGGTCAAGAGGCTATTTAGGCCCAAGACAGCGCCGTGGCGGGCCCGAAGATCATAGAAAAGCAAGTCGAGGACATGCGCGAGAAGTTGCATATAACAGAGATAAACCCGGCTACCGAGAAGTAAGCGGTCTTAGATCTCAAGATGCAGCTGCAACAAGTTAAGGATGCGGCTCGGGTGGCTAGGGAAGCAGTTGAGACCACGGTGAAGGCCTCGTATGAGTGTGGGGTGCGTGACACCGAGGCCAGACGGGGCGAGGAGGTGGCTGTGGTTTGTAGGAACTACTGCACCGAGTCCTAGAGAGTGGCAATGGACGGGGCGAGAGTCCCCGCAAACTCGGAGCTTAGAAGGGCCAAGAATATCTTTTTCCCAGAGGATATTCGAGAGATTCCCGACTCTAACTCTCCTGTCAAGAAGCTTCTTCCCGCCCAGGCCGCCCTTCCCGACACTAACGTTCCTGTGGGGGAAGGAGCAGACAAGGAGGCTTAGCCGCCGGTGAAGGACAAGCCATCCGAGGACTCACTCACAATCAGAGATGTCGTCTCGCAGGCTAAGGAGGCTAAATCTAAGTCTAAAGTTGAAGGTGCTTGCTTTGAGGCTGCTGACCCCGAGAAAAATCCCGCTAAGGACAAAGCCTAAATTTCTAGATGTAGGATTTTCCTTTATCAGAGATGTGGCTTTAGCCACTGTTTGTAATATGAATTATCTTTAAGTTAATGAATGAACTTCTTTTCTATTTTTTGGGTTTTTATTTTCATTGCTTTCAACTTTATTTTCGTTCATTATTCATTTTCCAAGAGATCCAACTAAATAGGGATATTTTACATTTGTGGTGCGAATTAACTCTTATACGGTGAATATTGGACTTGATGAGCGTAAAAGATATACCTCGCATCTGTTTAATACTTAGGTTCTATTTAATACTTGGATAAATGTAAGAAGTAGTTAATTTCTCCCGAGCCTGTGATCCGAGGAGCCATGCGGGACTTAGATTCTGTTTAATACTTGGATAAATGTAAGAAGTAATTAATTTCCCCTGAGCTTGTGGTCCAAGGAGCCATGCTGGACTTAGGTTCTGTTTAATACTTGGATAAATGTAAGAAGTAATTAATTTCCCCTGAACTTGTGGTCCAAGAAGCCATGCAGGACTTAGGTTCTATTTAATACTTGGATAAATGTAAGAAGTAATTAATTTCCCCCGAGTCTGTGGTCCAAGGAGCCATGTAGGACTTAGGTTCTGTTTGATACTTGAATAAATGAGAAATAAAAAGTACGAGGGCTTTGTGCAATAAAAGGATTTATCGAGAAAGGAAACTTTCATTAATAATAGTACATTTTCAGGTTGTTTACATTCCAAGGGCGTGGTATTACATGCTCTTCTAAATCTTATAGAAAATATGCCCCAATGCCAGCATCAAGTGATACGATATGGTCCTTCCCAATTTGGCCCAAGCTTTCCCTATGCTGGATTTTTTGCGGTGCCCAGAACTTTCCTCAACACTAAGTCCCCAGGCACTAGTGACCTTAGCTTTACTTTGACATCATAACCTTGCTTAAGCTTGTGTTGGTAGTAGGTGAGTTGGACCATTGCCCTTTCCCTTCTTTCATCGATAAGGTCTAAACTTTTTTCTAGCAGCTTATTGTTGCTCCTTGGATAGAATGAGCTGGTTTTTAACGTTGGAAAGCTTGTTTCTAGAGGAATAATAGCCTCGGCCCCGTAAGTCATTGAAAAAGGGCGTTTCTCCTGTTGATCTCGGGCGTGGTCGGCACGTCTATAGGACATGCAGTAGTTCTTCTGCCTATCTTCCCTTCACGTCGTCTAACCTCTTCTTAAGCCTGTTCACTATGACCTTATTAACAACCTCAGTTTGCCCATTCCCCAGGGGGTAGGTCTGGGTAAAATATCTATACGTAATTCCCAATTCGCAACAAGACTGAAAGCCTTACTCTCGAACTAAAGACCATTGTCCAAGATTAAGGTATGAGGGCCTCCAAACTAGGTAACAATGCTTTTCCGCACGAACCTTTTGGCATCCACATCTCTGATATTCACTAAAAGTTCAGTTTCAACCCATTTATTGAAGTAATCGGTCTCGACGAGCGAGTTCCCTACCGCAATGGGAAAGGGTCCGACAATATCCAAACCCCATTGAGCGAATGACCAAGGATTGGATAGTACATTGAGGGTCCCTCCTGGTTGATGTATGTTTGGCACAAACCCTCGACATTAGTCACACTTCTTCATGTATTCGTTTGCTTCTCTCTGCATGTTTGGCCACTAGTAGCCTTGGGTGATGGCCCTATGAGATAAGGACCTACCTCCCGTGTGGCTTCCATAAATCCCTTCGTGTAACTCCTCTAGGATTAGTTCTGAGACCTCGGGATGTACGCAAAGTAGGTATGGTCCAGAAAAAGAGCGTTTTATAGACTTTTGGTCCTCGATTAGTCGAACCGAGAAGCGTTTCTCTATATCTTGTTAGCTTCGGTCTTCTCTTTTGGGTAGAATATCTTCCTTTAGAAATAGTACTAGAGGGTCCATCCAGCTAGGTCCCACTCTAACATGATGGACATGGACCACTCCTCTCCTCGTCACCGAGGGCTTGTATAAATCTTCCACAAGGATGACGCGGGGCAAACTTTGAGTCGAGGAGGTGGCAAGCGTTGCCAATGAGTCAGCATGTGTGTTTACACTTCTAGGGATATGCAATAAGCTAAAAGAATCGAAGTGTGATTGTAGGCATTTAGCTCGGTCTAAGTAGTCTTGCATTCTTTCGTCTCTCGCTTCTAACTCCCCATTTACTTGGCCGACGACCAGTCTAGAGTCCGAGAACATGTTTATTGCTCTTCCGCCCAATTTCTGGACCATGGACATTCTTTCTAGGAGGGCTTCGTATTCAGCTTCATTATTCGTGGTCGAGAAACCCAGTCTTAGTGATTTTTCGATGGTAATCCTTTTAGGGGAAATCAAGACTAGCCCCCACTCCGGAGCCCCTTTGGTTTGTTGTCCCATCAATGTATATTTTCCAGCATGTGGGCTCTTTTAGAGAGATTGTGCCAACCGATTTTCCATCCATGCCTTGTGCCCCTGCTTTTTCTTCTAGCGAGGGTTTAGTAAATTCGGCAACCAAATATGCGAGGACTTGGCCCTTGACGGAGGTACGAGGCATGTACTTGATGTTAAAAATCTCTAGAATCGTGCCTCACTTAGCGATTCTCCCTGTGTAATCAGCATTACGGAGTATGGATCTGGGTGGAAGTTGGGTTAGAATGATAACTGTGTGTCCCTGGAAGTAATGGGGATGTTTTCGTGTAGCTTGAACCACTGCTAGGATGGCTTTCTCTAGTGGTAGGTAGCGGATCTCGGCTTTATGCAATGATTTTCTCACGTAGTAGTCTGGTCGTTGGACGCCGTTGTCCGTTCGAATTAACACTATGCCCTCTTGCATGAGGGGCCACGACAATGTAGGCGAACAAGACTTCATCGGCCTCGTGGCTGGACATGATTGGTGGCCGAGACAGGTATTCTTTAAGTTGTTGGAAGGCCAAAGCACATTCTTCGGTTCATTCAAATCCCTTCCATTTATTCAACAAGAGGAAGAAGGGTCTACACTGGTCTGCCGACCGAGAAATAAAACGGTTTAAGGCAGCAATCATGCCAGTAAGTTTTTGGACCTCCTTAGGGTTCCGTGGTGGTCAGAACTGCTTTCTGACCTTGATTTTATCGGGACTGACTTTGATCCCCCTATGGGTCACCATGTAACCCAAGAATTTTCCTGATCCTACCCCAAATGAACATTTGGATGCGTTGAGGTGCAATTTGTGTCTCCTCGGGATTTCAAAAGTGTCCCCGAGGTTTCTTACGTGCATGGACACTACCTTACTTTTTACCACCATGTCATTTATATAAACTTCAATGCTCTTACCCAGTTGTGGCTCAAACATTCTTGTCATCATTCTTTGCTAGGTGGACCCTGCATTTTTTCGACCAAAAGGCATCACTTTGTAATGGTAGTTTCCAATAGGGGTGATAAAAGTTGTCTTCTCTTGGTCGTCTGCAGCTAGTGGTATTTGGTGATATCCTTGGAAAGCATCCAAGAAGCTCATTCGAGGATGGCCCGCGGTTGCATCTACCAATTGATCTATCCGAGGCATAGGGAATGGATCTTTTAGGCAGGCTTTATGTAGATCCGTGAAGTCTACATAAACCCGCCATTTTTCTGCTCTTCTTCTTTACCACCACAGTATTGACTAACCACTCGAGGTAGAAAACTTCCTTGATGGTCCCCGCTTTTTTGACCTTCATCACTTCGTCCCTAACAGCGTTGGCATGCTCCTTCGATGGGCCTCGGGGTGGTTGCTTTTTGGGAGTAACAGATGGGTTAACATTTAGGTGGTGACAGATGAAACTCGGATCAACCCACAGGGCCTTGTAGGCGTCCCACGCAAACACGTCCACGTTTTCTCTAAGAAAACCAATCAGTTCCACTTTCTCTTGAGGAGGTAGTTCCGAGCCAACTTGAAAGAACTTTTTTGGATCATCACCAACGGCTACCTTTTCTAGATCTTAGCTTTTTGCCTCCTCGGTTGACTCATTATCGGGCAATGCCAAGTTTGCTGATTGCTATAAGCCTTTCTAGCAGAGGCCGAGGACTCTGGACCGGGTTGTTGTGAGACGGCAGCCACCATGCATCGCCCGGCCATGGTTTGGTTCCCTACAATCTCTTTAACCTGGCCCTCCGATGGGTACTTCACCTTTCGGTGTAGGGTAGATGAGACAATCCCTAGAGCGTGAAGCCAAGGTCTAGCCACAATAGCTGTGTAGGGTGAATATGTGTCAACTACAATGAAATCTACCTTCACCACGTTCGAACCGATTTGTATGGGCGGTCCGATCCGGCCCCTTGGAGTGACGGTTTTTCCCTTAAAGCTTACCAGAGGGGAATCGTACGTTGTTAGGTCCTTGGGTTTCAAGTTCAGTCCCTTATACAGGTCGGGGTACATTACTTCCACAACACCGCCTTGATCCACCAGCACTCCTTTCCACATCATATCCCCCAATCACGAGTGTGACTATTAGAGCATCGTCATGGGGTTGGATGGTTCCAATCTTATCATCGTCCGAGAATCCCAACACCGGCGAGGCTTCCTTTTTGGCCTTTTTGGTCTCCCGATCATCGTCCTCGGTGGAAAGCAGAGCCATGGACATTACTCTAGAAGAACAAGAGCCGGTCTTTCCCGGAGCAGCAAGAATGACATTAATCGTGCCAATGGGAGGTCTCAAAGAGGTGTCTTTCCGGGCCTCAGGATTCGTCTGTCTTTGTTGACCGTTGGGATATTGTAGGAGGTGCCTTAATTTTCCTTCTCGGACCAATTTGGTCCAAGTGATTCCTCAAGTTCTTGCAGTCCTTGGTGGTGTGCCCCAACTTTTAGTGGTATTGGCAATATCGGTTTTGGTTGCGCTTCGTGGGGTCCCCTGCCATTTTATTTGGCCATTTAAAGAATGGCTTGTTCTTAATTTTCTCCAGAACCTGATGTATTGGATCTCAGAACACAGCGTTAATCGTCTCGTGCATCGGCAGATCCGAATTGCCCCCGCAAAGTCTCTCCTCAGTCGATTGTTATTGTTAAATCGGTCTAACCTCAAGTCCATGCTCTCTTGAGGGACGACCTTTGCCTTACCTTTTCCCAACTGCTGGTCTTCCTCAACTCTTTTATACTTGTCAATCCGGTCCATGAGTTGACGCAGTCTGGTGACAAGCTTTCCTGTCAAGGATTTTCTCAAACCATGCTCAGTTGGGAGGCCAATCTTGAAAGTGCTGATGGCTACGTTGTCATAGTTACCCTCTATCTCATTGTACATCTCCCAGCACTGCTCGAGTAGGCTTTTAGGGTCTCCCCTTCTCGCATGGACAAAATCAACAGAGAATCCAAGGGCCGAGGAACCCTGCTACTCATGATGAAGCGAGAGCCGAAGGCCTGGGGTCACCGCTTAAAGGAACCTATGGAATTTGGTCCGAGGCCATCAAACCACCTCATCGCCATCGGTCCCAAGTTGGACGGAAATACTTTGCACATTAAAGCTTCATCTTTGGAATGGACGGCCATCCTCTAGTTAAACCGACTTATGTGCTCTACGGGGTTCGTTCTGCCATTGTACATGGTGAAAGTGGGTTGATGGAATGGAATCGCCGAGGAAGACTAGCTCTTTCTATCTTATGTGTGAAGGGTGATTTGGAGATTCGATCTAGGGCCTTGCTCATGGTGTTGTTCACTAGGCCTTTACGGGACGGACTTTTGTGGCTGTGTTTATGGTGGTGCTCTTCATTGTAAGAAAATGTTTCACTTGGCGGAGTTCTTGACCTTTGCCTATAATTGTCACCCCCTTTGTCACTAGTATCCGAACCGGAGGGGGAGCGTCTCCATTGTGCATGACGTAGTTTCTTTTTTAAGTCTTCAATCTCCTGCTGTAGGGCTTTGTTATCATCCTATTTTTGGGATACGTGACTTTTCACCCTAGAATGACTTCTGCTTGTATGGGTAGTACGTACACTACCCTCTTGACGTTTGTCCCGATCTCTTTCCCGCTCGAGGTTAAGAAAGTTATCCCGCCATTGAGAACCTGCAGGCTTTGTTTGGTGTGGACCCAATCCCACCATGTTTACTCGTTGCATTCGCTGAGATCTAAGTTCTTCTCACAGACGGCACCAATTGTAGGGACACGATTTGGAGCCCAAGTCCAAATATGTATGGAGTCTTGGTCTAGGAGGCTCAACACAATGAATTTGTAGAGAATGGGTTGAAGAGTTAGGGCCTAATGAGTTGTACAATGGCAAGTCTTGAATTAGATGACAATTAAGCACAAGTAAGAGATATTGATATCAATGGACTTTAAGTCCGAGGACGCTACAATTGTGTATGATGATTATAGTTGGATATTGAGACAACTTAGGTTGCTATAGTGTTCTCTCTTCTTTTCTCTGATCCCAATCTCATGGGTATCTCTCACATTATATAGCCTTCTTTGAGTCATCTTGATCCTACACTTGTTGATCATCCGAATTCTCACTTGAGTGCCTGTCCCATCAGACACCCCTCTTCAACCTTCTGTGAGTTATGGTAGCCAAGGTAACACTATTTAGAGGCATTTTCCACATAAATGCGGCCGGAAAATGGGGATCTCTCACATTATATAGTCTTCTTTGAGCCATCTTGATCATACACTTGTTAATTATCCGAATTCTCACTTGAGTGCCCGTCCCATCAGACCCCTCTTTAGCCTTCTATGAGTTATGGTAGCCAAGGCAACACTATTTAGAGGTCTTTTCCACATAAATGCAGTCAGAAAAGTAGTTGCAGTGCATTTAATGCGGTGGTAGCAGCTTTTCCTTAGATATTTTGTGTTTCCTTCTTCCCTGTATGTTTATATGTCACACTCCTATCACTAAGGCCTTTTGGAGGGGCCCTCTAATTTCTAGAGTTACGCACTTGAGCTACATCGATCGCATACCTCCTCGGATCATCTTTCATGCATTTTCTGTTTATGAGACTTTAACTGTGAGTCCTTTTTACAACCATTTGTCTTTCCTCGGACTTGTCAATTGTCCTCGGTGAAGCCCAAAGCCCACTACATGATTTTGGGCCTTTGTATAAAGATTCTTAGTTCCAATCTTAGCATTCTACTTTATACTCTACTAATCATAATATATTAATTTTTTTTTTTTTTTTTTTTTTTACGTTTATTATAAAGTAGTCAAAATTTTAAAAATAAAAATCAAATACATTGTAAATGATAATTTGTAATTGATGAAGTATAAAATGGAATATGTATCTTCTTAAAAATAAATAAATAAATAAATAAAAAGAAAAAAATGGTGGAACACTTTTAAGTGGGATCAATTATTTCTATCAATCATCCCATTGCTAGTCAATGACTGAGAGGAAAAGGATAGACAATGTCCATGAAATCCTAACTTCCCTGTTTGGAAGACCTACTTTTGGATTATTTTTAAGCTAGTCATTTTATTGGACTTATCCGAGCTAGTGCTCAAAGTTAGAAAAAATGACAATAAATTGTGAGTATATATCGCTTCATGCAGTAATCTTTTAGAGCCTATAGTAAGTCGATTCTGCTCATTCTTGTTCAATTCACATGAGACAGCTGGGCTGCGCCCACAATATGGAGAGTGTATGATTACATGCACCTGTCATCTCTACTGACAAAAAAGCATAACGAGTATATGACCCAGATTTTGACGTTCAATAAGTCTAAATTCCGAAGGGCTTATTAATCAAAATTAGAATTCTCTTCATACTCAGTTTATTTTATGGACTACCCTTTTTCTTTTTCTTTTTTAACTGAATAGAAAAAAGGGGTCATTGTGTGGTTTCATTGACTCCATACCAAATAATGGCAATGAGTAATAATTTAAAAGCTGATCTGCTTGTTAAACAATTGTTGTTTATATTTAAGAAAATAACAACAGCAAAATTAATTACAAAGAAAAATCTTACAATTGTTTGTCCTAAATTTAGATTATGAACAAACTTATTTAACACCGAAGCCAAAAGATTCAAAGTAATAAATAAATAACTTTTAAGCTCTCTTACAAAGACTCCCAAATAAAACAACTAGTGAACTAAAGACCATATAGGATTCACTCTGAATGGTTAGTCTATAAGATTATAACACAATTTGATATCTTATAAGATCGTCTCGCGAGATAATTGCTATTATAACACTGTAGTTTTCACATTTGGGGTCGATGAAACATACGTGAGGAACTCCTCATCCCTTTCAAATTTAGCCATGTCTTTTTCTTTCAAGTTTACCCATGCCTCTATTCCATTTCCGGAGTTAGTGTCAAAGAAAGTAACAAGATTCTTGAACGTCAACTTAGCCGAGCCAACCCAGACCGGCTTCCCCCACCCAAAATCAGCCTCATATATAGGGAACCTGCACAAGCTGGTGAAGCTGAAGGGTACTACCTCTCCCTTTGATATGCTTGCAGCGCGCTCTTTCATGAAATTCAAATGACCCTCACTTTCTTGAAGTTTCTTCACGTAATCCACGTTCACTTCCCTTATTGAATTCCTCATTTGGTTAACAATGTCAGAGCACCTATTATCTGCATCCATGGATGGCACTGAGATTGCTATTCGGCTTATGTTCCCAAAATAGTTATTAGGAAGAGGAGGGTCAAGCCTAGTACGTAGGTTGATAGCATGGAGAACTGTGTAGATCTTATTTGGGTCTGATTTAGGTTGAGTAGAAGCCATGAAGCGGCTCCATATGAAAGCTGATAAGGCTTCAATGCGAGTAGGCCGTGTTGCATGTTCGATGCTTGTGTTGTCAGTGTATTTGGCTCTAAGAGCTGCTATGGCAGAGGCATCGAAGACAAACCTCTTTGCCATAATGTTTTCCTTCACAATCCCGGTCCTTGGTTCGAAGCCAGTCAAAGCTTTCGGAGGAAAAAGCTTGGCTGAATCGAGTAGAGGGCTAGCTATATCGCTATCGCCGCGAGCAATAGCAGCCCAAGTGTTGAGAAACACGAAGAATGACAAGCCGTCCGCAACTTTGTGAGATATGCCAAGACCAACGGCAATCCCTCCACAGCTGAACAAAGTGACTTGGACGATTGCAGGTAATTCGTTCCCATCGTCTAGTGCACATGGTAGAAATTTATTGAGCTCAGCAGGGATTGGATCCTCAAGAAATTCATGAAGTTGGCAATCAACCTTGGCTTCCACATAGTACACACCCTCATCATTGCAATCAATATAAAGATTGCTCTTAACCCGTCCTGCTAGTGGATAGAATCGGGTTAAGGCATCGGACAAGGATTTCTTAATCCGATTACTTTGCTCTGATGAGTTAGTCAGATTAGTGCAATCTTCTTTAGGGTAGAAGAGAACCAAGGGCATGAAAACTGGGGGCGATATTTGATCAAGAAAGGAAAGCTTGTAATGGCGAAGATGGTGTGGAGTTGGAGAAGAAGGTTTGATGGTCTCGTCGTGAATAACTTCGATGTGAACCTTCATTTTCTGTGTAGAGTGATTTTTAACAAGCAGATAGATGTTGACAAATATGATGGAAATATAGCTAGGGCCTAGGGAGTTATATAGATGTGATGACCGAACAGAAGTCAAAGAATACGGTGGTGCAGGATTTGCAAATTTGGATCGCACATTGACAATAGTATACTGTGAAAAAGTGTTGAATTTTGTGTGTGACAGCTGGCATTCTTTTTTGACCAAGAAAAGCTACTGTTTCACACTCCCACTATACACATTGCCGTTGAGTAATTGGTCTCCACACCACATAGAATGGGATTGTTTTTCGGTAGTGCGAGACAATGAAGGCCGTGTACCTAGCTAGCTAAATGCGTTATACACACGAAAACTGGTTTAAAAAATAAGTAACTCTATTTGCATAATTTATATCACTTTTTTCGGTAGGTTAAAATGATTAGTTATGATTGGTGGATAAAAATGTAATAATAGTAGTAAGTTTATGCTCTATCAATGACATCACATTTCAATATAATATAAATAAAATTTATCTCCAAATTAGTTCAAGAAAAATCATTTAAACTTCTCTTAAATATATATATTTTTTATTGAATGTGAATTTTGAATATCTAATCTTTCGATTGCATTTTCTTTGTGGTCTTAACAGACATATCAAATTTTGTTCAAATTGGATGTTATTTACTATTTGATCTATAAACTTATTTTTCATGCATAAATTTAGACAAAAAAAACTTGAAATTTAAACATTTAATTGATGATATAGCTCTTTCTAAAAATAATAATAATAATAATAATAATAATGATATAGCTATTAATGTTTAATCTTCTTGAAATTTTGCTAGTATGAAGGATATAATAAGAAAACGCAATCTAATAATTAGATTTTCAAAATTCATATCTAATGAAAAGATATAAGAAGTGTTTGAAGGGTGTTTTTCCAAAACAGTTTGGAGAGAAATATTTTCTACATAATATTAAGGAAAAATTTTATCTCCAAATTGGTTAGAAGGAAAATTCCCCCAACCCATTTTGTGGCAATTGATAAAAATCATAAACCATATATTGTGTACCTTTAGTCACATAATATATTTAATAAGTCATCTAATTTGTTTTAACTATACATATTAATGGTTTTATGAGTTACAATATAATGGGTTGAAGAAGATTCCTTTAAACTAATTTGAAGAAAATTTTATCCTAATATTAAAGAATTTAAAAAATATAGGGTAAAATATAAAAACCCACCCTAAGATTTGGATTGATATACCAAATACTACCACGACTTTCTAAGAATGCCCAATTTTTTCTCTAAATACAAACAACACTTAATAACATTTGAAAGTTCTCTAATTCTCCAAGTCTTCTGCTTTTTTATTTTATTATTTTTTTTCTTTTCAAAAGTTTATTTTGAAAGTTTTCTGTATTTGGCATTTGCACAAGCTTCATGGAGGAATTTTTGTATATATTTGATCCTCAATATATTACATTCTTATTCTCTTATCTCAAAAACATCAGTCCAAAAGGAAGTTAGTCCTAGTGATTTCATCGTCTTGCGGTGTTTCGTATGTGCTATCATAAAAGTGGTGAGAGTTTGCACACATATTGTTTCGTACAGTGGGAGTGATGGGCAAACTCTTGGGAGTGATATAATCTCATTCCTCAAGGTTTTAAAAAGCTTCTTAAGTCGGTGAGGTAAAGGAGAACCAAATCTTGACTAAATCCCATATTGCCTAGGTAGGGGAGGTTCTAAGCTTCATATGGAATGCATTGGACTACCCAACTCTTCATTGGCAAGATATGGTTCTCTTAAGGAGTAACACATAGCCTTAACCCCCATGATTTTAAAATGCCTCTTACCAATCAGAGTCAAAGGCATTCCCTATAAGGCTTAGGATTTCCCTTAACCTTGGCAATGTGAGACTTAGACAAAAGGGATAATTACACTTTACCCACCTGTGATTTACCTCTAATTTGACTTGCCTACCCATGGTTTCAATTTTGACACTTTACCTATTTGTGATTCCCTTTGTTACTAATCCATAACCCACCTCCCCTTCAGCCATTACTCTAACACATAATATGTAAAAAACAAAAGTCCAAACAGATCAAAACACTCCTCACTCCCAAAACTCACTCCCATCCAACTTGCTCACCAAACTAAGATCCTAGATGCTACAATGCAATGCGCTTGAGGCTATAGACCGAGAACCATGAACCATGGGAGACTCTTGACTTTCCAAGCCATGTCTTGATTTACATAAGCTCATTGAGCTATCCAGAGTACCGTTTGTCCCAAAAAAAAAAAAAAATGAAAAGAAAAGAAAGAAAGAGAGAAGAAGAAGAAGAAGAAGCAGAAGAAGAAGCTAGAGTCCATGAAAGAAACCAACATGAATTTGAAACTTATGATAGACAGAGAGAGCAAACGATTGCTTTTTGCTAAAGCGGGCGGGGAATTCATCGATTTCCTCTTTCAAATTCTGGCCCTACCCATCAGAACTTTCATTCTGCTTTTTGAAAAGCAAGGAATGCAGGGCAGCTTCGAGAATATTTTCGAGAGCATTGAAAATTTAGGTAGTATTTACCTTCAACCAAGCGTGAACAAAGAGATTCTCCTGAAGCCCAAAGTCCACATCTCTGGTGGTGGTGGTTCCGGGCTCCCTCCCTTATTACAAAAAGTTGAATCATCACCCAAGCAATAGATGAACCTAGAATCAAGAGAAAAAAAATAGATCAAATACAAAAAATCAAAAATATAATTATTGCACAATGAACTCACCCAAGCAACAGATGAACCCAAAATCAAAATACCATCGTCATTGGTTGTTGTGGCACGAGATGAAAACATTTGCTTTTTCGGGACCTGATGGATGATTTCAATGGATCTCTTCTAATAAATTTGAAGTCACATATGTTCTTATGTAGAATAGGGAGCCATAACATTCTGTCATAGTACTCATAGCTCTTCTTGAGCTTACGCCTTGCTATCCAATTACCAATATAGAAAATCCAGCTCATTTGATTTGCTATTTTAAGTATGCCATCCATGTCTTGTAGTAGTTCAAGTATGGTCTCCTCCACAAGCTTCACCTAGGCCTTCTCCATTTTAGTGTCCATTCTAAGCCCATCTAAATCTTCCAGGAAAGCAAGTAGTAGCTTCAATGGATTTGTGTGCTATTACTTTGCTTTATTCTTATAAAAGTTCTTAAGCAAAACCCTATGCTTTTTGATCTGTTTGGGCTTTTTCTTTTTGACATATTATGTGTTAGAGTAACGGCTAAAGGAAATGTGGGTTACGGATTAGTAATGGAGGGAATCACAGGTGAGTAAAGTGTCAAAATTGAAACCACGGGTAGGCAAGTCAAATTAGAGGTAAATTAAAGGTGGGTAAAGTGTAATTATCCCTAGTCAAAATTTGATTCTCCCTCATCTCACCCTACTTAGAAGAGGTCTTTTAGCTTTTTTGGTCCTCATAGTCTACTACCCACCATTTGGCAAGATTTTGTCTTTTTTAGAAGTGATCGACACAGCCTCACTCCTTAAGATTTTAAAAGGCCTCTTGTGAGTTAAGGATTACGCATCAGAAGTAGGGTGGGGTCTAGTTTCATTGCATAACCCTTAACTGACAAGAGGCCTTTTAAAACCTTAAGGGATAAGATTACATGTCACTCCCAAATAGGAAAATATCTTGCTAATAAAGAGTTGGGGCATGACACCCACACCAACTTAATCAAGTATATATCCTTCATGTTGGTTTTTTCTCAAAATTATATACTATGTAATAAAATTTGGCTTTTAGAAGTTGTGGTTGCACTTAGTGGATATTTCCTCATCTCTACGACAAATAGTTACACACTCATTAATTATTAAATTGGTTTTTCTTATTAACTAATATATTTCCTCCAATTAAGTGATTAGATTCAAGTATAGTTTAATTTAGGTTAAACTCTACTATCTAAGTTTCAAAAATTAAAAATTATATTCCAATAAAAGTTATTTTAAAAAAAAAAAGAAAAAAAGATAATGCACACAACTTAAGTATCTATAACACCTTTCTCAAAAAAAAAAAAAAAAAAAAATCTATAACACGTATCCTTATAAGGTAAATTATCTCTTCATTCTAATCAAATTTATCTCCCATCATATGTAAAATTTTTCATCAAACATTTTTTGTCAGGATTGATCGTTATCACAGTTTGTGTTACATTCAATTACTGATCGTCCAGGTCGATTATGAATTATATATTATTATTATACATGACCAACTTTTTGTCATATATTCTCAAAAGTGAAAAGATCAATTATTGTATTTTCAAGCAGAGCTCCGGTAAAAGAGACATATATCACGTACTAATATAATACAAGTTTGGTCCTAGAAACTATGGTTATGCTAAGTGGATACCTAAACTCATAATTATATTGCCACATGTGCTGCACCTTTTAATTTGTATTTTAAATAAATATAAATTAAAATTTTCCTTTTACATATGATTCTATATTTAAAATAACATTTTCCTTTAATTTATAATATATTAAACTTTTAAAAATATTTTTTTTATTAATTTACATATGACTCTTGATAAATTGTGTATCACACATACATAATACTAACGAAGTAAAAGATATTAATAAGGTAATAACTAATATATATCTTCAACTGGGTGGACCAAACATATAATAAACAAAAAATAATTAAGAGAATAGCATTTCATAAACTTTGAAACACCATTTTCATATTAATTTTCAGATTTTTTATATATTTTTAGAATTTTAGTCTATGAAGTCTACTTAAGATCATTAAACCAAGATACCACCAATTGATTTTTGGTGTAAGAGGCAGATGATTAACTACAAATCTCTTATTCAATTATAAAAAATTTTACTAATTGAATTAACTATTGGAACCCACCATTTTTTGGAAAGTATGTTATAGTTGAAAGGATGCAATAATATCAAATATTCATTTTAATATGAAACCACACTATATAGATTATATAATATTTAATGTCCTCACTCCTCAGCGGCCTTTTATGATTATTGCCATGCTCATCTTTCTAACGTGTTCAAACCAAGTGATGGGCCAGTGGTAAGCCCAAATATTTATCCCCATTATGGGTCAAATCAAAACAAAACTAATAGTTCAGTTCTTAAAAAATAATCAACCCATTACGTACACGCCATATCAGAATCATATTTAACAAATTCAACAATAAAAAAAAAACAAAAAAACATTTTAAACTAGTTTAATGAAAACAAAGTCATATAACTGTATCATTCAAATTAAAAAATTTCAATAAATAAAAAATAAATAAATCTCTTTTTTTTTTTTTTTTTTTTTTTTTTTTATAGGTAAAAATTAAATAAATCTCATTCAAAACATGTACTGTATATTCCTTTTCCCCTTCCCCTACATATTATGTATCGTATATTCCGTTCCTTTTCTCTTTTTATCTCTCTTAAACATAGTATTTGTGATGGAAAATTTTTAATTACCACTACAAGTTTGTTTTATATATCTACTATCAAAGATACCTCTCTCTCTCTCTCTCTCATTTGATTTCTCTATAATTTTGATTTTCTATTTGTTTTAATGTTTTGTGATAAGCTTTCTACAAGTTCTAGAAGTTCTTGAATTGATTAGAATGGAGAAAATTAATATATGAAGATTGATAAATATTGCCAAGATAATAGCAATAATCTTTTCTGTTAGTAAAGTAATTTCAGTAACATTGCTCAAAGAACCAAAAACTATTAAACACGGAATTACTACCATAAATATTTTTCTATAGGACAATAAATGGTAAATGACTATTGGCTTGTCTATTTTTCTTTTGGGTGATGATGCTGGTATTACTAATCAAATTCTTTAACATTATTTCACTTTTTATCACTAAAATTTTGGTTACTTTCACTAGGTCACACTTTCATATTTCACTACCATAAATACTTGGATTCCCTTCTCAGCAATTCTGCAGTCAACAATGCATTACTCTTGTAATATAACTTATAGTTTATTGCATTGATTGTTAACACATCATAATTTATAATTCAAGATCTTTCTCTCTTCCTTCTTACTAGGATGTATTTGACAACTATTATCATATTGTACACCACAATATGAACTGGATATGTAGTTATTTTTATTTATTTATTTATTTTTTTTTTTTTTTTGGTGTTTAGGCTTGGTGCAATACAAACAATTCTTTGAAGCTTTCTTTTGTTTTCTTCTCCTACTATTTTCTTGGTTGATTTGTTAAAATTTAGAAATTGTGTTTGGTTTCATCTTTCTTGGTTCTTTTTTCATGATCATTGTTTTAAATGCTTTGAGTGGGGCTAATGCTGAAGACTTGGGAGAGTTCAAAAAATAAAAAGTGAATTCTAAATTAAAGTAGATAAATATGTAAAGGTAAAATTATATACAATGTTAAAACCGCCCAAGATGAATGTGTAAAGTTAATAATCTATTTATATATGTTTTTTGAAAAAAAAAAGGAATAAAAAATAAATAAGAAAAAAAATAATTATATGGCGTTGAGGTGGTGCAACAGAAGCTCAACAGCAATAACTACTACATTTCAACGTTTAGATATATATATAGATTAGTATTATGCTTCTACGTTGCACAGTTTAATTAAGTATGATACATAAACTACAAAAAAATATTTCAATAATTTGATTAAAATTTCATAAATAAATTATCTAAATGATGATGGACCATATAAACTTGATCTTCACATTCTTTGATTTTCGCCCATCAATCCCAGCCAATTCAATAGGGATCTCAAGTATCACGCACCCTATTCAATTCTTATCAATTGTCACAAAAAATAAAAAAGAAGGGTTCAATAATTTTAATTCCTATGATCCTTTAATATAAACTCTTTCATTTAAAATCTGAATAGTTTTGGAACTGTACTTGTAATTTTTTTAAATAATTGAATAGTTATAGCAAGAGGAACATAAAAAAGTATCAAAAGAAGAAACAAAACATTGCTGCTTAGTTGTGTATTAAGCAAATATTATATCTATAAACAAAATATATAGGTTGATACACAATCCAGTGGTCTTTTCAATTTACTCTCTTTATTTTGCAGATACTACCAAATCATTAAAAGCTCTAGATTATTGAATGAGTAACCCAACTGACGATTTTTGACATTATCACATATTATTAGCTATAACATCATATTCATCGCAAGCCTTGTATTTGATAAACCAATCTTTTTTTCAACGCATATGAAAAAAAGCATGTAAAAAAAACGTAAAAATTGCATGTATATAACTAGATTAATACCTTTACTAACATTAGAAGTGTTTCAATTATCTTATTCCCTAATATTTGTTGTGGCAATTACCATCAGGGACACACTTTATTCGCATAAACTTGGGACTACAGAAAACGCCGATAAGTGCAACCTCATGTTAGAGACCGTCAAATACCTTTGATGTAACCCATGTTGCATAGACATTCATTCCGAACCCATTTAGGACCACGGAAACCTCATAATATAACCCGAGTTGGCCACACACACATTTCACACACTTTAGGGATTGTTGAGAGCCCCTGAGTACAAAAGACTATTGAAAACTTCTAACATAGGTCATGTTGCCCATACACACTTCACACGTTCACTTGGAACCATCGAAAACCTCAAGTGCAATCTAATGTTAGAGACTACCGTAAACCTCTAACTCCTCCAACTTAGCTTGTATTACCAGACACAACTCATGCACACTACTCTCGGGACTGCCAAAATCTTCAATTGCATCCGTGACACATTTGTCCACATAGTGCTACGGTTTAGCTATGCATGCAGCCCTCCAATATTTATTTCTCATGCATACACTCACAATCACCAAAAGTTACTTAACTATACACTTAAAGGATCTAAAAAAATAGTAATATTTATAAATAGATAATGAATATAGTGATAACTTCCAATTGGCATGCAAATTATAAATTTTTCATAAAGATCATTAGAATTGCATTCAAGATTATACCGCCATATTTGCAACCACAGCAAACTTGAATATCAGCGTAGGACCTGTAGGGAAAAATAAGAGGGAATGCATCTTCAAGGATGGTGAAAATTTAGAAAAACAACTAGTAGAAGTCCACTACAAACGTTGAAGGACACAAAAATCGACGAGAGAATGGCCTGAAAATGTGCCAAATGGATAGGAACGGGCAAGAATAGTAAAAAAAAAAAAATATGGAAATGCGAGAAGTAGTAGAAACCCAGTTGAATTATAACAAATTATTGAATTATAACAAGGATGAATGAAGTATAGAGACCCAGTTGCTTTAAAAGGAAAAGATTGGTCCCTTATGAATGTATATTTGAAGAAACGCATTTGTTTGAACACTCGGGGTTGTGTAGTACTAGCAAGTCAGGAAGAGGAGATTTGAAGAAGTCTCTATTAGATACACTGGAAAATCTAAGAAGAGCTGGAAGGCTCTTGGCTTGTATTAGTAATAAAATTAAGTTTTAGAAAGCTGCAAATCTTTGCTATATTAACAATTTGTAAGTGATAATTCAATTTACTATATATCATCCGGTTTGTAACACTACAAGAATTTTGGTCTTTTGCGACCAATGTTTTAGCGACGACTAAAAAGTCATCACTATTAGGCATACATTAGCGACGATAATAAATGGTCATCGCTAATAAATGTATTGTAGCGACAACACTAAGGTAGTCGCTAAAAAGTCGTCACTAACGCCATGGAGGGAATTTTATTTACTTTTGGAAAATGGAGGGAAACTTTTAGCAATGACAATAAATTTTGTTGCGACGACATTTACATCGCTAAAATAAGGTTTATTTTAACAACGACATCTGTCGTCGCTAATAATTATCTTTAGTGATGACCTTATGTTTCGTCAGAGATATGTGGCCAAAAATATATAGTAAGTATATTATATATATGCTTTATTTATTAGCGATGACACATTAGTGGTTTCTATTAGAAGGCTATTAGCGATGATATAACATGTCGTCGCAAATATATCTACCTTAATATAATGAAGGGTAAAATTTTCACTCTCAAAAAGTGGTGGGAATTATTGAAGGGAAGCAGATTATATATTAGCAACGAATTCGGTCGTCGCTATAAGGGATCTTTTAATGAAGACAAAGATTGTCGTCACTAATATGTGGCTAAAACAATTTTGATAAAATATGATTTTTTTTTTTTTTATCAAATCCTCCAAATGCCTCTTAAAATATTTAAAATCACATAAATTCCATTAAAATATTTGAAATGATTAAAATACCATTAACCTCGTCAAAATGACCAAAATACCCCCAAACTTATCGAATAACCAAAATAAACTTGAAACCTCCAAAGTAACATAAAACTTTCAAATTCGTTAAAATATATATATATATATATATATATATATATATATATATGAGACAACGGAGGGCTTGTTGCTTCAAAATACTCTCAAATCATAATGTTACCTGTAGGGACACAGATCTTTAACGGCCCGACAGCGATGTTGAGCTCGCGCGTGAAGGATCCCTCACAATAATATTTGTAGAGAGTGGGCTTGAAAGGCCAGCGTTGGGTCACAGGGCGTTATTTCGGGCCGGATTGCGAGTGAGCCCAGACAGGGAAAAGCTTTGGGCTGGACATTTAGGCCCTTCAACCTTGTAACTCGAGGGATTTGGCTCCTCGGATCATGTCCGAGGAGCAATGGTGTTGTCCCCGGTTACTCGCCGGTGGGTTTTTTTTGTGGTGGCCGGCGTATATTATCAGGGCATTCTCTCTCATCAAGTCTTTCTCCAGAAGCCGGATGGGAGCCCACTTCTTGGTCGCATAACATTCTCTTTTATACTAGCCTCACGTTCGTTGTCCTTCGTCCCACGTGTAGGGTCGATCTTTCCAGACGAGATATCCGTCCCATCGCCTAATCCCGAAATGGCTGGAGATGATCCATAAAGCCTAAGATCCCGGCTCTGTTAGGGGCGGTGTCATGTCAGGAAAGGGTATTAGAGACAAACTTCCCTAGATATTTTCTGATATTTCAAGTTTACTCGTGCTTCACTTCAATCCGTGAGGGTTTGGACCTGCCGAGGACGAAACCGTCCTCTACTGTGTCTTCGGGCCATTTTATGTTGCCTAGTTTTGAGCTTGGGCCCCGATCTCCTTGAGTTTGGGGCTGTGGACTTCTCATAAGCGATCGGGCCGGGCCCATAAACTGTTGGGCCCCACAATAGCCCCTCAAAACCTATTTGTCCAACTCCTCGGTTGGAAAGGTGGGTTTTGATAATACCGAGCCTCTATTGCGGCTCATTTAATTCGGCCCTTGATCAACGTTGGCGACTTTTCACCTCCCCAAGGAATGCGCCGGTCTACGAGATGTTTCCCTCGATTTACGCGGGATGCGTTTATATCGTTTGGTTATTCGTAGTGTGCCTTTAATATCTTCCTTTACGAGGCCTCCCAAGTCAAGCGGTTTCGATAACGTGGGGGAACGAAACGGACGCACATTTACTCGATGATTTCCTTGGATATCAGAACATGTTACGTACCCTTGTCCCCCTCCCCTATATAAAGAGAGAGGACAAAAAGGGATTCTCTTATATCCGAAACCCTCAGGCTCTTCTCAGAGTTCACTTCCTCCATCCAGTTACTCCCTATTCAATAATACCTCTCTCATAGTAATCCGCCATGAACAAATCTTTCCTTTCCCAAAAACGCCATGTCCTAACTAAACTTGAGATGGCTCGGTCGGGGCAAGGATGGCGGAGGCTCAAGATTTGTCTCTCCATTCTTTTAGCCAAAATCCGAAGCATGGACTCGTCACACCCCATTTCTGGTGTGACCGAGTCGAAAACCTCCCTTGTCATCTCCATCCGCTCTCTCATGAGCATACCTAATATGGCTCCCCTTTTCCCTCTTTTGCTCCTTTTACTTTCTTTTCATTGCTTCCCTCTTCTTCTCCTCCTTCCCGCTCATGTCCTCCATCTTCTTTTTTCCTTGCATTCTTCAACGACAAGAGTTTTTTGAAGTGCTTCCATGTGTTCCAATTCTTCTTCCTTCTCCTTCATTATTTTTGTATAAGGTTCTTCTCTTGATATGAGCGATCTTGAGGCGGAGATTTCGGAGAGACTTTGAAGGCGAGTTCGTAAGACACCGATGATTTACTTATTTGTATTACGGATATCATTATCGCTTTAGCAATTCATTTTTTGTATAGGCTTGTTTAAGCCCTTCCTTGTACGTTGTAACAATTTTTCATATTAATAAAAGTTATTGTTACTCTATTTCGTATGTCTCGTTTATATATTCTAATAAATGTGAAAGAGCTGCTTTCGGCATAACAAGTATAGCATTTGAATCAATAATAACTAAGGCCAAAGTAATCGTTGATAAAAAGATGCCACGATAACTTTAACAAAATTATTATTCAACATAACAATCCGACCAGTGAGGAATAAGACTTATCTTAAAATTAGCCGTGATGGGTGCTAAATGCTCGATAAAGTGTAAGAAGCAGTTATCCGAGGACATGTTACCCACCGGATGAACGGCCTCCTTAGGTTGACGATCATTAGGTTATTTTGCCCTCTCCACGACACGCGAGCCTTGACCTTTTCCAGTACTCAAGCCGAGAAACTTCTTCATTCGAGCAGTTGATTTCCCGAGGAGCCCGAGTCCAAAGACTTTGCAAAACCTGGGTTTTGTTTAGGGCTTATGCTTTTTATCCTATGTACTTGGTTTTCCCTTAACATGAGTCCGAGGACCATACAAGTCTTAGGTTCTGTCCAAGTCCAATGTCCGCATTAGTACTTGGTTTCCCCTTTAGCTTGAGTCCGAGGACCATGCAAGCCTTAGGTTCTGTCCAAGACCAATGTCCGCATTAGTACTTGGTTTCCCCTTAACTTGAGTCCGAGGACCATGCAAGTCTTAGGTTCTGTCCAAGTCCAATGTCCGCATTAGTACTTGGTTTCCCCTTTAGCTTGAGTCCGAGGACCATGCAAGCCTTAGGTTCTGTCTAAGACCAATGTCTGCATTAGTACTTGGTTTCCCCTTAACTTGAGTCCGAGGACCATGCAAGCCTTAGGTTCTGTCCAAGACCAATGTCCGCATTAGTACTTGGTTTCCCCTTAACTTGAGTCCGAGAACCATGCAAGTCTTAGGTTCTGTCCAAGACCAATGTCTGCATTAGTACTTGGTTTCCCCTTTAGCTTGAGTCCGAGGACCATGTAAGCCTTAGGTTCTGTTCAAGACTTTGAGTTCAGATTCTCCCTTTCATCAAGCATTTCCCGAAGCGCTAAACAGGGTGTCCCTGGGCCTTCACGCAAAGCCGGCCTGGGCCGCGAATTCAATTAATCCGCGGATTAGGAGATATTTCTGCAACCTCTGGCCATGCAGTACTTCTCTAACGCCCCCAGGATCGAGGCGCGCCTTTACGAGGCTCCTTGAGTCTCGTGGCTGCAGTTGACGTTGGAAGTTGAGCCAAGACCACTTTGTCCGTAGTGCTCCTTGGGACGCCGCGTGAGTTGACTGCCATCATCTTGTCTTTTCAAATAAATAGGAGGGAGAGAGGGTTGCTTTATATATACACCCATCCTTTTAGTTTTCTCTCACATCATACTTCCCATATCCGGAGCTCTCCTTTCTTGGCATAACATGTTGAAGGCGAGGGTTGGGAAGAAAGAACTCTCTCCGCCGCAGAGGCGCCATGTCCTCATGAGGCTTATAACATGAAGGTATGGGCACGGGAAGCACAAGTTCAGGAGAGTACTCCATCTCGACCGAGAGGGGAACGGCGTCTCTCCCTCTTTTAGTCAAAACCAAGCGCGGGTTCTGTTCATGCCAAAGCACTCTGGTATGTCGGAAGAAAGATTCTCCGCCATCAGCGCCCGCTTAGCAAAGAGCGAATATTTAGAGAAAGCCCCTCCGCTTCCCGCTCCCGGCACCTTTCCTTCTACGGTGTCAGGTTCTAGTCGGGTTTCTTTTGCTACCTGAGTTATGGGCATGTAAGAGCACGGGGGAAGAATAAGGTCTCTGAGCTGTAGCCAACCTATCCTCCGACATACCTCCTCGGCTTTCTCCGACTTTCTTGTATTTTTCTTTTTCTTGCTTATGTAGTAAGCTTTGACGTAGGGTGATTCCAGCTTTTCATTGTACAATGTACTATTTCTTCGTTGTAATATAAATAGAAGTTGATTTACATGTTTTAAGCGTTGATCTATTGGGCAATATAACTTTGTGAACGAATGTGCTCTATGTATGTGTTGCTTTGAGAATATTTGTAACAAAACTACTTTGAAGCATAATCTAATCAACTCTCATTTATCCGCACTATCAGGCATTATATCGATAATTTGTAATAAATCAAACTTAGGAAACTGACCGGGGTAGCAGTTGACTACTCTTGTGATAAACGCGCAAATGCCGCCCAAGAATGATGACCTCCTCATAACCCATCCGATCTACCGAACGGGAAGTAGGGTACTTCGATCGTGCTTTTGTGTATTTGGTTTTTCATTTGCGTATTTGGTTTTCCCATAGGCTTGAGTCCGAAGACCATGCAATGCCTTGGTTCTGTCCGAAACTTGTAAGACTTCTTCTTTGTACTTGGTTTCCCCACGAGGCTTGGGTCCGAGGACCATGCAAGGCCTTGGTTCTGTCCAAAACTTTTTGTACTTGGTTTCCCCATAGGCTTGAGTCCGAAGACCATGCAATGCCTTGGTTCTGTCCAAAACTTTTATGATTTCTTGTTTGTACTTGGTTTCCCCATAGGCTTGAGTCCGAAGACCATGCAATGCCTTGGTTCTGTCCAAAATTTGTAAGATTTCTTGTTTGTACTTGGTTTCCCCATAGGCTTGAGTCCGAAGACCATGCAATGCCTTGGTTCTGTCCAAAACTTTTTCGAGTACTTGGTTTCCCCATAGGCTTGAGTCCGAAGACCATGCAATGCCTTGGTTCTGTCCAAAACTTTTTCGAGTACTTGGTTTCCCCATAGGCTTGAGTCCGAAGACCATGCAATGCCTTGGTTCTGTCCAAAACTTGTATGATTTCTTGTTTGTACTTGGTTTTCCCATAGGCTTGAGTCCGAATACCATGCAATGCCTTGGTTCTGTCCAAAACTTGTAAGATTTCTTGTTTGTACTTGGTTTCCCCATAGGCTTGAGTCCGAAGACCATGCAATGCCTTGGTTCTGTCCAAAACTTTTAAGATTTCTTGTTTGTACTTGGTTTTCCCATAGGCTTGAGTCTCAAGACCATGCAATGCCTTGGTTCTGTCCAAAACTTTTTCGAGTACTTGGTTTCCCCATAGGCTTGAGTCCGAAGACCATGCAATGCCTTGGTTCTATCCAAAACTTTTTCGAGTACTTGGTTTCCCCATAGGCTTGAGTCTCAAGACCATGCAATGCCTTGGTTCTGTCCAAAACTTGTAAGATTTCTTGTTTGTACTTGGTTTTCCCATAGGCTTGAGTCCGAAGACCATGCAATGCCTTGGTTCTGTCCAAAACTTTTTCGAGTACTTGGTTTCCCAATAGGCTTGAGTCCGAAGACCATGCAAGGCCTTGGTTCTGTCCAAAACTTGTAAGATTTCTTGTTTGTACTTGGTTTTCCCATAGGCTTGAGTCCGAAGACCATGCAATGCCTTGGTTCTGTCCAAAACTTTTTCGAGTACTTGGTTTCCCCATAGGCTTGAGTCCGAAGACCATGCAATGCCTTGGTTCTGTCCAAAACCTTTTCGAGTACTTGGTTTCCCCATAGGCTTGAGTCCGAAGACCATGCAAGGCCTTGGTTCTGTCCAAAACTTGTAAGATTTCTTGTTTGTACTTGGTTTTCCCATAGGCTTGAGTCCGAAGACCATGCAATGCCTTGGTTCTGTCCAAAACTTTTTCGAGTACTTGGTTTTCCCATAGGCTTGAGTCCGAAGACCATGCAAGGCCTTGGTTCTGTCCAAAACTTTTAAGATTAGCCCCTAGACCATGGCGGGGGGATTTGGCCTCAAGCCGGAAGCCCCTAGAGCTGCCCGCGCTGTTGACACTGTAGGGCGTAGCCCCTAGCAAAAGTTTGGGTCGGAGCAACGATCGCATGTCGCCGGAGATGGAGGAAATCCCACAAACCTCTGCTGGCTAGAAAGTTGACTCAAACACCTCCTGCGCCAACGCGCAAGCCTTCCCACAGACGGCGCCAATTGTAGGGACACAGATCTTTAACAGCCCGACAGCGATGTTGAGCTCGCGCGTGAAGGATCCCTTACAATAATATTTGTAGAGAGTAGGCTTGAAAGGCCAGCGTTGGGTCACAGGGCGTTATTTCGGGCCGGACTGCGAGTGAGCCCAGACAGGGAAAAGCTTTGGGCTGGACATTTAGGCCCTTCAACCTTGTAACTCGAGGGATTTGGCTCCTCGGATCATGTCCGAGGAGCAATGGTGTTGTCCCCGGTTACCCACCGGTGGGTTTTTTTTGTGGTGGCCGGCGTATATTATCCGGGCATTCTCTCTCATCAAGTCTTTCTCCAGAAGCCGGATGGGAGCCCACTTCTTGGTCGCATAACATTCTCTTTTATACTAGCCTACGTTCGTTGTCCTTCGTCCACGTGTAGGGTCGATCTTTCCAGACGAGATATCTGTCCCATCAGCCTAATCCCGAAATGGCTGGAGATGATCCATAAAGCCTAAGATCCCGGCTCGTTAGGGGGGGTGTCATGTCGGGAAGGGTATTAGAGACAAACTTCCCTAGATATTTTCTGATATTTCAAGTTTACTCGTGCTTCACTTCAATCCGTGAAGGTTTGGACCTGCCGAGGACGAAACCGTCCTCGGCTGTGTCTTCGGGCCATTTTATGTTGCCTAGTTTTGAGCTTGGGCCCCGATCTCCTTTAGTTTGGGGCCTGTGGACTTCTCATAAGCGATCGGGCCGGGCCCATAAACTGTTGGGCCCCACATTACCCATTTGAAACTTGAAATCAATAAAATAATAAAAATTGAGAAAGTTCTGATTCCACTCAAAATACTAATTAATTCTCATAGTTATCAAAATGTGAATCGTATCGCGAATCAATTTTTTATTTTTCTGTATCATGTGTCATAGGAAAGGTATTAGTCAATATGAAAGGTACATTCATTATAAATTCATAATATATTCAATTAATAACCAATTCAATCATCAATTATGTAATAATATTTACCAAAAGTAAGTAAATAAATCAAATTAAAATATATTTATAACATACATATTCAAATTAATTAAAATCAGAGGTGATAATACATGATGTATGAGCGAAAATAATAAAAATTTTCATCATTTTGCCTAATCAACTTTATCTAAGTCAATGATAACATGACGTTCATCATCTTTCAAAATTATTTCTTTATTAAAATTTTCTAACAACTACTCCAATACCCAATAATCCACCGAAAACCTTCCCATGAACCTAATTTCACAAAGTCTAGTAGTCTCGAAACCATCTATTAAGTTTGACCAGGCATGACCAACTTTGATGTGCCTTTCTCTATTTCTAAAAGTTGGATTGTGACCATAATTTACTAGAAATAACATTTCATTACACTCTTCAAATCCAACTGTTAGATTTCAAAACTAAGTATGGTGTGAGATGGACATGTGTTGTGTATCTATATGACTATGTTCTCTTAATCTAACCATCCAATTGGTCACAAATTTCACCAAAACCAATATGTCACCATACTTTTCAATCCCAATGATCAAGATTCGAATATGAATTTCACAAAGTCTACTGTTCTCGGTACCATCTATTAAGTTTGACCGAGTTTGACCAACTTTAACTAAACTTTGACCGTGCCTTTCCCTAAATCCGCCCATTTGATTGTGACCATAATTTACTAGAATTAACATTTCATTACACTCTTTGAATCCAACAGTTAGATTTCAAATCTAAAGATGGTGCATGATGGATGTGTGTTGTGTACCTTTACGGCAATATTCTCTCAATCTAACCATCCAATTGTTCTCAAATTTCACTAACACCAATATGTCACCATACTTTTCAATCTCACTAATTAAGATTCAAATATGAATTTAACAAAGTCTAGTGGTCTCGGGACCATCTATTAAGTTTGACCAACATTAACTAAACTTTGACCGTGCATTTCCCTAAATCCAACCATTTCATTGTGACCATAATTTATTGGAATTATCCTTTCGTTACACTCTTCGAATCCAATGGTTAGAATTCAAATACAAGGATGGCGCGTGATGGACATATGTTGTGTACCTTTATGGCTATGTTTACTCAATCTGATCATCTAGTTGTTCTCAAATTTCACCAACACCAATATGTCACCATACTTTTCAATCCCAATGATCAAGATTCGAATATGAATTTCACAAAGTCTAGTGGTCTCGAGACCATTTATTAAGTTTGACCGGGTTTGACCAATTTTAACCAAACTTTGACCATGCCTTTCTTTAAATCCAACCATTTGATTGTAACCATAATTGACTAGAATTAACTTTTCATTACACTCTTTGAATTCAACGGTTAGATTTCAAATCTAAGGGTGGCGCATGATGGACGTGTGTTGTATACCTTCATAGCAATGTTCTCTTAATCTGACCATCTAATTGTTCTCAAATTTCACCAACACCAATATGTCACCATACTTTTCAATCCCAATGATCCAGATTCGAATATGAATTTCATAAAATCTAGTGGTCTCAGGACCATCTATTAAGTTTGACCGGGTTTGACCAACTTTAACTAAACTTTGACCACGCATTTCTCTAAATCCAACCATTGATTATGACCATAATTTACTAGAATTAACCTTTTATTGCACTCTTTGAATCCAACGGTTAAATTTCAAATCTAAGGATGGCACGTGATGGACGTGTGTTGTGTATCTTTATGGCAATGTTCTCTCAATCTAACCATCCACTGTTCTCAAATTTCACCAACACCAATATGTCACCATACTTTTCAATCCCAATGATTAAAATTCGAATATGAATTTCACAAAGTCTAGTGGTCTCGGGATCATCTATTAAGTTTGACCGAGTTTGACCAATTTTAACTAAACTTTAACCGTGCCTTTCTCTAAATTCAACCATTTGATTGTAACCATAATTTACCAAAATTAACCTTTCATTACACTCTTTGAATCCAACAGTTAGATTTCAAATCTAAGGATGGCGCATGATTGACGTGTGTTGTGTACCTTTACTGCAATGTTCTCTCAATCTGACCATCCAATTGTTCTCAAATTTCACCAACACCAATATGTCACCATACTTTTCAATCCCAATGATCCAGATTCGAATATGAATTTCAAAAAGTCTAGTGGTATCGGGACCATTTATTAAGTTTGACCAAGTTTGACCGAGTTTGACTAAATTTTGACCACGCCTTTCTCTAAATCCAACTATTTGATTGTGGCCATAATTTACTAGAATTAACATTTCATTACACTCTTTGAATCCAATGGGTGGATTTCAAATATACGGACGGCGCGTGATGGACGTGTGCTGTGTACCTTTATGACAATGTTCTCTCAATCGACCATCCAATTGTTCTCATATTTCACCAACACCAATATGTCACCATAATTTTCAATCCCAATGATCAAGATTCGAATATGTATTTCACAAATTCTTGTGGTCTTGAGACCATATATTAAGTTTAATGGATTTGAACAATTTTAACTAAATTTGACCGTGCCTTTCTCTAAATCCAACCATTTGATTGTAACCATAATTTACTAGAATTAACCTTTCATTACACTTTTTGAATCCAGCGGTTAGATTTCAAATCTAAGGATGGTGCGTGATGGACGCGTGTCTTTGTGTACTTTTACGGCAATGTTCTCTCAATCTGACCATCCAATTGTTCTCAAATTTCACCAACACTAATATGTCATCATACTTTTCAATCCCAATGATCCAAATTCAAATATGAATTCCACATAGTCTAGTGGTCTCGGGACTATCTATTAAGTTTGACCGGGTTTGACCAATTTTAACTAAACTTTGACCGCGCCTTTTTGTAAATCCAACCATTTGATTATAACCATAATTTACTAGAATTAACATTTCATTACACTCTTTGAATCCAACGGTTAGATTTCAAATCTCGGGTTGGCGTATGATAGATGTGTGTTGTGTACCTTCATAGCAATGTTCTCTCAATCTGGCCATCTAATTATTCTAAAATTTCACTAACACCAATATGTCACCATACTTTTCAATCCCAATGATCTAGATTCGAATATGAATTTCATAAAATCTAGTGGTCTCAGGACCATCTATTAAGTTTGACCAGGTTTGACCAATTTTAACTAAACTTTGACTACACCTTTCTCTAAATCCAACCATTTGATTGTGACCATAATTTACTAGAATTAACCTTTCATTACCCTCTTGAAATCCAATGGTTAGATTTCAAATCTAAGTATGGTGTGAGATGGACATATGTTGTGTATATGTATGTCTATGTTCTCTCAATCTGACCATCCAATTGGTCTCAAATTTCACAAACACCAATATGTCACATACTTTTCAATCCTAATGATCAAGATTCGAATATGAATTTCACAAAGTCTAGTGGTCTTGGGACCATCTATTAAGTTTGACCGGGTTTGACCAATTTTAACTAAACTTTAACCTCGCATTTCTCTAAATCCAACCATTTGATTGTGACCATAATTTACTAGAATTAACCTTTCTTTACATTCTTTGAATCCAACGGTTAGATTTCAAATCTAAGGATGGCATGTGATGGACGTGTATTGTGTACCTTTATGGCAATGTTCTCTCAATCTGACCATCAATTGTTCTCAAATTTTATTAACATTTTTACAACAAATTTTAAGTGATAGGTTGTTACTGATTGTTATTGTTAGAGCAAAAAAGTAATGTTAGTGTTAGGTTCAAATTCGAACCAATAACAACAAACCACCTATGATTTGTTGCGAAAATGTTGTGAATGTAACACTTGTCATAAAAAAATGTGTGTGTGTGTGTGTGTGTTTTTTTTTTATTTTTTTTTATTAATTGTCTTTGAAAACTTGAAATACATTCTAGGTTTAGAATAAATTAATTTAGTTTCTATATGTAGCACTTCTCATAATAAAAATGTGTGTTTTTATTGTCTTTGAAAACTTGAAATACATACTAGATTTAGAATAAATTAATTATTTTTCATATATTGTTGTAGCATTTCTCAATTGTGATTTCTTATTCTTTATATTATTTTTCCTTTCTTTCATCCATACGTTTTTTTTTTTTTCTTGTTTTTTCTCCTCCACACATGTATACCGGTGTACCATTTTAGAATTGCCACTATTTTTAAACAAAAAAAATTGTATAATTATAATATTAATGAATCTAATAGTATATATATATATATATATATATATATATATATTTGAATGTTTATAAATTTAATTTTTGGTAACAATCCATGTAATATGTTATGCATCATTATAAATGATAAAAGTAACAAGTTAGTTTATATTTTGCAAAAAAAGTAACTAGTTAGTTTATATCTAACCCAACGGGCTTATAAGTTATATATATAATTTAAAAAAAAAGTGGAAGAAAAGGCCATGAGACAAGACATGACAACATTAAAAAAGAAATGGTAAATGATACATTGATGGACACGTTGGGAGTAAAAAAATGATTAATAAAATTAGAAATTTGTGGATGGAAATCCAAAAACTCTTTCTCTAGTTGTTTCTCCTCCACATGTTTGGGATTCTTCCACTTCTCTCTTTATAATTTATCCATTTAGACATTTGATATTATTTTGGAATTATGCTAAGACCACATAAATAGGCATAATTTTGTACCACAACTTACTATATAATGAATTGTGATTGACAAAAATGTGTCTGTGGGCCATGTGAGAACACACTTTTACTAATCACACTTTTACTTATTCTTCATCGAGTTTAATTCATTATCCATGGCTGTTAAGGTCTAGTCAAAGAAACAAAATATTTTGGTACTAGTCAATATCAATGTACCATTTCAGAATTACCGCTATTTAAAAAAAATTATATATTCATAAATTTGAAAGTGTGTGTATATATATATATATACACACTTTCATATTTATAGATTTAATTATTTGATAGAAACCGTATATTTTATTATGGATCTTTACAAATACATGTTACAACACTTACAAGTTTATAAGTTAAAAATAAAAAAATAAAAAAATAAATAAAGTAAAGGACTTGTAACTTTTATTAAAAAGTTAAACAAAACCACAAAATATCAATTAAAATTAGTAAATGAGATAGTTAGTAGGGACGTTGGGATTTGCCTGGTTAGCAAAATAGTATTAAATATATATATATATATATATATTTTAAACTAATTAGTCAAAGAGGGTTTCAGCAAAAAAAAAAACTAGTCAAAGAGGGTGATAAAACCCAAAAAATGACAACCTACTTTTACTGTTTTTTCACTTCTCCCAACCGCTTTTTAAGTTTTCCACTCAGACACGTTAATAGCTTCTCAGTTTTTACTTGGAGCAATGTTAGGGACACAAAAAATTTTACAATTTTTGTCACAATTTGTCATGTGGTGAGTTATAAGTGGTAGAGGTTTGGACCCACCATTTGACCTTCACCCTTCACAACTTACCATGTGACAAATTGTTATAATAATTATGAAATTTTTTGTGTACCTAACATTTTCCTTTTACTTATTCAGTTCTTCTTCTAGTTTTTACTTATTAGGCGCGAATTGAAATTTTTTAAAGTACCCAAATAAAAAAAAAAAAAATGTAAACAGACCCCTTTTTTTTTTTGGAACCTGTAAACAAACCCAAATATACAATTTTTTTTTTTTTTTTTTTTTCACGTTCTTTCTCTCCTCTTCTCATGACTCAACCTCCACAAATCGGTAAGCTCTCTCTCTGTCTCATTGTCAGTCTTTGTTTCTTCTCCATTCCCTAATTCTATTTTCTCTCTTTCTTGTGTAGTTCTAGAATTTCATAATGAAAATTGTGATTGATTTTTTTTTTCCAATTTTGAATGTTCATCTATTACAAAAGCTTTTCTTTTCAGTTCTAAAAGATTAATTGGATCTATACTTTCGTTGTTCCTCTGTCTTTGTTCTCTCTCAAAGGTAATTTTAGAGATTTTGATTTTGATTTTCTTTTTTTAAATTTTAAATTTTCAATGATCTATACTTTCATGTTAAGAAAGCATGAACTAACCCAGTGATTAAAAGCTCTTTCTTTTCTTTATTTCAGTTTTTTTTTTTTTTTTTTTTTTTTTTTTTTTTTTAATTTTGATATTGTGAGTTTTTGGGTTTGAAGCCATGGGCACGATAAGCTATTCGTACACTCTGTTATTTGGATTTGAAAGAACATGGGCACTATAGTTTTAGTTTTTATATTGTGGGTCCTTATAATATAATATAATATTCTATATTATTATTATTATTACGGAACATGGTGAGGAAGATGACTTCTATTTCTTATTTTATTAGATATGAATTTAGCAAAATAATGGGAAGGGAAGTGTTGTGTTCTTACGGAATCTTCGCTTCTTTAAAATAAAAGTGAGTGAAATTTTTTGCATGTCATTTACTAGCTAGCTACAAGGCTTTGCAATAGTAGGACTAATGGACTGTAAGTAACAAATCATATGAAGAATCTCCAATAATGGTAGATTTTGACTTTTAAACATTCAACTTAGGGGCAGAGAAGCTCTAATAGTGAAAATGGCTTTGTGAGTCAGCTTGTATACATAATTGATATATTGTGAATCTATTCTATTTCTCATAAGCTAATTGAAGCTATCCAAGTTGCAAAACTTCCATCACAAAAAAAGTTCAAGGTGCTTAGTCCGGATAACTTTGTTTCTTGCATATGGTGGGAATATGTTTCGTCCCCATAGTCCACTTTTGTAGTAGTTAGTATAATCTTTTATGTAGTTATCTTTATCATTGTATAGACTTTGAATAAATTACTTTACCAAAATGTTACTGACCATAATATCATATTTTGCCTAATATCTTTTGATATGTTCCTTGTTATGATTTGTTAATTTGGACTTATTTCTTTTGTAGAATGAGTCTTGATGCAGATTAAGTTTTGTTAAATACATAAAGCTTTCATATCTTTTCATCTATGATATTTTTGAAAAATATAAATGTAAAAATTTTACTTGAATGTTAAAACTATTTAGTAAGTATTTTTGTCATCTATTTTAGTTGACCTTTACATTGGTTTATGCTCATTATTTCAGGTTAAAATGTCTCGTGCCTTGGGTTACAATCTTACATATGATGTCGAGGGGAGATACATTTCATTGCAACAAGTTTTAGCTTGGCAGCATATCTTCACGAGCAATATGTTATTATTTGATTAGTATTTGAGAGAATAAATTGGAACTTAAATTATGTATATGATATTGAACTTGGGTATGTTTTCCCTTATTAGTAGTTATTGATTGGGCAATTATTATACTTATATGAGTATTTGTGATTGAAAATTTGTGATGTGTGGGATTGTGATTTATTATTTTCTATCAGGTACCCATATAAAATTCAAAATGTAAATTTTATAGAAAAATTCAAAAAAATGTAAAATGTTATTAGTGACGACATTGTCGTCGCTAATATTTTATCATATCATCGATGACGACAAACAATATCATCGCTAACATGCAAATTTTAGTGATGACATCTTTGTGGTTAGTAATATATTATTATCTATGACGACAACAAGCGTTGTCGCTAGTAATGACATATAAGCGACAACAAAAATGTCGTTAATAATAATCTACTAGCGATGACAAAAAAATTCATCACTACTAATGAGCTAGCAGCGACGACATTTCGTCTTGGGTTCTTGAGTTATTTATGACGACAATTGTCACCATTAGCAATGACTTTATTGTCGTTAATAGTATTGTATTTGCGACGACATTAATATCATCACTAAAAAACTTTTTTGTAACCAAATTCGTTTAACGAAAGTTAGCGACAACATTTTTTGTCGCCAATATAATTAGCGACGATATTTAAAGCATTAGTGACGACTATATGCCATCGCTAAAGACCAAATTTCTTGTAGTGTAATGACCCTTTTAGTTAGTTGAATATCGATAGCCACCAATAGTTCAATCCCATTTTCATCTTAAAAGGGGGATCATTTAAATTTTAACGAGTGCCTAAAGACCTATAATGGTTTGTCAAGTTTATCCAATAGTTGATAGGGTTAGTGATCACAATTGCTTGGAGTAATACTGCTTAACCAGGAAAGGCCAGGCAAAAAAGTTAAATTGGTAGCCAATTTTCCAAAGTATTGATAGCAGATAATTACATGAGAAGCAGAGATTTCAAGGGACAATAGGCCCTCATATTTAATGAGAGGACCTAATAAAAAATGTTTTACTAATTTCCAAAATAGTTTTAGTTCCAACGGTCCAAAATTATAGAAACAAAGAAAACGCAGAACTTGTTACGATATTAGGTGCTTCAATGCTTGTGCTTATGAGATAGAAGGTCCATTTTTTTACAACTATCTATAACTAAATCGTAGTATAAAGTTGTAGTGCCTATAGCAATTTATGTCTTAAAATGATTATTAAAAAAAAAAAAAAATTCATGTAGAGTCCATGAAGGCAACTGCTTCTAATTTAATATATGAAAAACATAATTCAATAATAAGATTTAAATTACATAATTATAATATTTTTTTATATAAATGTTGAGGAACATCATATACGAAAATTTCAATCCAGCAATAATAGAAAGAATGAGTCAAATTCTATCTCTATCTACAACTTTCAGAGCCTTAATCTTGAAAGATAATATATTGACTTTAAAGACTGTATATATTAACTAGCTTTTGTAGAAGTCCTCTTGACAAAATATTTTGTGAATGTAATGAAATCCCTGCTCAATTTTCTTGGTTAAGTTTCCCTATCAATATTCATACCTTCAAGCTCCTTGCATTTTAGGAGATTCTTTCATTGTCGTAATTGAGTCATGGGTACTATGAATGGACAGAAATTTGTTAAGTGTAGGGGACGGAAATTTGAGTCACGGGTACTTAAAATTGGTAACCAATTTCAAAATTCTTGATAACAGATAATTACATGATAAGCATGGCTTTCAACGAAAAAGGGGACCTCATACTTGATGAGAGGACCTAATCAAAACAATGTTGTATTAATTTGCAGAATAGTTTTAGTTCCAATGGTACAAAATCATAGAAACTCAGACACAAATTGGAACTTGTTAGGAGGTTAAGGTGCTTCAATGTTTGTGAGAGATAGAAATTCCTTTTTAATTACCACTATGTATAGGACCTATGGCAATTTCTGTCTTAAGATGATTATCAAAAAAAAAAGTCACGTTAACCAATAATCATTGGCAAATACAACACCCCCCACAAAAAAAAAAAAACCTTTTTCTCTTTGGCCAATCCACTTTCAACTTTGTACTAAAAATTCCAAGCGGCCTATTAATAAGTCGGCACGAGCATATTTCCACTAATCTACATATACATCAATTTATTTTCATAAATAATATGTTGAAGATTAAATTTCAATGAATGAGAACACCTAAAATTGCTTAATAAAAGTTTTTAAAACTTAAAAAACATAGCTAGCTAATGGAAAATACTTTTGCCACATGTGATAAATATATAATTATTCTAGAATTTTTTGTTTTAGATTTTATGGTATTTTTAGGGTTTTAATTTATTATACATGATATATGAAGACGCATTACAAAATCTTATAATACAGTCATCTTTATGATTTAGGAAATGGTATGTTTTACTCTATCTTAGTGAACTACTCCTTAGTCCTTACACCAATATTATCTACCAAAATCCCATCTAGGGCAAGTTTCTCTACATACACACACACACAAAATGTTGAGGAACATCATATATAGCTATTATTTACGAAAATTTTAATCCAACAATAATAGAAAGAATGAGTCAAATTCTATCTCTATCCACAATTTTCAAAGCCTTAATCATGATAGATAATATATTTGTAGAAGTCCTCTTGACAAAAAATTTTGTGAATGTAATGAAACCCCTACTCAATTTTCTTGGTTAAGTTTCTTTATCAATATCCGTAACTCCAATGTGATACCCTAATTTGATTGATTGTGTAATGTGTGTGGATGTGTGATGAGTCCTATATCAGGTATTTATTGGGTAGATCGGGGTTTTATTAACAACTACAAGGAGCCTTAATTGTGATCAGTCATTTTGAGGTATAGCGCAGATATGGCTAGCACTTTTTCTTAGGTCGTTGCATATGGTATCGTAGTCGGCTCGGTAATCCTGTGTGGGCTCAGAGGCACTACCCCACAAAGTGGGTCCTAACGAGGACGTTAGGGATTTAAGTAGGGGAGATTGTGATACCCTAATTTGATTGATTGTGTGATGTGTATGGATGTGTGATGAGTCCCACATCGGGTATTTATTGTGTAGATCCGGGCTTTATAAACAACTACATGGAGCCTTAATTGTGACTAATCTTTTGAGGTATAGTGCAAATGTGGCTAGTGTTTTTTCTTAGGTCGTTACATTGTCACACCCTGAACCCAACTATAAAGACAGGCACATGACAACCGTCAGACGCTTATAAAGTAAGCACCCTATAAGTGTGCAAGGCCTTCTTAGTATCTAAAATTTATCCTCAAAAATTAAATCAAATAAATCTAACATACCTCAACAATTTCTTCATGAATAGATCTCCAATAATTTAAAAGGAACAAAATCCAAACCTCATGTACATAATGCCAATTGGCCAAGAAATATAAAATTATTAGAATACCATCCAATTCCAAAATTACTAAGCTTCCTTCCCGCTTACAACACAACATTAAAACTCCCAAAACTTGCTATTCTTCACAATCAAACCGGAGGGAAAAAGGGAGTGAGTTGACAACTCAACAAGTAACCAAAGTCCTAATAAGTTCTATCAACATACTTTAATCTGACAAATATATCATAGATGGTTTAGAAAATAGTCAGTTCCATATATCAAAGCTATAACTTACAATATGTTCCAAAAAAAATACATAAGCAGTTTTAATGACTTAAATAGTTCAAATACTCAAACATTTCCAAAATCACATATGTAGTTTTAAGGACTCAAAATAGTTCAAATATTCAAACGTAATTCATATTCTTAACAATCTTATGACTATGGTCATGCTATATCCCCGTGATTGGACATTAGAGTACCAATGAATAACCCCCATTGGCTGGGTATCGGACTACCAATGAATAACCCACATTGGTTTGGGTAACAAAATACCAATAAATAACTTCCATTGGCTGGATATCAGAGTACCAATGATTAACCCCCCATTAGTTTGGGTCGTCAGTACCAATGAATGACTCTCATTGGGTGGGTATCTGAATACCAATGAATAAACCCCATTGGTTTGGGTATCAGAGTACCAATGAATAACCTCATTGGCTGGGTATCTGAATACCAATGAATAAACCCCATTGGTTTGGGTATATGAATACCAATGAATAACCCCCATTAGTTTGGATATCGAATAAATTCACAGTCAAATTGTTCATAATCATATATATGAAATCATAGTTTCTAACAAAATATATCTTATTCAAATACATACATATATATAATCATATATTCAATATTCAAATCTATTTGTGATATTTCTATAATTCTTTACTTTAAATCAATATAGCTAAAAAAAAAAACAATTAAATAAAATAAATCTTATATTCAATGCTCATATTTATTGGTGGAAATTCTTTATTTTTTTAATTTGAATCAGTATAGTTAAAAAAAATTAAATAAAATACATCATATATTCAGTAATCAGATATATTTGTGATAATTTCTTACTTAAAATCAGTAATACAATTGAAATAAATTGTAACAATCGTAAACAATTTTCAGTAGTTAAAATACGCAAAGATAAAACCAATTAGGATAAGGTTACTTACCTCCAAAAGCCATGCCAAAAAGAACTTCTCCCTAACACTTCTTCTAAAATCCTTAGATCCCACCTAACGATTTACAAGCACCATTTACTCAATAATCAAATAATTAAATAAAGACTTATAACGGTATCTGGCCAGGGGAAAGACTATTAAAAATATCTCATAATTGTCCGCTTATCTCACACCAAAATTCCACCAAACCATAATATTTTTCTTTTTATATATATATATATATATATATATATATATATATATTCTGCCACCATTTATAACTTAAAGGATAAGGCTATAGCACCTAATAGTAGTACTATGTCACTAGGAAAGTCAAGGATGGGTGCTACACTTTACAACTTTCTTCCTCTTCATTTCATTTTTTTTTTTCTTCATGATGGCATGTCAGAACTCAAAACTAGCCGCAACAGGTCTTTTCTTTTTCATCAAATCCCCTACTTCGGCACTGTTATTTAAAGAAAGTCTGTGCAAAAACACCTAACCCTTAAAAGAAAATTTTGCGGCTTAACAACGTAAATTTTCTGCAGTAGCAGCGTCTAGTTTGCTGAAAATAAATCCAAACTTTTTCATCATTTGCATTATTAAAATTCTTGAATAATTAAATAGTTTCACAACTGGCCAAAATACCTACATAAGAAAATATTCTAATACCACATAAAGTCTAAATTTGATAAAAGAACAAAATTTCTTAAACTCTTACCTCAATTCCAAGTTAATTCAAAATCCTTGCAATTTTCCAAGACCAATCAAATGCAAAAGCTTTTAGCAAACTAAATAAAGAATTTACTCCAAACAAGTTTCTCACTTAGATCCTTGGACCTCAAATCTCAGTGCCATCCAACACCACAGTGACAACAAGGCAAAGATGCTTTACACGAGAAAAGACTAAATCCTTGGAAATCTTCAAATAATTGGTATTGGCTTCATCTTTTATCCATCAATAAGGAACCTTACAGGACAAATCAGTAATGCCCATAATGGCCCACAAGCATCTAGTTACACTACCCTCAATAAGAATCATGGGATAAAGTGTTATGCTTTTAGTGATGAAATTGTTGCTAATTGGGTGCATACAGGTTGGCTTCTTAGAAAGGAGAAAGGGCGAGAGGAGCGAGGAGAGAGGGGGGTGGACTTCAACTCCACTTAGAAATCTTAGGCGTGAAAAGGAAAATCCTTAGGGTGGCTAGGGTTTACATGATACAATTAGGGTATAAGTATTGCTAACTTTAATACCAGAAATTACTAAGTTACCCCTAAAAAAAAAAAATCTCCTTTTTATTTGTTTGTTTATTTTGGAACCGGGTATTACATCCAATGACCAGCTCTTTGAATTTTAGGAGATTCTTCTTGAGTGTTCAAAAAGTGTGTAAAACACCTATGAACGTTTAGACCCCCAAATTATAAATTACCAATTCAAGCTTATTATCAAATAATGTATGTGTGGAATATGAAAATAAGCTAAAACATAATTGATAAAGCAATCTAAACTAAATAAAATCACAATCACAGCAGAAATTAAATGGCAAATATTAAGGGAAGAGAGATGCAAACACAAAGGCAACACAGAGATGTGTTATCGAAGAGGAAACCAAAGTCCTCGACGTAAAACCTTTCCGCCACGCTCCAAGCAGTCAATAATCCACTAGAGAATAAAGTTGGGATACATTAATAGCAGAAGACCCTCCAAGCCTAATCTACCCAGTGTACCTAAGCCCTCCAAGCTTCTTGCTTCAACGAGGTTACGTCGAACTTTTGTCTTCTCTAGCTTACCGGATTCCGCTATAGCCCATAGCATCAACCAATATCAATTGGTCCCTTCCTTACCGCTTCCCAAGCACCGGATAACTTTCTCACAAATATGGGTATGGTGAGGAAAGGATTTGGCTAAATGTACCTCTCAAGGATGTAATAATGGAGAGGGTGAGAGAGAGGAATTCGGAAAATCAAAGGATAAAGATTGTAGATGAGTTAATCTTATTTTTCTCTAGGGTTTCTCTCTTAAAATTTTCTTTAGAAGCTCTCTACAATACATGGGTATAAAGGGTATTTATCTTGGTGTGCGTTTGGAATGCGAAAGGTCAATTTTTGCCAAACAGAGTGGTCTAGCAACTTGGCCTCGTGATTGAACCGAGTCGCGAGTCCGAGTCGTGAGCTAACTGCCTGGCCAAACGGGAAGTTTTGCCTTGTAGTGCTCTAGTTGGCATGACTCTTCAGCTCCCCTACATACTTCACACGTGTACCTCCTTTGGCAACTTGCCGCCCACGAGCCGATTGTGAGGCCTTGCTAAGTACACACTCTTTAGCTTTTCTTCACACTCTCTCACACACTACCCTTACATGATTTCCACCTAAATACGGGGTTTCTAAATGATAAATTACAAGCAAATTAGCACGAAATAAAGTTAACAAAATGGTTGATTAATTTCAACCTTACATTTTTGTCTTCGTAATTGAGTCTTGGGTACTATGAATGGACAGAAATGTCTAAAGTGTAGGAGACGAAAATTTGAGTCATGGGTACTTAAAATTGGTAACCAATTTCAAAATTCTGGATAGCAGATAATTACATGATAAGCATGGCTTTCAACGAAAAAGGGGACCTCATACTTAATGAGAGGACCTAATAAAAACAATGTTGTATTAATTTGCAGAATAGTTTTAGTTCCAATGGTACAAAATCATGAAAACTCGGACAAAATTTGGAACTTGTTAGGAGGTTAAGGTGCTTCAATGTTTATGAGTGATAGAAGGTCTTTTTTAATTACTATTAGGACATATGTGATTTAATGTTAGGAGTATATGTCAAATTAGAATTGGTTAATCCTTTGACAAAATGCACTTTACTTGTAATTGGGTAGATCTAAGATGTGTTTAATACTTCAAGGAACAAGGTTTCAACTTCAAGTGTTAAAGCCATGCAAATCTGTCCAAGAAACAAGTGAAGAAGTGCTAGATTTTAAATCTCGATAGCTAGTATCTATCAAGGTTCAAAAAGTTGTTGAAGCCCGATGCTCGATAGCTAGCTCGATAGATATGCTATCTATCGAGGTTTATGAAAAACAGATTTTTAGTTTCGATTTTCATTCGGTCCATGTGTATATGTTTAGGTTTTCTTTTCTCACAAACCTAAACATATGAGGATTATTTTAATGGCCGTCAAAGATTGCGCGAGTGTGAAGCAAAGTTATGTTCACGCAAATTGTGACCGGAGACAGAATTTACCCTAATTCATCTTTCTTTTGATGAAGCTACTGTGTTTGTATACCGTAGAGTTTTGTGACCAAGGAGCTTTGTGATCTTCATCATGTGATGAACTCAAGAACTTTGCTACCAACATCTTTCTCAAGTTAGTGAGTAAGTCACGTATTGGAATTTGTGCATCGAATTGGTTAGTCACATCTTGGGAGCTATGCATTGAAAATGAGAGATTGCCACTATAGAAAAAGTCTAATTGGATATTGGGGTAAGGGTTCAACTGTAAGTTGGTATAAGGTACCAGGATTCCTTTACTTGTAATCGCTTGTTGTGATAATAGTGAATTCTCGGGAGTGGTGACCTTAAAATAATCCAGTGGGGTTTTTGCCGTATAGATTTTCCCTATTCATAAACAAATCACCATATCAATTTAATTTCCACTGAATTTAGTTAATTGGTGATTTGTTTATGCTACCATGCGTGTTGCATACTAATTGAATTAATTAATTAACTTGGCTAATTATTTTGTTAATTTATCACAATGGGTCAATACATTCTTGGCCTATCAAGTGGTATCAAAACAGGCACACTTTAATTAGGTTTTAATCTTTGCCGCATGATCCATTGATCCTTGTTTGTCATGGATAGAGGACAATCTCTTATTATACCTCATTTATTTGATGGCAGTAACTATGCATACTAGAAAGTACACATGAGAGTTTTCTTGCAGTCATTAGATGAAAAGGTGTGGCAAAGTGTGGAGATAGGCAAGACCAAGCCTACCAAAACGCCGGCTGACTAGGTTGATGCTAAGATCAAGGCGGCAAACTTCAACAGCAGGGCATTGAATGCATTATTTAGTGCAATCACGAATGAGAAATTCAAGAAGATTTCCTCTACTAAAGTTGCTAAGGAAGCATATACCATTCTCCAAACAACCTATGAAGAAACTAAGACTGTCAAGGATTCAAAGCTTCAAAAGCTTACTATAAGCTTTGAAGAGATTAAGATGGAGGAGGATGAGTCATTTGATGAGTTCTATGCCAAGCTCAAGGACATAGTGAACTCAGCTTTTAATCTTGGAGAAACCATTCCCGAACCCAAGATTGTTAGAAAGGTGCTTAGATCTTTACCCGAGAGATTTCATGTCAAGATCACTGCAATTGATATTGACAAAATTCCTTGGACAAAACTGGTTGGCAATCTACAAACATATGAGTTGGATTTGACAGGGATAGGGAAATCAGGCAAGAGCAAGAGCATGACATTGAAGGCCAAGAGCAGTGACACTAATGAGTCTTTAGACAATGAAGATTCTAAGATGAAATCCTATATCACCCAGCAATTCAAAAAATTTATGAAGAATGCCAATGCTAAAGGATTTGACAAAGACCTCAAGCGATCCGGCTTGTCTCGGTTCAAGAACCAGGACAAAGGAAAGAAGGATGCTAGGGATGGTGGTTAGTACACTATTCCCTCGGGACCAAAATGATTTAGATGTCAAGGCTTCGGACATATGAAGCAAGAGTGCCCTACATATTTCAAGACCATTGGGAAAAGTAAGGCACTTGCTACTACCTTGAGCGACACTGAACCTAAAGATGATTCTGACAATGAGGATGATGGAATCCTAAATGCTTTCACTGCCACTGTAAATCCTATTGAAGGGATTGTTGAAGATGTAGATGAAGAAGAGGAATTGGTGGAGTTTAGGTTTGAAAAAATGGATGAGTAAGATGACATCCACATGGCCTATGCAAAGTTATACAAGGTCTTGGAAAAGTATGAGAAATTGTATAAGTTAGCTACCAAGAAGCTTAGTGAAGTAGAGCTTGAACAAGAAGAAATTTCCACAAAGTTTGATGAAGCCAATCGGACCATTAGAGCACCGAGGTTTGAGAACAATTTCTAGGCCGAGAAGACCAAGAAGCTTGAGGCAGAACTATTCCAAGTCAGAGCTTAGTTGGAAAGGACTTCAAGTGCAAAGCTTGATGAGATGCTTAATCTTCAAAAATTTGTTTTCGATCGAACCGGTTTAGGGTATGATTTCTCTTCCCCTAGTATTGCTATTTCTAGTACTACTGTTTTTGTTCCTCCCGCTAATAATGTTGAAACCGAGAACAATGTTGTTAAAAATGAATTAGCTAGTGAGAACATAGACAAGGGTAAATCTATCTTAGGAGCACCCCTTAAGCTTGATAAGAAAGAGATTAAGAACCCTAGGGCTAAGAAGGAAAATACTCAAAAGCCCAAATAGAAAAAGCAGCATTTCTGTCATCACTGTGGAGTAGCTAGACGTACTCAACCTAATTGCTATAAGTGGTTAGCCACTCAATAGAGCAATAGCATGATCTTGTCAGGAAACCAAAATCAACTTCCATCCTCCTTTGCTCCTCTTGGATATCTTCTCAAATGTTCCTTTCGAACTTTAAAGGTTTCAATTCTTCCCTTTCATTGCCGGATCAAGGATTTGCTAAATGGAAAGGTTCTTCCAAGGTGTAAAAGGAAAAAGGCTCCAAATGATTCTATCACTTTTTTTCTCTCTCCCCTTCATGTTTTTGTTTTTGCATAACTTGTGTGTTTTGCTTTTGTGTTTTAAGTCAACCTAGTTTTATGCATTGTTTTGCTTAACATGTTTTGTTTGTTTATTTTTTCAGTTTTGCTTTATTTTGCTTTTCATAAAAATAGAAGATAAAAAATTGAAAAATCAGAAAAAAAAAAAAAAAAAAAAAGTGTGTGTTTGTGTACACTCGTATTAACACTTGTATCACTCTTTTTGACGGGAAAGACTAGAAAATCCTAAGAGAAAGGCATAAATAACCATCTCACTACTATTGCCTACCAATCATGAAATGACATTTTAATGCTTCGGCATAGTAAAAGTGGAATGTCAAATGCTTAACATCATTGGGTATTTCTTTTCTATTTCTTATATGCCAATGCATAGTTTGCTTAAAAGAAAAATATTCAAAGAAAAATAAAAGGAAAAAAGAATCAAAATACTTTATATATGATTGCAAGAATGTATTCTAGGAGATGTGAGAGGTATAGGATATACCTCTAAGGTGATAGTCCTATCAAACAGTTATGATTGTGTGTGAATTAAAGTGATTTTCTCATATCTCAAATTGACATAACATGTAGACACTTATGCAATCTTGCGATATTTTCCACACACAACACGCAATATTCTTTGCTACTTTTGATACATGTGCAGGTACAATGTGATCCGGCCATCACAAGGAATACATGTGCTAATGTATGCTCACTAAACTGTCTTAACTTGTTTTTGAAATATAAAATTGGTTAGACTAGTTTAGTTTATGTGTGTGTGTTTTGGATCCATGTGCTTAACATTTTTTTTGTTAAGAGATGATTTTGAGAGCTTAAAATGTTGTTTGGATCTTTGGTTGTATAGCATGCTTGATTACATTCATATCTATGTTTTCCTCATCTTGAAAAACTGTTTTTAAGTAATCTCAACACTTACGGACACCGCTCGATAGCTAGGCTATCTATTGAGCCCCTTCAGCTACTTTTTATTGCATTCTCAATAGCTCCTCAATAGCTGCTTGATCCATCGAGAAACTTTCTAGATGCTCAATAGATTCTCGATAGCTTCTCGATCCATTGAGATCCTCTAGCTGTGGACACCTCTCGACAGATCCCGGATGACTCTTCGACAGCTTTTTCATGTGTTTTAAATCTCAGCACCTCTCGATCTATCAAGCTTTATGACTTTTCTATATAAAGGATTTACACGATATTTCTTCATTTCTCCTCAATCTCTCCCGATAGTTTTCGTCTTCTCATCTTCCCAAACCTTTCTCTCACACTCCGAACCTCCAACCCAAGTGTTCTTTGGTCTTAGTGTGAACTTTTTGCTTTTGGTATGTCTCTTTTTCACTCATTCATCATGCACTTCACATTTTTTACCTAACTTTTGGTTTTTTTGTTGAAAATTTGGGGTTTTTCAAAATTGTTGGGTTTTTCACAAAATTTTTGGGTTGGTTTTTGTGCAAATGGTTTTAAAAAAATCATGCATTGCATCTCATTTGCATTATAACATTGTTTCATGCATTTTAGATGTGTGTTTACTTTTTTGCAATGATTTTCTACTAGTAGGTTTGGATTGGGTTAAGCCCATGATGATTTAAGTTTGCATGTCACATGTTCATGCATTTTTCATGCATACGTACCTTCAAGTTTTTATATTCTTATATATTGTCTTGTTGGTGCTTTTCTGATTGTCTCTTTGTCCCTCCCTTTCTTTCTTTCATTAGTCTGCTCTATGGCACCCAAATGCAAATCCAATCCATCCAGAACCCTCTTCATTTCGGGGCGTCCACTTCTTCTTCTAACCCTACACCTTCTCATGTACGGTTCCGTGATGATAAAGCCCAAAAGAACTTTTCGAAGAACTTTTCTCGACGAGGCATTCATTCGAAATGCCAAGTCATCTTATTAGATTTTTCCGATCTTGACCTACTCATTGTCATCTACAATAGGGGTTGGGGATCACTGTGTGACATCCCGGTCACTTGTCCCTCCATGATCATATAGGAGTTTTACTCCAATATACACAGATTCGATACTTCTGTACCTCATTTCTTCTCTTGCGTTCGGGATACATGCATTATAGTTATTCCGGATATTGTATCTATGGTACTACACATTCCTAGGGTAGCGCATCCCGACTACCCTGGCTGCGATCGTCTAAGGAGTGTATCCAAAGACAAAATCTCGTCTCTCTTTTGTGAGACACCATCTTAGGGTGATTGTCAAAACACCCCTTGCTCAAGCTTTGCAAAAGGTCCGAGATTCCTTAACATGGTGATGACATTCATTCTTCATCTGTTGTCTCACTATAGCTCCATTACAGAGCCTCATGCTCGATTTTTGTTATCCCTTTTAGAGGATATCTCTATCGACTTCCCTTCTCATTTCATTCTATCCCTTATAGATGTCTATAGGGATACGATGACCTGTGATAAGCTCATTTTTCCTGTGGCTATCATGCAGATCCTTCACCATTTTTCTATCTCCATTCCCGAGTCTCCTTACTTCATGGTTATAAGTGCCATAGATGCTACTACCGCCAGATGGAGCGAGGCACAGATTAGGCCAAAGCAGCCCCAAACAGAGATGGCAACTCCTCCAGCTTCTACCGCTCCATCCACCTCCGTTCCTTCGTCTTCTGTGGGTGGAGTGACTCTTGAGACCATCATGGCACAACTTGTGTGCATGGATGCTCGCCTTGACACACTTAGTGATGAGTTGTGTCAGGTGAACACTTGTGTTGGTCATCTCATACGATCATAGACTGTCATGGGTGGTTTCATTGTTGCTTCTCCATGTCCACCAGCTTTCAAGGATGAGAGTGATGATGGCTCCAGCAGTGATGATGCTGATGAGGACGATAATTCTAGCTCGCCTAGTGATGATGAGATGTCTACTTGATGTACTTACCATTTGTCACTCGTGACAAAAAGGGGAAGTAGTTTTGATATGAGAGTAGTCATAACATTGAGGGAAGGTTTGCGTTGGAGATTTTTGTGATAGGGGGAGTGTTTATGAGGGATGTAGTGAGGACTTCTTGTATCTTTTGTTTTCTTTCTCTTTTACATACATTGTTTTTGTACATCGGTCTTGTGACTACTTAGTGATAGCAAACCTTGTACTTATGTTGATATATATTGAGGTTGTTATTACTTTCATTCACCTATCTTTACATGTGTTATTTCTTTTCTCTCTTTATACACATGATTCTTATATACTATATGCAATCTATTATTTTTGTTTCACACTAAGATATTGTGATGGATTTTGTTTAAAGTGTTTCAGAAATATAAGTTGTCAAAGTCTTCTTGCCATAAACTCTCTTCTTGCAAAGTTTTTCAAGAGTTTGTGTTAGGATAGATTTTATTGTATTCAACAAGTGAGTATGAGTTGAGTGATTTATGACTTCTCTCATATGTTCATTTGTTTGTTGTGGTTTTGTCACGGATTGCCAAAGGGGGAGATTGTTAGGATATATGTGATTTAATGTTAGGAACATCTGTCAAATTAGTATTGGCTAATTCTTTGACAAAACGCATTTTACTTGTAATTGGGTAGATCTAGGTTGTGTTTAATACTTCAAGAAACAGGGTTTCAAATTCAAGTGTTAAGGCCATGCAAATCTATCCAAGAAACAAATGAAAAAGTGTTGGATTTTAAATCTCGATGACTAGTATCTATCGAGGTTTAGAAAGTCGCTAAAGCCCGATGATTGATGACTAGCTTGATAGATATGCTATCTATCAAGGTTTATGAAAAACAGATTTTCAGTTATGATTTTCATCCAGTCTGTGTGTATATGTTTGGGCTTTCTTTTCTCACAACCCTAAACATATATAAAGATTATTTTAAGGGCTGTCAAAGGTTGCGTGAGTGTGAAGCAAAGTTGTGTTCATGCAAATTATGATCGGAGATAGAATTTGCCCTAGTTCATCTTTCTCTTGACGAAGCTACTATGTTTGTACACCGTAGGGTTATTTGACCAAGGAGCTTCGTGTGATGAATAGAAGAACTTTACAGCCAACATCTTTCTTAAGTTGGTGAGTAAGTCGTGGTATCTTTGGGATCCGCGCATTGAATTGGTTAGTCACGTATTGGGAGCCGTGCATTGAAAAGGAGAGATTGTCACTACAGAACAAGTCCAATTGGGTATTGGGGTAAGGGTTCAATTGTAGGTTGATATAAACTATTGAGATTCCTTTACTTGTAACCGTTTGTTGTGATAATAATGAATTCTCGGGAGTGGTGACCTTAAAATCACCCAGTGAGATTTTTGCCGTATAGGTTTTCCCCATTCGTAAACAAATCATCATGTCAATTTAATTTCCATTGCATTTAGTTAATTGGAGATTTGTTTGTGCTAGCACGTGTGTTGCATGCTAATTGAATTAATTAATTAACTTGGCTAATTGTTTTGTTAATTCATCACAATGGGTCAACACATTCTTGGCCTATCAATTACCACTATTTATAACTGAATTGTAGTAAAAAGTTGTAGGACCTATAGTAATTTTTGTCATAAAATAACTTATTTATGTTATTATTCATTTATTTTTAGCTATTGAAAAAGTAATAGTAAATATCACAAGATTAAACCAAGTTGTAGGACCAAGTCATGAATCAATTAATGCCGCTGTATTTGCAATTAGAGAATCAAAACAATGCAAGACAAATTTACCACATTAGAGGTTATTACATTGGGTAAATCATAGTAATGAATGTAGACTTTTTTTTTTCTTCCTTTAATTATTCAATAGTTACAAGTAACAGCAATCAAGAGGAGAGATTTGAAATCTAATTCTCCTAGTAAAAATGAAAAACAAATTCCATTAAATTATAAGACTCTTGACAATGACAGTAGTGCATTAGGAATATCAAATAAAATGTTTTCTCAAAAGGCTTAAAGTCTTAAACAATCTCATTTTTATTCAAAATGATATTGGTGGTGACATTTTTTTTGTAGGTGACAAATTCCATATCAACAAACCCATTTAGTAATGATTTTTTGAAAAATTAGTAATTTAAGAGGGCTTGTTGCAGTTAGAGTGGAGATTTTTTGCACTAATCAAACCTAAAATTTTTGAAGGCATACTTTGACACTCAATTATTATTTCACATAAGTTCCACTCTTCCAATTTGCTCACTTTGTCAAGATCATATTAGAGAATAGAGAACACCTAATAAATTTGTTTGATTAGGTTGAATATAATCGCGTAGTAAAAGTTTTATAAAGTTTAAAACATAACTTGCCAATGGTAAATACTTTTCCTACATGTGATATATATATTAAATATTATATAAATTTTAGTCTTTTATTTTATGGTATTTTTAGGGCTTTAACTTATTATACATGAGAGTATGAAGATGCATTACAAAATCTTATAATACAACCATCTTTATGATTTTTTTTATTTTTTATTTTTGGGTAATTCAATAGTTACAGCAGGTGAGGGGTAAGGGAGATTGGAACCCTTAATGTCATGGATAGACAAAAAGTTCCCAACCAATTAAACTACAACCATCTTTAAGATTTTTAGTTTCGAAAAATTCCGCTGATGGTTTTCCAATAGAACATGTGATCAAGGAATTAGTATGTTTTATATCTTAATAAACTACTCCATGCACCATAATTATAACTTAAATCACCTTATCTACCAAAATCCCATCTAGGGTAGGTTAAAAAAAAAAAAAAAATGAGGAGCATCATATGTCAGCAGTAAGCTATTATTGAAGAAAATCTCAATCCAAAAAAAAAAAAAAAAGCGAATTAAAAAGAAGAATCAGCTTAGAAATTTTCATGGTACTAATCTTTTCCTAGTCTTATTATTTCATCTAAAAAGAATAAATAGTGAATTATAAGAAGATAATATTGGAAGTAACGTGAACAATGCTACACATAAATAATATAAATTTTAGTCACCAATAAACAATAATAATAATAGAAAGAACAAGTCAAATTATGTCTCTATCTACAATTTTCAGTGCCTTAATCTTGACAGATAATGTATAGACTTTAAAGATAGTATTAACTAGCTTTTTTGCAAGTCCTCTTGACAAAAGCTTTTAGGAATGCAACAAGAGTCATGTTAACGGGTGCCCTTAGGGCAATTTGAAAGTTCAAATAGTGTAAAAACACCCTTGAACGTTTAGACCCACAATTTACAAATTAACCAATTCAAGCTTTATGTCAAACAACTAGTGTGTGGAAAATGAACAAAAGCTATAATATAGAATTGGAAAAATTATCTAAGCCAAATTAAAATCACAACCCACATGAGATAATAAAAGGCAAAGATAAAAGGGAAGGAAGATGCAAACACAAAGACAACACGCGACGTGTTATCGAAGAGGAAACTTAAGCCCTCGGTGTAAAACCTCTCCGCCGCCCTCCAAGCGGTAAACAATCCACTAGAAAATGTAGTTGGGATACATGGACAGCAATAGACCCTCCAAGCCTAATCTACCCAGTGCACCTAAGCCCTCCAAGCTTCTTGTTCCAACGAGGTTGCGCTGAACCTTTTTCTTTTCTAGCTTCCCGGATTCCGCTACTAGACCATAGCATCAACCAATGTAGATTAGTTCCTTCCTAATCGCTTCCCGAGAACACCAAACAGCCCTCTCACAAGAATGAATATGGTGAGAACAAGGTTTTGGTAAAATGCCTCTCAAGGGTTTGACAATAGGGAGGAAGAGAGTTGAGGAATTTGAAGAGACTCTAATGTATAGATTATAGGTGAATCAATCTTGTTTTACTCTAGAGTTTCTCTCTCAAAATTTTTTCTCGAAACTCTCTTTCATTTGTGGGTATAAGGGGTATTTATACTAAGGTGAGAGGAGAATGTGAAATGTCGGGTTTTTCAAAACAGGGCTGGCTCGCAATTTGGCCTCGCGACTTAACCGAGTCGCGAGATCTAGTCGCGAGATAACCGCATGGCCAGTTGTCCTATTTTGTCCTGTAGTGCTCCAACTAGCATGACTGTTCACCCTCTGGCATGCTTGGCACGTGTGCTGCATCTAGCAGCTTGTAGCTACGAGTCACCCTTGAGATCAAGCCGTGAGTCTCTGTTTTCTTGCACACTCTTGAGCAATCAACACTCTATCTCACTCACTACCCTTACAACAAAACCCACCTAAATACAGAGTTACTAAATGCTGAAATACAAGCAAATTTGGTACGAAATAAAGCCAATAAGATGATTGATTAAATTCAACCTTACATAATTATTAATAAACCACTAGGAAAGTTTTTACCCCACTTTTATAGGAAATACAAAAAAGCTGTCAAAAAATAGATTTACTTTATTATTTTTCTATAAAATGTTTCTAAAAATAGTTTCTAAATCAATGCCCTTAAGGCATCGTTAGCATTTCCCAATAAATATACCTTGTTTTTAATGGGTGCCCTTTGGGCAATTATTAATAAATCATTATACCTTGTTTTTAACGAGTGCCCTTTGGGCAATTATTAATAAATCATTAGAAAGTTTTTACCCCACTTTTATGGGAAATACAAAAGAGTTGTCAAAAAAAAAAATGAAATACTTTATTATTTTTCCATAAAATGTTTCTAAAAATAGTTTCTAAATCAATGCCCTTAAGGCATCGTTAACATTTCCCATTTAATATACCTTTTTTACACTCTTTATTTTGCTAGAAGTTTTAGATTGAAGAGCTTCAATTAGAGGAGTTTTAGAGCTAGAAAGGTGGGATATGTGTTGATTGACCCAGAAAAAGATGAATAAATAGGAAAGCCTTCAATCTTGGTTTCAAAATTGAAATAATCTACCAAATCATATCGCAACATGAATAAGGGAGACTTAGGATTTGTTTGGGATTCGCTTATTTTACTGAAACTAAAAACTTTTGCTGAAAGAATTGTAGATAAAGGTAAAAGTTAGTTGAATTAGTACAAGAGGATCCATGAATAATACCAAAAAGTGCAATGGGGCTCATAAATAGTAGCAAAAATAAGCTGAATAGTAAAATAAGTTAGCAAAAAATAAACTATCCAAATGCAACCTTAACATGCCTTGCAATCTATAATATCTAAAAGCTAAAGCATAGTACACTCCTTTTGAGCCACAACATGTAGTATTTCGGTCAATTTGGTCTAATTCAACCCACTTTGGTCCAATTTTGTCCATTTTGGTAAATACTATCCATTTCGGTCTAATTCAATCCCACTCGGTCCATTCTATCCAATTTGGCTCAATCTTGTCCATCCGGTCTACTTTGTTTCAATTCAGTTCATTCAATTCATTTTGGACTAAGTGAGCTTTGAATTGATTCTTTTTATATATTGTCTTTTCAATTTTGAGCTCAAATTTTTTTTTTCTTAGTTTTTGATTTGAAAAGTATGAATTTTTATTCTAACTATGCTAAACTCTTTAGTTTTGAGCTAAAAAATACAAACAAAATAGGTATTGGAAATTAGAGATAAGAGCCCTAAAAATGCAATAGGCTAAAATCCAAAATCAACCTTCTAATTAACTTCACTCTTGTTCTTTTTAATATTCTAGTTTCAAGTTTATTTAATTAAGGCCTCTCTACCAACTTTAGTTAATTTCTTATTTTATTTTTAAAGAAATTCTGGAAAATATTTTTCAATCATTAATTGGATTTTTTTAATTTAAATTTTTGAAAAAAAAAATTCAAACTGACACTTAATTGTAATATTTAATAGAAATTGATGAAGAGGTCTTATTTGAATAAACTTAAAACTTAGAGGACTAAATATAATTCTGGAGAAACATAAAGATGGAGTTTTGCATTTTAGCCAAAGTAATAAAAATGATAAGTATTCAAAACATTATCATAAAATTCAAGTTTCAATAATACAGGCATTGTACATATATTTGAAATGAAAGAAAATGCTAAAATTATAAACATATATAATATATTTAAACTTAATTTAATATGTCACATTTATTCCATGGAATGAGGGTGTACATTTTTTTTAAAAATATTCTTGGATATGTTCAAATTAGTTAACTGATTATGGTATATTTAAAAAAATCCATTTAATAACATTTTCTCCTTTTATATAAAAAAAATTATAATTATATAATTTATAATAACCTATATATATATTTGGTTGTTGAATAAAAAATACATTAGATGTTCCATTACATAAAACTTATAAAAAAATTAAATTAAATTAAATGACACACGCACTTAACATACACCTTATCACAATCATCATAATATTTACAAAATGAATTAAATCCCAATAATAATTATTAATTACGTATCCAAATTTTAATGACTAAAATCAAAATTATCGGAACGTGCAAATTGAAATTTAATCTTCAACTTATTATTTATAAAAATATATTAATGTACATGCAGATTAGTGGAAATATGCTCATGCCGACTTATTAATAGGCCGCTTGGAATTTTTAGTACAAAGTTGAAAGTGGATTGGCCAAAGAGAAAAAGGTTTTTTTTTTTTTTTTTTTTTTTTTTCCTAGGGTTATTTGCCATTGATTATTATTGGTTAACGTGACTTGTTTTTTTGATAATCATCTAAATCTTAAGACAGAAATTGCTATAGGTCCTATAAATAGTGGTAATTAAAAAGGAATTTCTATCTCTCACAAACATTGAAGCACCTTAACCTCCTGACAAGTTCCAATTTGTGTTTGAGTTTCTATGATATTGTACCATTGCAACTAAAACTATTCTGCAAATTAATACAACATTGTTTTGATTAGGTCCTCTCATTAAATATGAGGACCCCTTTTTTGTTGAAAGTTCTGCAATCAAGAATTTGAAAATTGGCTACCAAATTTAATTACCCGTGACTCAATTTTCCATCTCCTACACATAACAAATTTCTGTCCATTCATAGTACCCATGACTCAATTATGACAATGAAAGAATCTCCTAAAATGCAGGGAGCTTGTAATTGGAGGTATGAATATTTGTCAATATATATGGTCATTAAAGTCTGTCAATATATATGGGATTACACACTTTTTCCTTCCTTCCTTCCTTTTTATTTTTTATTTTTAAAAGGAATAACAAAAACAACCTATCATGAAATGCATAAATGTTATGCAATGCAAATCCTAAAAAATAAAATAAAATAAAATAGCAAAAGGAAAATGGTGACAAAGAGTATTAAGATGAAGCACAAGGACCATGTCAAAAAGACTCAATTAGATTGAGTCTTTTGCATCCAAAACTTTTTAAATGAAACTCTTACATTGGAGTTATTATTCATATTATAATGATGAGCAACTCTAGGATTGGTATAAAGGTTTAATGCCCTTACCAACTCACCAATAAGTACCATGAGATCTTATGCTTGAGGCATAGATACTTTTGGCTTATTTGCTCACTTTGCAGCTTGCAACTTGAAATAGTTTGAGCGAATATGCCTAGTATTTCCACAAAAAAGACAAACCCATAAAGGTCTATCATACAACTTATCCTTAGGGAGGGTAGGATTCTTAGGCTTAGACTCTTTAAGATCAACCCTAATCTTCCTAGAAGATGGTGCAACTTCTACTGGTTTGACAATCTCACTCTTAGAGGGCTTGGAAGAAGAAACAAATTTTGTGGAATGAGTTTTAGACACATAGATGCTATCTGCAAAACCTAAACCAGTTTTGTCTAAGGGAGACTTTTGAATACTTAGTTTTGTAATCAAGTTTAGAACTAGCAGACCTATTAGTTTGTTCTCTAGCAAGAGATAGTTTTAGTTCTAAGTTCTTTATCCTATCAAGTAACAACATGTTTTCAGTCTTCACCTTATCAATCAATTCATCAGTATCAAACAATTTCAACAATAAATTTTTCTTATCAAGCTCAAGAGAAGCAATTTTCTTTAAATTTAAGTCAACATTCATTGCATCCTTTGCAGCAACCTTGCAAAGCTTATTAAAAGCCTCTTGCAAACTAGCACTCTTAGAGAGTCCCCCATCAAAAGGGTTCTCTTTAACCACAACATTTTCATCAACTACAATAGTAGCTATGAAAGCAATGAAGTTTCCATCCTCATCACTACCGGACTTGTGATCAGAAACTTCATCATCACTTAGGGTTCTGACCATAGTTTTATCCTTGATCTCAAGAATGTAGACATTTTGATTTCACATGACCATACCCTTGACAACCAAAAAATTGTTGACCAAGTGAATTATTAGAGATTTGACCTACTTTCTCTTTAGATTTATCAGTATTTTTCACTTTAGTGGGTTCATTCCTCTTAAAATTCCTAGGTTCAACATTGTTTTTACCTCTTACCCTTTTGTTGTTATTTCTAAGAAAGTTTCTAAAGTTCTTGGCAAGATATGCAATCTTTATAGAAGAGAGATCATCATCAAATCCATTCCCATCAACATCATCAACTGACTTAAGAGCCATTGATTTGGATTTGTTTGTCTTATGTAGGTCTAGCTCATAGGACTGGAGAGATCTTACAAGCTCATCGATAGTGATGGAGTCCACATTTTTGCTTTCAGTAATGGCAGCCACTTAGGGTCTAAAGTCCATAGTCAAGGATCTAAGAATCTTCCTAACAATCTTAGGTTGATCATAAATTTCCCCAAATTATAAGCAGAGTTAACAATATCATTCAGTTTAGCATAGAATTCATCAAAACATTCATCATCAGACATTCTAATACTTTCAAATCTGGTAGTTAATTGTTGTAGTTTATTAATCTTAATCGCCTTTGTGCCTTTATGCATAGTCCGGAGAATATTTCATGTAGTATAAGCAACCTCAACATTTGAGATTCTCTTGAATTCCTCCACGTAAAAACAAGCATTAAAAATAGCATTCATGGTTTTGCAATTAAAAGTGGTCGCTTCTTTCTAAGAAGTTGACCACTTGCTTACTAGAGTAGTCAGTTTCTCCCATCAATAGATTTTAGGAATGCTTTCATCCTTACTTTCCAATAGGCATAGTTGTTCCCATCAAAGTGAGGTGGGATCACAAGAGAGTGACCATTTTTCATGATAACAGGGGTCAAGAATAAGCTCTTAGATCAAAGGATTTAAATACTAAAGCTAACCCGCTCCGATACCACTTGTACATTTTTAGAACCTTTAAAACACAAGTTATTTGACCTAGTTATTTGGCCAAGAGATAACTTAGATAAATTATTTAGATCTAGGCAAACACGTTCAAATCATATCATATAAATAATGCAGAAATATAAAGAATACACGATATGATAACCTAGGAAAACCAAACCAATAAAAACATGAGGAGGATTTAACCTAGCTATCCTCAAGGTAAAATAGATCCACTATAAAAGAATTGAAGTTTGTACAATAAGACTTAGACTACTAACATCCTATTACTACCTCGAGTAGAAAACTTACTACCACAACCATGTGACAGCTCCGAGTCTACGGACTACTTCTTTTCTTGATCCACTGCAACCACAAATACTCCCACTTGTGACTTTGAGACTCCACTCAAAGGTTTCAGATTTTCTTTAAATTCTTTATGTCTGCAATCAAGCAATCACCAAGTTCTTGACATGAATCTTGATCTTTATAACTCTAAGTGTGTATGAAGGTAAACACCTATAAACATTCACTAGTGTTTACACACTAGTGAATGTTTACACACTAAGTGTGTAAAACACTTAGTGTGTAAACATTCACTAAGTGTTTTAATGATCTAAAAATTCATTAGTGTTTTACACACTAAGTGAGCTTTCACCAATGATGCTCTTAAAAAAATTGTCCAACTGATCTAGTAGTTATAGGATTTTTTTTTTTTTTTTCTCATATTCATTTTTTGTTGTAAAATGTGTTCTTGTATCTGTTAAAGTTTTGGATCATTCATATATTTGAATACTTCATTAGTTCAATTGAAATTTTTATGCTCTTTGTGAGACACCGCCAAAATTAGGGGTTCTCTAAAAAAAAAATATTTTCGGGTGGTTTTTCAAGACACCTCCCTTTTTGAAGTACTAAACCTATCCTAGATCTACCCAATTACAAGTTAAGTGCATTTTGTCAAAGGATTAGCCAATTACATAAATATTTCCCTAATATAGACGACCACCAAAGTTAGCCTGCATCCTCTAGAGTCGCTTCATGATGGCCTCTAGGATCACACCACTAGCCATGGATGTAGAAGGGGCCAAAGAAACGGAGCCGAAGATGTTGGAGCTATAGGAGCCACACAATCGATTGTCTCAACGAGTGGCCACTTCGACTAAAGCCGAGCCTCACTCCATTGGAAAGAACCCAACCGATAGCACCCATGATGTTGATGAAAGGAGAGAGAATAATGGGAATGGAGAATTGCTAAAGGGTCAACATGATAGCCAAAGGAAAGATGAGCTTATCATGAATAGTGGTATCCTGATAGACATCAATAAAATATGTGATGAAATGAAAGGGAAAATCAATGGTAAGATCCTTCATCAAAGAAAGAAGAAAACAAGCACGCGACTTAGTGATGGAATTACAGTGAGACAATAGTGTGAGAGTGAATGTCATCACCATGTTAAGGAATCTCGAGCCTTTTGCAAAACCCGAGCATGGGGTGCTTAGCTTACCACCCCATATGGAAGGAGTCCCACAAAAATGGTAGATGAGTTCATCTCTAGACATGGTCTAAAGACGATCACAACCAGGGTAGTTATGATGTGCTACCCTAGGGACATATAGTACCCCAACGAGTGATTTTAAGGTCATCATTCTTGAGAATTCACTATTATCATAACAAGCGGTTACAGGTAAAAGAATCCTAGTACCTTATACCATCCTATAGTTGAACCCTTACCCTAATACCCAATTGGACTTGTTTTATAGTGACAATCTCTCCTTATAATGCACGGCTCCCAAGACATGATTAACGAATTCGATGCGCGGATCTCAATATGTGGCTTACTCACTAACTTGAGAAAGATGTTGGTTACAAAGTTCTTGAGTTCATCACACGATGAAGATCATGAAACTCCTTGGTTACAAAACCCCATGGTGTACAAACACAGCAGCTTCTTCAAGAGAAAGATGAACTAGGGCAAATTCTATCTCCAGTCACAATTTGCATGAACACAACTTTGCTTCATACTTGCACAATCTTTGACGGCCCTTAAAACAATCCTTATATATGTTTAGGGTTATGAGAAAAGAAAGCTCAAACATGTATTCATGGATTGGATTAAAATCAGCTTTGAAAAACTAAATTTCATAAACCTCGATAGATAGCTTATTTGTCGAGCTAGCTGTCGAGCATCGGGCTTTAGCAACTTTTTAAACCTCGATAGATACTAGCTGTCAAGCTAGTTGTTGAGCTTTAAAATCTAACACTTCTCCACTTGTTTCTTGGACAGACTTGTATGGCTTTAACACTTGATCTTGAAACCTTATTCCTCGAAGCATTTAAGACATCCTAGATCTACCCAATTACAAGTAAAGTGCATTTTGTCAAAGGATTAGCCAATTCTATATTGACATATGTTCCTAACATTAAATCATATATGGCCTAAAAATCTCCCCCTTTGGCAATTTGTGACAAAACCACAATGAACAAATAAACATATAAGAGAATTCATAAATCACTCAACTCATGCTCACTTGTTGAATACAATAAAATATATCCTAACAAAAACTCTTGAAAACCTTTGCAAGAAGAGAGTTCATGGCAAGAAAACTTTGACAACCTGTACTTTTGAAATACTTTAAACAAAACTCATCACGACATCTTAGTGTGAAATAGAAATAATAGATTGCATACAATATATAAGAATCATGTGCATGAAAAGAGAAAAGAAACAATACATGTAAAGATAGGTGAATAACATACATCAGTAGATATAAACCAAATATAAGTACAATGTATGTCAAATAGTCAAAGACCAATATATATGAGGTAAATGTAAAAGAAGGGAAAGAAAATACATAAAAATCTCACTACATCCCTCATAATAGACACTTCCCCTATCACAAAAATCTCCTTTGCCAACTCTACCCCTATGTATATGACTACTCTAATATCAAAACTACTCCCCATTTTTGTCACGAGTGACAAAGGATAAGTACATCAAGTAGACATCTCATCATCGTTAGGCAAGCTAGCATCATCGTCCTCATTAGCATCATCACTACCAGAGCCATCATCACTCTCATCCTTTAAAGCCGGTGGAGATAGAGAGGTATAAGTAGTGAAACCACCCATGACAGCTTGTTGTCGTGCAATACGACCAACACGAGTGTTCACCTGACACAACTCATCACCGAGTGTGTCAAGGTGAGCATCCATGCGCACAAGTTGTGCCATGATGGCTTCGAGAGTCACTCCACCCATAGAAGATGAAGGAGCGAAGGTGGATGGCGCAGTAAAAGCTAGAGGAGTCACCGTCTTAATCCGGGGCCACCTCGGTCTAAGCTATGCCTCGCTCCGTCGAATGGTAGCAACGTCTATGGCACTCATAATTATAAAATGAGGAGACTCGGGAAAGGAGACAGAAAAATGGCGAAGAAGCCTTGTAAGGTTGAATTTAATCAACCATTTTGTTGGCTTTATTCCGTGCCAAATTTGCTTGTATTTCAGCATTTAGTAACCTTGTATTTAGGTGGGTTTGTTGTAAGGGTAGTGAGTGAGATAGAGTGTTGAATGCTCAAGAGTGTGCAAGAAAACAGAGATTCACGACTGGATCTTGCGGGTGACTCGCGGCTGCAAGCCGCCGGATGCAGCACACGTGCCAAGCATGTTAGAAGTTGAACAGTCATGCTAGCTAGAGCACTACAGGATAAAATAGGACAACTGGCCATACGGTTATCTCGCGACTAGATCTCGTGACTCAGTCAAGTCGCGAGGCCAAGTCGTGAGCCAACCCTGTTTTGAAAAACCCGATGTTTTACATTCCTTTCTCACCCTAGTATATATACCCCTTATACCCAAAAAAGAAAGAGAACTTCCAAAGAGAATTTTGAGAGAGAAACCCTAGAGTAAAACAAGATTGATTTATCTATAATCTTTGCATAAAAGTCTCTTCAAATTCCTTAATTTTCTTCCTTTCCATTGTCAAATTCTTGAGAGGCATTTTACCAAAACCTTGTTCTCACCATATTCATTACTGTGAGAGGGCTATTTAGTGTTCTGGGAAGCAGTTAGGAAGGAACCAATCTACATTGGTTGATGCTATGGTCAAGTAGCGGAATCCGGGAAGTTAGAAAAGAAAAAGGTTCGGTGCAACCTCATTGGAACAAGAAGTTTGGAGGGCTTAGGTGCACTGGGTAGATTAGGCTTGGAGGGTTTATTGTTGTTCATATATCCCAACTACATTTTCTAGTGGATTGTTTCTCGCTTGGAGGGCAGCGGAGAGGTTTTACGCCGAGGGCTTCGGTTTCCTCTTCGATAACACATCGCGTGTTGTCCTTGTGTTTACATCTTCTTTCCCTTTTATCTTTGCCTTTTATTATCTAATGTGAGTTGTGATTTTAATTTGGCTTAGATAGTTTTCCAATTCTGTTTTATAGCTTTTGTTCATTTTCCGCACACTAGTTGTTTGATATAAAGCTTGAATTGGTTAATTTGTAAATTGGGGTTCTAAACGTTCAAGGGTGTTTTTACACTATTTGAACTTTCAAGCCTCATGATAGCGGAAGGAAAAATGAGCTTGTCACAAGTCTTCGCATCCCTATAGACATCTATAAGGAATAGAATAAAATGAGAAAGGAAGTCGGATAGTTTTTAGATCCCCTAAACAATTGATTTAACCTAGGTAATTAGCCAAGTTGTTACGTAGTCCAATTAAACAAGTCTAGGTTATCACAATAATAAAGATCAGATAATACAAAGTAGCGGAAAATAAATAACACAAGATATGATCACCCAAGAAACCAAACCGATAAAAACCTGGGGAGGATTTGACTTAGCTATCCTCAAGGTAAACTTGAATCCACTATCTTGAAAGAATCGAAGTTCATACAATAAGACTTACAAGCCCCCATGCTCAACTTCTTATTGCTACCAACTAGTAGAACTTACCGACACGACCACGTGCAAGCTCCGAATCCACAGACTCCTTCTTTCTTGGATTCACCATCAGATACAAGCACACCCGCTTGTGTTTTCTTTAAGCTTTAATGGCAGCAACTGAATTGATCATCAAGGCGTAGATAAATCTTCTCCTTGAAAACACTAAGTTTGTGTAAAGGAAAACTCCTCTAGAACTCATAAGAGATTTACACTAACCGCAATTATGAGCAACATTAAAACGTGGCTAGGGTTTGCCTTTTATACTTAGGACAAATAAGAAACCCTAAAAACGTTTTAAAACACTAGGGCTGAGTTGGACGAATTTGCAGAAAAACATTCTGCCCGAGCTTTGATCGATCAAGCCTGTCTTTCGATTGATCGAGCCAGGCCGAAAGGCACAATGTTTCCTGCTTTAACTTGATTCCAACTTTAAATAAAATCACAACTTTGAGCTAGACTAAAAACACTTCTAAAACATTGTTTTGATTATGGTTTGCGAACAATACAAATTAGAGTTCTAAATACATAAAATCCTAAGACTTTAGAACCTAACAAAATCCCCCTTTGGCAATCCGTGACAAAACACACCTAGAAGCTCAAAATTTACAAAATAAAAAGCCATTTACAAAATAATGCTCATACAACAAATTTAATCCTAACTACTATTCATCATTTGCAAGTGTAGACAATGACTCAATTGAATCAACTTGTATATTTCTGAAACACTAAACAAAATACATAACCGCATGTGTGGAAACAATACAAGTAAACAAATTAACTTCTTGATTTCAAACAACACACAAATGAAGACAAATATCAATGAATAACTCATAAATATAAATCAATAAGCAGTTTGAAACAAGAAACATATAAAGTACCAAAAAAACATAAAACTTCCCCTAACATGAATATCCCATCAAAAACATGGCAAGAGTTTAAAAAGTAAAGTACAAAGTGAAGCACCTAGATACAATCTAAACTCCACAAGCTCCAACCAAAATAAATAAACTCCCCTTGAAAGCAAAAACTCTACAAAGTACTCTCCCTTTTTGTGACGGAATGCCAAAGGGCAAACAGAATCCATCATCAAAAGGGAGGTGGTCTAAACTGCGCCAGCTCTACACGTAAGGCACGGATCTCATTGAGCATGTCCACCAAAATCTGTCCATGAGCCGCCCGAACGGTCAAGACATGATCCAACGTGCGACGAATGTCCGAATCATCCGAAGCAGTCGGTGGAGGAACATCATCATCAATAGCAGCAGACTCAAGTCTCAACAACATCAACACCTGTAGAAGAGGGAGGAGGGGGAACACCACTAGATGACACACCTCTAGGACGGGAAGGAGAACCTCTCAAGTGAGTAGCCTTTTGACGAAGAAAGGTGGCACCTATGGGAGCAACAACATGAACAGGCTCACCCGACAGAAAACCATCTAAACCTAAAAAGAGCAAAATCCAATGAATGAAAATAGGATGAATCGGCGCATGCCCTACGATAGAACTCCTATGAACCTCATTCAAAGAACGAAGGAACAAGTGAGGAAAAGCGATAGACGCTCTAGAAACAAAGGCATACAAAAACACACATCGCTCTAAAGGGATGGTGTGGAAGTGAGAAATAGGCCACAAGGAATGACACGCTATCCTAAAGAAGAGATAGGCCGTCTCGGTAAGCTCGGCGGACGTGATCCGAGGACCGTAACCCCACCGCATAGATGACCCAGTGATGTAAGACATGACTACATCTAATGAGGGTGACTCATCATAGGGATAGTCAGGCTCCCTAACAACCGGAACCCCAAGAGCCTCGGCCACTACCCGAGGGGTAATGGTGAACTCTACACCTCGTATCCAACTCTGAACAAGGGTGTTGGAATCATAGATGTGATAAGAGAGGTTCGAGAAGAACTTTCTAATCAGGGCGGTCGAGGGTGGATGATCTATCTCTAAGAGAGGCAACCAACCTCTAGACTCAAAATTGGCCTTCATGGTCGGATCAAGCTCATCTAAGACCACGGCTCGCTCAGCCCATATCTTACGCTTACGGTTTAAAGTCTCAAAGGCCTCACGACACGTCTCATTCCTAAACTCCTCAACCCTAGAGGAAGACACAGAGGAAGTGGAAGGGGTCCTATTGGCTCTAGTTTTCCTAGGCATGGTGCTAAGATAATGACCAAAACATAGAGCAAAAGAACAAAACACAAAACCAAGGGCAGATCGCAAGTTAGCACAAAACAAATATAGAATTAAAGTCTATATGATGCATGACAAATTTAAATGTTATGATGCATGTTCTAATGCAGTGAATTAAGTCCAAAAAGTTCAAATTCACAAAATTGGCTTGAACATAGAGGTATTAACACAAAAAACCCCAAAATTTGCATAACCACTTGATCAATTTGAAGAATATTGACGAATCGATCATCACACATGATAGAATCACAAAAATAATGATCAAATATATCAATTTGACAAGCCAATTTCATCAATTTAAGCCAATTAGACAAAAATCCCCAATTTGGAACAATTTCAAACCCTAGAATTTCCAATTTTTCAAAAACCACAAAATTGATCAAATTAAACTACAAGAATCATCATTATAGAATTCTAGGACAAAAACCCATTGATCAATTTCACAAAAATAGATTTGAAACATCAAAAACCCCAATGTATTGAAAGTGCTGAAAATACCCATAATTATGCATGAAAAATGCATGAAATCATGAAATAAAATGCAAAAGGAAGGGAAAAAGAGACTTACCAGCCTTCAAGGACAAAAACCTTTCAAAAATCTTGGAGGAAAACGACAAAAAATTGATGGTGGAGCCTTTAGCCAAGTCAGAGAGAGAGAAAAGTTGAAAAACTTTTTGAAAAAGTGACTTTGAAAAGTCCAATCTGGCTTTTTAAAAAACATGTTTCACGAGTTTCGATCGATCAAGGCTGTGTTTCACGAGTTTCGATTGATCGAAAAACAGCCTCGATTGATCAAAACAGACAGAGACTCTATAAAAACAATTTGAAACAAGTTCGATCGATCGAAAAATAGCCTCGATCGATCAAAACAAACAGAGGCTCTCTCTATCAAATTTAAAAATTTTTGATCGATCGAAAAACAGAATGGATCATCGAAATAGGCAGAGGCTCACCAAATTTTGAGAAAAAAAGCACAGTTTTTGAAAAACATTTAGAATTAACTCAAAGCATTGAAATTTAAGAACAAAAATGCCTAAGTATGTGATGATATGATTTTCAAAACAAGAATATTAAGCCCAAATTCCCAAAAAACAAAATTTCTTGCATTCTCCACAAATTTTCAAGCAATAAATTAATTTTGCACAAAATTCAAAGTATTTGCAACACTTGGTTGGTTAGACCATAAACACACACAATAACATGTACAAAATTTATCAAAGAGTAACTCGTGTAGTGTGTGAAACTAGTAAAAGCTTGAGATACATGTGAGGTGATATGTGAATAGCAATCAATCACAAAGTCTACAAAATTCATTACAAAGAATTTAAAAGAGACTATCTTTGAAAGAGTTACATCATATAACTCCCACATCTCCTAGATCATAAGCTTGCAATCATGTAAGTTTCTTGTATTTATGCCTCATAATATACATACCAATTTTAAGTTATGTGAGTTTGGCATCAAGCCTAATAGTACACACCAATTTTGATTTTAAGAATTAAGCAATTTTAACCCGAGGCTTCACCTTATGTTCTTTTTGTGCATGTGCTACACTTTCTCGAGCACAAAATCTTATGATATACACTTAGGTGTTTATGATTGGCTAGTGAACAATGGTGAGATGGTTATTTATGCCTTTCTATAAAAGTTCAAGTCAAAAATTTAAAAACATGTGACTTCAAGATTAAGACAGTATAATCAAACACCATACACAACTTTCCCACACAACATGCACTACAAAACTTCAACTAGTAAAGTGCAATAAATAAGCTCATCAAAGTTAAACAAGGTACAAAAGACATGTTATGTGAAAATAAATTGACCAACTTTGTTCTTAAAAACCAAGAAGAATAGTACAAAAACAAAATTTGCTTCCTTTTTCTTCCTTTTTTTATTTTATTTAAAATAAAAAAACACCTAGAATGAAATGCATGAATGTTATGCTATGAAAATCCTAGAAAAACAACAAAAAAAAAAAAAAAAAAAAAACCAAAGAACAATGGTCACAAAAGGTAGAGCAATGAAGCACAAGGACCATGTCAGAAAGACTCAGTTAGTTCGAGTCTTTTGCATCCAAAACCTTTTAGATGCACCATGAGCATTGGAGTTCTTATTCATATGAGAATGATTACCAACTCCAGGATTGTAATAAAGGTTCAAAACCTCTACCAAATCACCAATAAGTACCATAGGATCAAGTGCTTGAGGCACAGGTACTTTTGGTTTGTTTGCTCTCTTAGCGACTTACTGACTTGTAACGGTTTGGACGAATGTGTCCAGACTTTCCACAAAAGTGACAAACCCATGTAGGCTTATCATGTGTCTTGTCCTAAGATAGGGTAGGCTTCTTAGACTTAGACTCTTTCAGATCAACCCTAATCCTCCTAGATGATGAACCTTCTAAGGGTTTAACAATCTCACTCATAGGGGGTTTGACAGTTTCACTCACTATCTCACTCATGGAAGGTTGAGAAGAAGAAGATGAAGGAACAAACTTTGTGGAATGGGGAGCGGACACAGAGATGCTTTCAACATAACCTAACCCAGTTTTGTCAGAAGAAGACTTTTGAACACTCAGCATTTGATCAAGTTTAGAACTAGCATATCTAGCAACAGATAAATCAAGTTCCAAAGATTTAACTTTATCAAGCAAAAACATATTTTCAGTTTTCACATTGTTCAAAAGTTCATTAGTATCAAACAGTTTAACAAGTAAAATTTTCTTTTCAAGCTCAAGAGATTCAATTTTCTTGAGGCCAAGTTTAACATTCATAGCATCCTTTGCAACAATTTTGTAAAGTTTATTATAGGCCTTTTGAAGGTCTACATCTTGAGAGAGTTCCCCATCAGAAGGGTTCTCTTCAACAGATATGCTCTCATCAACTACAACAGTAGCGATGAAAGCAATGAAGTTTCCATCTTCATCACAATCGGACTCATTATCAAAAACTTCACCATCACTAAGGGTTACAGCCGTAGCCTTATCCTTAGACTTTAAATAGGTTGGACATTCAGATTTCATGTCTCCATACCCTTGACATCTAAAGCACCGAGATCCCAAGGAATTATTGGAAGATTGACTTACTTTTTCTCTAGATTTATCATTGTTGTTAACCTTAGTGGGATTATGCTTCCTAAAATTTCTAGGTTTAGCAGTGTTTGTGCCTCTTGCCTTTCTATTACTATTCCTAAGAAAGTTTCTAAAGTTCTTGGTAAGGTAGGCAATCTCAGTAGCAGAGAGCTCATCATCAAATCCACCACCTTCAACATCATCAACTGACTTAAGAGCCATTGATTTGGATTTCGTAGTTTTGGGTAGATCCAACTCATAAGATTGAAGAGATCTTACAAGTTCATCAACAGGGATGGAGTCCACATCCTTGCTTTCAATAATGGCTGTCACTTTGGGTCTAAAGTCTTGAGTTAAAGATCTAAGAATCTTCCTAACAATTTTAGGTTGATCATAGATTTCACCCAAGTTAAAACCAGAATTAACAATGTCATTCAATTTAGCATAGAATTCATCAAAAGATTCATCATCAGACATCCTAATGCTTTCAAATTTAGAAGTTAATTGCTGCAATATATTGATTTTGATGACCTTTGTGCCTTCATGCACAATCTGGAGGATATTCCAAACAGTATGAGCAATCTCAACATTAGAGATTCTCTTGAATTCCTCCATAGAAACAGCGTTAAAAATTGCATTCATAGCCTTGCTATTAAGCGTAGCTGCTTCTTTTTGAGAAGTTTCCCACTCACTAACAAGAGTAGTGGGCTTCTCCCATCCGTATTCAACGGAGTTCCACACCCTCTCATCAATGGATTTCAGGAAAGCTTTCATTCTTACTTTCCAATAATCATAATTATTCCCATCAAAGTGAGGAGGAATAACTAGAGAGTGTCCGTGTTCCATGACAATAGGGGTCAAGGATTAGCTCGGTGATCAAAGGATCAAGAACAAAAGAGCTATCCACTCTGATACCACTTGATAGTTTTTAGACCCCTTAAACAATTGATTTAACCTAGGTAATTAGCCAAGTTGTTACTTAGTCCAATTAAACAAGTCTAGGTTATCACAATAATAAAGATCAAATCATACAAAGCGGCGGAAAATAAATAATACAAGATATGATCACCCAGGAAACCAAACCGGTAAAAACCTGGGGAGGATTTGATCTAATTATCCTCAAGGTAAACTTGAATCCACTATCTTGAAAGAATCGAAGTTCATACAATAAGACTTACAAGCCCCCACGCTCGACTTCTTATTGCTACCAACCAGAGAACTTTACCGACACGACCACGTGTAAGCTCCGAATCCACGGACTTCTTCTTTCTTGGATTCACCACCAGATACAAGCACACCCGCTTGTGTTTTCTTTAAGCTTCAATGGCAACAATTGAATTGATCATCAAGGCGTAGATAAATCTTCTCCTTGAATACCCTAAGTTTGTGTAAAGGAAAGCTCCTCTAGATCTCACAAGAGATTTACACTAACCGCAATTATGAGCAACACTAAAACGTGACTAGGGTTTGCCTTTTATACTTAGGACAAATAAGAAACCCTAAAAATGTTTTAAAACACTTAGGGATGAGTTGGACGAATCTGCAGAAAAACATTTTGCCCGAGCTTCGATCGATCGAGCCAGTAGGAAGGCATAATGCTTCCCGCTTTAACTCTATTCCAACTTTACATAAAATCACAACTTTGAGCTAGACTAAAAACACTTCTAAAACATTGTTTTGATTATGGTTTGCCAACAATACAAATTAGAGTTCTAAATACATAAAATCCTAAGACTTTAGAACCTAACAAAGTCAATAGAAATGCCCTCTAAGAGGGATAACAAAAATTGAGCACGAGATTCTGTAATAGAGTTATAGTGAGATAAAGGATGAAGAATGAATGTCATCACCATGTTACGGAATCTCGGACCTTTTACAAAGCCTGAGTAAGGGGTGTTTTGATGGTCACCCCAAAATGAAGGTGTCTCACAAAATAGAGACGAGAGTTTGTCTTTGGACACAGTCCTCAAACAATTGCAGTCGGGGTAGTCGGGATGCGCTACCCTAGGAGCATGTAGTACCTCGGATACAATATCCGGAGTAACTATGATGTGCATGCCTTAAACATGAGTGACAAAATGAGGTATAGAAGTATCGAATTTGTGCATATTGGAGTAAAACTCCTGTATGATTACGGAGGGACAGGTGACCGGGATGCCACGCAGTGACTTCCAACCCCGACTATAGATGAGAGTGGAAAGGTCGATGATCGGAAAAATTCGATAGGATGACTTGGCATTCCAAATGAATGGCTTGTTGAGAAAAGTTCTCCAAAAAGTCCTTTCAGGCTTATCATCACGAAATTGTATGTGAGAAGAAGTGGAGTCGGAAGAAGTGGATGCCCCAGAATGAAAAGGGTTTTTGGATGGAGTGGATTTGCATTTAGGTGTCATAGAGCAGACTAACGCAAGAAGGAAAGAGAGGGAGAGAGAGAGACACGCAGAAAAGCACTAAACAAATCAATATAAAATAATATAAAGAATTGAAGGTACGTATGCATGAAAATGCATGAACATGTGACATGCAAACTTAAAAACATCATGGGTTTAGCCGAATTCAAACCTACTAGCACACATTATTGCAACAAAGTAAACACATATCTAAAATGCATGAAACATTGTTATAATGCATATGTGATGCAATGCATGACGATTTAAACTCATTTAAGCAAAACCCATCCCAAAAATTTCACAAAAACTTCATCAATTTTGAAAAATCCCAAATGTTTTCAAAAACCCCAAAAGTTAGGTCAGAATGCATAAAATGTATGATAAAAAGATAGAAAGAAGATGATACCGGAGTAAAAATGCAAGGATCGGATCAAGAATGAGTTGTGAAGATCAAAAGTGTGAAGAGAAGTGTTTTGGGAAAGGGAGAGACACTATTTTGTTGAGAGAGATCGGGGAGAATGAGAGAAAATCTTTGAAAGGTATGTATAGAAAATCATAAATCTCAACAGAGATTTATAATGTGTGAAAAAGTTGTCGAAGAGCTGTCAAGGATTTATCAAGAGGTGTCCACAGCAAAAGTATCTCGATGGATTGAGAAGCTATTGAGCATCTAGAAAGTTTCTCGATGGATCAAGCAAAATCGAGAAGCTATCAAAAATACGATAAAAAGAAGTTGAAGGGGCTCGATAAATAGCCTAGTTTGCCGAGAGGTGTCTAGCAGTTGTCAAGATTGCTTAAAAATAGTTTTTCAAGAAGGGAAAAACACATACATAAATGCAATCAAGCATGCTATACAACCAAAGATCCAAACAATATTTTAAACTCTCAAAATCATCTTTCAACAAGAAAAAATGTCTAGCACATAGATCCAAAACACATACACACACACACACACACACACACAAAAGTCTAAGCAATTTTATATTTCAAAAACAAGTTAAGACAGTTTAGCGAGCGTATATTAATACATGTATTCCTTGTGATGGCCAAATCATATTGTACCTACACATGTATCAAAAGTAACAAAAAATATTGCATGTTGTGTTTGAAAAACATCGCAAGATTGCATAAATGTCTACATGTTATGACAATTTGAGGTATGAGAAAATCACTTTAACTCACACGTGATCATAACTATTTGATGGGGATTATCACCTTCGAGGTACATCCTATAACTCTCACATCTCCTAGAATACATGTTTGCAATCATATATATAAAGCAATTTGATTCTTTTTACTTTTTATTATTCTTTGCATATTTTTTTTGAAGCAAACCATGCATAGGCATATAAGAGATAGAAAAAAAAATACACAATGATATTATGCATTTGACATTTCACTTTTGCTTTTTTGTATTTTTCTGATTTTTCAATTTTTTTTTTTTTTTTTAATGAAAAGCAAGATTAAAAAAAAAAAAAAAAAACTGAAAAATAAACAAACAAAAGCATGCTAAGCAAAACAATGCATAAAACTAGACTGACTTAAAACCGAAAGCAAACACACAAGTAATGCAAAAATAAAAACAAGAAGGGGGAGAGAGAGAAAAAGTGACTAAATCACTTGGAGCCTTTTTCCTTCCACACCTTGGAAGAACCTTTCCGTTTTGAAAACCCTTGATCCGGCGGTGAGGGGGAAGAATTGAAACCATTCCAGTTCGAAAAGAACATGAGGGATTTGAGAAGATCTTGAAGAGGAGCAAAGGAGGATGGAAATTGATTCTGGTTTCCCGATGAGATCATATTGTTGCTTTGTTGAGTGGCTAACGACTTATAGCAATTAGGTTGAGTATGTTTAGCTGCTTCACGGTGATGACAAAGATGTCGCTTCTTCTGTTTAAGCTTTTGAGTGTTTCCCTTCTTAGCCCTAGGGTTTTTAATCTCTTTCTTATCCCGCTTAGGGGGTACTCCTAAGATAGATTTACCCTTGTCTATGTTCTCACTAACTAACACATTTTGCACATCATTGTTTTCAGATTCAGCATTATTACTACAGGAAACAAAAATAGTAGTACTAGTAGAAGCAATACTAGGAGAAGAGAAATCATACTCTAAACCGGTTCGATCGGAAGAAAATTTCTAAAGACCGAGTATCTCATCAAGTTTTGCACTTGAAATCCTTTCCAACTAGGCTCATTGGAAAGTTTTAGCATCATTGAAAATTCTCAAATCTTTCAAAGTTTGATTGGCTTTTTCAAACTTTTGGAGATGTTCAAGCTCCACGCGAGCTTTTTGGTGGCCAACTTATACAAGCATGCTTTTCGAGTATCTCATCAAGTTTTGCACTTGTCCTTTTCTAACTTGGAATAGTTCTGCCTCTAGCATCATGGTTTTCTCAGCAAAGAAATTATTCTCAAATCTCAGTGCTCCAATAGTTTGATTGGCTTTTTCAAACTTTGTGGAGATTTCTTCTTGTTCAAGCTCCACGTCACCGAGCTTTTTGGTGGCCAACTTATACAATTTCTCATGCTTTTCCAAGACCTTGTATAACTTTGCATAGGCTGTGTGGTTGTCATCTTGCTCATTCTTCTTTTCAAACTTAGACTCCACCAATTCCTCTTCTTCATCCACATCTTCAAAAATCCCTTCAATAGGATTTACGGTGGCAGTGAAGGCATTTAGGATTCCATCATCCTCATTGTCGAAATCATCTTCAGGCTCAATGTCGCTCAAAGTAGTAGCAACTGCCTTGCTTTTCCCAATGGTCTTGAGATATGTAGGGCACTCTTGTTTCATATGTCCGAAGCCTTGACATCCAAAGCATTTTGGTCCTGAGGGAAGCGTGTGCGACCGCCATCCCTAGCATCTTTCTTTCCATTGTCCTGGTTCTTGAATTGAGAGGAGCTAGACTACTTACGGTCATTTTCAAATCCTTTAGCATTGGAATTCTTCATAAACTTTTTTGAATTTCTGAGTGATATAGGATTTCATCTTAGAATCTTCATCTGTTGAAGACTCATCGGTGTCACCGCTCTTGGCCTTCAATGCCATGCTCTTTCCCTAACCAGATTTCCCTATCCTTGTCAAACTCAACTCATAGGTTTACTGATTGCCAAACAACTCTGTGAAAGGAATTTTTTCAATATCCTTTGATTCCTCAATCACGGTGATCTTGGCATGAAAACTCTCGGGTAGAGATCTAAGCACCTTTCTAACAATCTTGGGTTCGAGAATAGTTTCCCCAAGATTGAAAGTGAGTTCGATATGTCCTTGACCTTAGCATAGAACTCATCAAATGACTCGTCCTCCTCCATCTTTATCTCTTTAAAGCTCATGGTAAGCCTTTGGAGCTTTGACTCCTTGATAGCCTTGGTTCCTTCATAGGTTGTCTAGAGGATGGTCCATGCTTCCTTTGTAGTTTCAGTAGATGATTTCTTCTTGAACTCCTCATTCATGACTGCACTGAATAAAGCATTCAATGCCCTGCTGTTGAAGTTAGCCGCCTTAATCTTAGCATTATCCCAATTGGCCGGCGCTTCCTTCGGCTTGGTCCGGCCTATCTCCACAACTTGCCACACCTTCTTATCTAATGACTACAAGAAAGCTCTCATGCATACCTTCCAGTATGCATAGTTAATGCCATCAAATAATGGAGGTAGAATAAGAGACTGTCCTCTATTCATGACAAACAAGGGTCAATGGATCACACAACAATGATTAAAACCTAATCAGAGTGTGCCTGCTCTGATACCACTTGATAGGCCAAGAATGTATTGACCTCTTATGATGAATTAACCAATTAATTAACCAAGTTAATTAATCAATTCAATTTGCATGCAATAAGTGTGGTAGCACAAACAAATCACCAAATAACTAAATGCAGCGAAAAAATAAATTCACAGAGCGATTTATTTACGAATGGGAAAAACCTATATGGCAGAAATCCCACCGGGTGATATTAAGGTCACCACTCCCGAGAATTCACTAATATCACAACAAGCGGTTACACATAAAGGAATCCCAGTACCCTATACCAACCTCTAGTTGAACCTTTATCCCAACACCCAATTGAACTTGTTCTGTAGTAATAATCTCTCCTTGTAATGCACGGCTCCTAGTACATGATTAACCAATTCGATGCGCGGATCCCAATACGTGGCTTACTCACTAACTTGAGAAAGATATTGGCAGCAAAGTTTTTCAATTCATCACATGAAGAAGATCATGAAACTCCTTGGTTACAAAACCCTATGGTGTACAAACACAGTAGCTTCTTTAAGAGACAGATGAATTAGGGCAAATTCTGTCTTAGGTCACAATTTGCATCAACACAACTTTGTTTCACACTTGCGCAACCTTTGATGGCCCTTAAAACAATCCTTATATATGTTTAGGGTTGGGAGAAAAGAAAGCCCAAACATGTATTCACGGATTGGATTGAAATTAGCTTTGAAAAATTGAATTTCATAAACCTCGATAGGTTGCTTATCCGCCAATCTAGCTATCAAGCATTAGGCTTCATGACTTTTTAAACCTCGATAGATACTAGCTATAGAGCTAGCTATCGAGCTTTAAAATCCAGCACTTCTCCACTTGTTTCTTGGACAGACTTTCATGGCTTTAACATTTGATCTTGAAACTTTGTTCCTTGAAGTATTAAACACATCCTAGATCTATCCAATTACAAGTAAAGTGTATTTTGTCAAAGGATTAGCCAATTCTATATTGACATATGTTCCTAACATTAAATCACATATGTCCTAACAGAGTAGAACTCCTGTATAAACATGACGAGACAACACATAGGTTTTTCACATAAAGATTCCCATTCCCAAGTCCGAATGACATCGGGTAGCGTAATGTTAGAGAAATTCGACAGAATGACTTGGCATTCCGGATGAATGCCACGGGCCTGGAAGTTCTCAAAGAAATGAGATGGAACAGAAGGAAAAGACGAAGAGGATGACTTGGAACCTTGAAAAGGGTTCCAAGCCGGAACGGATTTTCTCTGTTTAGGTGCCAAAGAGAGGTTCTATGAGAGAGAGAGAGAGAGAGAGAGAGAGAGAGAGAGAGAGAGAGAGAGAGAAGACAGAACATAAATAGAATCTCGGACCATCAAAAGAGAAAAAAAAGAAGTATGTATGCATGAAAAGTGCATGCACATGTGACATGAAAATTTAAGAGCATCATAGGTAAAACCTAATCCAAACCTAACAACATCCACATCAATAATCAAGCACACATCTAACAAATGCACAAAACATTGTTATAATGCTAATGAAATGCAATGCATGATCATATAGCAACAATGTCATAACCCCAACCCAAAAATTTCAAGAGAAACTCAGAAACCCCAAAAATTTTGAAAAACCCCAAAAACTTAGGTCTAAATGCATGAAATGCATGAAAAGAAAGAGGATTAGAACACTTACCTAGTGTTTGGAGCAAGATCTAGGCCAAAAAACACTTGGGTGTGAAGATTTGAGTCAGAGTGAAGAGTTTGGGTCGAGAGAGAGAGAGATATCTATCGAGAAAGAGAGTGAAAAATGAAATTTGAATTATGCCTCACCTTTAAATAAAAATCACAGCTTGATAGATCGAAGTTTTCTATTGAGGATTTGTTAAGCTTTAAATCTTGATGGATTGAGAATCTGTTGAGAATCTATCGAGCAAATAGAGAGCAAAGAAATTTGGCTTGATGGATCAAGAAAGCTGTCGAGCTTTTGTCAAGATGAAACCCAGAATTCTCGTTAGATCAAGAAACTATTGAACTTTTATCAAGAAGCGACCCAAAAATCTCTATAGATTGAAGATTTGTAGAGATTCTATCGAGAAGGCAGAGAGCATAGGAAAAATTCCTCGATGGATCGATCTGTCGAGGTTTCTATTAAGGCTAAATAAAGAAGCTTGATAGAAATTGAATCAGTAGAGGATCTGTCAAGCTTAAAGAAAAAGGAGTTTTTCAAGGAGGAAAAACACAAGGAGATAATAGCAACAAGCAAGCAACACAACCAAAGATCTAATCAACACGTTAAGCTCTCAAAACATCTCTCAGCATATATGCAAGGCATTCATACATCCCATACACACTCACTAAACAAGTCTAACCATTTTTATATTTCAAAAACAAGTTAAGACATTTTAGTGAGCATTTATCAATACATGTATTTCTTGTGATAGCCAAATTACATTGTACTTGCACATGTATCAAGAGTAGCAAAGAATTTGCATGTTATGTGTGAAACATAGCAAGAGTGCATAAGTGTCTTATATTATGAAGATTTGAGACATGAGAAAATCAAATACACTCACACACAATCATAATTGGTTGATGGGGACTATCACCTTCGAGGTACATCCTAGAACTTCCACATCTCCTAGAAACACACTTACAATCATATTAAAAGCATTTTAATCTTTTTGTTTTTATTTGTTTTCTTCGCAATTTTATTTATTTTTTATTTATTTTTTTTTTTAAACATAGCATGCATGGGCATACAAGGGAGAGAAGAAAATACCCATTTAGGTAAGCTAAAACATCCCAATTTTGTTGTGCCTAAGCACATAGATGATATTTATGATTGGCAAGTTTTAGTGGTGAGATGGTTATTTATACCTTTCTCTTAGGATTTTCTAGTCCTTCCCATCAAAAATAGTGATATGAGCATGAGATATAAGAGATCATCTTAATCGTACTTATCACAAACACGAGCCACAAAGCTAACTTGCTTAGTTGTGCATTGAGATGCTCATCTAAGCTACAAGAGATACAAAGTTAAGAAACTTTGTTTCTAAGGCCATCCAAGGTACACAAGTACCAATATACACAACACACACTATTTTTGTATTTTTCTGATTTTTCAAATTTTTTTTTTTTATTTTTATGAAAATAAATAAAGCAAAACTAAAAACAACCAAAACAAAAACATGAAAGAAAACACACAAAGCGTAAAACTAGACTAACTCAAAAGCTTAAAACAAACAAACAGGACATGTAAGAACAAAAGAGAGAGGAAGTGACTTAATCACTTGGAGCCTTTTTCCTTCCACACTTTGGAATTAGAGGAAAGACCTTTCCTTTTTGTGAACCTTTGATCCTAAGGTAGGGGGGAAGAATTGAATCCATTAAGGTTCGGAAGGAACATAATGACCTTAAGAAGATCTCCTAGAGGAGGAAGAGATGATGGAAATTGATTTTTGGTTTCAGGATGAGAGCATACTATTGCTTTCTTGAGTGGCCAACCACTTATAGCAATTTGGACAAGTGTGCCTTGAAGCTCCGTAGTGATGACAAAAATGCGGCTTCCTTTGTTGAGACTTTTTATTATTGTCTTTCTTAGTCCTAGGGTTCCTAGTCTCTTTCTCTTCAACCTTAGGGGGTGCTCCTAGAATAGATTTTCCATTGTCGATGTTCTTATTAGCTATTTTAGTTTTAGTGTCAACATTCTTAGAAATATCATCATTAGTAGGTGAGACAAACACGGTTTTACTAGAAGAGGAAATATTAGGATATATAGAGAATTCATACCCTAATCCAGTCTTGTCTAAAGTAGATTTAAAGCTCAAGATCTTTTCTAGCTTTGCACTGGAAGTCCTCTCAAGTTAAGCTCTGATTTGGAATAGCTCCACTTTAATCCTCTTTATCTTTTTAGCAAGGAAGTTGTTCTCGAACCACAAAGCTCCAATGGTCTAATTTGCTTCATCAAACTTTGTGGAGAACTCTTCTCGATCAAGTTTCACATAGCTCAGCTTCTTGGTGGCTAGCTTATTCAGTTTCTCATGCTTTTCTGAAACCTTGTATAATTTTGCATAGACTGTATGGATGTCATCCTACTCATCCTTTTAAATTTTCACTCCACCAAGTCTTATTCTTCATCAGCAACTTTCGTAATCCCTTTAGGAGGATCAACTGTAGTGGTGAAGGCATTTAGAATTCCCTCATCATCATTGTTATTAGACTCGGTTTTAGCTTTAGTGTCACTTAAGGTTGTAACAAGTGCCTTGCTTTTTCTAGTAGCCTTGAGATATGCTGGGCATTCCTGTTTCATATGCCCAAAACCATGATAGCCAAAACACTTAAGACCAGACGGAACAGTGTATTGACCACCATTTTTAGAGTCTTTCTTCCCTTTGTTCTGACCCTTGGACTAAGATGTATTTCCTTGCCATCAGTCCTTATCTAATCCTTTCACATTGGCATTCTTGATGAACTTCTTGAATTGCCTAGTGATGTAGGATTTCATCTTTGAATCCTCATCTTCGGAGGATTCATCCTTCTTATTACTTTTGGCCTTTAGTGCCACATTCCTTCCTTTGCTTGCTTTCTCAAGTCTTGTCAACCCTAGTTCATAGGTTTGCAAGTTTCCAATCAACTCTGTCAAAGGACTAGAGTCAATATCCTTTGATTCTTCAATGGCAATGATCTTGGCATGGAATCTTTCAGGTAGAGACCTTAGCACCTTTCTTACGACCTTGGGTTTGGGAATAGTTTCCCCAAGATTAAAGGCTGAGTTGACTATGTCCTTGAGTTTGGCATAGAACTCATCGAATGGCTCATCCTCCTCCATCTTGATCTCCTTAAAGCTTGTAGTAAGCCTTTGAAGCTTGGACTCTTTAACGGTCTTAGTTCCTTCATAGGTTGTTTGGAGAATGGTCTATGCTTCCTTTGCAGTTTTAGTTGAGGATATTTTCTTAAACTCCTTATTCGTGACCGCATTGAAAAAGGCATTCAATGCTTTTTTGTTAAAGTTTTTCGCTTCGATCTTTGCATCATCCCAATCAGCTAGCGCTTCCTTTGGCTTAGTCCGGCCAATCTCCCTGACTTGCCACACTTTCTTATCTAAAGATTGCAAGAAAGCTCTCATGCGTACTTTCCGGTATGCATAGTTAGTGCCATCAAATAAAGGTGGACTAATTAGAGACTGTCATTTATCCATGACAACAAGGGTCAATGGATCACACCGCAATGATTAAAACCTAATCAGAGTGTGCCTGCTCTGATACCACTTGATAGGGCAAAAATGTATAGATCCCTTGCAAATTAATTAATTACCCAAGTTTATTAATTAGGTTCAATTACATGCAATGGCGTGGTAGCACAAACAAATCACAAACTAAACAAAACGTAGCAGAAATTAAATTTGACACGGTGATTTGTTTACGAATGGGGGAAACTACCAAGGCAAAAACCTCATCGGATGATTTTAAGGTCACCACTCCCAAGAATCCAATAATCAATAATCAAGCGATTACAAGTAAAAAAGAATCTTACCAATTACCCGTGATACTCCAATTTGATTGATTGTATGATGTGTGTGGGTGTGTGATGAGTCCCACATCGGGTATTTACTAGGTTGAACTGGGCTTTATTAATAACTACAAGGAACCTCAATTGTGACTAGTCCTTTTGAGGTATAACGCAGATGTGGCTAGCGCTTTTCCTTGGGTCGTTACATATGGTATTAGAGCCGGCCCGATAATCCCATGTGGGCTCGGAGACATTACCCCACAAAGTGGGCCCTAACGAGGACGTTAGGGATTTAAGTGGGGGAGATTGTGATACTCCAATTTGGTTGATTGTGTGATGTGTGTGGGTGTGTGATGAGTCCCATCGGGTATTTTCTGGGTTGAACTGGGCTTTATTAATAACTACAAGGAACCTCAATTGTGACTAGTCCTTTTGAGGTATAGCGCAGATGTGGCTAACGCTTTTCCTTGGGTCGTTACACTACCCTTGGCCAATCCCAAATTGCCAACCTACAGTTGAATCTTCACTCTAATACCCAATTGGACTTGATCTTTAGTGGAACTCTTTCTATTTAATGCACGAATCCTAGTACGTGACTAACCATTGATGCACGGATCTCGATGACGTGACTAACTCTAGCAACTTGAAGAAGGTTGTTGGCTGCTAAGTTCTTCACTTCATGCACAATGAAGATTAGGAAGCTCCTTGGTTACTATAGACACTCGATTTTGCATCCAAAATTTAATCAAGGAAGATAACTAGAAAGACCAATCATATACCCAAAATTCATTGTTGCATTACATGCATTAATTTATTCATTACATATCATAAAAATGATCTTGAGATTCTAACAATAATGACAATACGCCCAATTTCCAAATCGGACCATCAGATTGAAAGATATCATGAGATCAAGTTTACACAGTCAATATGCATTATGTTTAGGTAGAATCAACCACACAAGATTAATTTAAATTAATTCTAATTGGCTAGACAATTAAAATTAATTAAATAATTTTGTGATTGGTTGTTAGTGAGTGTCAAAGATAGGCTTGCTTGCATAGGAACAAAGGGGATAATCAAATAATAATAAAATTGTGGATAATCAAGAATTTTTGGAGTATTTATCTACATGATAATTATTTGCTGAAAAGACCTGAATTATTAGAAAAAGAGTTTAATTTTTAGAATATGGATTAAGAACACGTCTAAGTGCAAGTCCTGGCTCAAAAAACCTCAAAAAAGGTGTCCAAAATAGACCAAAACTTGAATGCGGGGTTGGCACCTAAAAGGCCCATTTGGCACAAACTCGGGCCTTGCACGAGGGCACTTGGATTAGGTTAAAACACATCCTTTTCGATTTTTTAGCGATAAGGATGCGTCCCAATTTGCATTTTGATCATCTAGCTAATTTTTCGAACACCCCAACTTCTATAAATAAAGACTGGATCTCAAAATTCAGGACACTTTTTAACGATCTCAGATTTCCCCACTTTTTGACTCTCCTTTCTATTATTTTCCCTCTTACGTTAAAGACGTTCTAGATGCTCTAGCCTTAAGAATTTCTTTTTTTGTAAGTAAGGTATTTTAGGTTTCAAAGATAATTAAACAAATTTATTTGAACTCTAAAATATTCCCTCAAGAAGAAGAGTACGTCCATGCAAGAGGTGGTTCTTTCTTTACCCTTTTTTTTTCTCCGTTTCTTTTATTTTGATGATACATGAGTAAATCTTCTTTTAGTTTTAATTTCTAATGCTAGTGACATGTATGGTCAATATTTTTTTTGTTGAAATATGTTCTTGATGTTTTTATTGTCATGATCTATCTTTTTGAGTTTCAAAAATTTGTATATTATCATATCTTTTTCAAAACCAAAAACGGATTTGTATCTTCCTTAGATGCAAATTTAAATTTTTATAAAAACTAATTTGTATCTTCCTTAGATGCAAATCTGAATTTTTTTATATAAAAACTGATCTATATCTTCTTTAGATGTAGATCTGAATTTTTTAAACATAGTAGATTTTGAAATAAAAAAAGAAAGTCATGAGTAGTGATGTTTTGTTTGATGCAAGTAGTGTAGGTTTATTTTAAAAGTGTAGTTCTCTTCTAAAAAGATTTTTTTTTAATTATTTATTCACATAAAAAACAGATCTGATTTCTTAAAGCTCTCTACAAATCTAAATTTTTTATTACAAAACAGATTTGGTTTTTTTTTTTTTTTTACATACAAACCAAAAATCAATTTTTTACTTTGTTTCAAAACAGATCTGGTTTTTTTTATTTATTTTTTATTTTTTTATTTTTTTATTTTTTTTATTTTATATATATATATATATATATATATAGAAAACAAGGTCTTTTTCTTTACCAAAACTAATATTTTTAACCTATACCAAAACGGATCTGAATTTTTTATGAATCAAATCAATTATTTTTTTTTTTTACTCACAAAAATAGATCTAATTTTTTCTTAAAAGAAGAGGACACATTAATAAATAGATTTATGTGACTTAGTTTGGTTTAGTGTTTCGTGTATGTAACATATCATTCATATTATGCATAAAGGGGTACATTGGTCATGAGAGTCTAGAAGACCGGACATGCCTGGGTGGAATGGGTGCCTAACACCTTCTCATTCGATAACCTAGCCTCCAAATTTAGTTTCTTTGGATAAGTAGACCTAATTTTTATCTTTGTTTTTATTTTGGGTAGATTGTAACTAGGACCCAAAGCCTTGTAATTTTTTGGTAGTTGGTAACTAGAACCCAAAGCCTTGTAATACTCAATTTATCAAGTTTGTACTTCTTTTATTCAATCAATGATAATGGAACATTTTAGTCATGTAAAGTTGTATTTAATTTTTTCATTTTTTTTTTTGGTATAAAAAAATAAGTGGCGACTTCACACCACTTACCCAAAAAGAGAGGTGTCTTGAAAAAGCACCCAAAAATCTCTCTTTTTTGAGAGACCAGTATTTTGCCAGTCTTTCACGATGGCAACTCCACTGGGGATGTCAAGGGCTAAGTTTCGTGTTAGACTTAAGTGACCAAATATGTACCCATGTTTTTGCATGGTCTTGCATGATATTGTTGTTTGTTTGTTTGTTTATGTTTGTTGAGATATTGTATAATATTCTATAGTTTGCTAAGAGCTTTCCCTAACTATCATAGTGTGTGCCATCAAAACAACAAATATGTATGCACCCCTTTCAACAACAATGTGGTGGTAGTAACCATGGATCACCGGTCTTCATTAGATTCGAGTACCTAGTAGCGAACTCACCAACTCATAGCCTAAAGTCACTGGATCATTTCTTGTTTATTGTAAAGGACAGACCATGTTGTTTAGACCAATGCAATGTTCATTACATTACAATTTGGGAGGTGTATCGTCCTAGCTATGGGAAACAATGAAACAACAAACTCACCCTACAATGTAATGACTTAGAACCTACCCTTAGGCCGGTCCATGTTAAAATTACATTGCATGTTGTGTGTGTTTGTTTTATTGATTGATATAGATGGGGACTAGCTGTGATTAACCTGACCAAGCTTTATCTTAGGGAGAATTTGGTCAAGATCGGAGGGAAGGCTCCAAAGAGAACCTTAGGCCAACACTCAAGCCAGTAGCTCTAGTTCCAAGCCCATCATATAAGATACTAAAGCCCTACGATACTAAAGCCCGTAAGCATAGAAGATACTTCGTTGCTACAACATCACAATCCCATATTCAACCTACAAGACAGTTCAAGCCACAAGAAGTCTGAAGCTCCTAACACTATGGCAGAAAAGGGAGAACACCCAAACACCGAAGAACCCATGAACACCCAAGAGCTACTTAACACCATGGTAGCTAGTCAAATCCAGTTAAGGGAGGACATGAACCTTATGGTACAATAGTTTCAGAGTCCGAAGAGTAACTAAGAGGAGAACAAGGCGGACCATAATCCAACCATGGAGAGTGAGAAGAAGATCAATGAAAGAATGAACAAAGTGGAAGAAATGATTCGAAGAGTTCGTAAGATGGAAGATCTCATGGACTACCAATCACTCTCACTTTTCCCTGATATGAGACTGCCTCTCAAGTTTAAGATGCCAACCTTGGACAAGTTCAATGGAATTGACTGCCCAAAGTCCCATTTGAAGATGTACATGAGGGCCATGCAGCCCTTAGGTGCGACTCAAGAGCTACTTGCTCAAATGTTCTAGAACAACGATTGGAGCCGCTCTTAGGTGGTTCTTTAACCTAGATGACACTAGAGCAAGGAGTTGGGAGGACATCTGCTGTGAGTTTCACAAGCAATATAAATACAACATAGAGGTGGATATAACAAGAAAGGATCTTGAGACTACAAAGCAAGAGCCGAAAGAATCTTTCTCTACCTTTATTACCAAGTGGAGGTCCAAAGCTACATAGATGATGAATAGGCCAAATGAAGAAGAACAGTTAGCTATGGTTGTAAAGAATTTATTACCTGTATACCATAAGTACTTGTTTGCCCAATATTTTCCTAATTTTAAAGCTTTAATTGCTGTTGGAACCCCAATTGAGGATGTAATAAATAATGGCACTATAAAGAATGATGACCCACTGAGATTTAAAAAGAATTTAGGATCTAGTTCTAAGGCTAAAAAAATTTCTAATATTCATAAAAATGATCCTTATCAGTTGATTGCACCCATTGCACCCATGAAAATATCCTAAAGTCCACCTCCAACATCTACGAGTGAATTTCACGAGTTGTATATGCTGATGAGCCAAGTGTTTGAGAAACTAAAAGCAAAAGGGTTACTGAAGCCCTTAGACCCAAATCAATTCCAAACCTGCTACCTTTAAGATTTGATGTAAATAAGAGGTGTGCCTACCACCAAGGCCTTGATCATGATCTTGATAAGTGTTTTGGCCTTCGTCATGCAATTCAAGACTTAATAGACAACAAGGTGAATGCATCACCTACAAGGCCTAGCTTTACTAACAATCCCTTGCCCAACCACAATTTTAGGAGAGGACTGAGGATTAATTGTTTAATGATTGAAGAGGAAAGTAAAGAGGACCCATCTAAATTAATTTATGACCTACCTGAATGTTTTATGATGACCTGGGAAGAGTTAATGGGAATGACGTCCACTATAGGGTACGACATATGGAGCGAAGATGTAACTGAAACCATAAATTACCTAATACCTACAAACGAGGGGAGAAACTTTGAACCCCAACCAAATCATCCAACATCCACAAATGGGGGGAGACATTTCAAACCCCAACCAAATCACCCAACATCCTTAAACTAGGGGAGACACTTCAAACCCTAATCAAACTACCAAGTACCTACAAATGGGGGGAGACACTTCAAACCCCAATAAATAAAAAATAAATAAAAAAACAAAAAAAAAACCCAATACCTACAAGTGGGGGGAGACATTTCAAACCCCAATCAAATAGCCCGACATCCACAAATGGGGGGAGACACTTCGAACCCCAAGACACCGACCTAAACAACCCAACAAAAATTGTCCACATCACAAGGGGGGAGACACTTTAAACCCATACATTTGGAGACAAATAACCCAATAGAAGCCTTGAACAAGGCCACCTAACAAACACCCACCGAGGAGGATGAGGTCCTCAAGCAATTACTCAAGACATAAGCCAATATATCCACGGGTGTTTACTCATGGCCTCATACAAAATCTTTGTCAAAACCTGGTAGACCTTCTCAACCAAATCCAAGTTTGTACAACCACAACTTCCCAAAGAAGGGAACTCGCTATTTTCTATTCTAACAAAGAAGGGAAAGCACCACAATGGCCCATTGCATATTACTGTAGATGCTAAAGGCAAGAGGATCTCGATGGTTCTCATTGATGATGGAAGTGCCTTAAACGTGTGTCCTTTAAAGGCTGCAAGCTGCTTGGGTCTAAGTATTGAAGACTTTGTGCCTACTAATCAAGATGTGAGGGCATATGATAATTGTAGAAGAGAGGTCTTGGGAACCGTAACACTGGAGCTCACTATAGGGCCAATGATCAAGGAGGTGGAATTTCAAGTTCTCAACATAACTTCATGCTTCAATATGCTCCTTAGGAGACCATGGATCCATGACATAGAGTCTGTACCTTCATCTCTGTACCAAAAGGTTCGGTTTCTGCATGAAGGAGTTATTGTAACCATATATGGCAATGCTTTGACTGTGCCAAAGCTTATTTTTGGTATTGATTTTGAGAAAGGGCCATTAACCTTGGATGGCTTTAAGATTGAGAAGCCTGGTTTTGAAAGAAGAGAAGAAGAAGTGGAGAAGATTCCTATGGACTTTGCTCCCTATAGCAACAACAATGTGGTGGCAATGATGAGGAAAATGAATAAGCTCCCAGGAATGAACTTGGGGAAGACTATGAAGAAGTTGACTGTTCAAGACCTAATGATTCCCTTTGCCACACCACCTTTTGGGCTAGGCTATAAGCCCACTAATGATGACTTGTTAGAGATGGAGATAAGAAAGATGGCCCAAGCCAAGGCCAAAGCAAAAGTACTTCCTTGTCCTCTAGAACCCCTAAAGCCCTATAATTCTACATTGAACGAAAATTTTGTCAAATCTAGAGATAGTCAACGCTATTGAGGATTCCTTGAATAGAGATTTGATCTTGTGACAAGAAAAATGGTGCCTGGGTTAGAGTTACTACTTGATTGCAACAACAAGCTTCCAGAACTGAAGAAGGAAGATACACCTTGGGTCTCTACTGATTAAGCTAATTACATTGACCCCGATGTAATGACTATGCTTCCGAGGGACATCATTTGCAATATAGAAGAAGAAGAATCTTGGGAGGCTTGCCAGCATGCATTGAAGAGCCCGTATGAAGAAAGAACAAGTGATGAAGATGAAGAAGGGGGGAAAGCCCCTAGTGATGATGATGAAGGAAGTGATGCCAAGAGTGATAGTAGTAGTGACAACAAAGAATAAAATGTGACAGTGGACTTGGTGATGATGATAACAACAGTGTTAGTGAAAGCAATAATAGTGAAGACTATGATAGCTAATACAACTGCAATGATTGGGGTGAACCCCCTAGTGATAAAGAATACGAAGATGGTGGGCTTTATTATGATGAGTATGATGATAATGTAGATTACTATAATGAAGATATTGAAGATGATGTTGAAGCCAACGGGTGGAGCGATCATCGATAGTGATCAATATAGGCTAGTAAATTTGCTAGAGGACGTAGGAAAGGAGATTGAAGAAGCCAATGATATAAACTATGATGATCACCCTTATGGGCATCTCTCAGATTGGAGCTGTATTACTGACGTTAGTTCAAGGTACGGTCCTTGATATAACAAGCATGGTAAAGAGATTGCTGAGTTAGGGTCATTCCACAATTTAGAGCTTGGCTCATTGACCCCATACACTGAAGAAGGAGATGACATAGACGCTACATTGATCGTTCTAGACCAAAAACTGATGGTCTATAGTCTCAAAATCCTAACACTTAAGAATGTTGAAGGTGATAATGAGAAGATGGAAGGGGGTGAGTCATAACACCTCCCTTAACACACCCACTTGAAAACAAAGGGAAGCACGATTTGTTTGGTGAGTGGATGGACATCATAGAGTGCCTGGATGCTTTAGTGACTGACAAGCCCATAGATATGGAGAATGATGATGAAGCCATAGATTATATGGATCAAGACCCCGTGCGATCGATTTGAGGGAAGAAGGAACTTTTGGAAGATGCCCGCCATCATTGAAGCCATAATCGAGTTGAAGAATTGGGCATGGAAGGGAGCTGCCCACCCCATGGAGGACTCCATGAAGAAAATCAAGACAGTTAAGTCAGTCACCCTTGCCAAGAAGATCAAGACCGTTGAGCCAGTCACCCCCGCCAAGAACATTGTTTCTGTCCCTATTAAGTCTATTTTTGCTAGTATTTCTATTCTTGTTAAGTCTGTTTGTGATAATATTCCAGTTGAGTCTAATTTAGTTATGTCTATTGAGTATGTTAAGAACTCTTTTCCTTATAATATGATTTTTGATTCTGCTTATTTGTTAGCTTCAAATGTTTTTATTTCTGAAATTAGTAAAGAAACTCTTAATAATAACGAATTAAAACAACGACACTTAGAACCCATAAAAGAAGAAACCTAACCCATTAACTTGGGAACCGATGATGAACCTAAAATGATACAAGTGGGCAATACTCTAACCACTTTCGAGAAAGATGCATTAGTGTCACATCTTTGACAAAATTTAAAGAGGTATTTGCGTGGTCATACAAAGACATGCCTGGGATTGATATAGATATAGTACAACATTGCATTCCAACAGATCCAACCATGAAGTGGGTTAAGTAGAAATTAAGAAGAATGAAACCAGAGTGGACTCTCAAGATCAAGGAAAAGGTTGAGAAACAATATAATGCAGGAAATCTAAGGGTGGTTAACTATCTAGAGTGGTTAGCTAAAGTGGCTTCGGTGCCAAAGAAAGATGGGAAAGTGAGGATATGTGTAGACTTCCGAGACTTGAATAAGGCTAGCCCAAAAGATTATTTTCCCTTACCTCACAATGACATCGTGGTTGATAATATAGCAGGACATGCCTTGCTGTCATTTATGGATATGTTTTCAGGGTATAATCAGATTAAGATGGCTTCGGAAGATATGGAAAAAACCTCCTTCATTACTCCATGGGGGATATATTGCTACAAAATCATGCCATTTGGCCTTAAAAATGTTGGTGCTACTTACCAATGTCCAACCCCCACTTTATTGCATTATTTGATCCACAAAAAAGTAGAGGTTTATGTTGATTATATGATAGTGAAGTCCAAAGACCGTGAAGGGCATATACCAACTTTACGGATGTTCTTTGAAAGAATCCAATTCTATAAGTTATGATTGAATCCAAAGAAGTGCACTTTCAAAGTCACATCCGGAAAGCTATTGGGGTTTATGGTAAGTCAGAGGGGAATAGAAGTCGATCAAAAAAATCAAGGCCATTGTAGAAATGAAGCCTCCAAGAATTGAAAAGGAGATTCGAGGATTTCTGGGGAGGATATGAAGACATCACAGATTTATAGCCCAGGTGACCGTAACATGTGAACCAATTTTCTGATTGCTCAAGAAGGAAGTTCCTATAGTATGAAATGAACAATGTCAAGAAGCTTTTGAAAAGACTAAGAATTATTTGATAAAGCCACCAATATTGGTTCCACTAGTACTGGTGTGCTATTGCAGGTAACCAAAAATAAAGCCTATACTCCAAAAAATATATGTAGTAGTGCGAGTAAGGATCGTTTCCACGGAGAGTATCTAGCCTAATTTTATGCTACGTGAACAAGGAAGGGGGGTGGAGTATAATGAAAACAATTATAAAAAGAAAAAAGAAAAAAGAAAAAAGAAAAAAAAAAAAAACAACTAAGGAACAATTCAAATTAATTTATCAAAATTAATCAAAAGAACAAACCTTGGTTTAAGTCAACATCCACCATTGGAATTTTACAACTGATCATCAATGCAAGTATATATCAATTCACACTTTGAATATTCACTTCTGTAACTATTTTCCTATCTCTCCTAAGTCGTAGTTAATTAGAAAACAAGTGATCTAATAAACCCTAACTACTAAACAACCCAAGACAAGCGCTAAAGGTTTAATTTAGTAGTAGCCTTAAGAATTAGAGAGATCGATGAAACTAAACAACACAAACACAAGCGGTTGCATTTAATTTAGTCAAGCATTCTTCCTAAGATCTAATAATTTTGACGTGACAAATCATTAAATCTTGGTTGCTTCACAAGTTAGAGAGATCAAACAATTACGGATTTCATATCTAACCTAGCAGTAGATTATAACGAACAATAAACTAGTAGGCCTCCTAGTAATTAAACGAGACAATCATGAAAATAGGCACAGAAGATCATTTGATATTCAAAGCATAAGTTGAACAATAAAAAAAATTAGACCTCAAAGTTTTATTGATTTCGAGACTTGAGTTTCCTTCGGTCAAGTATAAAAGTTTTAGCCACACAGGGCCATGTTGAAAACTCAAAGGAGAAAATTAGAGAAGAGGGGAGAGAGAGGTGTTTGTGTCCAATTCTGATTTCTCCTCCCCCTTTTACACATTAATTCCCCCTTTCCCAAGCCTACAAAATCTCCTAAAAATATTCTCAATAATAATATCCAAATCTAACTAATTAAGGAAAAATATTAAAAATAAAACAAAGTCCTAATATAACTAGGAAAGTGGTGTTTTTCAGCTGGAAATTTCGTGCACTAGATCTGGAAGCTTCTGAAAATAAACCCCATCAGATCTGCGTATTAGAATTGCAGGCAAAGGAACATTCCAGAACGTCAATAGTGCAGGTATAGCAACTTCAAGCCTGATTTAGACCTTGATGCAGCCCGTATCTCTCAAAACTCAAAACATAAAAGTTGTAGAACCTTGTCTTGGCGTTCCATATCATCTTGAATCATCTTAATCGAAGCTTCGATGAGATAGTTATGCCTAGATTACGAAGCGATGTCAAAGCTGTCCAGAATCGCCCAATTAGCTACGTTTTGCACTTAATGCCTCCATTTGCATCCTAAATCAAAATATAAGAATAATGATTACATTTAGGCACCAAATAAATACAAAAGACTAAACATTAAGTCTATTGGAGTTTTAAGTTTTGCATTTTTATTCCCTTTGTGTCCATAGCATCTTGTTTTCATGTTGCTTCTTGTAGGTTTATGGTTCCTTGTTCTCTCTGTTCCCTCTATGTCAATTTTCTGTCTGTCTCTAGTCAGGTTTTTTTGGCTTTCTATGCCCTTTGACAATCGTGTCAAAAAGGAGGAGAAATTTGAGTTTTGAATGTCATTCCTCAGGGAGGAGTAATAGATTTAGGGGGTGAACTTCATGTTTAAGGGAGGGAAATCTTTGATGTAACTAACCTAGGGGGAGAGTTAGTTTGATACACTTTGATATTGATATATTTTGTGTTGTGTATCTTTTTGTCTTGTAACCATTTACATATATCATGTGTTGTTTTTATATATGATGATGATGTATGTGTTTCACTCTTTATATCACATGTGTTGTTTCTTTTCTCACTTTATACACATGTTTCTTGTTTATTTAACTTGTCATTGTTTTCCACATGGTACCTTGATGTGTCTTGTTTAGTGCCTTTCGGGAATGACAAGTTAAAGCCAAGTCAATATTCTGAGCCTTTTTCTTGCAACAACTTCCAAGATTCAGATCTTTTAGACTAGGCTTATTTTGTAATCTTGAGTAGATTGTATTCTAGGACATTCAATGTACTCTTGCGGTTTTGTCACAGATTGCCAAAGAGGGAGATTGTTAGGTTCATATTTTTATGTAATTGGTATATCCAATGACAAAACAAAATTTACTTGTTTATTATCTGTTTTTTTTGTTTTTTTGTTTTTGTTTTCCATATGGTGCGCATAATATGTTTGTTAAGTGCTTTAAGGAAAGACAAGTATGAAGTCAATCAAAACAGTCAATCCTAGTCCCTATTATGGTTTCTCAGGACTGGTTGTTTTTAGATGGGCTAGTGTATTTGAATATGGGTTCATTCATTGTATTTGGGTTATTATTGTATTGGGCTTATTTTTTGTACTTGAGGTTTTGTCATGGATTGACAAAGGGAGAGATTGTTAGGGTTATGTGTTTTGGTATTTTCAACCATACCAAATTATGTGTCTTTTATTGAGTTTTAATATGTCTTAAAGTTGCAATTGAAGACCTAGTTGAAGACACAAAGTTTGCTCAATGGAAGCTTAAGAAAAACAAATTTTCAGCACTTTTTCAACATGTACCTCGATAGCAACTTGATACCCGTCGATAGAAGCTAAAACTTACTATCTCCTCAATAGATCCAGCTTCGCGAAACAACAAAAATTATCAACACGAGAAAGTCTATAACTTATTCATTTGAAATTTGAATTGAGATCCGTTTGAACTAGTATTTAAAGGACATCATAAGCTATCTAGTAGGAGATTTTTTAGAGAGAGAAGCACTCCATTTATGTGGCTAGAGTTTTGTTACCAAGTTTTCTCTATTTCACCAAACCAAAGAGTTTCAAAGTAGATCTCAAGATTCCATTGGTGAAGAAAATGGAGTCATAGCTACCACCATAGACTTGCTACTGTGAGGAAAACCTTCAAGAGGTTCTTGAAGTCAGTTGGAGGTTCCAATTGTGCTTGTGGGTGGAGAGTTCATTTATTGAAGAGTAAAGAGGTTCTAAAGTAGTATAAGGTTTTTGCTACTGAGATTGTAGAGTCTAGAGACAAAGGTTTTGTACTAGATTTGAAACTTCTCTTTATTATAGTGGATTGCTTTTTGGGAAGGTTTCCCCCCAATTATTTTATTGTGAAACTAGTTTATTTCATTGATTTTTCTGGGTCATCATATCTTGTCTTATTTACTATTTCGCTATGCATAGACGTGGCAAAAAAGGTAGGGTGGGTCAGGTTGAGTCGAGTTCGGTCGGGTTAATTGGGTTTGCAAGCCAAAACGGGTCATTTTTAAACGGGTCAATTGGGTTGCGGGTCAGGTCGAGTTGACCTATATTTTTCAAATGATTTTTTTTTTTAATTACAAAAGAAAATCAATGACAACCTGTTTAGAGAAAATGAATAAAATCAAATAAGGAAGTGAGTTGCACTTAATGCCACTTGTTAATATCATTTCAATTTCATCGAGTTTTGAGCATGACAAAAATACTTTGTAGTCATAAATTCATGATGGAAAAAGTCTTCAATGTTAGTGACTCACTATCAAAATGCATGTAATTACAAGTTTACAACTTCAAAAATTGATAAATCTTAAGGATCACCAAAAAGTATATATTTTAAGTTTACATCACAAATAATATCATTCCTACAAAAGGAAAAATAAAAATAAATAACTACATGTCATTGACCATGTCAAGTTATTAGCCTCCTTAAGTGCACATGTTCTTGTTGCATTTAAAATAATAAAAAAGTTTAAGAGAAAAGAGTAGAGGCAGAGAGAAGTTGATTGTTGCTAAGCAATGAAGGCGCAGAGTGAAACACTCTGTCTCGAAAACCGTGAAAGCTCTTAGGTGTGTGACTATGTGAGAGTCTCGGTGTCTCTATGTGTGTGGTGTGTCACATGTGTGTTAGCCATTTAGTGGTTTATGGACTACAACTACAAGCTCTTAGCCATTTATTGTGTTAGTGACTTAGTGTACTAGTGTGAACTGTGAAGTGTCTAGTCAAATTGAATGAGAATTGGTAGAATATATATATTTAAATAAATATGTTGTCTCATGTTTGTGAACATACTACCTATTGGCTACAGCCACATGGTTTGTGCTTTATGCACCTAGAATTTAGGACATAGTCTAAATATTTTCTAGAGAATTTTTTTAAAAGGTCGGATCACGGGTTATTCGGGTTGGGTTGGGTTGACCCAAAAAAAAAATTGGATCGGGTCACGAGTCAACCCATTTTTGCTTCGGATCAAAAGATTCGGGTTTAGGTCGACATTTTTCAGGTCGGGTCAGGTTGGGTTAGCGAATTCTGATTTGTTTTGCCATGTCTAGTAGTGCATGATATTGACATGATATTGATGTTTGGTTGTTTGAACAAGAATTATTCATAATATACTTGATTAACAACTTGGCTTTAAAGCTTATTAATTCTATCAACCGAGGTCTAAATTTCCTAACAAGTGGTATCAAAGTAGGTACACTCTGATTGAATTAATTTCCTGATTGTGATCTTTGACCCCTATTGTCATGGATCGTGGACAATCTCTTTTGATTCCTCCTTTGTTTGATGGTACTAACTATGCATACTGGAAAGTTCGTATGAAAGCATTTTTGTAGGCTCTTGATGAAAAAGTATGGTTGGTTGTTGAAGTTGGTTGGAAGAAAACAAGTAGGGCTTTGAATGCTTTGTTTAATGGTATGACCAATGAGGAGTTCATGAAAATATCTTCCATTGAAATTATATGGATGATATTGCTTACTATTAAGTGGCATTTAAGTCTAATAAACAAGTGCCTATCACACTCACACTTTAATTCATTGCCAAAATAGGTCAAGAAAAATTCGTTGCCAAAAAAAGTTGATCAAGGTAATTAAATTTAAAAATATAGCTGACAATTCAAAATATTTTTGGCCTAATTTGGCAAAAAAAGTCCTAAGGACTCTTTGTCCTCTTAGTAGGGGTGTCAATTCGGGTTAGCGTGTCGGGTTCGTGTCATATCGAGGTAGGGGTATTCGACTAAATGGCTCAACCCTAACCCGACCCATTTAATAATCGTGTTATGATCCTTCAACCCTAACCCGACCTATTAATAAAGCGGGTTGACTCGACCCAACTCATTTGACACGCTTAATAAACGAGTCGTGTTGGGTTAAACAAATGTAACACAACCTATTTAAACCTACATAATATTAAATATAACATCCATCTAGAAATAATTTTTCTTACATCCCAAAAAGCAGTGTATACACTTCAAGTTTTCAATCCATATTTAAAATAATATAGTTCAATAAAAATATAATATTCATCTAGAATATAAGTTCTTTACACTCCAAAACAAGTGCATACACTTTAACCCAAATTCAAAATAACAAAGTTTAATAAAAATAAAATAATATAGTTCAACAAAAATATAATATCCTTGAAACTCGCCAAATGCTAAGAATCAATATTGAAAGAATTTGAGCAAACAGTAGACTAATCCCGACTATGACCATGATTATCATCCATAGATTCCTTGTTGATGTCCAAATTCATAACATCTTCCACAAGCTCATCCATTTTCATTTGTGCAAGCTTTATGCCAAAAAAAAAAATATATTAGTAGCTCTAGGGTCTATAAAGTTTCAATTTCAAATTATATCCCTTGTAAATTTTTGTAATTACTCACTTTTCTTTTTAATTTTAAAATATATGTTGGATATAAAAAGTATTTGACAAATTTAAAATAAAATAAATATTATTTGTTATACGAGTTAAATAGATTGTGTTAAGTGAGTTATTTCGGGTTGACACAAATAAATTGACGGGTCAAACGTGTCTATTGTGGGTTATGCGGGTTGACCCGCTTATGGCACGTTTCTTATCGTGTCGCTTTCGGGTCGACCCGTTTATGACCTAAACCCATTAAGGTCCAATCCTAACCCAAAAAAACCCGTGTCGGGTTCGTGTTGTGTTCGTGGGTTGGGTCGAACATTGACACCCCTACCTCTTAGGCACGGTAGCATATACAAACATTTGTTACACAGATTTCTCCTTTTTATTTTTTTCAAAAACAAAAATATTTCTTTTTTTTTTTCCATTAATTTTTTTTTCATTTTATTTATTTAATTTTGTTACACAACATAAAAGTAATCTAATATTTTTGGCCTAATTTGGCAAAAGATATTCCTAATGACTTCATTTCATTCCTTTATAAAAAGGCCCAAGCACACATGGCCTTCTCAATTGCACAAAGCACTGTAAAAGAGAGAAAGCAATGGCTACTCTTAAAGTACCAGAATTGGTTCCTTCACCAGCCGAGGACGCTGAGCAACAACGAAAGGCTTTCCAAGGTTGTTGTCTACTAATTCTGATATTACTCTAATGTCATCTCTTGAATTTTGTTCTAATTGTCAGGTCATTTTGATCACCTACGTTTGATCTGCTTTTAACTGAATTATCTGTTTTTATCACTTTATAAATCCTTGATTTTTAACATGGATTTTGATTGACTGATTGATTTATTAAACCTCGTTGATCACGTTGAGCCATTTTTTTTTTTACTATAGCAATGAAGCTTGAAGTCGAAGCTATCTCACAGGACACCATCAAACCCTCATTTCCGACACCTCCACATCTCCACCACTATCAGCTTTCCTTCCTCGATCAACTTCATCCCCTAGTTTTCATGCCTCTGATTTTTTACTACCCGAATTACGGTGAAACAAATCTCAGCAATATAGAACAAAGTGACCAGATTAAGAAATCTTTATCGGATGCCTTAACCCGATTTCACATGCTAGCGGGGCGAGTTAAGGACAATCTTTATGTAGATTGCAACGATGAGGGTGTCCACTATGTTGAAGCAAAAGCAAATTGCAAACTTTCTGAATTTCTTGATAATCCAATTCCTGGTGAGCTCAACAAGTTTCTACCATTTGAATTGGATGAAGTCAATGAGTTACCCGCAGCGGTGCAAGTCACCTTCTTCAACTGTGGTGGGCTTGCGATTGGTGTACTCATGTCCCACAGAATTATAGATGCCTTATCTTTCATCATGTTTCTCAACAGTTGGTCTACTATTGCTCGTGGTGATGGCAACATAGTGAGTCCTCCAATGGATTCTGCCAAGCTATTCCCACCACAAGATTTATCTGGCTTCAATCCGAATATTGGGATTACGAAGGATAAAATTGTGACAAAAAGGTTTGTCTTTGATGCATCGGCTATAGCAGAAATTAGAGGCAAATACAGTTCCGATGATAAGAGCATTGAATATCCACGTCCAACTCGCGTTGAGGCCTTATCCGCTTTCATATGGAGCCGCTTCATGGCTGCTACTCAACCAAAACCAGACCCAACTAAGATCTACAGTATTGTTCATGCTGTGAACTTGCGAACCAAGACAGACCCGCCTCTTCCATATGATTACTTTGGTAATATTAGCCGGTTTGCAATGTCAGTACCATCCAGAGACATCAAGGAGGGCTTTCATGGCATTATCAAACCAATAAGAGAAGGGATTAAGAAAATCGATGGGAATTTTGTTAAAATGCTCCAACAAGGTGATTTGTACTTGAAATATCTCAAAGAGAACTCCTCTAGCTTCCTAAAAGGGGAGCTGCTTACGCTTTCCTTCACTAGCTTGTGCAAGTTTCCTCTATATGAGGTTGATTTTGGGTGGGGGAAACCTGCATGGGTTAGCTCATCTAAATTCACGTTCAAGAATTTAGTTAGTTTCATTGACACTAAATCGGGGGATGGAATTGAGGTTTGGTTTCACTTGAAAGAGGAAGATATGGATAAGTTCGAAACTGATAAGGAGCTCCTTACCTTTCTTTCACCAAAGAACTTCGTACTTAACTAGGCAAAACCAGCTCGTAGTACTTGTTCCGGATTGCTTGTTTGTTTGTTTTTTATTTTTCTTAATGAATGAATTTCAATCTAAAACTTTAATTGTTTCGTTTGAGTGAAAAAGAGTTTGATACATTTTCAAATTTGTCAAGTCCTATCATGAATTCCATCGATATTAATTATATTCTTGTAAAATATTATGCTATTTGGAAAGAAATCCTAAGGGGCAGGTAATATGGTTGACTCTATATATTTTGAAGGTCTAAGACAATATCTTTAAGTGAAATATTTTCTTGTATTTATCAATGAGTTCTATTCTAGCCTAAAACAAAAATCTAATTTTGCTATAGAGATATCTACATAAAGTGTCCATTTGAAAACAGCTTATTTAGTTGAAACTGAAATTATTTTGCTGAAAGTACTATAGATTAAGATAAAAGTTAGCTGAAATAGTATAATGAGACCCATAAATAGTACCAAAAAGTGCATTGGAACCCATGATAATACCAAAAATAAGCTGAATAGTAAAATAATCTAGCAAAAATAATTAATATCAACACACAAAGTGTCCATTTGGAAACAACTTATTTAGCTGAAACTTAAAACTTTTTATTGAAAGTACTATAGGTAAAGATAAAAGTTAGCTGAAATAGTATAGTGAGACCCATAAATAGACCGAAAAGTGCATTGGAACTTATGAATAATACCAAATATAAGCTAAATAGTAAAATAAACTGGCAAAAATAATTAATATCAAGCACACACAAAGTGTAATAGTGTCAAAGTCAAAAGTTTAGGGGACTAAATAAAAACCTAATTTTGCTTTTTGAACAAAAGATAAAATGTTGATGGGAGAAAAGCTATATAACTTTTTTTTTCCTTCTTTTCGGCTTCTATTCCAAGCAATACATAGCGTGTAGGAGGGAGAAGCAATTCACTATAGTAAAGAGAAGTTTGAGATCTAGTAAAAAACTTTTGTCCCTAGGCTCTACAATCCTTGTAGATGAACTTACAATGAAACCTTCTATTGCTTCGTAACCCTCGAACTCTTTAATATATGAACGCCACACTTTTGCATAGATTCTAATACGTGACTAACTCCAGCAACTTAAAGATGTTGTTGGTTGCAAAGTTCTTCACTTCATTAACAATGAAGATCAAGAAGTACTTAGTTACAAAACCATAAAGGACAAAAGATGCAGTAACTTCTTGAAGAGAGAATAAGGCACTAGGTCACTTTCTGCATGTGTTCTCTATGTGTAGTGGCGTTTAAAATAAGCCTTATTGTAAGGTTGAATTTATTCACCCATCTAATTGGCTTTATTCCGTGCCAAATTTGCTTGTAATTCAGCATTTAATAACCCCGTATTTAGGTGGGATTTGTGTAAGGGTAGTGAGTGAGATAGAGTGAAGATTGCTCAAGAGTGTGCAAGAAAACAGTGTCGCGGCTAGGACTCGCGGGCTGGACTCGCGGCTTCAACCCGCCGAGAATCGCACACGTGCCAAGCATCTTTGGAAGATGAACAGTCATGCTAGCCGAGCACTACAGGACAAAACAGACAATCTGGCCATACGGTTATCTCGCGATGGAACTCGCGATCGAGTCAAGCCGCGAGGTCAAGCCGCGAGCCACCCTGTTTTGGAAAAACCCGACGCGTTTCGCATTCCACTCCACTCCAAAGTATAAATACCCTTTTAACCCACGATTGAAAGAGAGCTTCCGGAGAGAGAATTTTGAGAGAGAAACCCTAAAGAAAAACCAGATTGCCTCACCCACAATCTCTACCTTAGAGTCTCATCAAATTCCCTCACTCTCTTCCTCTCCATTGTCAAATCCTTGAGAGGTCTTTTAACCAAACCTGGTTCTCACCATTATCATCTCTCGTGAGAGAGAGACGTTTGGAGTTCGGGAAGCGATTAGGAAGGAACCAATATTCATTGGTTGATGCTACGGTGTAGTAGCGGAATCCGGTAAGCTAGAGAAGAAAAAAGGCGCAACCTCGTTGGAGCAAGAAGCTTGGAGGGCTTAGGTGCATTGGGTAGATTAGGCTTGGAGGGTCTTTTGCTGTCCTTGTATCCCAACTATATTTTCTAGTGGATTGATTACCGCTTGAGGGCGGCGGAGAGGTTTTTCGCCGAGGTCTTGGTTTCCTCTTCGATAACATATCCGGTGTTATCGTTGTGTTTGCATCTTCCTTCCTCTCTATCTCGCCTTTACTTTACCTGCTTTGTGGTTTAATTTGTTATGGCTTAGATAGTTGTTTAACCAATTTCATAATATAGCATATGTTAAGTTTCCGCACATTAATTGTTTGACATATTGCTTGTGTTGGTTAAGTTGGTTTTGGGGTCTAAACGTTCAAAAGTGTATTTGTATTTTTGTTTGGTTTCATTACCATTTGTGTGATCCTAGACCCCCGAGTTGTGGTTGTTGTTTTTCGTTTATACCATGCTGAATTGTAGCTCAAGTGTTTGTGATAATATCTCTATGCATATGACTGAAAGGAGTCTTACGATGACCTTGTAGAGTTAATATTAACTAAGAAACATGCTAGAGTTTTTGTTCACATCTTTGAAACATCTTGAGAATCAGAATCTTATCTTACTCAAGAGCATATCTGAATCAAAATCATTGATTAAGAAATATAAAAGAAAGAATAGAATGTTATGTGAGATGATTGAGAATCTGAAAATGAAAAATCAATCTAAAAGTAGCATGAAACCCGATGATGAGTTTGTGTTTGAAGGTCAAGATTGTCTGTCACATGTGAATCTATTTGTTCATACCTCATTAAAGGTGTTTAATGCATGTTTGTGGTATCTTGATAGTGGGTGTTCTCGCCATATGACGGTGATAAGTCACTGTTTAAGTCACTCAAAGAAAAGGTGGGTGACTATGTGACCTTTGGGGATGGAAGCCATGCTCAAGTCCTAGGAAAAGGAACCATCGAGATACCCGGTTTGCCTCTCGTTGAAAGATGTCTTTGTTCATAAAAGGGTCAAGGCGAATTTTTGAGCATCACTCAAATTTGTGATGACGACTTCCTGGTACAATTCTCCAAGAAAGGATGTTTGATCATCAACAAAGAGGGGATTCAGGTTTTGGAAGGAAATCGGACTACGGATAATTGTTATGGAATAGTCCCCACGGCACCAATATCATGTAGAAGTGCTCGGGTGGATATGATGGAGCTGTGGCATCACAGATTTGGGCATGCCAACTTCAAACAAGTAGCAAAAGTCTCCAAACTTGAAGCAGTCGAGGGACTTCCTAAGTTTGGAAAAGTAAAGAAGACCATTTGTGGTGCATGTCAAATGGGGAAGCAAACTAAGGCAAGTCATCACAAGGTAAATGTGATAGCTACCTCTCGTTGTTTGGAGTTACTTCATGTTGATCGATGGGGCCCACCAGAATCGAAAGCTTAGGAGGAAAAAGATATATTATGGTCATTGTGGACGACTACTCAAGATACACTTGGGTTGAATTCCTTAGAGAAAAATCGAAGCTTGTGAAAGGTGGAGATTCGTGCAAGAAATTACAAAATGAAAAGGGGATTCCAATAGCCAAAGTTAGAAGTGATCATGGAAGAGAATTTGAGAATGCAAGATTCGAGTCCTTACGTGAGAAGAATGGAATTAAGAGAGAGTTCTCAGCTCCCAAAACTCCACAACAAAATGGAGTGGTAGAAAGAAAAATCGTGTGATTCAGGAGATGGCTAGAGTCATGTTGCTTAACAAGGAAATTCCTCAAAAATTTTGGGAGAAGCAGTCAATACCTCGTGTCACATTGGCAATAGGATTTTCTTTCGAATCGGTACACGTAAGACCCGCATATGAGATATGGAATGGGAAGAAGCCTAAAGTGAAGTATTTCCGGGTATTTGGAAGCAAATGTTATATCTTGAATGATCGAGAGAATCTTGGGAAGTTTGATGCAAGAAGTGATGAAGGCATTTTCCTCGGCTATTCTACTACAAGTCGAGCATATAGAGTGTTTAACAAGAGAACAAAGACTGTGATGGAATCCATAAATGTCAAGATTGATGATGCCTTACCTAAGGTGGAAATGATTGATGATGCGAGAAAGGGCGAGCATCAAGAACCCGATGTTGAGGTAGAAGCTTTGGATATAGAAGATAAAGAACCTATACCAGAAGTAGAATCGACTCCCATCAACCCAAGAAGGGAAACGAGATCGATGTCTAGAACTTCAAGTCCTCTTACTCCTCCGAAGTTCATCCTCCTATCTCTCGTAGTGATGAAGTTTCCACTACAAAAAGGCCATCCTCAAGAATTATCAAGAATCATCCAGGAAAGTAATATCATAGGATCACTTGATGACGGTCTTCGCCTCAGAAAGGAAATATACCGCTAGCCAATCATGTAACGTATCACCGTTATCTTGCACAGTTTGAACCAAAAAGGGTTGAAGAGGCTCTTCAAGATGAGAATTGGGTTGAGTCAATGCATGAAGAGTGAATCGGTTTGTGAGGAATGACGTGTGGGAACTTGCTCCACGGCCCGAGAACGTTCATGTTATAGGCACAAAGTGGATTTTTAAAAACAAAACTCGATGAAGATGGAGAGATAATTCAAACAAGTCTCGGTTGGTGGCTCAAGGTTACACACAAGTAGAAGGGGTGGATTTTGATGAATCATTTGCTCGGTGGCAAGACTCGAATCCATTCGAATCCTCATGTCCATTGCGTGCACCTTGAAGTTCAAACTTTATCAAATGGATGTCAAGTGTGCTTTTCTGAATGGATATCTAAATGAAGAGGTTTATGTTGAGCAACCAAAAGGATTTGAGGATCCTCATTTTCCGGATCATGTATTAAGATTGAAGAAAGCACTATATGGTTTAAAACAAGCGCCTAGAGCCTGGTACGATCGTCTTACACATTATCTTCTAGATAGAGGTTTTAAGAGAGGGTACGCCGATCGAACTTTGTTTGTCAAAAATGACGAAGATTATCTCCTTGTGGCACAAGTCTATGTTGATGACATAGTGTTTGGGGCAACTATCGAAGCTCGTGCTCTGAATTTTTTCGAGGAGATGAAGAAGGAGTTTGAGATGAGCATGGTGGGGGAGCTCACATTCTTTTTGGGTCTTCAAGTCAAACAAATGAAGGAGGGTATATTTGTATCTCAAGAGAAGTATGCCAGAAATATTGTCAAGAAGTTTGGCCTAGACTCCAAAAAACATGCCTCTACTCCCATGAGCTCTTCCACTAAACTGAATGTGGATTCATCGGGAATTGAAGTAAGTCCTACATTGTATAGGAGCATCATAGGAAGTTTGCTCTACCTTACACCAAAAGAGACCGGACATTGCTTTTAGTGTGGGCGTTTGTGCTAGGTACCAAGCTAATCCGAAGGAATCTCATCCGATCACGCTAAGCGAATCATTCGATATGTGAATGGTACGCAAACTATGGTCCGTGGTATTCAAAAGACTCAAATGCTTGTCTTCTTTGGGTATTGAGATGCTGACAATGGGCAAAGTGTAGACGATCGGAAAAGCACTTCGTGTGGCTGTTTTTATCTTGGTAACAATCTTGTTTCATGGATGAGCAAGAAGCGTAATTCATGTCTTTATCTCTCCGAGAAGCGAGAATACATCGCTTCTTTGGAAAACTTCTTTGGATGAAGAAACTTCTTCATGACTATGGAATTCCTCAAGAAACGATGTGTGTTTTCCGTGATAACACCAGTGCCATCAATCTTTCCAAGAATCCAGTCAAAGCATTCAAAATCCAAACACATAGAGATACGTTACCATTTCATTCGGGATTTGGTAGAGAAAAAGTTGTGTGTCTTGAGTTCATAAACACCGACAATCAAAAGGCGGATATCTTCACCAAGCCTCTCGATGGTCCACGGTTTGAATCACTCCGTAAGACCATTGGTGTCGGTACAATTCCTTGACTATCTTGTGTGTTGTGTGCTTCCCTTATTCATAATTTGTTACATCTGTTTGTGTTGGGGCACACATCTTTTCGTGTTTAGTGTTTTATGGAATATGTTTCTTGTTTGTTAGTCCATGTGTGAATATCGTTGTTTCTTTTTAAGTGTGTTCAATCATTTTTTTGTGTCCTGTGTCAAAAAATCCAAAAATCCCATAAAAAGTAGAAAATCAAAAAGCTTGATTGACTTTGTTGAGTTTTGTCTCAAAACTTGTTTTGCCTTGTACCTTTGTGCTAATGGCTTTGTGCATTTTCGAGCATTGCTTGTTTTTCATGCACCTATATCTCTGTGGGAAACATCTTGAAATCCATGTGATTGTTGTAAATAGATCTTCAAACTTGTCATGAATGATTAGTGAATGGTTATGTGATCTTGAGACATGCATAGACTTGTGTCTATATCTCTTCCCACTTTTTATTTTATGTTTTGCTAAAAAGAGCTCACCAAATGTAAATCTCCAAATGAAAAGAGATATTGAGTGCAAAAGCCTGTCGCACATTCTAGTATTTGACTAGGAAAAAGGGTAAGCGACTTATGTTAAAAGTGAAATTTCTTTCAAAAAGGCCAAAGGCCTGTTCTTCAAAGAGAAATGCTGTATATCCCTCTCACAATGAGAGATGCGTGACTCAAAAGAGCAAAAAGATCAAATGTTATGATTGTTAATGGAGTCAAATGAAAAGCTCTTAATTATGCTATCAAGTTATGTGTGGGAAGTCATATATTCATATTTCTATAATTGAGATTGGTCACATGATCTAGTGCTAATTGTGTATGCCATGGTTGAATTGATCATTGAAGCTTCACATTAGACAAAGGACTATCTCTTTGTTGATATCCACACACAACACACAAGTTTATGTTCGATAAATGCCATATTCATTTGTGTGATTGTACTTGATGAAATGTGTTTTCACATGCTCAATCTTTGTAAATTATAGCACAAAAAGATTTTTGAGTGTTTTAGGTGTTTTTGGAAAGTATTTTGGTTGAAAAATCTGGAAATTTCAAAAATTCTGTTTTGCCCTGTTTTCGCGGCTCAGTCGCGGGTGTGTCAAGTCGCGGGCCTCAGTCGCTTCTTCGCTGGTCACTTTTGGCGACTTGTTCGCGAGTAGAAGGTCCGATCGCGAGTTCACTCGGAGATTTTCGCGGCTCACTCGCGACTCACTGCTGGTAGACCTTCCGGTCGCGAAAAACACTTAGAAATTTTTTCAAAATTTTGTTCTTGTGTATTATTCGGCGGCTTGAGTGGCGGCGATCGTGTGGCGACTTACTCCAGTCGCGAAAATCGCGTGTTTTGCGTAAACAGGAGCAGTTTTTTTTTAAATTTTCTATTTTCCCTCGATCTTTTTGTGACTGTTCATTGTCTTTTACTTCTGCACTTTCCCTTTCACATTGTGCCTCCATTGTCGATCTTCATTGTTTGCTTCTTCTCGCCTAAAAATCGTCGACTAACAGGTATGGTTCTCTGTCTTGCACTCTAATTTTCCTATTGTCTTGATTTTCCCTCCGGATTATTCCCTTTTGCTTGAGATTTTGTGATGGGTTTTGTGCGGTCTTCGTTGGCTTTCTTAGCTTATAGTAGCCTTTGCTTCTGTTTTTGAGCTAATTTAGTTGGTTGGTTGTGCTCTTCTTCATGTGCTTAGCTAAGGATAGCCAAATTTTTGTCCGATCTCTTTGTTGCTATCATGTTTCTCTTTGATCTTGTGTGGTATCTTGTTGATGTGGTGTTGCTTTTTTGGTGATTATATGGTTACTTTTGTTCTCTCTACACTTTGTGGTGTTCTAATTTGGGCCTTTGTTGTCCCTCATTGTTTCTTTTCGACCATACTCATCCAGCTGTTAGGGTTTCTTCATTATCCCTATATTTTCACTAACCCACCGCTGATATAGTCCGTTGGATTGTGTTCTGTCATTTCCTTTGTTGATAATACAGATTGGTCATGTCTCCATTCAAAAAGGTCTTTGTGAAAGGAGGTTCTTCCAAAGGGAAGGAACTGTCATTGATGTTGATGAAGACACACCTCTACCGAAAGTGACTCGCTCTTCCTCACAGCGATTCGATCCCACTAAGTTCAGATCTTACTCAGCCTATCAATCATATGAGAATTGTTTTGTTCATGCCACACCATTACTAGAGAGAGCTGTGGATCCGCCCTCCCTTCACAACACCGAAATTCAGATGTGTTTTGCTCACAAGGATTGGAATTACCTTCTTTTCGATCCGGATATCGTGTATGAAGAGTTGGTTAAAGAATTTTATGCTAACACAATTGTGGAAGGAGATGAACTTAAGTCTTTGGGTCAGGCAAAAGAGCTTTTCTATCTCTCCTACATACCTGGCAGAAATTCTTCACATCAATGCAGACCCATTTTTCGTCATTCCCGGTATATGATGATCTATGTCCCGATGAGGAACTTCTCAAACAAAGCCTTGGTCAAGATTTGGAGTTCTCACCAAATGGAAAATCCGTCAGTGTTTCCTCTCTTTCTCCGAAACCGAGAGTGCTCACGATTGTGATGTTTCACAATTTGTACCCTTTGTCCAAGATCTTGGGTATATGAATCTCGGACGTGCCTTGTTTCTTCATGATCTCATCTCTCGATGAAGAAATCGACATTTGTGCACATATCTTTCATGTTCTCACAAAAACGGTTCTCCGAAATGAGTCTCGGATATGCATTCCCTTTTGCAGTCTCATTTCCGGATCTTGAAGCTCAAGGGGATCTATCCAACGGTGATGAATCTCCTCTTCCTAAACCGAGCCCAATCAACATGCGTACATACAATGCCAGTGTTGGACATAGTCGGAAGAGAGCCAAACCAGAAACTTCTCGCATCTCACGGTGATCCTCCATTCGGTAATCTCTCTCTCGATGAGAAACTTGATCACATTGTCTCCTCTCGTCCACGAGCTGAATTCAAAGGTGTCGGACTCACCGCCTCTCTCGCACCATCAAAGCAACTGGCTGGGATATGAAGTTTACTTCTCTTGACTCAGTTGGATCAAATCCAGAGGAAGCTAGAAGAGGATGACTAGCCTATTCCATGACAAAAAGGGGGAGTGATAGGCATGCATGCTCAAGGGGGAGGATATTACCCTAAGGGGGAGCGTCTGTATCTAAGGGGGAGTGTCTTTATTTTTTGTTGTTGTTTCTTTCTATCCTTAAGTTGATATATTGTGGTTTGTAAAGCGTTATTCAGAAATTCTGTTTTGTACCCATATGCTTTTGTAAGCTTTTAGGGTTAATGGGATTAAGCATATTTGTAGGCCTTGTGGTTTGTACCATGCTTAAGTGCAGCCTTTATGCTTGTTGAAATCAGTACTTTGTTCCAAATGTTATGCATTGTGGTTTAATGTCTTGTCACTCTTGTGCCCTTGTAGGATTGTTCCTAGATGCATATGCCTTGTGTGCTATGCATTGGTTGAGTGTTGAGCATACAAGTATCTTGCCTTGTGCTTGCTAACTTGTATGTTCTTGTGTTCATTCCAAGTGTGAATGAACACTGTGATCACTTCCTTGTAGTGTTCACTTGATTGATCAAGCCATGGGTTGTTTTTCAAACTCCATCTTTGCTTGATCACTTTCACCTTGTTTCATATGCATCTATAATTTTCTGCTTACAATAATCAAAGTGTATTGTTGTGTTTCAGAGTATTGACTTCTAGAGTTAGGTGTGAGTGAGTTTTGTTCAACTGTTCCCTACTCACAGTTTAAGTTTAGAGTCTGTTTTAGGGTTTTGTCACGGAATAGCCAAAGGGGGAGATTGTAAGGTTGAATTTATTCACCCATCTAATTGGCTTTATTCCGTGCCAAATTTGCTTGTAATTCAAAGCATTTAATAACCCTGTATTTAGGTGGGATTTGTGTAAGGGTAGTGAGTGAGATAGAGTGAAGATTGCTCAAGAGTGTGCAAGAAAACAGAGTGTCGCGGCTGGGACTCTGGCTGGACTCGCGGCTTCAACCCGCTGAGAATCGCACACGTGCCAAGCATCTTTGGAAGATGAACAGTCATGCTATTTGGAGCACTACAGGACAAAACAGGACAATCGGCCATACGGTTATCTCGCGATGGAACTCGCGATCGAGTCAAGCCGCGAGGTCAAGCCGCGAGCCACCCCCTGTTTTGGAAAAAACCCGACGTTTCGCATTCCACTCCACTCCAAAGTATAAATACCCTTTTAACCCACGATTGAAAGAGAGCTTCCAGAGAGAATTTTGAGAGAGAAACCCTAAAGAAAACCAGATTGCCTCACCCACAATCTCTACCTTAGAGTCTCATCAAATTCCCTCACTCTCTTCCTCTCCATTGTCAAATCCTTGAGAGGTCTTTTAACCAAACCTGGTTCTCACCATTATCATCTCCGTGAGACAGACGTTTGGAGTTCGGGAAGCGATTAGGAAGGAACCAATATTCATTGGTTGATGCTACGTGTGTAGTAGCGGAATCCGGTAAGCTAGAGAAGAAAAAGGTTCGGCGCAACCTCGTTGGAGCAAGAAGCTTGGAGGGCTTAGGTGCATTGGGTAGATTAGGCTTGGAGGGTCTTTTTTTGTCCTTGTATCCCAACTATATTTTCTAGTGGATTGATTACCGCTTGGAGGGCGGCGGAGAGGTTTTTCGCCGAGGTCTTCGGTTTCCTCTTCGATAACATATCTGGTGTTATCATTTGTGTTTGCATCTTCCTTCCTCTCTATCTCCGCCTTTACTTTACCTCTTTGTGGTTTAATTTGTTATGGCTTAGATAGTTGTTTAACCAATTTCATAATATAGCATATGTTAAGTTTCCGCACATTAATTGTTTGACATATTGCTTGTGTTGGTTAAGTTGGTTTTTGGGGGTCTAAACGTTCAAAAGTGTATTTGTACACGTTTTTTGAACTTTCACTTATATATATCTAGGGTTGTGAGAAAAGAAACCCTACACATACATGTCAGCATGAGTCGAAAATCATATCTAGAAATTCTGATTTCATAAATCTCGATAGATACTATTTCTGTCAAGGTATCTATCGAGTTTTAATGAATAGCTTTTCTTCACTTGTTTCTTGGTCCAATATTCATGACTTTAATACTTGACTTGAACTCTTCTTTCTTGAAGTACTAAATCCATCCTAAATCTACCCAATTACAAGTAAAGTGCATTTTGTCAAAGGATTAGCCAATTACATAAATATGTCCCTAACAATCTCCCCTTCTGGCAATCCGTGACAAAACCACAACAAACAAATGAATCATGAGAGAAGTCTTAAATCACTAAACTCATAACCATTTGTTGAAATACAAGATAAATCTAACCCTAACATAAACTCTTGAAAAACTTTGCATGAAGAGAGTTCATGGCATGGTAGACTTTCACAACCTATCTTTCTAAAACACTTAAACAAAACTCATCAAGTCATCATGTGTGAAACAAAAATAGAGATTGCATATATAAAGAAACATGTGTATAAAGAGAGTAAAGAAACAACACATGAATAGATAGGTGAGGAAAAACATACATAATATATATATATATATATATATATATATATATCAAAGATAAGCACAATATATGTAAAAATGGTCACAAGACCAATGTACAAGAAGCTAAAAGAAGCTCTTAAAACAACTTGGAGGTAAACACTCCCCCTAACAAGATTAAACACAACTCTCCCTTACAAATGCATGTATTTCTAAGATGATCGGGGGCACAAGGAATCCATATAAATGCATGAATGTAATAAAACAAGATGCTATGGATGACAAGATAATAGAAAGATGCAAAACATGTGAAAAACATTGCATGCAAGAGGGTCTCAACAGATCAAGGAATCTATCGACGTGAAGCCCAGAAACCTTGATGGATCGAGAATCTGTCAAGGGTGTGTCAAGCAAACAGAGAGCACAAGATTTTGGCTCTATGGATTGACCTATCTATTGAGAAGCTATCGAGGTCAAACCCAGAAATCTCGATAGAAGAGGTATCTATCGAGATTCTATCTTCTATCGAGAAGCTATCGAGGATGCAGAAATGAGGTTTTTCAAGGGGGAAAAACACATAAGATGAGAAAGCAAGATGGCTACTCAAACAAGCATCCAAGCAACATGTTAAGCACTTAAACCACACCTCAACTCTAGATGCAAAGCATTCCTAGATCCACAAACACACCGAACAAGTCTAACCAATTTTATATTTCAAAAACAAGTTAAGACAATTTAGCAAGTATATATTAACACATGTATCCCTTATGATGGCTAAATCACATTGTACTTGCACATATTTCAAGAGTAGTAAAGAGTATGTGTGTTGTGAGTGAAAACATAACAAGTGTGCACAAGTTTCTCATATTATGACGGTTTAAGATATGAGAACATCTAATACACTTACACACAATTATAACTGTTTGATGGGAACTATCACCTTTGAGGTACATCATTCACTTAGTGTGTAAAACACTATTGCTTTTACTTTGTCTATGTTTGCCTCTATGCCTCATTGGGACACCATGAATCCCAAGAATTTCCCTGAAGTGTTAGGACATATGTGATTTGATGTTAGGAAAATGTGTCAATATTTTATGTAATTGGCTAATCCTTTGACAAAATGCACTTTACTTGTAATTGGGTAGATCTAGGATGTGTTTAATGTTTCAAGAAATAAGGTTTCAAGTTTAAGTGTTTAAAAACTGCTGAAGCCCGTGGCTCGTGATTAGCTCGATAAATGGCTATCTATCGAGGTTTATGAAATTCAGTTTTTCAGAGCTGATTTCAATCCAATCCGTGGGTATATATTTGGGCTTTCTTTTCTCACAACCCTAAATATATATAAGGATTATTTTGAGGGCCATAAAATGTTATAGAAGTTGTATAAGAGCACAATTCCACAAGTGTGAAAAATAGTGTGACCGAAAACTTAGTTTGCCCTAGTTCTTCTTTCTCTTGAAGAAGCTGCTGTGTTTGTACATCGTAGGGTTTTATGAGCAAGCAACTTCATGATCTTCATCATGTGATGAATTGAAGAACTTTGGAGCCAACATCCTTCTTAAGTTGGTGATCAAGTCGCGTACTGGGATCCGTGCAATTGGTTAGTCACGTCATCGGGAACCGTGCATTGAAAGGAGAGATTGTCACTATAGAACAAGTCCAATTAGGTATTGGGGTAATGATTCAATTGTAGGTTGGTATAAGGCACTAGGTTTCCTTTACTTGTAACCGCTGGTTTTAATAATAGTGGATTCTCGTGAATGGTAATCTTAAAATCACCTGGTAGGGTTTTTACCGTGTAAGTTTTCCCCATTCATAAACAAATCATCGTGTCAATTTGATTAATTAATTGCATGTTAATTTGATTAATTAATAAACTTGGCTAATTAATTAATTAATTTATCGAAAAGGGTCAATACATTCTTGGCCTATCATGAAGCAACAACAAAAACACACTTTGTAGGGTTTAGTTTCATATTGTAATTACGTAGTGTTTCAAGGTTTATTTCAGATCGTCCAAGTGGTTGGCTTCGACCTTGCTTTTTACTAGCATATCGTTTACATATACTTCCACATTCCTTCCAATTTGGCGAGAGAACAGGCGGTTCGCCAGTCTTTGGTATGTGGCTTATGCGTTCTTCAATCCAAAGGGCATAACTTTGTAGTAGTACAACCCTTGGATGGTGATGAACGAGGTCTTCTCTTGATCTTCTTTGTCCATGAGGATCTGGTTGTATCTAGAAAATGTGTCCATGAAACATAAGAGCTTGTGTCCAACAATTGAGTCTACCAATTGATCAATCCTTTGCAAGGTGAAGCTATCCTTTGGGCAGGCTTTGTTTAAGTCTATGAAATCAATGCACATCCTCCATTGTTTTTACTATTACCACGTTTGCTAGCCAATCTGGGTAGAAGAATTTCGTGATGAAACCAGCTTCTAGTAGCTTTCAACTTCTTTAGTTACTACATTGTTACGCTCTGGTGCAAATATTCTCCTTTTCTGCTATATAGGTTTGCATTCTAGGTTGATTTTGAGACGATGCTGCATGATCTTCCTATCAATTTCAGGCATATCGTCGTGTTTCCAAGCAAAAACATCTTGGTTTGCTCTCAAGAAGGAAACCATCTTCTCTTTTTCCAAAGTTGGGAATGCCGATCCTATCTTCAACCCCTTTGTTGAATCTCCGGGGACGATCTCAACTTCCTGTGGTGTTTCTAACAGTTCGGGTATGGGCTCTGGTTCATTGATCACCCATGTGTAGTTCTCCCCAAATGCTAAGGCAGCTTGGTAGCACTCTCTTACCAGAACATGATCTCCTTTGATTTCTCCTACCCCATTGGCTGTTGGAAATTTCACCTTTAAGTAATATGTTAACGCCACTGCTCTTAGCCCATTGAGTGGAGGTCTTCCCAAGATGATGTTGTATGTTGAAGGGCAGTTAACTATAAGGAAATCAATTTCTTTAGTGACCTGTGTTGGGTAAATGCCTGCAATTACAATTAAAGTGACGATGCCCCTAGGGACGATTAAAGTGACAATGATCCTTTTCTTACCTAGTTTCATCTACTAAAACGCAGGTAAGTATATGATATCTATTGAGCTTCCGTTGTCAATGAACACCCGGTGGATGTTAAATTCTTCTACTCTAAGCATGATTACTAGTGAATTGTCATGGGGTTGCTAATGTCACGACCATCTCTCTTTGAGAAAACGATATCGGGTTCATCATTCCTTGGCATCTTCTTTTGGAGGGAGCCATGAATGGACACTATTTATTTCTCTTTCATGGGCTTTTTCAGGGACTTCAAAGTGTTCCACCTATCGTTAATCCTCCCAAGATTGTCTTTATCTCTCCTACAGTTTGCTATCTCCTGCTTCTTGATTTCTATCTTTATCATCTTTCTGTTGGTATCTGTAGGGCTTTGTTTTCTTGACATACTTCTGTAACTTCCCTTGTCAGATTAAAGTCTCCACTTGGTCTTTCAAATGTCCACACTCGTCGGTTCGATGCCCGTGGTCTAGGTGGAGTCTACAAAGACATGTTCTTGTCTCTTCTTTCTCTTTGGAGTACTAATCGGCTTTTGCCATTGTAGGGAATGATCGTCCCATATTTGCATCATGACTTGCTCGGTTGGAATTATTATAGAAGTAAAGTTAGTGAACTTTGGCCTCCTATCTGGAATTCCTTCTTCTTTCTTGTGATTTGCCCAATACTTCGTGTTTCCTTCTTCTTATCGCAATTCTTCGCTTGTTTCTTTGTCTCTCTTCCTTTTTTCCTTTCATTTCTTTTACAAGCACCACATCTTCTATATTCATGTACTTCTAAGATTTTTGAAGCAATTCCATGACCGTTTTTGGTGGGCTTATGGTGATTAAGAAGAAAAAATCCTCGGGTAGCAACACTGTTTGGTAAGTTGTTTGGATGACTTAATATTTAGCTCCGTCTACCTGTAGTAGCTCCTTATTGAATCAAGTCACGTATTGTCTTATTGATTCTCCTTTCGCCTATTGAATGTTGAGAAGATGACAGGTTGGCTTTTTATGTCTTTGCCCCCCAATGAAATGACGAACAAAACCCTTGCTGAATTGTTCAAAGTTTGCAATAGATCCTGGGTGTATCTTGTTGAACCCTACTCTGTCTGCTCCTTTTAGTGTCGTTGGGAATGCCCTACACATCACCTTATCTTGGGTCATCTGCAACAACATCAATGTCTTGAATGATTCAATGTGATCCAAGGGGTCCTTGGAACCGTCATATGATTCCAGTTGTAGGAGATGGAATTTTGATGGGAGGGGATGGCTCAAGATTTCGATGGAGAATAGTAAGTCCATCTTTTAGATCATCCCACCCAAATTCTCCCCGCCATTATCCTTCAGGGCACTTCTTAATTCATCCATCTCCTTTCTCATGTTGCAAAGCTTATTTTCCATCCTAGAGGAATCTTCTCTTGAGATCCTTTCTCGCCTATTGGCTTGGGAGTTTGACTTTTCTTCATTTTGGTTTTCACTTGTTCCCCGACATTCTACGTTCTAAGATTCCACTGTCTTTCATAGCTCTTAATTCTGGTGAGTCAGCTTTTCCACATTAGCTAGGAGGGCTTGGATTTGTTGCTATTGCACAACTTCTAGCTATTGTGCAATTTTTGGCTCCATCTCGTACTTTGAGGAACTCTTTTTGTCACCGGGAAAGATGGCTTGAATGATTACGTTCCCTACGGATGGTGCCAAAGTGATGATGCAAAAAATCAGCAGTTGAGCTCCTTATCGTAATGGATGGATGAAGCTCTGATTGGGGTCGTCTCTATTGGAGGAAAACCTGCAAAAAGAATTGGGTGGAAGAGTAACAAGCCACACGTGGTGTTAGCCAAACCGCCTATGATGCTTAAGTCAGTAAGGGAGAAAGAGTTTAGAGAGAATTGACTAGAGAGTGATTTTCGTAGAGTATTTGTGTGTACCTTTAACTTCTGTTGCCTTTTCTTTTTATAGTTGCATGCCTCATTAATGGGCAATGAATTGTTGTATTTATGCTCAACGACTAGTGCGTTACAAAATCTTTATCCGAAGTTCATAGCTCGCTCTGTGACCATTGCTCTATCCTTTACTCTTTGTCATCAATGAGAGTAATAAATGCATAATATCTTCTCTTGGTTAATGACAATCTCAAATTAATGATGATTATAAATTTATGACTCATCAAAAGTTATCCAAAGGGCTTCGCTACCTTTGAATTGGAGCTATAACGATCAAGGGGCTTTCTACCTCGATCTTGATGAAAGGTAATCCAGGGGCTTCTTTACCTTGGAACCAGAGCTATGGCGACCAAGGGGTTCTCTACCTTGGAACCAGAGCTGTGGTAACTTGTCATCAATGAGCATAATAAATGCATAATGTCTTCTCTTGGTTAATGACGATCTCGGATCAATGACGATTATAAATTTCTGACTCATCAAAAGTTATCCAAGGGGCTTCTCTACCTTGGAATTGAAAGTGTGATGACCAAGGGACTTCTCTACCTTGATCTCGATGAAAGGTAACGAAGGGGCTTCTCTACCTTGAAATTGGAGCTGTGGCGACCAAAAGGTTCTCTACCTTGGAACTGGAGCTGTGGCAACCAATGGGCTTCTCTACCTCGATCTTTGATGAAAGGTAACCAAGGGGTTTCTCTACCTTGGAACCCGACTATGACAACCAAGGGGCTTTTCTACCTCAATCTTGATGAAAGGTGACCAAGTGGCTTCCTTATCTCGGGACCTGAACTATTGAAATATCGATCAAAAGGCTTCTTTACTTTGATCTTGTTGTTGAAGTTTTGATCAAAGGGCTTCTCTACTTCGATCTTGCTATTGAAATGTCAATCAAAGGGCTTCTCTACTGTTAGGACATATGTGCGAATTGTTAGAAACATATGTGATGTAAATTGGCTAATCCTTTGACAAAACACTCTTTACTTATAATTGGGTAGATCTAGGATGGGTTTAATACTTCAAGAAATGAGTGTTCAAGTTTAGTATTGAAGCCATGCAAGTCTGTCGAAGAAACGAGTGAAGAAGTGTTGTTTATTACATATCGGCAGATGTCTCGAGAGAACCATATCTATCGAGGATTAATGTTGAAGCTCGACAAAAACTATATCTGTCGATAATTACGAAATTAGAATTTCTAGATCTAATTTCACGCATATCCATGAGTATTTGGGTAGGGTTTTTTTCTCACAACCCTAGACATATATAAGAATTATTTTAAGGGTCATCACAGATGATGCAACTTAATGCAAAGTAATTATACATGTATATTGTGACTAGAGACAATTTGCCCTAATTCATCATATTCTCTCTAGAAGCTACTAAGTCATTGCGCTAAGGGTATTGTAACAAATGAGCTTCTTGATCTTTATTGTTGGATGAACTCAAGAACTTTGCAGCCAACATCTTCCTCAAGTTGGTGTGTTAGTCACATACTGGGATCCATGCATCATTGGTTAGTCACGTATTGGGAGCTGTGAATTGAAATGAGAGATTGCCGCTACATTACAAGTCCAATTGGGTATTGGGGTTAATGTTCAATTTTAGGTTGGTATTAGGTACTATGATTCCTTTTACTTGTAACCACTTGTTTTGATAAGAGAAGATTCTCGGGAGTGGTGACCTTGAATTCACCCGGTGGGGTTTTGCCTTGGTGGTTTTCCCCATTCGTAAACAAATCACCCGTGTCAAATTTATTTTCTGCTGCATTTAACTTAGTTGGTGATTTGTTTATGCTACCACACTTATTGCATGTAATTGAATCTAATTAATTCACTTGGATAATTAATTGATTAATTTACCAAAAGGGGTCAATACATTCTTGGCCTATCATCTACTTTGATCTTGCTGTGAAGTGTCAATCAAAGAGCTTCTCTACTTTGATCTTGCTGTTGAAGTGTTGATTAAAGGGCTTCTTTACTTCGATCTTGAAATGTTGCCTACAAAAAGTCAAAATTTGGGTTTAGACTTTAAATGATGAGGGCTTGATTATCCCACTATTTTTGAGATGCATGATTTCATCTGTTCTTTCTTGATTTGAAATTTTTCAAAAGATTTTATCTTTGAAACTTGGAATTTGGAATTTGGAATTTGAAACTTGGAATTTGGAACTTGGGACATGAAATTGAAAATTGGACAATTGGAATTGAGAGTTTGAAATTTGAAAGTGAGAGTTGAAACTGGGAATTGAGAATTTGAAATTTGGAATTGAGAGTTGAAATTTTTTTCCCTTTAAGAAAAATTGTATCTTTGTCCTTGATCCTTTCCAAGAATTTTTTCAATTTCAATTGATATCCCAAAAAAAAAAATAAAAAATAAAAAATCACTCATCCTTCGTGATCTTTTCCTTAAAAGAAGGAAAGAAAAAAAAAGAACTTTTTATTTTTTATTTTTGGGAGTTGACTGAGTCAACTTAGTCAAACTTGAGTTGACTCAGCAACTTAGGATTTTAAGCAAGGGAGGGCCGAATTTTGGCCCCTCATTTGTTTTCTCCTTCTTTTTTCTTTGCTTTTCTTTCTTATTTCATCTTTCTTCCACCATTGTCACTATTTACCTCCTTCTTCCACTTGAATTTTCTCCTTCACTACACCATTTCTTCTCTTAGAAAACATTTTCCTAAGATTGTCCACTTCCCTTCACTCATCTCCCTCAATATCTTTTCAAATCCTTGTGTTTTTGGCCATTTTTGCTTCATACCCATTTTGTGAAACCCATTTCCAAACTTCCCTTCTCTTTGCACTACAATGGCATCATCTTCCAAAAGACCTTCTTTCCTTACTTTTCATGGGAAAAAATACCATCCATCACTTGAATGGAATGATGAAGAGGGCCTCCTTCAAGACCCCTCCACATTCCCACTTGGACTTGAAGGTGAGTTTTTTTTTTTTTTTGTTGGGAAATTTGTTATTTTCATGCTTCATTGAGAGTTTGATGTTAAGACATTGTTATTTTGTTGTTGTGTGCTTTTGTTGAAATTTGGGGCATTGTAGGATTGACCATGTTGTAATCTTGGCTTTGGGAACATTTTGAATTTTTTTTTTATTATTATTATTTTTTTTTTTTTGACATGGTGCAATCTTGAACAATGTTGGTGGCTCATGGAATTTTGGCATGTTGGCAATATGTGATGTTATTGAATGAATTTTGGCTTGGATTTTGGGGGCATTGAAGTTGTGAAAATTTTTTTGTATGGGCTTGGTTGAATAAATTCATGAGGCGCATGGAAAATTTTGTTGGCATGTGTAAATTTTATTTCATGAACGTGGCAAAATTTTGTGGTGGCATTTTTTTTTTTTTTTTTTTGTTAAGTTATGATTTTTCTCATAACATTTGCATTGGCTTATTCCATGATAAAAAGTGTTATAATTACATAAATTTATTTCCTTATATTTTTGTGGGATTTATTTGTAATGGGTTTAACATTAAGTGGTGGAGATTTGATCAAGACAGCTAAAAGTCACATGAGAAGCACATGCCAAAAGTTGAAGAGTCAAGTGCTAGCTGGATTTTGCTACTCGGGCAACCCATGAGTGACTTGCGAATTTCACTGGTTAGAGGATTTTTTAGTGTAACTTATTTGCCCTTCACTCATACTATATATACCTTTATTACCCACAAAAATTGTAAGGAGCCTATTGAGAGAAAAACCATAAGAGAGGTTTCTACAACACACCCACCTTATTAGAGAGAGAGCTATTCATTCTTAAAGAGAAATATTTGTAGTCTCTTCTCCTTCCCTCTCCCATTGTTATACCCATTGAGAGGAGATTTGTACCCAAACACTATCCACACCCATTCAAAGTGTTGAGAGTGTTTTTGGAGCTTGGGAAGCATTGGAAGATGCCAAGGATGGAGGATGCAATATGGAGCTTATTGCGGGATCCGGTAAACTAGAGAAGACAAGGTTAGGCGTAACCCTGGTGGAGTAAGAAGCTTGGAAGGCCTAGGTGTATTGGGTAGATTAGACTTTGAGGATATTACTATTCATGTATACCAACTAATTTTCTAGTGGATCATTTTACCGTTTTGAGGGTGGCGGAGACATTTTTCACCAAGTTCTTCGGTTTCCTCTTCGATAACACGTGCCGATATTATCTTGCATTTGCTTCTCTCTATCCCTTACTCTTTGCTTTTAATTACTGTTGTGTTGTGACTAAATTATGGCTTAGAGTAATTTGCATCTTTGGGTATAGCTTATATTTATCATTCCGGACATATATTGTTTTAGTATAAGCTTGTATTGGTAATTTTATAATTGGGTGTCTAAACATTCGCTAGTATTTTACACACTAAGTGAGCTTTCAGTATTGATCATGAAATTTTGATTACGACAAGCTTTTGTTGAGCATGAGCTTTTGGTTATGGAAATATCTTTGTTGTGTATGTGATGTTGGATATGTGATTTTGGTCATGGGAATTTTTTGGACATGTGATTTTGGTCATGGTGAATTTTTTGTTGGCATGGGATTTTTTTGACATCTTGATGATGGGTCAAACTTTGTTTTGCAAAATCCCAAAAGTCGAGGTAGCCTTCAAATGCTGAAAGGCACATGGGAAATATTGTCTCCGGATATCAGGAACATTATTAATGATGCGAGATTCGAAACTTTTTTTAAGGCTCTATTGAATCGGGAAAGTCATGAGTACAAGGATCTCCAGTTGCTCCTTGCTTTGTCGAATCTGTTTTGGGACATTACATGTACTTTCCATTTTCCAAGCATCGGCAAAGTGATGTTTACACCTTACGACTTTTTTGTCATCACCGACTTGAGATTGGATGGTGAAAGAATCAAGGTCAATGATTTCCTTACTCCAAAGGAAATTAAGAGACTTTTCGGCGTAGTGCCTTCAAAATTGAAGGGTAAAATGTCTCTCTGATGTGGCTTTATGAGAATATGGAGAGTTGTAAAACTGTGGCCATAGGTACACATATGTTCATGCTCCTTTTCATTGGGACTTTCTTGTATCCAGACTTGGGCAGTACAATGAGTTTGCGCTACCTGCGGAGTTCAAGAGATATTGGCCAGATCAAGAATTATGATTGCGGTGGCATGGCCTACGTGACTCTCTTGCACTTCATGAACTAGCTTTCTCGGCATAGCCTCTTAAGCTTAAGTGGTGCTCCATTTGTTTGGCAGGTGAGGTTTGTAATTTTTGCTATGTGTGGATTTTGTTTTGAAAATTGCTTTGGCTATGTCATAATGATGTGTGTGCTTTTTTTTTTTTTTTTTTAAAAAAAAAAAAAAATTATATTTTAGGTTTTGATGTATGAATATTTTGGGGTTGGTCCTCAAGTTCAGGAGGAGGTTGATGGTATCTATCCTAGATTTCTCTATTGGTTGCCCAAATACCATCCGTCAATGCCCTCCAAGCGTTCTTTGGAAGTTTGGCATATGTTGATTGACAATTTAACTATTGCTAATGTGAGTTTTTTTTTTTTTTTTTTTTGGGTTGAATTTTGTGCTTAAGGGTTTTTGTGGTTTGGTTGTGGTTTGGCCTTATTTTCATTCTAGGTTCTTTGTGATTTTCAGATGTCTTTGAATCCTTGGGTAGGATGTGAGGAGTATACTAGTGTGAATGGGCTTTGGAACCGAGTGGTCGCCAGGTGTTGTTTGAGTGTGGCCATGGGAAGTATTGGTATCTTGGTGATCGGGTGTTGGCTCGGGTGCAACATGTATATCCTTCTACAAAAATTCTAGTTCCTCCTTGTTCCTCCATTTGGTTGGCTGATCTTCTAGCTAATCAAGAGATTGCTCGTGCTCAAATTGGTTATGTTGTTTCGGGGACCTCAGGAAATTATCTGGATTTTATTCAAACTCAATTGCAAGGTTGTTTGGTCAGCATTCCTGTTGCCTCGATATCTCTCTTTCTTTTTGAAGTTGAGTTGCATTTCACCTTGTATGCTCCTTTCTCATATTTCCTCCTTATGACAATGTTTGCATGTTGAATTCTCTAGCTTCACCTTCTGAAGAAGAGGAGGAGGAAGAAGAGAATTCCCTTCCTCATCATGCTAGCGGCTTTTCTAGCTCTTTCATAGAGACTTATCCTCACTTTTCTCGTAGGCTGAGTACACCCCGAACATCCCTCGGCCCGATCCGATGTGTTCTTGAATTTTTAGTTCTTTGTCCTCATTTCTTCTTGGCTCATTGAATTGCTCATGGTCCGGTAAATTTTTTCTTCAAGTCGATGTTAATCTTGTGGAAGAAAGCACACAGATGATTGTAATTTTACAATTGGTAGCACACACTCAATCTTCTCGTTACGTGGTCAATGAAGCGAGCTAGGTATCAGATGATGCTATCCGAGTGTCCTTGCTTGGACATTTCCCATAATCGATCTAACACTTGAATTTTCTGACTTTTCAGGTGAGTTGAATGGCAATGATTGATTCCACTAGAAGATCTTTGGAGGAAATGATCAGAAATCTTGAGATTGAGAACCGGCAAAAAGAATCTCGATTCTGTGCAAGTCAAGAAGGAAACATTGAAGGTGGTTCCTCAAGGGGTGGGTTGAGGAGGTCTTCGTGTAAGCAAACCCGACGTCACATGATGTTTGATTTGAGTTTTTAACTTTTTCTGCAAAAACAACAAGTGTTTCTTAGACAAACTTGTATTAATCTTAGCTTTTAGCTCTTTGTCCTTTGAATTGCTTTTGATCTTTTGGGAACTTTAAAAGAGACAAGTTTAGAATTCACTTGATGAGGTCTTGTAGTACCAATTTAAACTTATCTTGACCAATTTCGATGGAATTTGTGCTTACTTGAATGAGACGGAAAGGAATGCCCCTAGTTTAGAAATGAATGCATGGCTTTTGGAAATCTTAATTTTTTTTATGTTTTTTTTTCATGAAAGGATGATGATGATGGTCCCCCTTTTTTTTTTTTTTTTGAAAATGAATGAGGCATGGTCGAATGCTCCTAGTTTGGGACATGAATTCATGGTTTTGACAAAAGCAAAACCCATTTAGTTGTCTTCACATCTTGTACAGGCTTTTCCATAAGATATTTCAATGGGTCCATTCTTGCAATCAACAAGACCTTGTAAGCAAGCTTATAATGTCTAATGTAGCAAATTGCATTCTCTTTTCTAGTCTTTTCAAGGTATTGAGCAAGCAAAGCCCCCATTGTTGTATCCGTAGTTGTGAGATACAACAATAACGACTTTTCGTGTACTTGATGAGAATGCAAATTTTCATATTTTTCTTCCTTAATGTTTAGTCTTTTATATTTATTTGGTGCCTAAATGTAATCATTATTCTTATATTTTGATTTAGGATGCAAATGGAGGCATTAAGTGCAAAACGTAGCTAATTGGGTGATTCGGGACAGCTTTGACATCGCTTCGTAATCTAGGCATAACTATCTCATCGAAGCTTCGATTAAGATGATTCAAGATGATATGGAATGCCAAACACACATTAGAAAAGCATGAGGAGGTGGCCCACCATGGCGTAGGCCAGCCCATATAATAGAGTGCCATTTGGCACTCTAAAAGTGCCGAACGGCACTTCTCAAGTGCCAAATGGTACTCGGCTCCACCGATGCTCATTTGCATCGTGTTGCATTTTTAATCACTTTTTAGGTCCCTTTTTTACCCTATTTAATACTCGAAAAGATTTTTTTTTTGGTTAAACTGGGGCATTCAGACATGCTTTACCCATTTGTTTTCTAAAAAAAAATCATCACTTGCATCACTACTTTCAAAAGAAGAAGAGAGAAAATGGACCAAATTAAGATTTTTCAAAACCATGAATTCATGTCCCAAACTAGGGGCATTCGACCATGCCTCATTCATTTTCAAAAAAAAAAAAAAAAAAAAAGGGGGACCATCATCATCATCCTTTCATGAAAAAAAAAAAATAAAAAAAAAAAAAAAAAAATTTTAAGATTTCCAAAAGCCATGCATTCATTTCTAAACTAGGGGCATTCCTTTCCGTCTCATTCAAGTAAGCACAAATTCCATCAGAATTGGTCAAGATAAGTTTAAATTGGTACTACAAGACCTCATCAAGTGAATTCTAAACTTGTCTCTTTTATAGTTCCCAAAAGATCAAAAGCAATTCAAAGGACAAAGAGCTAAAAGCTAAGATTAATACAAGTTTGTCTAAGAAACACTTGTTGTTTTTGCAGGAAAAGTTAAAAACTCAAATCAAACATCATGTGACTTCAGGTTTGCTTACACGAAGACCTCCTCAACCCACCCCTTGAGGAGCCACCTTCAATGTTTCCTTCTTGACTTGCACATAATCGAGATTCTTTTTGCCGGTTCTCAATCTCAAGATTTCTGATCATTTCCTCCAAAGATCTTCTAGTGGAATCAATCATTGCCATTCAACTCACCTGAAAAGTCAGAAAATTCAAGTGTTAGATCGATTATGGGAATGTCCAAGCAAGGACACTCAGATAGCATCATCTTATACCTAGCTCGCTTCATTGACCACGTAACGAGAAGATTGAGTGTGTGCTACCAATTGTAAAATTCCAATCATCTGTGTGCTTTCTTCCACAAGATTAACATCGACTTGAAGAAAAAATTTACCGGACCATGAGCAATTCAATGAGCCAAGAAGAAATGAGGACAAAGACCTAAAAATTCAAGAACACATCGGATCGGGCCGAGGGATGTTCGGGGTGTACTCTGGCCTATCTAAAGTCATGGAGCTGCACGTTCCATCGAGATTCATCACTTCATATTGCCATACAGAAAAGTGAGGATAAGTCTCTATGAAAGAGCTAGAAAAGCCGCTAGCATGATGAGGAAGGGGATTCTCTTCTTCCTCCTCCTCTTCTTCAGAAGGTGAAGCTAGAGAATTCAACATGCAAACATTGTCATAAGGAGGAAATATGAGAAAGGAGCATACAAGGTGAAATGCAACTCAACTTCAAAAAGAAAGAGAGATATCGAGGCAACAGGAATGCCGACCAAACAACCTTGCAATTGAGTTTGAATAAAATCTAGATAATTTCCCTGAGGTCCCCGAAACAACATAACCAATTCGAGCACGAGCAATCTCTTCATTAGCTAGAAGATCAGCCAACCAAATGGAGGAACAAGGAGGAACTAGAATTTTTGTAGAAGGATATACATGTTGCACCCGAGCCAACACCCGATCACCAAGATACCAATACCTCTCATAGCCACACTCAAACAACACCTGGCGACCACTCGGTTCCAAAGCCCATTCACACTAGTATACTCCTCACATCCTACCCAAGGATTCAAAGACATTTGAAAATCACAAAGAACCTAGAATGAAAATAAGGCCAAACCACAACCAAACCACAAAAACCCTTAAGCACAAAATTCAACCCAAAAAAAAAAAAAAAAAAAAAAAAAAAAAAAAAAACTCACATTAGCAATAGTTAAATTGTCAATCAACATATGCCAAACTTCCAAAGAACGCTTGGAGGGCATTGTGAGATGGTATTTGGGCAACCAATAGAGAAATCTAGGATAGATACCATCAACCTCCTCCCGAACTTGAGGACCAACCCCAAAATATTCATACATCAAAACCTAAAATATAATTAAAAAAAAAAAAAAAAAAAAAAGCACACACATCATTATGACATAGCCAAAGCAATTTTCAAAACAAAATCCACACATAGCAAAAATTACAAACCTCACCTGCCAAACAAATGGAGCACCACTTAAGCTTAAGAGGCTATGCCGAGAAAGCTAGTTCATGAAGTGCAAGAGAGTCACGTAGGCCATGCCACCGCAATCATAATTCTTGATCCGGCCAATATCTCTTGAACTTCGCAGGTAGCGCAAACTCATTGTACTGCCCAAGTCCGGATACAAGAAAGTCCCAATGAAAAGGAGCATGAACATATGTGTACCTATGGCCACAGTTTTACAACTCTCCATATTCTCATAAAGCCACATCAGAGAGACATTTTACCCTTCAATTTTGAAGGAACTACGCCTAAAAGCCTCTTAATTTCCTTCGGAGTAAGGAAATCATTGACCTTGATTCTTTCACCATCCAATCTCAAGTCGGTGATGACAAAAAAGTCATAAGGTGTAAACATCACTTTGCCAGTGCTTGGAAAATGGAAAGTACATGTAATGTCCCAAAACTGTTTTGACAAAGCAAGGAGCAACTGGAGATCCTTGTACTCATGACTTTCCCGATTCAATAGAGCCTTAAAAAAGTTTGAATCCCGCATCATTAATAATGTTCCCGATATCCGGAGACAATATTTCCCATGTGCCTTTCAGCATTTGAAGGCTACCTAAGCTTTTGTGATTTTGCAAAACAAAGTTTGCCCCATCATCAAGATGTCAAAAGAATCCCACGCCAACAAAAAATTCACCATGACCAAAATCACATGTCCAAAAGATTCCCATGACCAAAATCACATATCCAACATCACATACACAACAAAGATATTTCCATAACCAAAAGCTCATGCTCAACAAAAGCTTGCCGTAATCAAAATTTCATGATCAATACTGAAAGCTCACTTAGTGTGTAAAATACTAGCGAATGTTTAGACCCCCAATTATAAAATTACCAATACAAGCTTATACTCAAACAATATATGTCTGGAATGATAAATATAAGCTATACCCAAAGATGCAAATTACTCTAAGCCATAATTTAGTCACAACACAACAGTAATTAAAAGCAAAGAGTAAGGGATAGAGAGAAGCAAATGCAAGATAATACCGGCACGTGTTATCGAAGAGAAAACCGAAGAACTTGGTGAAAAACGTCTCCGCCACCCTCAAAACGGTAAAATGATCCACTAGAAAATTAGTTGGTATACATAAATAGTAATATCCTCTAAGTCTAATATACCCAATGCACCTAGTCCTTCCAAGCTTCTTACTCCAACAGGGTTACGCCTAACCTTGTCTTCTCTAGTTTACCGGATCCCGCAATAAGCTCCATATTGCATCCTCCATCCTTGGCATCTTCCAATGCTTCCCAAGCTCCAAAAACACTCTCAACACTTTGAATGGGTGTGGATAGTGTTTGGGTACAAATCTCCTCTCAATGGATATAACAATGGGAGAGGGAAGGATAAGAGACTACAAATATTTCTCTTTAAGAATGAGTAGCTCTCTCTCTAATAAGGTGGGTGTGTTGTAGAAACCTCTCTTATGGTTTTTCTCTCAATAGGCTCCTTACAATTTTTGTGGGTAATGAAGGTATATATAGTATGAGTGAAGGGCAAATAAGTCACACTAAAAATCCTCTAACCAGTGAAATTCGCAAGTCACTCATGGGTTGCCCGAGTAGCAAAATCTAGCTAGCACTTGACTCTTCAACTTTTGGCATGTGCTTCTCATGTGACTTTTAGCTGTCTTGATCAAATCTCCACCACTTAATGTTAAACCCATTACAAATAAATCCCACAAAAATATAAGGAAATAAATTTATGTAATTATAACACTTTTTATCATGGAATAAGTCAATGCAAATGTTATGAGAAAAATCATAACTTAAAAAAAAAAAAATGCCACCACAAAATTTTGCCATGTTCATGAAATAAAAATTTACACATGCCAACAAAATTTTCCATGCGCCTCATGAATTTATTCAACCAAGCCCATACAAAAAATTTTTCACAACTTCAATGCCCCCAAAATCCAAGCCAAAATTCATTCAATAACATCACATATTGCCAACATTGCCAAAATTCCATGAGCCACCAACATTGTTCAAGATTGCACCATGTCAAAAAAAAAATAATAATAATAAAAAAAAATTCAAAATGTTCCCAAAGCCAAGATTACAACATGGTCAATCCTACAATGCCCCAAATTTCAACAAAAGCACACAACAACAAAATGACAATGTCTTAACATCAAACTCTCAATGAAGCATGAAAATAACAAATTTCCCAACAAAAAAAAAAAAACTCACCTTCAAGTCCAAGTGGGAATGTGGAGCATGGGTTTTGGGGTCTTGAAGGAGGCCCTCTTCATCATTCCATTCAAGTGATGGATGGTATTTTTTCCCATGAAAAGTAAGGAAAGAAGGTCTTTTGGAAGATGATGCCATTGTAGTGCAAAGAGAAGGGAAGTTTGGAAATGGGTTTCACAAAATGGGTATGAAGCAAAAATGGCCAAAAACACAAGGATTTGAAAAGATATTGAGGGAGATGAGTGAAGGGAAGTGGACAATCTTAGGAAAATGTTTTCTAAGAGAAGAAATGGTGTAGTGAAGGAGAAAATTCAAGTGGAAGGAGGAGGTAAATAGTGACAATGGTGGAAGAAAGATGAAATAAGAAAGAAAAGCAAAGAAAAAAGAAGGAAAAAATAGAGGAGGGGCCAAAATTCGGCCCTCCCTTGCTTAAAATCCTAAGTTGCTGAGTCAACTCAAGTTTGACTAAGTTGACTCAGTCAACTCCCAAAAAAAAAAAAATAAAAATTCTTTTTATGCTTTCCTTCTTTTAAGGAAAAGATCACGAAAGATGAGTGATTTTTTTTTATTTATTTTTTATTTTTTATTTTGGGATATCAATTGACATTGAAAAAATTCTTGGAAAGGATCAAGGACAAAGATACAATTTTTCTTAAAGGGAAAAAAATTTCAACTCTCAATTCCAAATTTCAAATTCTCAATTCCCAGTTTCAACTCTCAATTTCAAATTTCAATTTTAAATTTCAAACTCTCAATTCCAATTGTCCAATTTTCAATTTCAAGTCCCAAGTTCCAAATTCCAAGTTTCAAATTCCAAATTCCAAATTCCAAGTTTGAAGTTTCTGTAAGGTTGAATTTATTCAACCATCTAATTGGTTTTATTCCATGCCAAATTTGCTTGTAATTCAGCATTTAGTAACCCTGTATTTAGGTGGGTTTGTTGTAAGGGTAGTGAGTGAGATAGAGTGAAGATTGCTCAAGAGTGTGCAAGAAAACAGAGACTCGCGGGCTGGGACTCGCGGGTGACTCGCGACTACAAGCCGCCGCAAATAAAGACACGTGCCAAGCATGTTGGAAGATGAACAGTCATGCTAGCTGGAGCACTACAGGACAAAACAGGACAACTGGCCATACGGTTAACCCGCGATTGGATCTCGCGATTTAGTCAAGCCGCGAGGTCAAGCCGCGAGCCACCCCTGTTTTGTAAAACTTGACGTTTCACATTCCTCTCCCACTCCAGTATAAATACCCCTTTTACTCACGATTGAAAGAGGGCTTCTAGAGAGAATTTTGAGAGAGAAACCCTAAAGAAAAACAAGATTGTTTCACCCACAATCTATACCTTAGAGTCTCTTCAAATTCCTCTACTCTCTTCCTCTCCATTGTCAAATCCTTGAGAGGCATTATACCAAACCTGGTTCTCACCATCATCATCACTTTGTGAGACAGTTGTTTGGATTTGGGAAGCGATTAGGAAGGAACCAATCTTCATTGGTTGATGCTACGATCTAGTAGCGGAACCGGGAAGCTAGAAAAGAAAAAGGTTCGGCGCAACCTCGTTGGAGCAAGAAGCTTGGAGGGCTTAGGTGCACCGGGTAGATTAGGCTTGGAGGGTCTATTGCTGTCCTTGTATCCCAACTGTATTTTCTAGTGGATTATTTACCGCTTGGAGGGCGGCGGAGAGGTTTTACGCCGAGGGCTTTGGTTTCCTCTTCGATAACACATCGCGTGTTGTCTTTGTGTTTGCATCTTCCTTCCTCTCTATCTTTGCCTTTTTATTATCTCTTTGTGGTTTTATTTTGTTATGGCTTAGATAGTCTTTAACCAATTTCGTATTATAGCATGTGTTAAGTTTCCGCACACTAGTTGTTTGACATATTGCTTGTATTGGTTAAGTTGTAATTTGGGGGTCTAAACGTTCAAAGGTGTTTTGTACACGTTTTTGAACTTTCAGTTTCAAAGATAAATCTTTTGAAAAATTTCAAATCAAGAAAGAACAGATGAAATCATGCATCTCAAAAACAGTGGGATAATCAAGCCCTCATCATTTAAACTCTAAACCCAAATTTTGACATTTTGTAGGCAACAGTTCAAGATCGAAGTAAAGAAGCCCTTTAATCAACACTTCAACAGCAAGATCAAAGTAGAGAAGCTCTTTGAGTGACACTTCACAACAAGATCAAAGTAGATGATAGGCCAAGAATGTATTGACCTCTTTTGGTAAATTAATCAATTAATTATCCAAGTGAATTAATTAGATTCAATTACATGCAATAAGCGTGGTAGCATAAACAAATCACCAAGTAAGTTAAATGCAGCAAAAAATAAATTTGACACAGGTGATTTGTTTACGAATGGGGAAAACCACCAAGGCAAAACCCCATCGGGTGAATTCAAGGTCACCACTCCCGAGAATCTTCTGTTATCAAATCAAGTTGTTACAAGTAAAAGGAATCCTAGTACCTAATACCAACCTAAAATTGAACGTTTACCCCAATACCCAATTGGACTTGTAATGTAGCGGCAATCTCTCATTTCAATTCATGGCTCCCAATACGTGACTAACCAATGATGCATGGATCCCAGTATGTGACTAACACACCAACTTGAGGAAGATGTTGGCTGCAAAGTTCTTTAGTTCATCCAACAATAAAGATCAAGAAGCTCATTGGTTACAATACCCTTGGCGCAAAGACTTAGTAGCTTCTAGAGAGAATATGATAAATTAGGGCAAATTGTCTCTAGTCACAATATACATGTATAATTACTTTGCATTAAGTTGCATCATCTGTGATGACCCTTAAAATAATTCTTATATATGTCTAGGGTTGTGAGAAAAAAACCCTACCCAAATACTCATGGATATGCGTGAAATTAGATCTAGAAATTCTAATTTTGTAATTTATCGATGAGATATAGTTTTTGTCGAGCTTCAACATTAATCTTCAATAGATATGGTTCTGTCGAGACATCTGCCGATATTTAATAAACAACACTTCTTCACTCGTTTCTTCGACAGACTTGCATGGCTTCAATACTAAACTTGAACACTCATTTCTTGAAGTATTAAACCCATCCTAGATCTACCCAATTATAAGTAAAGAGTGTTTTGTCAAAGGATTAGCCAATTTACATCACATATGTTTCTAACAATTCGCACATATGTCCTAACAGTAGAGAAGCCCTTTGATTGACATTTCAATAGCAAGATCAAAGTAGAGAAGCCCTTTGATCGAAACTCCAACAACAAGATCAAAGTAAAGAAGCCTTTTGATCGATATTTCAATAGTTCAGGTCCCGAGGTAGAGAAGCCCCTTGGTCACCTTTCATCAAGATTGAGGTAGAAAAGCCCCTTGGTTGTCACAGTCGGGTTCCAAGGTAGAGAAACCCCTTGGTTACCTTTCATCAAAGATCGAGGTAGAGAAGCCCATTGGTTGCCACAGCTCCGGCTCCAAGGTAGAGAACCTTTTGGTCGCCACAGCTCCGATTTCAAGGTAGAGAGGCCCCTTTGTTACCTTTCATCAAGATCAAGGTAGAGAAGTCCCTCGGTCATCACAGCTTCGATTCCAAGGTAGAGAAGCCCCTTGGATAACTTTTGATGAGTCAGAAATTTACAATCATCATTGATCCGAGATCGTCATTAACCAAGAGAAGACATTATGCATTTATTATGCTCATTGATGACAAGTTACCACAGCTCTGGTTCCAAGGTAGAGAACCCCTTGGTCGCCACGACTCTGGTTCCAAGGTAGAGAACCCCTTGGTCGCCACAGCTCTGGTTCCAAGGTAAAGAAGCCCCTGGATTACCTTTCATCAAGATCGAGGTAGAAAGCCCCTTGATCGTTATAGCTCCAATTCGAAGGTAGCGAAGCCCTTTGGATAACTTTTGATGAGTCATAAATTTATAATCATCATTAATTTGAGATTGTCATTAAGCAAGAGAAGATATTACGCATTTATTACTCTCATTGATGACAAAGAGTAAAGGATAGAGCAATGGTCACAGAGCAAGCTATGAACTTCGGACAAAGATTTTGTAACGCACTAGTCGTTGAGCATAAATACAACAATTCATTGCCCATTAATGAGGCACGCAACTATAAAAAGAAAAGGCAACTGAAGTTAAAGGTACACACAAATACTCTACGAAAATCACTCTCTAGTCAATTCTCTCTAAACTCTTTCTCCCTTACTGACTTAAGCATCATAGGCAGTTTGGCTAACACCACAGTGGCTTGTTACTCTTCCACCCAATTCTTTTTGCAGGTTTTCCTCCAATAGAGACGACCCCAATCAGAGCTTCATCCATCCATTACGATGAGGAGCTCAACTGCTGATTTTTTGCATCATCACTTTGGCACCATCTGTAGGGAACGTAATCATTCAAGCCATCTTTCCCAATGACAAAAAGAGTTCCTCAAAGTACGAGATGGAGCTAAAAATTGCACAATAGCTAGAAGTTGTGCAATAGCAACAAATCCAGGCCCTCCTAGCTAATGTGGAAAAGTCGACTCACCGGAATGAAGAGCTATGAAAGACAGTGGAATCTTAGAATGTAGAATGTCGGGGAACAAGTGAAAGCAAAATGAAGAAAAGTCAAACTCCCAAGCCAATAGGCAAGAAAGGATCTCAAGAGAAGATTCCTCTAGGATGGAAAATAAGCTTTGCAACATGAGAAAGGAGATGGATGAATTAAGAAGTGCCCTGAAGGATAAAGGCAAGGAGAATTTGGGTGGAATGATTTGAAAGACGGACTCACTATTCTCCATCAAATCTTGAGCCATCCCCTTCCATCAAAATTCCATCTCCTACAGCTGGAATCATATGACAGTTCCAAGGACCCCTTGGATCACATTGAATCATTCAAGACATTGATGTTGTTGTAGATGACCCTAGATAAGGTGATGTGCGGGGCATTCCCAACGACACTAAAAGGAGCAGCCAGAGTAGGGTTCAACAAGATACACCCAGGATCTATTGCAAACTTTGAACAATTCAACAAGGGTTTTGTTCGTCATTTCATTGGGGGGCAAAGACATAAAAAGCCAACCTGTCATCTTCTCAACATTCAATAGGCGAAAGGAGAATCAATAAGACAAGACGTGACTTGATTCAATAAGGAGCTACTACGGGTAGACGGAGCTAAAGATTAAGTCATCCAAACAACTTACCAAACAGTGTTGCTACCCGAGGATTTTTTCTTCTTAATCACCATAGCCCACCAAAAACGGTCATGGAATTGCTTCAAAAATCTTAAAAGTACATGAATATAGAAGATGTGGTGCTTGTAAAAGAAATGAAAGGAAAAAGGAAGAGAGACAAAGAAACAAGCAAGAATTGCGATAAGAAGAAGAAAACACGAAGTATTGGGCAGATCACAAGAAAGAAGAAGGAATTCTAGATAGGAGGCCAAAGTTCACTAACTTTACTTCTATAATAATTCCAACTAAGCAAGTCATGATGCAAATATGGGACGATCATTCCCTACAATGGCAAAAGCCGATTAGTACTCCAACAGAAAGAAGAGACAAGAACATGTACTGTAGACTCCACCTAGACCACGGGCATTGCACCGACGAGTGTGGACATTTGAAAGACCAAGTGGAGACTTTAATCTGACAAGGGAAGTTACAGAAGTATGTCAAGAAGACAAAGCCTTACAGATACCAAATGAAAGATGATAAAGATAGAAATCAAGAAGCAGGAGATAGCAAACTGCCTGTAGGAGAGATAAAGACAATCTTGGGAGGATTAACGATAGGTGGAACGCTGAAGTCCCTGAAAAAAGCCCATGAAAGAGAAATAAATAGTGTCCATTCATGGCTCCCTCCAGTGAAGATGCCAAGGAATGATGAACCTGATTTCGTTTTCTCAAAGAGAGATGGTCGTGACATTAGCAACCCCATGACGATTCACTAGTAATCATGCTTAGAGTAGAAGAATTTAACATCCACCGGGTGTTCATTGACAACGGAAGCTCAATAGATATCATATACTTACCTGCGTTTTAGTAGATGAAACTAGGTAAGAAAAGGATCATTGTCACTTTAATCGTCCCTAGGGGCATCGTCACTTTAATTGTAATTGCAGGCATTTACCCAAAGACAGTCACTAAAGAAATTGATTTCCTTATAGTTAATCGCCCTTCAACATACAACATCATCTTGGGAAGACCTCCACTCAATGGGCTAAGAGCAAAGTTAGCGTTAACATATTACTTAAAGGTGAAATTTCCAACAACCAATGGGGTAGGAGAAATCAAAGGAGATCAAGTTCTGGTAAAAGGGTGCTACCAAGCTGCCTTAACATTTTGGGAGAACTACACATGGGTGATCAATGAACCAGAGCCCATCCCCGAACTGTTAGAAACACCACGGGAAGTTGAGATCGTCCCCGGAGATTCAACAAAGGGGTTGAAGATAGGATCAGCATTCCCAACTTTGGAAAAAGAGAAGATGGTTTCCTTCTTGAGAGCAAACCAAGATGTTTTTGCTTGGAAACACGACGATATGCCTGAAATTGATAGGAAGATCATACAGCATCGTCTCAAAATCAACCTAGAATGCAAACCTATACAGCAGAAAAGGAGAATATTTGCACCAGAGCGTAACAATGCAGTAACTAAAGAAGTTGAAAGCTACTAGAAGCTGGTTTCATCACGAAATTCTTCTACCCAGATTGGCTAGCAAACGTGGTAATGGTAAAAAAGAGCAATGGAGGATGTGCATTGATTTCATAGACTTAAACAAAGCTTGCCCAAAGGATAGCTTCACCTTGCAAAGGATTGATCAATTGGTAGACTCAATTGTTGGACACAAGCTCTTATGTTTCATGGACACATTTTCTAGATATAACCAGATCCTCATGGACAAAGAAGATCAAGAGAAGACCTCGTTCATCACCATCCAAGGGTTGTACTACTACAAAGTTATGCCCTTTGGATTGAAGAACGCATGAGCCATATACCAAAGACTGGCGAACCGCCTGTTCTCTCTCCAAATTGGAAGGAATGTGGAAGTATATGTAAATGATATGCTAGTAAAAAGCAAAGTCGAAGCCAACCACTTGGACGATCTGAAATAAACCTTCAACACACTACGTAATTACAATATGAAACTAAACCCTACAAAGTGTGTTTTTGTTGTTGCTTCATGATAGGCCAAGAATGTATTAACCTTTTTTGATAAATTAATTAATCAATTAGCCAAGTTTATTAATTAATCAAATTAACATGCAATGTACGTGGCGGCACATATAAATCACCAATTAACTAAAGTATGCAGCGGAAAATAAATTGACAAGATGATTTGTTTATGAATGGGGAAAACTTATACGGTAAAAACCCTACCAGGTGATTTTAAGATTACCATTCCCGAGAATTCACTATTATTAAAACCAGCGGTTACAAGTAAAGGAATCCTAGTGCCATATACCAACCTACAATTGAACCCTTACCCTAATACCTAATTGGACTTGTTCTATAGTGACAATCTCTCCTTTCAATGCACGATTCCCGAAGACGTGACTAACTAATTGCACGGATCCCAGTACGCGACTTGATCACCAACTTAAGAATGATGTTGGCTCCAAAGTTCTTCAATTCATCACATGATGAAGATCATGAAGTTGCTTGCTCATAAAACCCTACGATGTACAAACACAAGAACTTCTTCAAGAGAAAGAAGAACTAGGGCAAACTAAGTTTTCGGTCACACTTTTTTTCACACTTGTGGAATTGTGCTCTTATGCAACTTCTATAACATTTTATGGCCCTCAAAATAATCCTTATATATGTTTAGGGTTGTGAGAAAAGAAAGCCCAAATATATACCCACGAATTGGATTGAAATCAGCTCTGAAAAACTGAATTTCATAAACCTCGATAGATAGCCATCTAACGAGCTAATTGTCGAGCCACGGGCTTCAGCAGTTTTTAAACACTTAAACTTGAAACCTTATTTCTTGAAACATTAAATACATCCTAGATCTACCCAATTACAAGTAAAGTGCATTTTGTCAAAGGATTAGCCAATTACATAAAATATTGACACATTTTCCTAATATCAAATCACATATGTCCTAACACTTCAGGGAAATTCTTGGGATTCATGGTGTCCCAATGAGGCATAGAGGCAAACATAGACAAAGTAAAGGCAATAGTTTTTTACACACTAAGTGAATGATGTACCTCAAAGGTGATAGTTCCCATCAAATAGTTATAATTGTGTGTAAGTGTATTAGATGTTCTCATATCTTAAATCGTCATAATATGAGAAACTTGTGCACACTTGTTATGTTTTCACTCACAACACACATACTCTTTACTACTCTTGAAATATGTGTAGGTACAATGTGATTTAGCCATCATAAGGGATACATGTGTTAATTTATATTTGCTAAATTGTCTTAACTTGTTTTTGAAATATAAAATTGGTTAGACTTGTTCAGTGTGTTTGTGGATCTAGGAATGCTTTGCATTTAGAGTTGAGGTGTGGTTTAAGTGTTTAACATGTTGCTTGGATGCTTGTTTGAGTAGCCATCTTGTTGCTTTCTCATCTTATGTGTTTTTCCCCCTTGAAAAACCTCATTTCTGCATCCTCGATAGCTTCTTAATAGAATCTCGATAGATACCTCTTCTATCGAGATTTCTGGGTTTGACCTCGATAGCTTCTCAATAGATAGGTCAATCCATGGAGCCAAAATCTTGTGCTCTCTGTTTGCTCGACACACCCTTGACAGATTCTCGATCCATCAAGGTTTCTGGGCTTCACGTCGATAGATTCCTTGATCTGTTGAGACCCTCTTGCATGCAATGTTTTTCACATGTTTTGCATCTTTCTATTATCTTGTCATCCATAGCATCTTGTTTTATTACATTCATGCATTTATATGGATTCCTTGTGCCCCCGATCATCTTAGAAATACATGCATTTGTAAGGGGGAGTTGTGTTTCATCTTGTTAGGGGGAGTGTTTACCTCCAAGTTGTTTTAAGAGCTTCTTTTAGCTTCTTGTACATTGGTCTTGTGACCATTTTTACATATATTGTGCTTATCTTTGATATATATATATATATATATATATGATGATGTATGTTTTTCCTCACCTATCTATTCATGTGTTGTTTCTTTACTCTCTTTATACACATGTTTCTTTATATATGCAATCTTTATTTTTGTTTCACACATGATGACTTGATGAGTTTTGTTTAAGTGTTTGAGAAAGATAGGTTCTGAAAGTCTACCATGCCATGAACTCTCTTCATGCAAAGTTTTTCAAGAGTTTATGTTAAGGTTAGATTTATCTTGTATTTCAACAAATGGTTATGAGTTTAGTGATTTAAGACTTCTCTCATGATTCATTTGTTTGTTGTGGTTTTGTCACGGATTACCAAAAAGGGAGATTATTAGGGACATATTTATGTAATTGGCTAATCCTTTGACAAAATGCACTTTACTTGTAATTGAGTAGATTTAAGATGGATTTAGTACTTCAAGAAAGAAGAGTTCAAGTCAAGTATTAAAGCCATGAATATTGGACTAAGAAACAAGTGAAGAAAAGCTATTCATTAAAACTCGAGAGATACCTTGACAGAAATAGTATCTATCGAGATTTATGAAATCAGAATTTCTAGATATGATTTTCGGCTCATGCTGACATGTATGTGTAGGGTTTCTTTTCTCACAACCCTAGACATATATAAGACTTATTTTAAACGCCGCTACACATAGAGAACACATGCAGAAAGTGACCTAGTGCCTTATTCTCTCTTCAAGAAGTTACTGCATCTTTTGTCCCTTATGGTTTTGTAACTAAGTACTTCTTGATCTTCATTGTTAATGAAGTGAAGAACTTTGCAACCAACAACATCTTTAAGTTGCTGGAGTTAGTCACGTCTTGGAATCTATGCAAAAGTGTGGCGTTCATATATTAAAGAGTTCAAAGGTTCTCAAGCAAGTAGAAGGTTTATGTTGTAAGTTCATCTACGAGGATTGTAGAGCCTAGGGACAAAAGTTTTTTTACTAGATCTCAAACTTCTCTTTACTATAGTGAATTGCTTCTCCCTCCTACACGCTATGTATTGCTTGGAATAGAAGCCATAAAGAAGAAAAAAAAAAGTTATATAGCTTTTCTCCCATCAACATTTTATCTTTTGTACAAAAAGCAAAATTAGGTTTTTATTTAGTCCCCTAAACTTTTGACTTTGACACTATTACACTTTGTGTGTGCTTGATATTAATTATTTTTGCCAGTTTATTTTACTATTTAGCTTATATTTGGTATTATTCATGAGTTCCAATGCACTTTTCGGTACTATTTATGGGTCTCACTATACTATTTCAGCTAACTTTTATCTTTACCTTATGGTACTTTCAATAAAAAGTTTTAAGTTTCAGCTAAATAAGCTGTTTCCAAATGGACACTTTGTGTGTTGATATTAATTATTTTTGCTAGATTATTTTACTATTCAGCTTATTTTTAGTATTATCATGGGTTCCAATGCACTTTTTGATATTATTTATAGGTTTCATTATACTATTTCAGCTAACTTTTATCTTAATCTATAGTACTTTCAGCAAAAAAATTTCTATTTCAGCTAAATAAACTATTTTCAAATGGACACTTTATGTAGATATCTCTATAGCAAAATTAGATTTTTGTTTTAGGCTAGAATAGAACTCATTGATAAATACAAGAAAATATTTCACTTAAAGATATTGTCTTAGACCTTCAAAATATATAGAGTCAACCATATTACCTGCCCCTTAGGATTTCTTTCCAAATAGCATAATATTTTACAAGAATATAATTAATATCGATGGAATTCATGATAGGACTTGACAAATTTGAAAATGTATCAAACTCTTTTTCACTCAAACCAAACAATTAAAGTTTTAGATTGAAATTCATTCATTAAGAAAAATAAAAAACAAACAAACAAGCAATCCGGAACAAGTACTACAAGCTGGTTTTGCCTAGTTAAGTACGAAGTTCTTTGGTGAAACAAAGGTAAGGAGCTCCTTATCAGTTTCGAACTTATCCATATCTTCCTCTTTCAAGTGAAACCAAACCTCAATTCCATCCCCCGATTTAGTGTCAATGAAACTAACTAAATTCTTGAACGTGAATTTAGATGAGCTAACCCATGCAGGTTTCCCCCACCCAAAATCAACCTCATATAGAGGAAACTTGCACAAGCTAGTGAAGGAAAGCGTAAGCAGCTCCCCTTTTAGGAAGCTAGAGGAGTTCTCTTTGAGATATTTCAAGTACAAATCACCTTGTTGGAGCATTTTAACAAAATTCCCATCGATTTTCTTAATCCCTACTCTTATTGGTTTGATAATGCCATGAAAGCCCTCCTTGATGTCTCTGGATGGTACTGACATTGCAAACCGGCTAATATTACCAAAGCAATCATATGGAAGAGGCGGGTCTGTCTTGGTTCGCAAGTTCACAGCATGAACAATACTGTAGATCTTAGTTGGGTCTGGTTTTGGTTGAGTAGCAGCCATGAAGCGGCTCCATATGAAAGCTGATAAGGCCTCAACGCGAGTTGGACGTGGATATTCAATGCTCTTATCATCGGAACTGTATTTGCCTCTAATTTCTGCTATAGCCGATGCATAAAAGACAAACCTTTTTGTCACAATTTTATCCTTCGTAATCCCAATATTAGGATTGAAGCCAGATAAATCTTGTGGTGGGAATAGCTTGGCAGAATCCATTGGAGGACTCACTATGTTGCCATCACCACGAGCAATAGCAGACCAACTGTTGAGAAACATGATGAAAGATAAGGCATCTATAATTCTGTGGGACATGAGTACACCAATCGCAAGCCCACCACAGTTGAAGAAGGTGACTTGCACCGCTGCGGGTAACTCATTGACTTCATCCAATTCAAATGGTAGAAACTTGTTGAGCTCACCAGGAATTGGATTATCAAGAAATTCAGAAAGTTTGCAATTTGCTTTTGCTTCAACATAGTGGACACCCTCATCGTTGCAATCTACATAAAGATTGTCCTTAACTCGCCCCGCTAGCATGTGAAATCGGGTTAAGGCATCCGATAAAGATTTCTTAATCTGGTCACTTTGTTCTATATTGCTGAGATTTGTTTCACCGTAATTCGGGTAGTAAAAAATCAGAGGCATGAAAACTAGGGGATGAAGTTGATCGAGGAAGGAAAGCTGATAGTGGTGGAGATGTGGAGGTGTCGGAAATGAGGGTTTGATGGTGTCCGGTGAGATAGCTTCGACTTCAAGCTTCATTGCTATAGTAAAAAAAAGAATGGCTCAACGTGATCAACGAGGTTTAATAAATCAATCAGTCAATCCAGTGGCGGCGCCACGTGCAAGTCAGGGTGTTCCTAGGAACACCCCGACTTGAAAAAAAACCTGAAAAAAAAATTTTTACAAATTTTTTTATACTTGCTCTGTATTATAGGAACACCCTCGAATTAAAAAAAAAAAAAAAAATTTAATTGTTCTGCTTTCAAGCAAAAAAATAAATAAATAAATGAAGAAAGCCCAAAATAAAATTTGGTAACAGAGGAAAGCCCATGGCAACTCGGCAAGCCCAACAGATCACAGAGGCAAACCCACGGATTCTCAAAAAAAAAAAAAAAACCAATACAGAGCTGCAAGAGCAAATCAAATCAGAACTCACTTCTAATTTTCTAAATATGTCAAATCCCTACTAAGGCCTAAAGCAAACCTAAAGAGTAAAGACTAAAAAGACAGAGCAAGCAACGCCTCACCGCCTCGTCCCCTCGAGCAACGCCTCACTTCCTCGGTCCCTCAAAGCAACGCCTGACAGGCTCAAGCCAATCGACAACAGCCGGAGTCACGGAGATCGGATCGGATCGGTCACGTCGCTCGCGGCTCGCTCGTCGTCGGAGATCGGTCAGGATCCGATCGTCATCGTCGCTCGCTCGCTTGCCCCTCGTCTTCTTCGCTCGTCACTCGCCATCGCCTCATCGGAGATCGCTCGTCGCCTCGTGACCTCGTCACCCACAAATGAAAATGATGATCTCACTTAACACAATCTATTTAACTCGCATAACAAATAATATTTATTTTATTTTGACCTCGGCCTTCAAGCCTCCTTGCTCAAGTTTCAAGGATATTATATTTTTGCTCCAATGCTTGGCTTGCTCCGGTGTTGAAATAGGTTGTGTTAGTTCTCCCTCCCTCTCTTTCTCTATCTCGAATGACTTTTTCTGAAATGAAAATTATGACTCTCTCTGTCTCTCTCTTTATTCTTTAATACTAATTTTAATATTTTGTCTTTATTTGATTATGTGATTGAGGCATTGAATTGCTAAGCTTTAACTTTATCTTTATTAATATTTGGCTGATTTTTTAACTTTTTAAATTTGTCTTTATCTTAATATCTTATCTGTTGGTGTTGGTTAGTGTTGGTGTGTGTGTTTGTGTTGGTAAGATATTAAATTATTAATTATCTTTTTAGTGTAATGTATATTTTGATTGTGAAGTTTTTGATTGGTGATTCTTGTAATAGGGAAAATTTAATTAATTGAGGAAAAAAATAATTAATAATTTAATTAACAATATTAACCAATACATTATAAAAAACAAACAAATTAAATTATGTTAGACTAAACAATAATTAATAATTTAATAATTAATGAAATAACAATACAACAAATTATAGTTTATAAAAGACAAACAAATTAATGAAACAACTAAACAACAATAATTAATAATTTTATTAATATGTCAAATGAACTTATAATTTATTGTATAGGTACCTTTGTTCATTTCATTTCATTTCATTTTTTTTTCTTTTTGAGGTTTTTCGGATTGTGCAAAATGCAAATTTGTTTTGGTTTTAAGAACGTTTTTTTTTTTTTTTTTTTTTAAGCACAAACTTCATCATTTTGGCCAAATTTTGAATTTCGGCCGGTATTTATCAAAACATCTCGAAACACCCGAAATAGACCGAAATGACCTAAAATTTTTTCAAAGTGAAATAGGAACACCCTGGACAAAATTCCTAGAGTCGCCATTGAGTCAATCAAAATCCATGTTAAAAATCAAGGATTTATAAAGTGATAAAAACAGATAATTCAGTTAAAAGCGGATCAAACGTAGGTGATCAAAATGACCTGACAATTAGAACAAAATTCAAGAGATGACATTAGAGTAATATCAGAATTAGTAGACAACAACCTTGGAAAGCCTTTCGTTGTTGCTTTCAGCGTCCTCGGCTGGTGAAGGAACCAATTCTGGTACTTTAAGAGTAGCCATTGCTTTCTCTCTTTTACAGTGCTTTGTGCAATTGAGAAGGCCATGTGTGCTTGGGCCTTTTTATAAAGGAATGAAATGAAGAGTCATTAGGAATATCTTTTGCCAAATTAGGCCAAAAATATTAGATTACTTTTATGTTGTGTAACAAAATTAAATAAATAAAATGAAAAAAAAATTAATGGAAAAAAAAAAGAAATATTTTTGTTTTTGAAAAAAAGAAAAAGGAGAAATCTGTGTAACAAATGTTTGTATATGCTACCGTGCCTAAGAGGTAGGGGTGTCAATGTTCGACCCAACCCACGAACATGACACGAACCCGACACGGGTTTTTTCGGGTTAGGGTTGGACCTTAATGGGTTTGGGTCATAAGAAAACTTGAACTTTGTTGGTTTTTGGGTCACCTTTCGCTAATGGCTTTGTGCATCTTCGAGCATTGCTTGTTTTCGACTATGGGAAAAGCGACATGCGATAAGAAACGTGACATAAGCGGGTCAACCCACATAACCCACAATAGACACGTTTGACCCGTCAATTTATTTGTGTCAACCCGAAATAACTCACTTAACACAATCTATTTAACTCGCATAACAAATAATATTTATTTTATTTTAAAATTGTCAAATACCTTTTATATCTAACATATATTTTAAATTTAAAAAGAAAAGTGAGTAATTACAAAAATTTACAAGGGATATAATTTGAAATTGAAACTTTATAGACCCTAGAGCTACTAATACTCCCGCCGCATCTTTTTTTTTTTTTTTTTGGGCATAAAACTTGCACAAATGAAAATGGATGAGCTTGTGGAAGATGTTATGAATTTGGACATCAACAAGGAATCTATGGATGATAATCATGGTCATAGTCGGGATTAGTCTCTTGTTTGCTCAAATTCTTTCAATATTGATTCTTAGCATTGATTCTTAGCATTTGGCGAGTTTCAAGGATATTATATTTTTGTTGAACTATATTATTTTATTTTTATTAAACTTTGTTATTTTGAATTTGGGTTAAAGTGTATGCACTTGTTTTGGAGTGTAAAGAACTTATATTCTAGATGAATATTATATTTTTATTGAACTATATTATTTTGAATATGGGTTGAAAACTTGAAGTGTATACACTTTTTTTTGGGATGTAAAAAAAATTATTTCTAGATGGATGTTATATTTAATATTATGTAGGTTGAAATAGGTTGTGTTACATTTGTTTAACCCAACACGACTCGTTTATTAAGCGTGTCAAATGAGTTGGGTCAGGTCAACCCGCTTTATTAACAGGTCGGGTTAGGGTTGAAGGATCATGACACGATTATTAAATGGGTCGGGTTAGGGTTGAGCCATTTAGTCGAATACCCCTACCTCGACATGACATGAACCCAACACGCTAACCTGAATTGACACCCCTACTAAGAGGACAAAGAGTCGTTAGGACTTTTTTTGCCAAATTAGGCCAAAAATATTTTGAATTGTCAGCTATATTTTTAAATTTAATTACCTTGATCAACATTTTTTGGCAACGAATTTTTCTTGACCTATTTTGGCAATGAATTAAAGTGTGAGTGTGATAGGCACTTGTTTATTAGACTTAAATGCCACTTAATAGTAAGCAATATCATCCATATAATTTCAATGGAAGATATTTTCATGAACTCCTCATTGGTCATACCATTAAACAAAGCATTCAAAGCCCTACTTGTTTTCTTCCAACCAACTTCAACAACCAACCATACTTTTTCATCAAGAGCCTACAAAAATGCTTTCATACGAACTTTCCAGTATGCATAGTTAGTACCATCAAACAAAGGAGGAATCAAAAGAGATTGTCCACGATCCATGACAATAGGGGTCAAAGATCACAATCAGGAAATTAATCCAATCGAGTGTACCTACTTTGATACCACTTGTTAGGAAATTAGACCCGGTTGATAGAATTAATAAGTTTTAAAGCCAAGTTGTTAATCAAGTATATTATGAATAATTCTTGTTCAAACAACCAAACATCAATATCATGTCAATATCATGCATAACTAGACATGGCAAAACGAATCGAAGGTGCATTTAGACCCAACCACCCAGACCCGACCCGACCTGAAAAATGTCCGACCTAAACCCGAATCTTTTGATCCGAAGCAAAAACGGGTTGACTTGTGACCCGATCCAATTTTTTTGCGGGTCAACCCAACCCAACCCGAATAACCCGTGACCCGACCTTTTAAAAAAATTCTCTAGAAAATATTTAGACTATGTCCTAAATTCTAGGTGCATAAAGCACAAACCATGTGGCCGTAGCCAATAGGTAGTATGTTCACAAACATGAGACAACATATTTATTTTTATATATATATATATATATATATTCTACCAATTCTCATTCAATTTGACTAGACACTTCACAGTACACACTAGTACACTAAGTCACTAACACAATAAATGGCTAAGAGCTTGTAGTTGTAGTCCATAAACCACTAAATGGCTAACACACATGTGACACACCACACACATAGAGACACCGAGACTCTCACATAGTCACACACCTAAGAGCTTTCACAGTTTCAGAGATAGAGTGTTTCACTCTGCGCCTTCATTGCTTAGCAACAATCAACTTCTCTCTGCCTCTACTCTTTTCTCTTAAACTTTTTTATTATTTTAAATGCAACAGGAACATGTGCACTTAAGGAGGCTAATAACTTGACATGGTCAATGACATGTAGTTATTTATTTTTATTTTTCCTTTTGTAGGAATGATATTATTTGTGATGTAAACTTAAAATATATACTTTTTGGTGATCCTTAAGATTTATCTATTTTTGAAGTTGTAAACTTGTAATTACATGCATTTTGATAGTGAGTCACTAACATTGAAGACTTTTTCCATCATGAATTTATGACTACAAAGTATTTTTGTCATGCTCAAAACTGATGTAATTGAAATGATATTAACAAGTGGCATTAAGTGCAACTCACTTCCTTATTTGATTTTATTCATTTTCTCTAAACAGGTTGTCATTGATTTTCTTTTGTAATTAAAAAAAAAATCATTTGAAAAATATAGGTCAACTCGACCTGACCCGCAACCTAATTGACCCGTTTAAAAATGACCCGTTTTGACTTGCAAACCCAATTGACCCGACCCGAACTTGATTCAACCCGACCCACCCCGCCTGTTTTGCCACGTCTATGCATAGCGAAATAGTAAATAAGACAAGATATGATGACCCAAAAAAACCAATGAAATAAACTAGTTTCACAATAAAATAATTGGGGAGAAACCTTCCCAAAAAGCAATCTACTATAATAAAGAGAAGTTTCAAATCTAGTACAAAACATTTGTCCCTAGACTCTACAATCCCCGAGTGAGAAACCTTTTACTACTTTAGAACCTCTTTACTCTTCAATAAATGAACTCTCCACCCACAAGCACAATTGGAACCTCCAATTGACTTCAAGAACCTCTTGAAGGTTTTCCTCTGATAGCAATTCTATGGTGGTAGCTATGACTTCATTTTCTTCATCAATGGAATCTTGAGATCTACTTTGAAACTCTTTGGTTTGGTGAAATAGAGAAAACTTGGTAACAAAACTCTAGCCACATAAATGGAGTGCTTCTCTCTCTAAAAAATCTCCTACTAGATAGCTTATGATGTCCTTTAAATACTAGTTCAAACGGATCTCAATTCAAATTTCAAACGAATAAGTTATAGACTTTCTCGTGTTGATAATTTTTGTTGTTCTGCGAAGTTGGATCTATCGAGGAGATAGTAAGTTTCAGCTTCTATCGACGGGTATTAAGTTGCTATCGAGGTACATGTTGAAAAAGTGCTGAAAATTTGTTTTTTTTAAGCTTCTATTGAGCAAACTTTGTGTCTTCAACTCGGTCTTCAATTGCAACTTTAAGACATATTAAAACTCAATAAAAGACACATAATTTGGTATGGTTGACAATACCAAAACACATAACCCTAACAATCTCTCCCTTTGTCAATCCATGACAAAACCTCAAGTACAAAAAATAAGCCCAATACAATAATAACCCGAATACAATGAATGAACCCATATTCAAATACACTAGCCCATCTAAAAACAACCAGTCCTGAGAAACCATAATAGGGACTAGGATTGACTGTTTTGATTGACTTCATTCTTGTCTTTCCTGAAAGCACTTAACAAACATATTATGCGCACCATATGGAAAAAAAAAAAAAAAAAAAAAAAAAAAAAAAAAAAACAGATAATAAACAAGTAAATTTCATTTTGTCATTGGATATGCCAATTACATAAAAATATAAACCTAACAATCTCCCTCTTTGGCAATCTGTGCAAAACCGCAAGAGTACATTGAATGTCCTAGAATACAATCTACTCAAGATTACAAAATAAGCCTAGTCTAAAAGATCTGAATCTTGGAAGATGTTACAAGAAAAAGCTCAGAATATTGACTTGGCTTTAACTTGTCATTCCTAAAAGGCACTAAACAAGACACATCAAGGTACCATGTGGAAAACAATGACAAGTTAAATAAACAAGAAACATGTGTATAAAGTGAGAAAAGAAACAACACATGTGATATAAAGAGTGAAACACATACATCATCATCATATATAAAAACAACACATGATATATGTAAATGGTTACAAGACAAAAAGATACACAGCATAAAATATATCAATATCAAAGTGTATCAAACTAACTCTCCCCCTAGGTTGTTACATCAAAGATTTTCCTCCCTTAAACATGAAGTTCACCCCCTAAATCTATTACTCCTCCCCGAGGAATGACATTCAAAACTCAAATTTCTCCTCCTTTTTGACACGATTGTCAAAGGGCATAGAAAGCCAAAAAAACTTGACCAGAGACAGAGAGAAAGTTGACATAGAGGGAACAGAGAGAACAAGGAACCATAAACCTACAAGAAACAACATGAAAACAAGATGCTATGGACACAAAGGGAATAAAAATGCAAAACTTAAAACTCCAATAGAATTTTTAAAGCAAAAACACAAATTTTTGTTTTTGTTTTAAGAACTCACACTAGTACAAGAGTAACTTTAAATGGCCAAATCACATTGTACCTATACAATAGTATCAAAAGTAGCAAAGAGTATGCATGTTGTGTGTGAAACTTTTGCAAGAAGTATAAGTGTCTCATTATATGAAGAGTAATGATATAGGAGGATCAAATACATTCATACATAATCATAACTGTTTGATGGGGACCATCACCTTCGAGGTACATCATATAACTCTCACATCTCCTAGAAACACATTTGCAACCATATTAAAAGTATTTTGATTCTTTTTTCTTTTCATGTTCTTTGCATAATTTTCTTTTTAAGCATATAATGCATGGGCATATAGGAGAGAGAAAAAAAAATCCAATTATGTAAGCTTGAACATCCTGATTTTGTTGTGTAAGTGCTACACCTTATCGAGCATGGCTTTTGTGAATTGCACACAAATGTTTTGTGATTGACAAGTTTTAGTGGTGAGATGGTTATTAATGCCTTTCTCTTAGAATTTTTTAGTCCTTCTCATCAAAAGAGTGATAAAGATGTGAATGATAAGAGATTATCTAAATCATACAAATCACATAATTGAGCTACAAAGCTCACATTGCTTAGTTGTGTATAAAGATACTCATCTAAACTACAAGAGATACAAAGTTAAGAACTTTGTTTCAAAGGCCATCTAAGGTACGCAAGTACCAGTATACACAAAACACACATTGTTTTTGTATTTTTCAAAATTTTCCTTTTTTATTTTTTATTTTTCTATTTTTCTTTTCTTGAAAGCAATAAGAGAAATAAAAGAAATGCAAAACAATGGAATTCGTGAATACATGATTCCAAAAATAGATAAGAAATCAGGTATGAAAGTCCTACTTTAGATAGGAAGAATTAAAGCAGAGGACAAACAGAAAGACAATTAAGTCTTAGGATCCTTCATCACCCACATAGCACGATTCTTTGGCCGTGAAGATGAAAAGACATGTGTCCTAATATGACTACCAAAGGATAAAGAGGAGTTAGAATTCCCCTAAAATTGAGTTAAAAAGCTCAAAGCTTTTAATAACTCACCAAGAAAAGGTGTAGAACCTTAAGAAGAGACACGAGAACTTTTTGACACTTGCTTATGAGGATACAACTTGAAATAATTAGGGTGAGTGTGTCTAGGAACACCACAATGGTGATAAACATGAGTAGTTTTAGAAGTACTAGATTTCATAGAATGAGGTCTAACAAAGGAATTAGAATTAGACATATCAGTTATGGATTTCTTACCTTTATCAACCTTCTCAAATTGAAGCACAACAATAGTCTTTGATCCGGAAGCTGTGGAAGAAGAGGAGTCGGAGGAATCAACATATCCTAAACCAGTCTTATTAGAACTAGGCCTTTGAGCACTCAAAACCTCATCAATCTCTACACTAGACATCCTTTTTATTTGAGTTCTAGCTTGACTAAGCTCAACCTCAAGATTCTTGACCTTCTCATCTAATGAGGTATTCTCCACAACAAGAGTCTTAACTAATCTAGTAGTCTCATTAAGTTTGACTAAAAGATCAGTTTTTTCAGTTTTTACCTCATTAAGTTCTTTTCTGCAGAGATAGGAGGTATTTTCAGATTTTATGTATTCGAGGTACTGACTTATCATAGGCTTCCTGAAGGGTCAACTTAGGTGCTTCATCATCAGAAGAATCCTCACTATCATTAACATTCTCCACAATCACCTTCTTAGTTGTGACAGCAAAAGCCATATAATTACCACATTCATCGTCATACTTATCGAAAAGATCACTCTCAGTATTACTCATGGTGGCAACCAACACTTTACCTTTTGATTTCTTGGTCTTTTCCTTTATAAGGTAGTTTGGGCACTCTATCCTCATATGATAAAAACCTTTACACTCATGGCACTAGATGAGGGGTTTTTTACTCTTACCCTTCCTAAAGGATTCAAATTTCTTAGGAGCTTTGTTCTTATCCTTTTTCCTATATTGGAGAAGCTTTCTAATCTTCTTAGCTATGAAAGTTAAGTTTGCATCCTCATCCTCATCCTTATCTTCATCTTCATCTTCATCTTCAAAGTCAACACTCTCTTCCACTATACCCTTAAGAGCCATGCTCCTACTCTTTCCACCTTTTTCCAATTTTACGTAATCCCATCTCATAGGTTTGAAGGTTTCCTACAAGCTTAGTCAAAGGAATTTATCAATGTCTTTCGCTTCTTCAATAGCAGTGATCTTGGCATAAAATCTTTCAGGCAGGGACCTAAGGATTTTCCTAAAAATTTTGGGTTCTACTATAGATTTTCTAAGATTGAAGGCAGAGTTCACAATATCCTTGAGTTTAGCATAGAACTCATCAAAGGTCTCATCCTACTCCATCCTTATTTCTTCAAAACTACTAGTGAGTCTTTGAAGATTAACAATCTTCATTGCCTTAGTACCTTAATAGGTGGTCTTAAGAATGGTCCATGCTTCCTTAGCAATTTCAATGGATGATATTTTTTTTGAACTCCTCATTGGTCACACCACTAAACAAAGCATTCAAAACCCTACTGTTGAAATTTGTAGCTTTGATCTTGCCATCATCCCAAGTAGCAAGAGGGTCACTTGGTTTCTTCCAATCAACTTCAACAGCCAACCATACTTTTTCATCAAGAGCTTGCAAAAGAAGCTTTTATATGAACTTTCCAGTATGCATCGTTAGTACCATCAAACAAATGAGGAATCAAAAGAGATTGTCCACAATCCAATACAACGGGGGTCAACGATCACACCGTGGGAATTAATCCAATCAAAGTGTACCTACTCTGATACAATTTGTTGGGAAATTTAGACCTCGATTGGTAGAATTATCCAGTTTTAAACCCAAATTGTTAATTAGATATATTATGAATAATTCTTGTTCAAACAAACAAACATCAATATCATGTCAATATCATGCACATCAGAATAGTAAATAAGACAAGATATGATGACCTAGGAAAACCAATAAAACAAACTAGTTTCACAGTAAAAAACCTAGGGGAAAACCTTTAAAAAAACCAATTCACTATAATAAAGAGAAGTTTCAGATCTAGTACAATATATGAACTCCGAACTTTTCAATATACGAACTCTCTACCCACAATCACAATTGGAACCTCCAACTAACTTCAAGAACCTCTTAAAGGTTTTCCTTACAGTAGCAAGTTTGTGGTGGTTGCTTTGACTTCAGTTTCTTCACTAATGGAATCTTTAGATCTACTTTGAAACTCTTTGGTTTGGTGAAATAGAGAAAACTTGGTTACCAAACCCTAGCCACATAAACAAAATGTTTCTCTCTCTGAAAAAACCTCTTAATAGATAGCTTATGATGTCCTTTAAATACCAGTTCAAACAAATCTCAATTCGGGCTTCAAATGAATAAGTTGTGGGCTTTTTCGCGTTGCTAATTTTTGCTATCAAGCTTTTATTGAGACCAAAATCTCAATCTATCAAGCTACTATTGAGGTACATCTTGAAAAAGTGCTGAAAATGTGTTTTTCTTGAGCTTTTCTTGAGCAAACTTTGTGTCTTCAACTAGGTTTTCAATTACAACTTTAAGACACATCAAAACTCAATAAAAGACACACGTAATTTGGCATGGTTGACAATACCAAAAGACATAACCCTAACAATCTCCCCCTTTGTCAATCCATGACCAAACTTCAAGTACAAAAGTAAGCCCAATACAATAATAACCCGAATACAATGAATAAACCCATATTCAAATACACTAACTCATCTAAAAATAACCAGTTCTGAGAAACCATAGCACGAACTAGGATTGACTATTTTGATTGGCTTTATACCTATCTTTCTTGAAAGCACTTAACAAACATGTTATGCACATGATATGGAATACAATCACAAATAATAAACAAGTAAATTGTGTTTTGTCATAGGACACTACAACAAAATGTAATTTTAGTGAGGAAAAATTTTTCGTCACTAAAATTAATAACCTTAAAAAAGAAATTTTAATTTTGTCAATAAAAATGAAAAAAAATAATGACGTTTAGTGATGAAATTGAAATTTCATCGCTATTTGTTGATCAAAAACAAGGGTGCAAAAAGGAAAAAGTATGGCATGAATTTAAAAAGTCTACAGAGACGAAATTTTTTGTCGCTAAAGCTCTAAGTTTTTTTGTGACAAAATAATTTCATTGTTGTAGGTTTCTTTGGGAGATTATTAGCGATGAAACAAATGTCATCGCTAAAAGAACCCAACAAAGAACGAAAAAAGTCATCACTAAAAAATCGGCCCTATTATCCTTAAGGAATTTTAGTGATGGGAACTATAATTCGCCGCTAAAAGTGGTCTATAGCGACGAAATTCTGATTGGTCGTTGAAAGTGGTCAGTAGCAACAAAAACAATTTTGTCATTTGAAAGTGTTAATATAAAAGAAACCAAACCCTTTTCTAAGTTATTTATCATCTTCTCTTTAACGTGTTCTCTCTCTTTTGGCGTCGTCGCACTCCACGCCGTTGTACTCCACTTTCGCCGAACCTTACCACGCCGCCGATCCTTGCTCCACTATCATTCTCCACCTCGCCACGCTCTTTGTTAAGACTTGCCATTAACCTCAACACGTCGTCGCACTCCACCTTGCTAATAACCTCACCATTGCCATCGTTGTTGCTTCCATCGACAACCACCGACAACACCTCGATCGATGACCACCAATGACTTCTTCGTCTCCTCCAAAGATCTACTTCCATTAATGACCATCGCAAAGTCCGACAGTATGTTTCTTCCTTTTTTTTGTTTGTTTTTTTTTTTTAATTTTATTTTATAAACCTCTTCTTGTTTTTACTTTATATTTCTTAATTATGTTTTTGTTATTATTATTATTATTATTATTTTCTAGTTTTGATTTTAATTTGACAATTTTTTTTTATTAGTGTTGGATCTATCTTATTATGCTAGATTTTCAACTTTGTTTGGGGGTATGTATGGTTGTAATGATTATTATTTCATTGAATTTAATAAAGTTACTTTGTTTGACTGTATTGAGTATTTATAGCTTGGTTGGTGGGTCATGGGTGGGGCTTTGATGGTCGAATGTTTGTTATAAAGGGACATGGGAAATGGAAAAAATAAAAAAGGAAGCTAGATTTATAGAAATGTGATAAAGGGTGTTTTTGTTTATATAAATAACACCACAAATGTGATAAAGGTTTGTATCATCGTCAGTTTTAGTCCCTTACCTTGGAGCCACCACTTATAAATAAATAAATGAAAGTTTAAATGTGCTAAGGTAAAACCTTTATTATAAAACCTAGACATTTTGACATTGGTTCAGTGGTTGGGTTAATTGGTTGAACTGTAAATCTGTGAAGATAAATTATCTTTGTGAATGTGACTTTTGTGATTAAAATGAATATTGGGCACAACAAGTTTCGATTTAAACAAATATTTTATAGGTTCTTTGTGGATATATAGGAAAGCAAGTCCTACATATGTTGCTTTATTTGATTGACTGCTTCAAAATTTGTTTTAGTAGCAATGTGCAAAAGTTGCAAGATCCCAAACAAGTGGAAAAATGGGAGGCATTCCATTGTTTCCTTCATCCCCTTCTCATTTTTTCCTCTCCCTTTCATATTGTTAATGTGTTTCTACTTTTTCTAACTTGATATTCTTTAATCTTTATTATGACATTGTTATTGTCAAAGGGTTTAGTGTAGAATTGCTGTTAAGATCCAGTAAGCTTTGGTATTATAAAACTCTATATATCGGTGATCTAGTCAAATATGGTTTGATATGTGAGCTTTTTATGAGCTATACAGTAATTTGTCTGCTACATGGGTTTATCTTATTAGTTATGGTTGAATGTGAGAGCATGAGAGTAATGTTACATGATAATTTTAACAAATATGGTTATGTTTTTAATTCAATCTAAACATATCTTTTTGTTTGCTAATCTATATTCCTTTTTGTGGTAACAGATTATGGATTTTACAAATTCCTTTTATTTTTATTATTTAAATTCTTTCCCTACTCTACCAATAATTCTATTGTTGCTATTTGGTTAAGTAGGTTTCTTTGCATCATATTCGATGCAGGCTTTTAGGTTTGAATTTGTCTAACTTTTGTGTAATTGTTGAGAAATTTAATGTAGGATCCTATGATTAGATTCAAATGGATTAAAATATTAAACTTTGTTATTTACTTAATTGATTTTGTAGGTTAAACATTATTTGTTTGTGGTTACTTTGGATTTCTTTGGTAGAGGTGTGTGTTGGCTTGAGTATAATAAGTAACTTCTTATTAAATTATTGTAAGCATTATATATTGTTTTGTTGAGAATTGGTATTGTGGTGGGTTGTTGTGTTGGAGTAAGCGTGTCGCTTGCATGGTGTTATCAGATGGTTTAAATTCATATTGAAAGTGTTTCTTATTTTTTGGAATTGTGAATGGATATTGTTGATTTATAGGTGATGAATATTATTTAATTGTTTTCAATACTTGTAAGCTTTACATATCGTGATGTTGATGATTAGTATTGTGGTGGGTTGTTGAAATGGAGTAAGGGGGTAGCTTGCATGGTGTTATAAGGTGGTATAAATTGATATTGAGAGTGTTTCTTATTTTTTGTAGTTGTGAATGGACATTGTTGATTTATATGTGATGGATATTATTTAATTGTTTTCAATACTTGTAATCATCATATATTGTGATATTGATGATTGGTATTGTAGTGGGTTGTTGAAATGGAGCAAGCAAGTGGCTTGCATGGTGTTATAAGGTGGTATAAATTAATATTGGGAGTGTTTGATTGTGCAATGTATATTTGTTTAAGTATTACTATAGACTTGTGCATATATGAATAAGATAGGACTTTATCTAAGTAGCTTATAAACTTAGATGTTAGAATACATCCATTGTCTAGTTCCTCAGTAGAATACATCCATCATCTAGAAAGTGAGAAAATTGAGCTCAAAGAGGCAAGAGCTAGGGACCAAGAGGTGCAATCTAAGAAATAAGAGGTGCAAAAGAATATCCTTAACTTTTTGAGGAGCAAGGGTTATGATGACATTCTTACCTATATATGGGGGTGATTTGGCTTCAAGTCAAAAGACTTATTAGTTAGTACTTTATTTTAGCAATTGAGCCGCACTATATGGTGTGACTACTTTTTTTAATGCATTATTGAAACTAATTGTATTACATTACGCTTGAAAATCTATATTTGCTTTCTACAACTTATATATTAGGAGTTGTGATTTTAATTCATTGGTGTGGCTACTCTTAATACATTGTTAGAAATGTTTTTTATAACTTAGTTAATATTTTTACTTTACAATTTTAATATAGTATTGTTTTCATATTTGTATAGATTTCTTATTGGTGGCTTTTAAGACATTTTCCTTTTGGCACTACTTGAAGACATTTGAGAACATCTTCTTTTGGTCCTAATTATATTATGCTAAATTTTTTGTATTGTTATAAAACATCTTGTGTTATTGTATGTGTTGCAAACAATTTGAATGGATCGATTGAATTGGATACTTATTTTATTTTTTACTTGTGGAATGTATGGATCATTTTCTTATAAATGTGTTGTTAAAATAAATGTGTTATTCAAATGTGAGGTTTTAATAATGTAATAATAGGTTACAGGTTAATATCAAAAACATGAAAAAAATAGAAACAAAAAATTAGTTTTAGAGACAAATTTTTCCATCACCAAATATAGCAACCAAAAAAAAAAAAAAAAAAAATTTGTTTTAGTTACGAAATATTTCGTTGCTAAATGTAGCATAATTTTTTAAGAAATAGTTTTAGTGATGAAAATTTTCATTACTATATGTGCCTGAATTTTCTTACAAAATAGTTTTTGCAACGAAATAGTTCGTCACTAAATATGATTTAATAAAATAAAGTGTTTTTGGTGATGAAATATTTTCGTCCTTGAATAGTGTTTTTGGTGAGAAAAACATTTAACGACGAAGTGTTTTCGTCGCTAAATTTTTTTTTTTTTAAAAAAAAAAAAAAAACTAATCGAACCTTTAGTGATGAAATATTTCGCCGCTAAGACCTTTAGCGACGGGGTATTAGCGATGAATGAATTTCGTCACTAAATAGTAGATTTCATCACAAAAGATACTTAGTGACAAAAAATATATTTTGTTGTAGTGGGATATGCCAATTCATCTCTAATAAAATATATAGATATATATATATATATATTTGAATGATATAATATTACTTAGCTTATGCTCCATATAAGTTGACCAGACGCCAAAGCCGATCCAATTTTCTTCTTTACTTCTTTTGTCACACTCGAGGTTTAGAAGTTATGTCAAATCAAATTTAAGAAGAGGTAGGAGAAATTTTTAAAACTTAATCATTATAGTAGATTCTATAATAAAAAAATCAACAATGTTCGTTGAATTGGGCAATACCTTGCATTTCCAGCTATAAATGATTTAATGCAACCAACGAGTTGTATTTCACATCAAAAAATAATAATAATAATAATAATAATAATAACAATGCGTAACTTCGTATCAATAGCTTACTTAAAAAAAAAAAAAAAAAAAAAAAAACCTCGTATCATATATATCAATAGTTTCATTGACTTTGTGATCTCTCTCTCTCTCTCTCTCTCTCTCTCTATATATTTAACTCTTTCAGCCATGGTTATTTTTCATAATCGTACATAAACCAACAGCCATTATTTATATCTCTTAATAGATAAACATTGACAATTGAAGTCAATGTTTATCTTCAAACCATTGTCACCATCATCACCTCCAGGACCGATTCTATATTTAATGCAATGATTAGAGCATATCACGATATAAAAGCTGTGGTCGAATGCAATCAGGATGAAGTCAAGACTTAGAATTAGGAGAGCAAATTATTAAAAAAATCATTATGAAACTTCAAATATGCAACTATTTTCCTCTTTTTTTTTTTTTTTTTTTTTTTAAATTCATTTAGTATTAAAAAAAATCAAAGAAGATAATGACACAAAATTATTGTTTTTAATACATTACAATGCAATTATTTATGAAAATGAAATTTGAAGTATGTCTGCTATTGGTTTTTTTTTTTTTTTTTTTTTTTTTGTGTGTGTGTGTGTGTGTGTGTGTGTGTGTGTGTGTGTGTGTGTGTGTGTGTGTGTGTTTTTTTTGTGTGTGTGTGTGTGTGTGTGTGTCTTTGACGTGTGCCTTTGTTGCTAGGTAAGGACAAATTATTTTGTTAAAATATTTTAAAGGATTAGGTTATTTGTTTTGGATAAAATTAGTTAATTAAGTTTAATTATTTTTAGTTTTGCTATTCGTCACTTTTGTTGTTGGGCTAATTTTTTTCTAGATTTTAGATTTATAACTTTTTTAATGGCATTTAAGAGGATCAATAATATTGTTAAGAGAGAAAAAGAAGTTTTATTGAATCAAATTACTAAAGTTAGTATAAAAATATATACTAGTATTTAAAAAAAAAAATATATATATTTGAGAGGCAGGGCAATGACCACGCCCAAGAGTAGCTCCGTCGTCCATGAATGCAACCTTTGTGAGTTTCTTGAGAATCCAAACTCTGCTGAGCATAACAAATTCCTCCCTTATGAATTACGATGTCCAATTATTCAGTAATTTCAATGTCAATCAGTAAATGTTGAACAAGAATTTACAACATTGTTTGGTTTTCATGTAAACTATAAGGAAACTAATTAAGCCTTTCCATATCATAGAACTGCAAAGCAATCACATGCAACCATTTAAGCCATTTAGACTGCAGAGCATAAGCATGCAAAGGGGCTAAATTCACAGAAACATATTAAAACTTTATCATAGGTTAAACTATGAATAATTCAACATTTGCATAAACAGCTTTTAAAATTTTAGTGTTTTTAGTATGTTTTCTTTAAACCTTCATTTAAATGTATATATATAAATATATATATAAGATTTCATTGGAAATGAGGGTTTGATGGTGTCCAGGGAGATAAATTCAACCTCAAGCTAGCTGACGGTGTCCAATCCATGCAGTGAGGCTTATATTAAAATTATTATTACTTTGTCTTTGTTTAACCAATGAATTTTTTTTTTTGTATCCACGCGATAACATACAATGTGCAACTAGTTGGAATTATTAATTCATGGCCGGGGATGGCGACAATGCCAAAATTATAACATTATTGATACTTTCTATTCTTACATTCTGTAATGACTAATGATTATATAATTTATGAAGCAAGATTGTCGTTAGAATGAATAATGGTCCTTTGGATTGTGGTTAGGGAGGAGTAGAATAAAATAGTGTAGATTTATTCCAAAATTAACCTATTTTCAGCTAATTCTCCTCTATTTCCCCCTTTCTCTCCTCCACCCAAATGGGCACTGAATAAGAAAATATTGTTAAGGGTCTTTGGGTCAACAGATTATTCTATTCGCAGCAGTTAGTATTACTTATTCAAACTCGTTTTTAATTAAGCTTCCATCTCTAATTTTTCCTTGCGACAGGCTTTTTCAATACCAAAACAAATGCCTTCAGCCACCTCTCTATTCATGAATATAATCGGAATTTCATAAACTTGGAGCCAAAAAGGTATCAAATCAAAGAATAAATCACAGACCTGCATATGTTTTTTTTGTACTGTTGAATCGCAACAAAATGTTTATCAAAACTCCCGGGTTTTACTCATTAAAACTTAATCAATTTCATGTTTTTTACAAACTACTGATACGATGAGTGATTATTAATTTATATGCACCTCAATTTTTCATGTCATAGGTTCTATATTCTATGTGATTCTATCCAAGTGACAACAACAGTAAACTCAATAATCTAGAGCAACGTGAACTGATTAAGAAATCCTTATCTGAGTCCTTAACACAATCAACCAGCTAGTGCAATGATGATAGCATAGTAAGCATACACTACGTAGAAGCTGTTCTCAAATGCAACTTTTCTCGGTTTGTTGAGAATCCAAACCCTGTTGAGCATAACAAATTCTTCCCATATGAATTACGATGTCCATTCAGCAATGTAAATGTAAATGTTGAACAAGAATTTAGAACATTGTTTGGTTTTAACGTAAACTATAAGGCAATTAATGAAGCCTTTCCGTATCATAGAACTGCAGAGCAATCACGTGCAAGTATGCAACTATTTAAGCCATTTATATTTTAGACTGCAGAGCAAAAACATGCAAAAGGGTTAAATTCTTTTTTTTTTTTTTTTTTTTTTTTTTTTTTTTTTTTTGGTAAACAAAAGGGTTAAATCAAAACTTGGATAAACCACTTCTAAAATTTTAGTGGTTTTAGTATATTTTCTTTAAATCTTCATTTAAATATCAAAATTAAAATAATAATAATAATAATAATAATAATAATTCATTGGAAATGAGGGTTTGACGATGTCCAGTAGCTAGGTAACTTCAACTTCAAGCTAGCTGATCACGGTGTCCAATTAGGCTTTATTTAAAACTCTAACTACATTGACTTTGTTCAACCAATGAATTTTTCTGTATCCACGTGAATACATACAATGTGCAACTAGTTGGATATATTAATTCATGGCTGGGGATGGCGACAATGCCAAAATTAAGAACGTTTTTGAGACTTTCTATTCGTACATTCTGTATTGATTAATGTTTATATATAATTTATGAATCGAGATTGTCGTTAGAAGCAATAAAGAAAGATAAAATTGTTAATGGTCTTTGGGTCAACAGATTATTCTATTCGCAGCAGTTAGGATTAATGATTCAAACTGGTTTTTAACTAAATTGCCATTAATATATAGGAATTAGCCTTATAAAATGAGTCATGTTAATAGATGCTCTCAGGATATTTATTAATATATTATTTTAGGAAAGTTTTGATATACTTCCTCTACCTCAGTTTGTTCGTCTTCTATTCTATTTTGTGATGTCCCAAAATAGTCTTTTTTTTAAAAGTAAAAGTTATTAATTTATTAATGTTCCTATTATACTCCTACTTTATTTACAAAACTATTTGAAAAGAAAACTAACAAATAATTAAAAAAATCAATCTAATTGGTGCACCTTTTTAGTTGCCTCATTAAGAATAATTTTTTTTTAAAAAAAAAACTAATAAATTTATTTAAAGGTAGTTTTGTAAACTTATACATTTTTATAAAGTAGGCAAGATAATAAAAGATGTTCTCTTAAAAATTTGACTTTTTAAACAGGACAAACAAATTGAGATAGATGAAGTAACTCTTATGAGAAATTAAAAAATATTCAAAAAAAAATTCAAAAAAAGAGTCAAATCCGAGAAAAAAAAAAGTCATTTATATGGAAAATACTTCAAGAAGTTATTAGGGGCGCCCCATATTGCTGAATAAAGCACCTACTCATTAATTACTCTTTTTTTTTTTTCTTTTTCTATTACTATAAAAATCTTCCTAAAAACCTTCTCTAACAAGTGTTCTTAATTACCCATTAACTTTTTCCTTATAAAATAAAAGGATTAGAGTGAATTCATTAGAGGATTCTTGAAGTTATGTGTGAGCATTTATGAATGTACATAGGAGTTTAGAAAATAAATGTTAGGACCGTGATGCTTACCACTGCTCCTAAAATCAACTGGTGTTGGGAAGGAGCGCACTTTAGTCTTTAAAGGGCACAAAGCCTCGTATCTGTAAGTGCTGAGGGCAAGCATTAGAGGTGCTGATCCCTATATTGTCAACACTCCATAGGGTAACAGCTGACCCTCCATATATAAGGTTAACAAGAGGTGAAATGGTATATAGCATATATACCCCGTACATCTATAAATTAAAAAACTAGAGCATGATTATTAATCATTATGGCAGTAAGAACAAAAGAAATCAACAACGTTGGTTACATTGAATTGGGCAATGCCTGCATTTCCTGCTATATACGAACGATTTAATACAACCAACGGGTTGTAAATGGTATATGCTCACATTAATTTATTTGCGATTTCTTAAGATGAATATTAACAATTAATGTGCAACATCGTATCAATACTTTACTATATAAATAAATAAAAATCCTTGTATCAATAGTTTCATTGAGTTTGTGAACTCCCTATGTATATGTCTTCCAGCAGCCATGGCTGTTTTCCATCATTGTACGTATACATAAAGCCATTACATATCTACTTCACTTAATAAATAACAACAATGACAATTGAAGTCAATCTCCAAGGAGATAATCAAAGCTTCTTGACGAAGTTACACCTCAATTTTTCATGCCCTAGATTCTGTTCTATCCAAATGACAACTACAGTAAAGTCAACAATCTAGAGCAAACGTGAAAAAAATTCATTACGTGCACAATCAACCAGCTAGATGGATGGTTTAAGCACAATCTTTATGTCATATATACAATACGTACAAGTTGTGGCCAATCACAAATGCAACCAAATTTCTGAGTTGCATGAGAATTCAAACCCTGATGACTTCTGACTCAGAGCATAACAAATTCCAACCATATCAATTGGACGATGTCAATGATTCACCCGTAGCGATCCAATTAATTAGTAATGTCAATGTAAATGTTTTATAACATTGTTTCGTTTTCACGTAAACTATAAGGCAATTAATCAAGACTTCCCCGATTATAAAACTGCAGAGCAATCACATGCAACTATTTAAGCCATTTAGATTGCAGAGCAAAAGTACGCAAAGGGGCTCAATTCACTTTAATAAATAATAAATAAATAAATGGGAAGGGGAGTCCGGATGGAGCCAAAATTTTATCATAGGCCAAGTATGTAAATAAAAATTTGGATAAACTATGTTAGGTTCTAAAGTTTTGGGATTAGATGTTTAGAATCCTAATTTGTTTATGTTGGCAAACCGAAAACAAAAACATGTCTAGAATAGGTGTTAGACATTACTTAAGGTGATTCAAGTCAAGTTTCAAGAACAATCAAGTTGCAAGAAAAAGAATTGAAATTCAATGAAACTCGATCAATCGAAGAATAGTTTGGTTAAGTAAAGACACTTAACCAAAATAATTATGAACTTTGAATGTCAAAATGAAGCTTGGCTAATAAAAATATTAAGATTGTTACAATGTGATATTATATATAAATTGATTATTATTTAGATTTAAAATTTTATCATATATTACTTTAGCCCTCTTGGGAAAAGAAAAAGCATCTAGCTTTATCCCGGTTTGTGCTCAATGCCCCAACTTTGTTGGTGTGTATGAGAACATGATAAACAATAAAGGATTTTGCTAATGAGTGTTCTTAAAACACTCATTAATATTCCATTTTAGGAAAATTTTAATGCCACTTTTATGGGAAATGAAAAAAACTGTTAAAATATTAATTACCCTTGTTTTTTCATTTCCCATAAAAACTTTATTTATATGGATTATTAACCAATACCCTAAGGGTACTCGTTAGTATTTCCCAATAATAAAAATATTGAGTGTGTGAACGAGTATATGAATAGTATAAAATTCGCCACCCCAATCAATTTGAATAAGGGTACTCGTTAGTATTTCCCAACAATAAAAATATTGAGTGTGTGAACGAGTATATGAATAGTATAAAATTTTGCCACCCCAATCAATTTGAATAATGTTTATTTTATAATCAGATTAGTTAACATTCAATATGTTTTGGAAATTTAATAAATCAAGAGATTGTTGTAATAGCGTCATTTTGACAAGTCCTTGGAAAAAGCCAAGTGTATTTGTTAGAGCATTTAGAAACGAAACATAATATGTAAAATCATTATTAGACATTAGAATTAATTGGAGAAGGGCCCCGTATGATTGTGTAACTTAAGAGACTACTTGTTTGCCTGCAAAAAATGAATTCTTGGAGTGATGTCTTTTCAGGTTCCTTAAATCCTGAGAAGTTTACCGACTTCAAACTTGTTAAGAAAACTCAGCTAAGCCACAATACTGCAAAGTTTAAATTTGCTCTTCCTAAACCTACTTCAGTATTGGGTCTTCCAGTTGGACAACATATAAATTGCAGGTTCAAGTAACTCACTTTATTAGTATCTTTAATTTAAGAATTGTAGCTTTCTTACTAAAGTAATCACTCCAAAGATAACAAAATCACTAGATGATTAAGTTATCTATGATATTGCTTTATTGACATATTGATAATTAATGTAGCCAAAAGTACTTATCTATCTCTTGCCATTCTTCCTACCATCTCTTAAAATAAAACAAACTTAAGAGTAGGTTGTTTCCGCAGGTGGAGCACAAGGGCAAAAGTAGTTATTTGCATTTGGAGACTATGTAAGCAAGGCAAGAGATGTCTTTATATATTAGCTATTACATGAAGATCAAACTTAGAGATAACTCTAGACACAACCTTAGATGTTGGATGCCCCTAACCCTTAGTGCCATTGTGCGACGTATGTGTGTTCCCCCACAAGTGTAGAGGGAGAAGTTGTTAGTAGAGTAAGGGAGAAAGAATATAAGCCGTGGTTACTTAGCAGGTCATTTCAACCATTAGTCTACTTAGGCAATCGCTTAAGGCTACCAAATGGAAGAAGACCCCTCACCTAGGGAAAAATATATTTTGAGGCCCCTTGAATGCATTGTCCCAAAAATTTTAATCAATAAAAAAAGTCCTCTCTTTGAATGTTGTACACTGTTGAAATTCTTAATGTTTTTTAGTTTATTTTCAGCCGTTTCAGAGTTTAGAAGTCTTTACTCTTCCAGTCACACAAAAGGTTAATAAACTCTTCATTTTCTCAATATCTAAATTAAAATTAGAACTAATAGTTTCATAGACAAATTCATTAATGAAATTCAATGTTGAATACCTGAATTGAAATCTACTAACTGAGAGATAGTGACTAACTCTAAAAACAAAAGGCAAAACAAGACACACACAAACACTTTCTCTCCATTTTGATTCTTGAAGAAATCAAAACCCATCTGCTCTTTGCTTCTGCTCTCCATCTTTTTTTTTTTTTTTTTTCAGTTACTCATCAAACAGTGTACGGTGTGTGGACTGCTCTTCTTCATCTTTATTTCAGGTATTTATTTTCTCACATTTTCTTTCTGTTCTTCTTGTTGCTTTCACTAAACTTTTGTTGTTGGAGGTAATACTGTTGCAAAGCGTTCTTCCTTTTATTGTTGTTATCGCTAGTTGGATGAATGAAAGAGTTTAGTCTTTTCACCATGTAGTACTTTACTATCTCCCTCTTGCTGCTTATGTATTGCCTAAAGGGGCCTAAAATAAAAATAAAGATTTTTTATTTAGTCTATAGATTTTCTCCCTTCTACGTTTTATCTATTCTGCAAAAGTAAGATTAGATTTTTATCTAGTCTACTGACCTTTTGACTTTGACCCTTTTACACTTTATATAGATATCTCTATAGAAAAATTAGAGGTTGCTTGTAGAACGGAATATCCTTGTCTACAAATATAAGAAAATACTTTCACATAAATTTATTGTCTTAGACACCCAAAATATATTAAGCTGACCTTGTACTAAAGTCCACACAGCAAATTTTTCCAAATGCCCTAATCTTTCACAATAATATAATTAACATTGATGGAATTCATGTGTCACTTGAAATAAATTTGAAAAGGTATCACACATTGACATAAATGTGAAAACTGGAGAAACATTTTTTCACTCAAACCAAACAAAGTTTTAAACTGAAATTCAGTAAAAAAATTATTAAAAAAAAAAAAAACACACACACAACAAACAAACAGAACTAGTACAAGCCGTTTTTGCCTAGCCGAGTACGAAGTTCTTTGGTGAAACAAAGGCAAGGAGCTCGTTGTCGGTTTCGAATTTAGCCATGTCTTCCGCTTTCAGGTTAATCCATACCTCAATTCCATCTCCTGATTTTGTGTCAATAAAGGTAATTAAATTCTTGAACGTGAATTTTGCTGAGGTAACCCATGCAGGCTTGCCCCACCCAAAATCAACCTCATATAGAGGAAACCTGCACAAGCTGGTGAAGGAAAGCGTAACCAGCTCTCCTTTTACGAAGTTAGAGATGTTCTCTTTCATATATTTTAAGTACACATCACCTTGTTGGAGCATTTTCACAAAATCTCCATCAATTTTCTGTATCGCTTCTCTCATTGGTTTGATAATGCTATGAAAGCTCTCTTCAGTGTCCCTGGATGGTACTGACATAGCGAAACGGGTAATATTACCAAAGTAATCAAATGAAAGAGGAGGGTCAGTCCTGGTACGTAGGTTCAGAGCATGAACAATTTTGTAGATCTTATTTGGATCTGGTTTTGATTGAGTAGAAGCCATGAAGCGGCTCCATATGAAAGCAGATAAGGCCTCAACGCGAGTCGGACGTGGGTATTCGATGCTCTTGTCGTCAGAACTGTATTTTTCTCTAATGGAACCTATTGCAGATGCATCGAAGACAAACCTCTTGGTCACAATATTATCCTTTGTGATCCCTATATTCATATTTAAGCCAGATAATTCTTGTGGTGGGAATAGCGTGGCGGAATCCATTGGAGGGGTAACTATGTTGTCATGACCACGGGCAATAGCAGCCCAACTGTTGAGAAACAAGATGAAAGATAAAGCATCTATAATTCTGTGGGACATGAGAACTCCAATCACAAGCCCACCACAGTTGAAGAAGGTGACCTGCACTGCTGCGGGTAACTCATTGACTTCGTCCAATTCAAATGGTAGAAACTTGTTGAGCTCACCTGGAATTGGATCCTCAAGAAATTCAGAAAGTTTGCAATTTGCCTTTGCTTCAACGTAGTGGACACCCTCATCGTTGCAATCTACATAAAGATTGTCCTTAACTCGTCCTGCTAGCACGCAAAATCGGGTTAAGGCATCCGATAAAGATTTCTTAATCCGGTCACTTTGTTCTATATTGGTGAGATTAGTATCGCTGTATTTCGGGTAGAAATGAACAAGAGGCATGAATACGAGAGGTTGAAGTTGATCTAGGAAGGAAAGCTGGTAGTGGTGGAGATGTGGAGGGGTTGGAAATGAGGGTTTGACAGTGTCCTGTGAGATAGCGTCGACTTCAAGCTTCATTGTTGTAGTAAAAATTATGGCTCAAGGTGATCGACAAAGTGGAAATGGTTAATCTAGTTCCGAAATGGTTGTTGGAATATGATGATGTAAAGCCACAATGGCTAGCAGCCTCTATATATAGAGCAAGGCTTATTATATAAAATTCGACCTATTTCGTTGTCATTATTCATTCAACGTATTTTCTTGTATCCATATGAACACATGCCACTAGTTGGATATATTAATGTAATTCATAGCTGGGTGACACTTTCAATTTAATGATTATATATAATTTATGATGCTAGATTTCCATTTGAAGCAATAAAGAAGATTAAGTGTTTGTTTGGATAGCGCGTTTCACGTCTACGTGCGCGTTTTTTTTTTTTTTTTTTTTTTTCAATCGCATATTGTTGACTTTTCAGCCTTGAACAGTGACTTATGTACTATTCACGGGTCTCACAAACTTCATTTTTTAGCAACTTTTTCATTAAAAATGGGTCATACGGTACTATTCACACATTAAAAAATTATATTGCTACAGTGTTTTCAGTTTTCAATTTTCAATTTCAGCAAAATAAGTTCTATTCAAACAGATCCTAATTTGTTAATGGCGTTTTGGTCAACATATTATTGAATTCTCTGCATATTACTTGATATCGGAGTTATTCTATGGATTGATAATTAATATATGTATATATATATATATATATATATATAGAAGTTGAGTTAAAATTACACCTAGTGTAACTTTAAGTAATATTACACTACTCAATATATTTTAATTAGATATGAATATTGACAAATCCATCATTAAGTTACATTATTTTCATATTTTCCCCAAGCTTGCAAAATTTCAAGGTGATTAAAAATTAATAACTATGTCATTAATCAATTGTTAAAATTCAAGTTTTTATAATTTAAAATAATGCATAAAAAATGAGTTTATGGATCAAATCAGTGGCGGCTCTCAGATTTTTTTCTAAGGAGGTCAATAAGAAGATACATATTGGGTAAAATATGAATCTTATGGTTTACACGATATTCTTATTACAAATTTGTCTATAATACATATTAGTAGTTGAATAAAAAATAAATTATAGGTTTAATTGACATATTGTTTCTTAATATAATGAACATGTCAATTATTTTAAGTAAATTTTAATTATTACTACTAAAAATACTTTTAGTTATTAGGTTAGGACAACTATATGTTCACATTGTACTATCAATACAAGATTTACATTGCAGACAATTATACTGTACATGTTTAGAAACAATATAAATATACAAGGTAAACTATGTGTTTTCTATTAGTTAATTTCAAATTTGTTAAGATCTAAATGGTTTTTTTATTTATTTAAGATTTAAGATATATATATATATTACTTTTGTTTTTGGGCTTACTGTTTCTCCCAAATTTTAGATAAAGTTGGTTTATTGTTGGCATTTTTTTTTTTTTTTTTTTTGTTTAAAAAGATCAAAACATTATTCAAAGAATCATAAATAAACTTATTTCGAGTGGGTTTTAAAAAATTTAGGGTCAAAGTGTTCAAATTTTTATTTTAGGAGGATAAAATAACAAAAAATATTTATATATATATATATATATATAAATTATCTCGGGGGGTTCATTTGAACACCCTGAACGATGCATCGTATCGCCCATGGATTAAATGGTAAATAACATCCCATTGAGATGAAAATTAGTATGTATATTAAGAATATATAGAATATATAATTCAATGGTTGGATTTTTAAAATTTTAATTCAATAATAAGTTATTGGTTAGTGTAACATTTCTTCAAGTTACACCTGGTGTAACTTTAAACAATATTACACCACTCAATTCTTTTTTATTGGATGCGAATATTGACAAATCCATTGTTAGATTACATTATCTTCATATATTTTCTATGGTTGCAAAATTTCATAGTGATCAAACATTAATAGCTATGTTATTAATCAATTATTAAAATTCAAGTTTTTGTAGTTTAAAATAATGTATAAAAGATGAGTTTATGGATTAAATAGTAAATAACATCCGATTGATATGAAAATTGGCATGCATGTTAAAAATATATAGATTATGCAATTCAACGGTTGGATTTTCAAAATATTAATTTGATAACAAGTTTTTGGATGGTGTAACATTGGATGCGAATATTGACAAATTCGTCATTAGATTACATTATCTTTATATATTTTTCATGCTTGCAAAATTTCAAGATGATTAAAGATTAATAGCGATGTCATTAATCAATTGTTAAAATTCAGGTTTTTGTACTTTAAAATAATGTATAAAAGATGAGTTTATGGATCAAATAGTAAATAATATCCGATTGATATGAAAATTGACATATATGTTAAGAACATATAGAATAAGTAATTTAACGGTTAGATTTTCAAAATATTAATTCAATAATAAGTTATTAGATGGTGTAACATTACTTCAAATTACACCAGGTGTAATTTGAACCTAACTCTATATGGGTTGGGTTCAAGTTACACCTAATATAAATTCAATAGGTAAATCCAATATTAATTCTTATATATGGGCTGTTTTAATTGTATTCATGCATATGCATTAGGCTACAAACTAGTTTTTATATATATATATATATATATATATATATATATAGGTTAAGTTGAGAGAAATTCAAATTAAAATTCTAAATTAGAGTTTCAATTTTGCGACATGTGTCCTAAATTATTTATTCTTAAAGAGTTTTATTTCTTAATTTTAAAATCAAATGTGGGACCCTATCATAAATATTCATCCAAGTTAGTTATGAAGTACAAAAACCATAAATTCTAGAGTAAATGAATCGTAAAAAAATTTAAAAAGTATTTCACAATAATAAATAAATAAATAACATGGACAATTTACATTTATACCTAATAATATCATTAGAAATTTTTTTAAAGAGTTTAAAAAATATTAAAATAACTTAAAATAATATTTGAATTATATATATATATATATATATATTATATTATACATCTTATTGTATATCTTTAAATGTATTCATGCATTCCTGCCTACACAAAAAACTGACCTATATCTTGGTCTGATAATAAAAGAGCTATTATCAGAAGCGGACGCCTAAGTTGATGAAACTCTCTCAAAAGAAAAAAGTGTATTTATGCATATAAATGGAGTTACAAGCTAGTATACATTAATAGGTAAATCTTTGAAAAAATCTAATTAAATTCTATAATTGAAGTTCAATTTTGCACCATATGTCCTAAATTATTTATTTTTAGAGAGAATTTTATTTCTTAATTTTGGAGTCAAATGTGTGACCACATCATAGATATCTATCTAAGTGAGTTTTTGTGTATAAAAACCAAAGAATCTAAAATTAATGAACATAAATAAATAAATAAATAAAAATATGGACAATTTACATTTTTCACCTAATAATATTCTTCTAGAACTTTTTAAAGAGTTTATATATATATATATATATATATATAAGAATAACTATCAATACTAGGCAAAACTCAGAGAATGTCCAATTAGAATTTTATTTTAGAGTCCAATTTTGCATCATGCATTCTAAATTATTTATTTTTAGAGAGAGTTTTATTTCCTAATTTCAGAATCAAATGTGAGACCACATCATAAATATTCATCCAAGCGAGTTATTGAATACAAAAACCAAAGAGTTTAGAATAAATGTAAAAGTTCAAATAGTGTATAAAACACCCTTGAACGTTTAGACCCCCAATTACAAAATAATCAATTCAAGATTTATGACAAACAACTAGTCTGCTGAAAATGAACACAAGTTATAAACAGAATTGGTAAACAATCTAAGCCAATTAAAATCACATCCACAGAGAAAATAAAAGGTAAAGATTAAGGGAAGGAAGATGCAAACACAAAGACAACACAACGATGTGTTATTGAAGAGGAAACTGAAGCCCTTAGCATAAAATCTCTCCGCCGCCTTTCAAGCGGTAAGTAATCCACTAAAAAATGTAGTTGGGATATATGAACAGCAATAGACCCTCCAAGCCTAATCTACCCAGTGTACCTAAGTCATCTAAGTTTCTTGCTCCAACGAGATTGCACCGAACCTATTTCTTTTCTAGCTTCCCGGATTCCACTACTTGACCATAGCATTAACCAATGTAAATTGGTTCCTTCCTAATTGCTTCTTAGAACACCAAACAGTCCTCTCATAGTAATGGATATGGTGAGAAAAGATTTTGGTAAAAGGCCTCTCACGGATTTAACAATGAAGAGGAAAAGAGTAGAGGAATTTGAAGAGTCTTTTATGTGAAGATTATGGATGAATCAATCTTGTTTTACTCTAGGATTTCTCTCTCAAAATTCTCTCTGGAAGCTCTTTTTCTTTCGTGGGTATAAGGAATATTTATACTAGGTGAGAATGGTGTAAGGTTGAATTTATTCAACCATCTAATTGGCTTTATTCCGTGCCAAATTTGCTTGTAATTCAGCATTTAGTAACCCTGTATTTAGGTGGGATTGTTGTAAGGGTAGTGAGTGAGATAGAGTGAAGATTGCTCAAGAGTGTGCAAGAAAACAGAGTGTCGCGGCTGGGACTCGCGGGTGGACTCGCGGCCGCAAGTCGCCGGAAGCCGCACACGTGCCAAGCATCTTTGGAAGATGAACAGTCATGCTAGCTGGAGCACTACAGGACAAAACAGGGACAATCGGCCATACGGTTATCTCAAGGATCGAACTCGCGACTTAGTCAAGCCGCGAGGTCAAGCCGCGAGCCACCCTGTTTTGGAAAAACCCGACGTTTCGCATTCCTCTCCACTCCAAAGATAAATACCCTTTTAACCCACGATTGAAAGAGAGCTTCCAGAGAGAATTTTGAGAGAGAAACCCTAAAGAAAAATCAGATTGTTTCACCCACAATCTCTACCTTAGAGTCTCATCAAATTCCCTCACTCTCTTCCTCTCCATTGTCAAATCCTTGAGAGGCATTATACCAAACCTGGTTCTCACCATTATCATCTCTCGTGAGACAGTCGTTTGGAGTTAAGGGGAAGCGATTAGGAAGGAGCCAATCTTCATTGGTTGATGCTACGGTGTAGTAGCGGAATCCGGGAAGCTAGAAAAGAAAAAGGTTCGGCGCAACCTCGTTGGAGCAAGAAGCTTGGAGGGCTTAGGTGCATTGGGTAGATTAGGCTTGGAGGGTCTATTGCTGTCCTTGTATCCCAACCGTATTTTCTAGTGGATTGATTACCGCTTGGAGGGCGGCGGAGAGGTTTTTCGCCGAGGTCTTGGTTTCCTCTTCGATAACACATCTGGTGTTATCTCTCGTGTTTGCATCTTCCTTCCTCTCTATCTCTCGCCTTTACATTATCTCTTTGTGGTTTATTTTGTTATGGCTTAGATAGTTGTTTAACCAATTCCATATTATAGCATATGTTAAGTTTCCGCACACTAGTTGTTTGACATATTGCTTGTGTTGGTTAAGTTGGTTTTTGGAGGTCTAAACGTTCAAAAGTGTTTTTGTACATGTTTTTGAACTTTCAATTGGTATCAGAGCGAGTACACTGTTATTGGTTTCAGTACCATTGTGTGATCCTTGACTCCCTTTTGAGATGGATAAGTCTCAATCCCTTAATGCACCTCCATATTTTGATGGTAGTAATTATGCCTTTTGGAAGGTTCGCATGAGAGCCTTTTTATGTTCTATTGATGAATCTGTTTGGGATGCTGTTGAGATTGGTTGGATCAAACCCGAGGCAGCCAAATCCACTTGGGATAAGGCAGCACTTGCTGCATCTAATGCTAACAAGAAATCACTAAATGCGATTTTCTGTTGTATGTCTCCGGATGAATTTCACAGGATTTCTCACATTACCATTGCCAAAGAAGCATGGGAAATTCTGGAAACAACTTATGAAGGCACGAAGAAAGTGAAAGATACCAAGTTACAAATGCCGACCACTCGGTTTGAGGAGCTCAAGATGAGTGAGGATGAGTCTTTCGACTCTTTCTATGGAAAGCTAAATGAGGTGGTTGTCAGTAAGTTCAACTTGGGGAGAGAACGGAGGACTCAAAGATTGTAAGGAAGATCCTTCGATCATTGCCGGAAAGTTTTCGTGCAAAAGTGACAGCCATTGAAGAGAGCAAGGACCTTGATGACATTAAAGTGCAGGAGCTGGTTGGTTCTCTGCAAACTTATGAGATGTCACCGCCCAATCAACGGAAGAGCAAATCCCTTGCTCTAAAGACCATTAATGAGAAGATGGAAGATCAAGGCTCATCGGGAGAAGATGTGGTTGACAAAGATGTAGCCTATCTTGTTAAAAATTTCAGAAAGTTTTTGAAATTCAAAAACAATGGAAAATTTGATGATAAGAGAAAATTCCAAAATTGCGGAAGGGAGAAGAGGGATTTCAAAAGGAAAGATGGAAAAGAATCCCAATCCACACAAGGTGTCACTTGTTTTGAATGTAACGGGCATGGACACTTTAAGAAGGAATGTCCTAATTATTTGAAATCGAAAGGCAAGGTGTATGCCACGACCTTGAGTGACTCAGATTCTTCCGACTCTTAATCAAGAAAGCTATGATGGAGAAGGAAACTATTCAGCTTTCATGACTATTGCTCATGTTGAGTCTTCGGATGAGTTGAGTTTGCTTGTTCAAGACCTTGGAGAACATAGTGATGATGACTCACTAGGAATTGTTGAAGAATCGGAAGCTGAAGAAGAAGAAGAAAGCACAAAGAACTCTTCAAGAAAATTACAACTCACTCTTGGAGAAGTCGGTGAATACACAAGGGTAGCCAAGGCTGCTGTAAGAAAAATGAAGAAGGCCGAGGAGGACTACAAAAGTCTCCTAATCCGGTATAGGGAGGCCAAATGCGAGATTGAAACATTGAATGGTGAGCTGTCCGAAGCTTACACTAAAGTGAGATTTCTTGAGAATGAGGTTGTTCAAGCAAATGCAAAAATAGAGAGGGTCACCACCAAGAAGCTAGATGATGTTATATCTTCTCAAAAGAGCTTTTCGGACAAATCCGGACTGGGATATACGGAGGAAGTAGCTCAACTGGAAATGCCACTAAAGAAGTGAAGTTTGTAAAGGCGAGAGATCCAGTTGTAGCTGAACTTACCGGTGTGAAGCTCGAGGTGGAGGAAAAGAAGAATGTGGTGGACCAACGGATGCTTTGAATCATCGTAATCGATCGTGTGGCAGGTGTCGAATCTCGTGCCAAGTCACGTCCACGACCACAAAGAGGTCCTAGAGGAACTTATGTGTGCCATTATTGCGGACTTCAAGGGCATACTCGACCAAATTGCCAAAAGCCGAGAGCAAAGAACAGTGCAACTCCTCAAAGGTCGGGAGGACCAAGAGTTGATAGGAGAACTTGGGCAGGTGATCAATCTAGAGAGCAACATGGAGATCCCGGAATGATGAACGTGATGAAGATGATTGGTGCATTCACCAACTGCTTGGAAAGCTTCTCACGAAGGTTTGAAAGCCCTAACTCCCGCACCCAATCCGTTAAGGAAATCACCCCAAATGCAAGTGACGTGTGGGTGAAAATGGGTACTCATGCATAAGCATTACAACATGTCCATGCATTAATACTTCCTATGCTTTGTGACAATGTTTGTTTGGTTTGCTTGCTGGTTTTGATGATGGTTGTTTGCTTATCTTCTTGTGAATATGTGTTTGTTTTGTTTTATCAATCTTTTTGTGTCTTGTGTCAAAAATCCAAAAATCCCATAAAAAGTAGAAAATCAAAAAGCTTGATTGACTTTGTTGAGTTTTGTCTCAAAACTTGTTTTGCCTTGTACCTTTGTGCTAATGGCTTTGTGCATTTTCGAGCATTGCTTGTTTTCATGCACCTATGTCTCTCGTGGAAAAATCTTGAAATCTATGTGATTGTTGTAAATAGATCTTCAAACATGTCATGAATGATTAGTGAATGGTTATGTTGATCTTGAGACTTGCATAGACTTGTGTCTATATCTCTTCCCACTCTTTGTTTTTTTTTTTTTTTTTTTGCTAAAAAGAGCTCACCAAATGTAAATCTCCAAATGAAAAGAGATATTGAGCTGCAAAAGCCTGTCGCACATTCTAGTATTTGACTAGGAAAAAGGGTAAGCGACCTTATTTTAAAAGTGAATGTTCTTTCAAAAAGGCCAAAGGCCTGTTCTTCAAAGAGAAATGTTATATATCCCTCTCACAATGAGAGATGATTGCCTCAAAAGATCAAAAAGATCAAATGTTATGATTGTTAGTGGAGTCAAATGAAAAGCTCCAAGTTATGTTATCAAGTTATGTGTGGGAAGTCATATATACATATTTCTATAATTGAGATTGGTCACATGATCTAGTACTAATTGTGTATGCCTTGGTTGAATTGATCATTGAAGCTTCACATTAGACGAAGGACTATCTCATTGATGATATCCACACACAACACACAAGTCTATGTTCAATAAATGCCTTATTCATTTGTGTGATTGTACTTGATGAAATATGTTTTCACATGCTCAATCTTTGTTAATTAAAGCACAAAAAGATTTTTGAGTGTTTTAGGTGTTTTTGGAAAGTATTTTGGTTGAAAAATCTGAAAATTTCAAAAATACAGTTTTGCCCTGCTTTTGGCGGCTCGATCGCGGGTGTGTCAAGTCGCGAGTCTCGTCGCATCTTCGCTGGTCATTTTTGGCGACTTGTTCGCGAGTAGAAGGTCCAGTCGCGAGTTCACTCAGAGATTTTCGCGGCTCACTCGCGACTCACTCTGGTAGACCTTCCAGTCGCGAAAAACACTTAGAAAAATTTTTCAAAATTTTGTTCTTGTGTATTCTGGCGGCTTGAGTGGCAATCGTGTGGCGACTCGATCAAGTCGTGAAAATCGCGTGTTTGGCGTAAACAGGAGCAGTTTTTAAACCTTTTCCAGTTTTCCCTCGAACTTTTGTAACTATTCATCTTCTCTTTAAACTGTTTTCCTCCCAAACTCTTCGTGAATCCTGTTTTCCTAACCCCATTGGTGCTTCATTCCTTATTCAAATCATCAAGAAAAGGTATGGGTTTTACTTTCTCAATCTCATTTTCCTTTTCCCGCATATTTTTGTTCTTGTTTGGACTGATATTGCATTCGGTTTACTTATCTCTTTGTGAAATGGGTTTGGCGTGTAGTGCTTGATATTGTTAACTTCTATTTTCATGCTTTGAATCTGTCACAATGTGTTTTTCATTGGTCCGATTTTTGCCTTATTAGTGAATATGAGTTTCTTTTCTGAAATGGGTTTGGTGTCTATTTGTCTTACCCATTACATTTGCTTAAGTCTTGTTGATGGTGTTTGGCATATGGTTACCGATTTGTTTGTGTTAACATAATGCATGATACTTAGCCAAGTGCTCCAAAGTGTGGTTAATGGGTTTCCTCATATTGAAGTTACTTTTCCCTTTTTCGTATTTCTCGGTGAAGTGAATCATGTTATTTGCTTTTTTGATGTTCAAATGCTATATCCGATTGCATATCATGGTCAAGATATCTTGTCTCATTGATGCTTTTTGTCGATTGAGTTGTCCATTTATGGCTTGGTGCAATATTATCATTTTGTTGCACTTGTTAGTTTGTGTTTTGGTTGGGTCTGTTCTATCTTCAGTTTATATCTATATATTGATATACTGGTTTCATCGAACCTTGTTGACAAGCATTTTGTGTGGTATTGTTGTTTGGTTCTTTGCTGTTGGCCTGTTTTCTTGCAGATGTCTCGTCGATCTTCCAGGGGTAAAGACATTGTTGTTTGATTTAACCCAGCAACATCGATTGCCAAAAGAACTCGTTTATCATCTCGGGCATCTCAAGATCCAAATGAGGAAAGATTCAGACTTCCGCTTAACTCACATGCCTACTCAAATGTGTTTGACAAGTCAACTACTATAGTGGAACGGGTAGTAGAGTTCAACACTTTAGGGACCACCTTCATCCCTCGAATCTTTGAGAAACGAGACTGGGCAAACCTGTTCGGGAACTTTGATGATCCAATGGATGAGCTGGTCAAAGAATGCTTCTCCAATGCAATCGATCTTGGACTCGAACTCGTTTTCTCGGGTCGAGGAACAGAGTTTATTGTTACCCTGCATTCCATAGCAGATCTTCTCGGCATCACCGGACCTTTAATGTGAATATAACTCCTTACGATGAACGAAATCCAGAAGTTGGAGAAATTCTTCAAATCCTAGGCTACAATCATGAAGTCTCCGGTCAGGAACATCCATTAGCACCGCAAAATTTGCTCCTTAACCCACCACACCGAAGTTGATCATGTTCACTAATCTCTACCCACTATCCAACACTACGTTCATCAATCTTGGGAGAGCACTATTCCTTTGTGACCTCATTACAGAGCCCCTATCGACATATGTGCTCACATCTACTACAATTTGAGGAAGACTCGCATGTCGATCTGCAGCTCGAGGAGTTATTCCTTTTTTGCAGCCTCGTCATGAAGCTCATTCTTCGTCTTTGGCATTATTCCTCCTGCAGATGGAAAAATGTTGCCTCGTCAACGCCCCATTTCCTTGTTCACTCTTCAAGCTAGCGAAGTCACTCCTCTAAATCACCAAGAAGTGCTCACATCTCTCCGGTTCCTCCTTCCCCTTTGTCTCGAGCCACCGCACATACCACATCTACATCACGTGCTGTTCCTGAAGCTTCACCGGGTAGTACTCCGCAAGCACTGCATCGCACCTCATACCGATCGAGTCAACAATGCACTTGAGCACATTCAGAAACGCGTTGATGAGCTAGTGACTCTTCTCTACTCCACAGACAACCGTGTTCAAATGCGTCTCGAGACTATGGAGAATCAGCTAGATGAGATTCAACGAAAGTTGGACGAGTGCCTTTAGCTATTCGTGACAAAAAGGGGGAGAGCATACAAGAAGGGGGAGAAAAGTTCAAAGGGAAGTGTGCATAATGATAGGGGGAGTACACACACACATACTTTTCTCATACTTTTGTTTTTAGTCTTATCTTCTAAACTTATGGTTTTTTATGTTTTTGATACACTGTGGTTTGGTGTATGTTTTGTTTCTAACTCTAAACTTATACTCTTGGTTTAAACTTTAATTTATGTTTGATGATGTTTTTTTCAGGAAGTTGTTGGTTTGTACCCATATGCTTTTGTAAGCTTTTAGGGTTAATGTTCTATGCATAGTTTGTAGGCTTTGTGGTATGTACCTTGCTTAAGTGCAACCTTTATGCTATGTTGATATCAGTACTTTAATCTAAATGTTCTGCATTTTGGTTTATGTCTTGTCACTCTTGTGCCCTTGTAGGATTGTTCCTAGATGCATATGCCTTGTGTGCTATGCATTGGTTGAGTGTTGAGCATACAAGTGTCTTGCCTTGTGCTTGCTAACTTGTATGTCCTTGTGTTCATTCCAAGTGTGAATGAGCACTCGTGATCACTACCTTGTGGTGTTCACTTAGTTGATCAAGCCATGGTTTGTTTATTAACTCCATCTTTGCTTGATCTCATATTGCCTGTTTCATATGCATTTATAATTTTCTGCTTACAATGATCATGGTGTATTGTTGTGTTTCAGGAGTTTATGTTCATATGATTCAAGTGCTTCACATGACTTCTAGAGTTAGGTGTGAGTGAGTTTTGTTCAAACTGTTCCCAACTCACATGTTAAGTCTAGAGTCTTTTTTAGGGTTTTGTCACGGAATAGCCAAAGGGGGAGATTGTAAGGTTGAATTTATTCAACCATCTAATTGGCTTTATTCCGTGCCAAATTTGCTTGTAATTCAAAGCATTTAGTAACCCCGTATTTAGGTGGGATTGTTGTAAGGGTAGTGAGTGAGATAGAGTGAAGATTGCTCAAGAGTGTGCAAGAAAACAGAGTGTCGCGGCTGGGACTCGCGGGTGGACTCGCGGCCGCAAGTCGCCGGAAGCCGCACACATGCCAAGCATCTTTGGAAGATGAACAGTCATGCTAGCTGGAGCACTACAGGACAAAACAGACAATCGGCCATACGGTTATCTCGCTGATTGGAACTCGCGACTTAGTCAAGCCGCGAGGTCAAGCCGCGAGCCACCCTCGTTTTGGAAAAACCTCGACGTTTCGCATTCCTCTCCACTCTAGTATAAATACCCTTTTAACCCACGATTGAAAAAGAGCTTCAGAGAGAATTTTGAGAGAGAAACCCTAAAGAGATTGAAACCTTAGAGTCTCATCAAAACTCTCTTCCTCTCCAGTCAAAAAGGCATTATGTTTCACCATTATCACGATTGAAAGGAAGAGCCAATCTTCATTGGTTGATGCTACGGTGTAGTAGCGGAATCCGGGAAGCTAGAAAAGAAAAAGGTTCGGCGCAACCTCGTTGGAGCAAGAAGCTTGGAGGGCTTAGGTGCATTGGGTAGATTAGGCTTGGAGGGTCTATTCTTTGTCCTTGTATCCCAAACTGTATTTTCTAGTGGATTGATTACCGCTTGGAGGGCGGCGGAGAGGTTTTTCGCCGAGGTCTTGGTTTCCTCTTCGATAACACATCTGGTGTTATCTCCGTGTTTACATCTTCCTTCCTCTCTATCTCTCGCCTTTACATTATCTCTTTGTGGTTTATTTTGTTATGGCTTAGATAGTTGTTTAACCAATTCCATATTATAGCATATGTTAAGTTTCCGCACACTAGTTGTTTGACATATTGCTTGTGTTGGTTAAGTTGGTTTTTGGGGGTCTAAACGTTCAAAAGTGTTTTTGTACACGTTTTTGAACTTTCAAATGGAATATGAACAGTCAGGTTTTTTAAAACAAGGCTGGCTCGCGACTTGATAGAGTCGCGAGATCCAGCCGCAAGATAACTAAATAACCAGTTGTCCTATTTTGTCCTGTAGTGTTCCAGCTAGCATGACACTTCAACTTCTGGCATGCCTGGCTCGTGCGCATCTTTTGGCAGCTTGCAGCCGCGAGTCACCCGCGAGATCTAGTCGCGAGTCTCTGTTTTTCTTGCATACTCTTGAGCATTTCATCACACTATCTCACTCATTACCCTTACAAAAATCCCACCTAAATACGGGGTTACTAATCTTTGAAATACAAGCAAATTTGACATGGAATAAAGCCAGCAAGATGGTTAATTAAATTTAACCTTACAAAATGAATCATAAAAAATAATAATAATAATAAAAAGTGCTTCACAATAACAAAAATTAAAAAGTAATAAAAAAATAATAAGTAAATAAATAGATATGGACAGTTTACATTTTATACCTAATAATATTCTTACAAGACTTTTTAAAGAGTTAACAAAATATAAAAATGGCTATTAATAGTATTTAAATTATATATATATATATATATGAAAATATTATGCATCTTTTTGTATATCTTTAAGTGTATCTATACAGATACATGGTGTTACGAGCTAGTGTTTGTTAATCGTAATGATACTTACCAGTAGGATACTTAGTTCACTCAAAATCCACCATATGTAACTTTAAACAATATTATACCACTTAATAACTTGTTATTGAATTCATATTTTAAAAATTTAACTGTTAGATTACATGTTCTATAGAGTACAAATCTTTTGTCTCATTTTTTCTGCTCCACTTTATACTCCACCAATAAAAACATGCCACATGATACAAAAATTAAAAAGTGTAGACTTCAATTAAAATACTATTTGGATTTTAATTGGATTTTTTGCTTAGTTTTAGCTTTATAAGGTTTTATATTTAAATATACTTAAGTTCCATTAAAACCCTAGATCAAACAACTAAGAGGAAAAATTAGATTTGCAATCTACATGAATCTCAATCGGTCGAGATGTGCATTTTGATTGGTCAAGATAAGTGAAACTTATTTGCTCTTTAATTTTTCTGATTTCTTGAGTCTTCGACTTCATTTGTTTCGTTTAACTAAATAATTCTACTCTAAACATCTAGGAAAAAAAAAAAAAAAAAGGTTCTACAAAGTTACAATTGGTCATGATTACCAACTTAAAAATATAGGCTTTACATAGGTTGATTGGGCATAATTATTTTGGGCTTGTATAGTTTGTTTTAGATTTTAGATCAATAAATTTTTTATGTCTTTTAATAGGAGGAAAATACTAGAGTTATAAATTTTATTACCAACTGTTGATATGATTAGTGATTATTAATAAGTGAAAAATGTTGTAAGTACTAGGCCCATATGTGAACCAATAAGAATTTGTTACTTCAAAAGTTTGTAAAAATATTGTAGAAATCTTTGAGGCTATAGTGTTACTCTTAAAAGAATCAATGATATTATTAAAGGGGCAAACTGTAATTTGATAGAATAAATTTGCTAAAATTAGTATCTAGGTATATACTAAAATCATTTTTCCTTTTTTAATTTGGGTTTGGCCATTGCCCCCCCCCCCCCAAGTCCGTATATGCCTTCGTCCATGTGTGTGTGTGTTTGTGTATTTTTTTTATTGTACCAGAAAAATCTAATTAGCTTTTAAATAGGTTTTCAATTAGTTTAATTTTGCATCATATGTCTCATCTAAGTTTTTTAATTTTTGTGTCAAGTGAGTTAAGTTTATTAGTTTAGTTTTAGACCCCTAAGATAAACAGTGTTTAACCAATTTTAAGGACAAGTTGTTAATTAGATCAATTATGAAAGCCTTAGGTTAAACAAACAAGCATGCAGAAAATTAAACAAGCCTTAGGGTTTTTTTTGAATTCATAGTAAAGTAGGCCTGAAACCCTAAACGTTTGATAGGCTGATGGGCTGAATTTCTGATTCTACATATATGCATTTCAATTAGTAAAACTTAAGTTTCAATCATTTGAAACCAATGAAATTTTTGTTCTTGAATCAGTAACTTTCTTGTTCTTGCACATTGACAAGTAGCACATTGGGCATTAATCATACCTATAGACTCTATGTTTAATATCTAGACAAGTTTATGTTTACATATTTGCCAACAACCCTCTACACATAAAGAACCTAATAGAGTTAATGTAGAAAATGAGGAGTTCAATATAAATATATCATAAAAAATCTAATCACATATCTAACTCTATATATAAAATTAGATAAAGTGAGGGTTTGAATGATTTTATATTTATGAGCCATTTGTTTGTGTAACTAAAAATAATTAAATGTTATAAGTCATTTATATATGTATACTATGAATATGTACGATCCTTTACTAACTAGGTAGAAATATATTTATATATATATATATATATATATTTATATATTTATATGTGTGTGTTTATGTGTGTAAACTGCTATTGTTTTTAATTGTTTTTGTGCTTATATGTGGGATTTTAAACTAGAAACTTGTAAGGACTGAAATTGGATTGGTCCCAAAACCGGATTGGGCTCCAACCCCAACGGCCCAAACAATAAATTTGTAGAGCATGGATAGAAGAACTAGACCTATCCTAGAAGAAAAACGATTAGATTTATCGAATCAAGACTGTTAGACACAAGTAAGATTAGAAAATTTATCCTTGGAATAGCTCAAGTAGTTTGTATCATATGATTTTGTTGAATAATGAAATTGTACAAGAGTTCCAATCCTCCTCTTTTATTTTTTCCTCCGCCCCCCTTTAGTACATCTTTCTATATTATATATCCCAGCCTTGGTGTCGTCCCATCTAGCACTTTCTAGAACCATCAAGTAGTAGTCAGAAGGCTCGCTTAATCACTGTTGAGACATCACTTCCACATTAATGCGACCAGAGAATTAGTTGAGAGTCATTTAATACGGAGGTAGCAGTTTTTTGAAGATATTTGTTGTCCTTATCCTTTCTTATCCCTTATTCGACATCTAACCCCTAAGATGATGTAACTCCGAAGTAAGTCCGTGATGATATAGCACTCGGATCGACCTTGGACATATATTGCCGAGAGGGCTTTTGTCCTCGAACGCCTATTGGACCTATCTCATATTGTCTCTACTCCTCCCTTCATTCTGTTCTCCTCATAATCTTATTTGGACCTTCTCGGATGGTCTAATGTTCTCGGATCGGGCTATAAACCCAGATTAATCGCCTTTATTATACTTCCTAATTAACTGGCCCCCACATAACTATATATAGGATTAATATTTTGAAAATCCAATAATTATATTTTCAACACACATGCCAAATTTCATATCAATAAGATGCTATTTACTATTCGATCAATAAACTCATATTTTATGTAAATTTTATAATATGCAGAGATAGAATTTTAACATGCTATAAATGAGATGATTATTGATTTATGATCCTTGTGAAATTTTGCAAGCATAGGTGGTATAAAATGAAAATGTGATTTAATAATAAATTTTTCAAAATTTATCACTATTAAAATGATATTAAATAGTGTAATAGTAATTAAAGCTACATGATAGATGTAACTTGAACCTCTATTTTATATATATATATATATATATATATACACGCTGTGTGCACAGCACGAACGCAATATTAGCTTCTACCTCTAATAAGTTGACCAAAAGCCAAAGGCCAATCATTTTCTTCTTTATTTCTTTTGTCGCACTTGCATTTGAGATATTATGTCTAATCAACTAGTAAAGTTTCTGATGATAAAAAATTATCATCAAGATCAAACGCTATACGTTGAAATTATCTAAAATATATATATATTTAAAGTTAAAAAATATTTAATGATTAATCACAATAGCTGATACGAAAAAAAGAAATCAACAACGTTCGTTGAATTGGGCAATGCCCTGCATTTCCGGCTATATATTCGAATTAATACAACCAACAAGTTGTGACTTGTGTATGGTATACGTTCACACGTTCACATTAATTTATGTGTGACTTCTTAATATGCATTATGAATAATAACATGGGCAACCTGGTACCAATAGTTTTAAAAACAAAAACAAAAACAAAAACAAAAACAAAACCCCTCGTACCCATAATTTCATTGACTTTGTGAACTCCATATATGATATAACTCTTCCAGCCATCGTTCTTTTCCACTGTCTTACGTAAGCCAACAGCCATTTTTTAAATCTCTTAATCGATAAATAATTAAAAATTTTGAGAAACTACTTTTTAAATTTTAGTGATACTTTTAGTATGTTTTCTTCAAACCTTCATTCAAATGTCGAAATTATTTAAAAAAAGATTTCATTGGAAATGAGGATTTAACGGTGTCCATCAGTGAGATAACTTCAAGTTCAAACCCGTGTCCAGTGAGGCTTTAATTAAAATTAAAATTACATTGACTTTGTTCATCCAATGAGTTTTCTAGTATCCAACTAGTTGGATTTATAATTACAATGCCAAAATAACGTTGTTGACTCTTTCTATTCAAACATTCTGTAATGATTAATGGTCATATATAATTTATGAAGCGAGATTGTCTTTAATTAGTAGCAATAGAGAAGATGAAATTGTTAATGGTCTATGGGTCAGCGGATTATTCTATTCGCTGCAAGGACTTAAGGAGTAGTACCTGTGATCGTAGTTATTCTATGGAACGATGATATTTATTAACAGAAATGACATCTGTAGGATGGGATATACAATTACCTCGTTCATTACAATTTCTTTTTACTGGCAATGAAAATAATAAAGTGAGAACTAAAAATATTGAGATTAGAGTAATAAAGTGAAAGAAACAAACAAATGATATTTGCTACAACTTTGAGTTGAGTTGTAATGTTGCGATCGCAAAGTCAAAAAGACCATAGCTATCGGCATTGCTAAGGAGAACTCATGATTACAATATTTATGTTGGTATCATTTTCAATAGAAAAATAAAATTAGAGATTATTTTTATGTAATGGGTTGAACAAGTTATAATTTGAATGATTAGACATATATATATATATATATATATAAATTATCTTTTTTGTTTTTGAATTAGCTTTTGTTCGGCCTGGTTTTTTTTTTTTTTTTTTTATTATTATTTTTGTTGTTCTTTTGGCTAATTTTTATCATTGTTATTTAAACCTTTTTTTGTTTGTTTGGTTTTTTTTTTTTTTTTTTTTTTTTGGTTTAAGAGATAAGGATTATGTTTGGAGGGCAAAATTATTTTTGGAGTAAAGCTATGTCAAAAATTTCAAAATAAATCTTATGCAATAAGCTATTAGTGGTGAGTAAAAAAATGATGCCAGTATAGGCCATAATTAAAATTAGTAATAGCTTGACCACTTGAGATTTATTGTAAAAATGTTCTAGATGTAGAATTATTCTTAATTTTGTTGAACCAAAATTCTTGAAATTCTCAAGTGAGGGTGTTTAACATTTTTATTAGGGTGTCTTGGTCTGACGATAAAGAGCTGTCATCAGGAGCAGACATCTTAAGTTGAAATTTTCTTAAAAAACAGAAAAAAAATTTATTAGAGTGGTCAAAATAGGTTAGTTTAGTATATAATTTTTTTTCAAGTATATATATATATATATATATATATATTATTATTATTATTTTGCAAGTTAGGGCCACCCTAACATAAACCTATAGTCACCACTGGAGACAAGACAATAAGGCAAGAAATATGTTGTTTTTTTTTTTTTTATATAAAATAAAAAATTATTGGATACACTCAGAGTAAAGTACGATAACATGATACTCCATCCTATCATTCCACGCTAATATGCAACAAAAACACCATAATTACTCCTCTATGAACAACTACAAACAGACCAAATTCTAGACGTAAGTTTAGAATTTGATGTATACGTGTGTGTTCTCTTACAAGAGTAGAGGTAGAAGTTGTAGGTAACTGAGAAATTATTGAAATTTAAGATGAGTGTCAAACTTGAGATAAATGTGAGAACACGAGAAACATTTATTTTTACACTTTCAAACTGAAATTCAATGAGGAAAACAAATAACAGAAAAGAAAAGAATAGTAGAAGCCGTTTTTTCCCAGACGAGATTCAATGGAGAAACATAGGCAAGGAGCTCCTTATCGGTTTCTAATTTAGCCATATCTTCCTCTTACAAGTTAAACCATGCCTCTATTCCATCCCCCGATTTAGTGTCAATGAAACTAACTAAATTCTTGAACGTTAATTTAGATGAGCTAACCCATGCAGGTTTCCCCCACCCAAAATCAACCTCATAGAGAGGAAACTTGCACAAGCTGGTGAAGGAAAGCGTAAGCAGCTCCCCTTTTTGGAAGATAGAGGAGTTCTCTTTGACATATTTTAAGTACAAATCACCTTTTTGGAGCATTTTAACAAAATTCCCATCGATTTTCTTAATCGCTTCTCTTATTGGTTTAATAATGCCATGAAAGCCCTCCTCGATGTCTCTCGATGGTACTGACATAGCAATCCGGCAAATATTACCAAAGTAATCATATGGAAGAGGCGGGTCTGTCTTGGTTCGCAAGTTCACAGCATGAATAATACAGTAGATCTTATCTGGGTCTGGTTTTGGTTGAGTAGCAGCCATGAAGCGGCTCCATATGAAAGCGGATAAGGCCTCAACGCGCGTTGAACGTGAATATTCAATGCTCTTGTCGTCAGAACTGCATTTGTCACAATTTTATCCTTTTTTATCCCCGATAGTTTTTAGACCTCTTAAAAATACAATTGGGTTAACCTAGGTAATTAGTCAAGTTGTTACTTAGTTCAAATTCCAAATCTAGGTTATCACAATCAAACAATAATATCATGCAAAGCAGCGGAAAGATAAATAACACAATGATATGATCACCTAGGAAACCAAACCGGTAAAAACCTGGGGAGAATTTAACCTAACTATCCTTAAGGTAAACCTAAATTCATTATGAAAGAATCGAAATTGTTCAATAGGACTTAGACCACTAACATCCTATTGCTACCCACTAGTAGAAACTTACCGACACGACCACGTGCAACCTCTGAAACCACAAACTCCTTCTTTCTTGGATTCTCCAGCAAGTACAAGCACACCTGCTTGTGTTTCTTTAAGTTCTTATGGAAGCAACTGAATGATCATCAAGCTCTTGAAGAAATCTCTTTCTTGATAATCCTAAGCTTGTGTAAAAGAAAGTTCCTCACAAATCTCACAAGAGATTTACACAAACAACAATATAAATAACACTAAAACGTGGCTAGGGTTTGCCTTATATACCTAGGGCAAAAATACAAAACCCTAAATGTTTTAAAACAAGCTAAGGCTGAGTTGGAATTCTACAGAAAATGCATCTGACCCGATTTTCGATTGATCGAGCCTAAACTTCGATCGATCGAACCAGGCCGAGAAGCAATATTAATTTCAGTATCAGCTTATTCCAACTTTACATAAATGAACCAATTTTGAGCAAGTCTAAACACGACTAAACATCTTGTTTTAATCGTGGTTTGCCAACAATACACATTAGAGTTCTAAATACATAAAATCCTAAGTGTTTAGAACCTAACAAACTCCCCCTTTGGCGATCCATGATAAAACACAACTAAAAGCTCAAAGTTTACAAAGAAAAGCCCTTTACATAAAAATGCTCATAAAAATAGATCCAATCCTAACTACTATCCATCAGTTGCAAGTGTAAACAACAACTCAATTGAATCAACCTGTATATTTCTTGAAATACTAAACAAAAATACATAACCGCATGTGTGGAAGAAAAAAAAAACAATAAATCAACAAATATGCAAACTAACTCTCCCCCTAAGTTAGATACATCAAAAACAATGTAAACTCCCCTAAAAATGTAACATTCTTGTATCTTCCACACATATTCCCACATTTCATCTAAATCTCCCCCTTTTTGTCACGAATTGACAAAGATAACTCAAACAAAGAGTAACAAAGGTCAAGAGAAAATAGACAATCAAGGGAACATAAAACAATTCAACTCTAAAGAAAATAGAGACAACTCCCCCTACGAAAATAGGAAACACAAAACAAGTTTTGGGGAAAAATAGGAGGTAGGGGAAAATAAAAAGACACAAACCAAACTAAAAAAAAAATTAAGCCGAGGATACACATGAAGAAAAATAATCTCTCTTTCAATAAATGCAAACATGACATTATGTGACCCATTAACAGTTGCATGAGTAGAGAAAATATTTGCATATTGATTATCCATCATATCTCTTAAGAAAAATATTTTCTACAGTTCACACATAAAAATAGCATATATTAGAATGTACAAAGGACTCAAAAATTAATCAATTTTAAAATCAAGTTAAGTACCCAATTTAGTAAAGTGTATACATCTTATGTGTGAAATAATGAGAGATATGACTACAAAACTGTAAGATGGATACAATGATGCATGAAAAAATCAAATTTTTTGAAAAACAGTGCAATTTAATGCAGAAACTCCTCAAAACACAATATTTCATGAATGAAATGCATGAGTATGAGATTAAAAGTTTTTCAAAAACACTTGAATTCAACCTAGATCTTCCAAAAACAAATTTTTCAATCAATTTCACCTCAAGTCTCAAACTTTAAACACATTTTGCATTAAAATCAAGGAACATATAATCTTGGATGGCCACAAAAAGATCACACACAATAACATGTACCAAGTTTAGTAAAGAGTAACTTGTGTAGTGTGTGCAACTAGCAAAAACTTGAGATACATGTGAGATGATATGTAAATAGAAATCAATCACAACGTCTACAAAATTTATCACATAGAATTTGAAAGAGACTATCACCTAAAGAGTTACATCATATAACTCCCACATCTCCTAAAAAACAAGCTTGCAATCATGTAAGTTTCTTGATTTGCCTCATAATATAAATACCAATTTTATTTGAGCAAAAACTTATTAAAATAGCCGGGATAATGTACACACCAATTTTATTTGTTTTATTTAACATTAAGTCCAATAATGTACACACAAATTTTAACATTTAAACTAAGGATACACCTTATGTTCTTTTGTGCATGTGCTACATTTCTCGAGCACAAAATTTTACGATATGCACTAAGGTGTTCATGATTGGCTAATAAATAGTAGTGAGATTGTTATTTATACATTTCTCAAAAGATTCAAGTCCAACAGTCAAAGACATATGACTTCAAGATCAAGACAAAGTGATCTAAAACTATAAACATCTCCCACAAAACATGCACTACAAAGCTCAAACTAGTAAAGTGCAATAAATAAGCTCATCAAAGCTAAACATGATACATAAACTTGTTATGTAAAAATAAAATGGCCAATCCTTGATTATAAATCCAAGATGTGAAATACAAAACACGAAAATCATTTTGGTTTTTAAAAAAAATTATGACAAAAAACAAAAAACGCACATTATGCTAAATGAACAATGCAAATGCAATGCATGACAGTACTTAACTAAGCTATAGAAGTACACAAACAAGAAATATCAATTTCTCAATTAACCCATGAGTACATGTACAAACTAGTACATACTCATACAAAATTATAAATAGTTTAGCACTTATATAATACATACTATTCAAGTTTTTCCACAATTTCAAGCATGTTCTAAATCAAGAGAGATATCATAATTCATGTAATTCTCAAAAAAAATAAAATAAGACTCAAAATAAAATATTTTTGTCTTTTTGAAAATTTTTCAATGTTTTCGGATTTTTTTTATTAAATAAAAAAAACTCTAAAAGAGACAAAATATCCAAAAAGAAAAACAAGACATGTCTACAAACAATTGAAAGAATTAAATCGGGGACAGGTCAGCAACACTCACCTTAGAGAATTTTTTCTCACCCATATAGCACGAGTTTTCGGCTTTGTAGGTGAAAATCCATGATTTAAGGAATTACACCAATCTTCCGAGAGAGACTGAAATCCTGTAAATTCCTTTCACAAGCCAACAAGCTCAAATTTTTCAAAAAAATATGAAACCATTTATATAGACTTATAGCAAGAGAAATATCATCACATATCCTAGATTGAAACACTGAATGCTTAAATTTCAATTTATGACAATTAGGATGAATGCGAATAGGAGACACCACAAAAGTGACAAACAGGAACAAATTTAGGAACATCAGTATTCCTAACAACAAATCTAGCCTCAGATTTTGGTTTTTGCCTCAACAAAGAAAAATTTGGTCTAATATGACCAACAACACCACAAAGGTGACAAGTAGGCACAAAAACAGATTTATTATACTTTCTAACAGTAGGTTTAGACTTAGGTTTTGAAATTTCAACGTCAACATCAGAACTTTTACCTTTGTCTAACTTAGCAAGATAAGCCTTTTCTTTATTATTCCTCTTAAAATGAGAGATATAAACTTTCTCAGTTTTAGGCTTAAGAGAAACAAACACTTCATTATCAACAAAGCAGGCTTGGTACTAGTCAAATTTTCAATCTTAGCTTTAGATTTAACTAACTCTTGTTCTAAACTTTTCATCTTCTCATCTTGAGCAGAAATTTGATTTCTCAAAAATTCATTCTTTTTATTAGATCCATCTAATCTAACAATCAATTCCTCTTTTTCAAGATTAGCCAATTTTAACTCTTTCTTGAATTTCTTAGCAATTTTCATAGATTTCAATAATTCCTTACGAAGAGTTTCACATGCATCAATAAAATCAACAGAAGCATGAGCAGAAACATGATAAAAAAGACACTTCAAATTATCCATGACAACAGGGGTCAAGGATAAGCTCTTAGATCAAAATATCTAAAACAAGAGGGTAACCTGCTCTAATACCATGCACTTAATAGTTTATAGACCCTTTAAAAACACAATTGGGTTAACGTAGGTAATTAGCCAAGTTGTTGCTTAGTTCAAATTCCAAATCTAGGTTATCACAATCAAACAATCATATTATGTAAAGTGGCAGAAAGATAAATATTACAATGATATGATCACTCAGGAAACCAAACTGGTAAGAACCTGGGGAGGATTTAACCTAACTATCCTATAGGTAAACCTAAATCCACTATGAAAGAATCGAAATTGTTCAACAGGACTTAGACCACTAACATCCTTTTACTACCCATCAGTAGAAACTTACCGACATGACCACGTGCAAGTTCTGAAACTACGGACTCTTTCTTTCTTGGATTCTCCAGCAAGTACAAGGACACCCGCTTGTGTTTCTTTAAGTTCTTATGGTAGCAACTAAATGATCATCAAGCTCTTGAAGAAATCTCTTTTTTGATAATCCTAAGCTTGTATAAAGGAAAGCTCCTCATAGATCTCACAAGAGATTTACACAAACAGCAATATAAGTAACATTATAACATGGCTAAGGTTTGCCTTATATACCTAGGGCAAAAATACAAAACCCTAAACGTTTTAAAACAAAATAGGCTGAGTTAGAATTCTGCAGAAAATGCATCTGACTCGATTTTCGATTGATTGAGCCTAAGCTTCGATCGATTGAACCAGGCCGAGAAGCAATATTAATTTCTGCATCGCCTTGTTCCAACTTTACATAAATGAACTAACTTTGAGCAAGTCTAAACACAAATAAACATTTTGTTTTAATCATGGTTTGCTAACAATACACATTAGAGTTTTAAATACATAAAATCCTATGTCTTTAAAACCTAACAATCCCAATATTCGGATTGAAGCGAGATAAATCTTGTGGTGGGAATAGCTTGGCAGAATCCATTGGACGACTCACTATGTTGCCATCACCACATGCAATAGCTGACCAACTCTTGAGAAACAAGATGAAAGATAAGGCATCTATAATTCTGTGGGACATGAGTATACCAATCGTAAGACCACCACAGTTGAAGAAGGTGACTTGGATTGATGTAGGTAACTCATTAACCTCAGCCAATTCAAATGGCAGAAACATATTGAGCTCACAAGGGGTTGGACTCACAAGAAATTCAGAAAGACCGCACTTAACCTTGGCTTCCATATAGTGAACGCCCTCATCATTGCAATCTATACAAAGATTGTCCTTAACCCATCTCGCTAGCATGTGGAATCGGGTTAAAGCATCTGCTAAGGATTTCTTAATCCTGTCACTTTGTTCTACATTGCTAAGATTAGCTTCATTGTAATTTAGGTAGCAGAAAACCAGGGGCATGAAAACTAGAGGTTGAAGTTGACCGAGGAAGGAAAGCTGGTAGTGGTGGAGATGTTGACGGGTTGGAGATGAAGGTTTGACAGTGTCCTTTGAGATAACTTGGACTTCAAGCTTCATTGTTTACAGCTCAAAGAGATTGAAAGTTCAATAAGTGTATAAAACACCTTGAATGTTTAGATTCTCAATTTACAAATTACCAATTCAAGCTTAATATCAAATAATTAATGTGCGAAATATGAACATAACCTTAATACAGAATTGATAAACAATCTAAACCAAATAAAATTTCATCAACAGTAGAAATTAAATGGCAAAGATTAAGGGAAGGAGAGATGCAAACACAAGGATAGCACACGATGTGTTATCAAAGAGGAAATCGAAGCCCTCGGTGTAAAACCTCTCCGCCGCCCTCCAAGCTCCTACTCCAACGAGGTTACGCCGAACCTATTTCTTCTTTAACTTACCAGATTTTGCTATCGACCATAGCATCAACCAATATGAAATTGGTCTCTTCTTAACTACTTCCTAAAGCACCAAGCAGCCTTCTCACGGATATGGGTATAGTGAGAAAAGGTTTTGGTAATGTACCTCTCAAGGATGTAATAATGGAGAGGAAGTGAGTAAAGGAATTTGATGAGTCTCTATGTGAAGAATGGGGTTGAGTCAATCATGTTTTTCTCTAGGGTTTCTCTCTCAAAATTCTCCTAGGAAGCTCTCTACATTTCGTGGGTATAAGGGGTATATATACTAGGGTGAGAAATGAATACGAAGAGTCAGGTTTTTCAAAACAGAATCGGTGGTGGTTTAGCCTCGCAACTTGACCGAGTCGCGAGTTCCAACTATAAGGTAATTGAATGGCTAATTTGTACTTTTTGTCCTATAGTGCTCCAACTAGCATGACGCTTTAACTTCTAGCATGCTTGGCACGTGTACAACTTCTCGGCGACTTGCAAGCCGCGAGCCACCCGCGGGATCCAGTCGTGAGTCCGTGCTTCTTTGCATAATCTTGAGCATTTCTTCACACTCTCTTACACACTACCCTTACATGATTCCCACCTAAATACAAAATTACTAATTGCTAAAATACAAGCAAATTTGATATGGAATAAAGCCGACAAGATGGTTGATAAAATTTCAAACTTACAATCTCCCCCTTTGGCTATTCCATTACAAAATCCTAAAACAAACTTTAGACTTAACATATGAGTTGGGAATAGTTGAACAAAACTCACTCACACCTAACTCTAGAATCTGTGTAGCTCTTGAATCATATGAACAAGAATCTCCTGAAACACAATAACACAATATGATCATTGTATGTAGAAAAACTTGTAATGAATATGAGGCAAGCACAATGGGATTAAGAAAATGGAATTAAGTAATAAACCATGACTTGACCATACAAACAATCATTATAAAATAGTGACCACAATGCTCATTCAAACTTGGAATGAACATCCGGACATACAAGCTAACAAGCTCAATGCAAATTACTTGCATGTCCAACACTCAACCAATGCACAATACTGAAAGTATATGCATCTAGGAACAAGATCATACTAGGGCACAAGAGTGAGAGTACTTAAAGGAAATGCATAACATTTAGTTAAAAGTACTAGGAAACAAAGCATAAAGACTGCATAAGCATGGTACAAACCATAAACAAGTACCATAAGATTTAAGAGTTTTGATAAAAACAACCATGAGTTTAAACCAAACTATTAGAACCATATCCACACAAGAGTTGAGTTTATATAAACAACAAGCAAATAGCTATAAACAGGCAAAACGAAAAAAAAAAAAAAAAGACTACTTTAAAGTATATGTGAGTGTATATGTATCAACTTCCTCTTCTTGAGCATACAACTCCCCCTTTCAGCGTCCCCCTTTCAATGTGCACATTGCTATCTCCCCCTTGCTATATGCTATCTCTCCCCCTTTTTGGCACGAATAGCTAAAGGCTATCCTCGAGCTTTTATTGAATAGCATCTAGTTGTGTCTCAATTATAGTGAGACGCATTTGAACGTGATTGTTGGTGGAGTAGAGAGATCTTTCTAATCCCAAAATACGCTAATATAGCCCCTCGATTAAAGTGCTCAATCTATCATCTTAAGAGCTAGGTGCGGATGGAGTGCTAGTTGTTTGCTTCTTAGAAGGAATGGGGAAAACAGTTGTGGTATGCACAGGTGTAAATGAATCATGGCCAAATGGAGTGGCATGGGAGAACGGCTCAACAAACACCTTCAAGAAGCATGATCTTCATGATGAGACTACAAAAAGGAAAACTGGTTCATGTTGCCGATCGAGCCGCTGTTTTCCCAATTATCTGAAAAATGTGGGCATAAATGTCAATTGGAACTCGTGTAATGAGATCACACAGAAATTGTGCTATCTTCCAAGATTTATGAAAGCAGTGTTAGACAGTGGGTAGAGATTAGAGAACATGATCAGTTTTAGAGTTGTCGATTCAGGTGAAAACTGTGCAGTGCCAATAAATGATCCTTTACTTCTAACCTTATGATCAGGCCCAAGAACTTGGAGAATGTCTTATATACGAAGTGATCTGTCATCATACGGAGTGATGTCTACATTTGCTGGTCTAGTGATGTGAAGAACCTTTGCAATGTATTTTGTATTGATGGAGAATTCAGTTCCTCTTACCCAACATTTCAACTCTACTCCAATGTATATAGCATTAGAGTAGAATTCCTTAACTAATTCATCAATCGGGTCCTCAAAATTCCCGAACAGATCAGCCTAATCCCTTGCTTCAAAAATCCTAGGGACAAATGTCATGTTCAAGGTATCAAATTGTACTACATGTTCCACAATAGGAGTAGCATCTATAAAGATGCTTGAGTAGGTTTGTGAATCAAAAGGAGTCCTGAATCTCTCATTGTTTGAGCCTTGAGATGACCGAGTCGAGCAACGAGTCCGCTTAGCAACAAGGGATGGAACATCAATTTCAATCTCTTTTCCTTTAGATGAGCGGCGTGACATCTGCAAAAGACAAGATACACAGCAGAGAACCAAGTGCGACACCTCAAAATGAAATTCATGTAATCAAAATGAAATTCAAAGAGAGAACACACTTAAACAATCACAGAACTTGAACCAAGTCAGCATCAAGTAATCATAAGCAACACTTATGGATTGTATATTTAAGAAGTTAGTAGGTGACCAAAGATGATGGTTGATTAATTACAACTTAGAACAAAGTGGTCAATGAGCATCACACAGTCACAAATAACTGTCATTGTGACACTCTACCATGAACATGATATGTACAGAACAACACAATCATGAGGCACAACACAGAACACAAACATCATAAAAATATGAAGAAAACATCTCAATCAATATCAAACACTCAATCAAACTTACTCAACCAAATAAACCAAACCCATGTTCGAACACTATATAACTTAAACCACAAAAATAACTAATAAATCAAGAAAACAAAAACATAATCATGAAATATGAAGTTAGAAAAAGAAAACCCATACCTTTTCCTTGAAGATTTGAGGATGAAATGATGCAAAAATGGAGGTTTTTCAAGAGTAATACGGTGAGTTTGAGAGATAGTGCAAATGGGGAAGACAATGAATAGTTAGAAATGTTCGAGGGAAAACTGAAAAGTTTTAAAAACTAACCAATTTACGCAAAACATGCGATTTTCGCGACTAAGTCAAGTCACGTTCAAGTCGCCAGGGCTAGCCGCTAGAACACTTGAAAGAAAAACTTTTGAAAAATTTTCTAAGTGTTTTTCGCGACTAGAAGTTCCACTCGCGAGAGAGTCGCGATCCGAGCCGCAAAAATCTCTGTGTACCCCTCGCAATTGGACCTTCCACCCGGGAACAAATCACCAACCCGAGCCACGAAAAGCATGAAAACCCAGATTTTTGAAAAATATTCTAAGTCTTTTTCGTGGATGAAACATATACCAACCACTAAGTTACTAGTGAGTCGTGGAAAATCTCTGTATGGGCTCGTGACTAGGGCAAGTGACTGGTACTACCCGCAATCGAGTCACGAACAGGGCAACAAGTTTTTGAAATTTTGACAAATATTTGTAAAAACAAAATACTTTCCAAAAATACCTAAAATCTCAAAAATTTTTTTTTTTTTTTTTTTGATTGATCAACAAAGATTGAGCATGTAAAAACACATTTAATCAAGTTCAATCACATGAATGAATATGGCATTCATTGAACATAGACATGTGTGTTATGTGTGGATATCAAAAATAAGATAGTTCTTATTCTAATGTGAAGCTTCAATGATCAATTCAATCAAGGCATACACAACTAGCACTAGATAATGTGACCTATCTCAATTATAGAAATATGCATATATGACCTCCCACATAAACTTGAGAACAATATCTTTGAAGCTTTTCATTTGGCTCCATATTCAACATATTATTTGATCTTTTTGAATCAACAAATCTCATTGTGAGATCGATACCTGAAATTTTTGATATTTCATTTTGATGAGTTAGCCTTTGGCTTTTTGGGCTTCATACAATTTTATTTTTAGTCGCTTTCCCTTTTTCCTAGTCAAATACTAGAAGTTTCAATTTTTTTTTTTTTTTTTTTTTTTTTTTTTTTGCTTTCTGGGTTTACTCTTTCTTCACTCATTATACACAGTATTGGATTTTCCTGCAGTTTTTTGTTCTCTCTTTGAACTAGAACAAAAACCCAGTTGGAGTTTTGTAGTTTCAAACCTTGGATCTGTTTCTACAGTGCTAGGTACGTGTAGTTCTTGTTTTCTCTATGCTTTTCATTCCAATGGGTGTTCTAGGTTTTGCTAAAGTTAATTTTTTTTATCGGATCGGGTTTTTGGTTGTTGTTATGTGAGATTTGGGAGCTGGGTTTTGTGTAGGAGGTTTTTTGTGATGGTGGGTGTGGAATACCATTTGGATCCGAGAGAGATTTTCTTGAAAGAGAAAGGGAGAGTAATGGAAGGGAACTTTGTTATGGCTTTTCTTTCACTCTTCCTAATCTTTTCGCTTTCTCCATTATGCTTGATTTCAACTAACATGGAATGTTTGTTTTGATATTCATAAACTTGCTCTTATTCTTTTAGTATTTTTCTTTTGCTTTGATCTTTGTTTCTTAATTTCTGGATATGGGTTTTTTTTTTTTTGGCAAGCTAAGGAAAAAAAAAAAAAAAAAAAAACTTTTTGTTTTTTGTGTTGGTAGTGGATAATTGAAATAAAACTTTATGAATGAAGGGTATTCCGTCTATGGAGATCCCAACGGTATTCCGATTCAGTAGACTATTTACCGTGACACCCCTGCTCCTTTCAACTGCGTTTACTGCGGTAGTTCGAGGTTTTGAGCGGACTAACATTGTTCAGCCTTTCTATGTAGTAAGTTAGACAATGTTTGAAACAATAAAGGAAAATAGCATCTCGAGTTTTAGAAAATCGAGATCTATATTAGAACTCGAGTCCAAAAGACTTGCGTCGTGAGTATGAAAATGCCACATAGATCTCGAGTCTTTAAGACTCGAGTTTTATGAAAAAAAATTTCACCTATAGTGGCGTTTCTAAGACTTACAGTGACGTTTTAAAGCCCTATAGCGGCGTTTTCCTGCAAAAAAAAAAAAAAAAAAAAAAAAATTTATAAGTACCAGGTTTAGGGACCCCTATAGTGGCGTTTTTTAAGCCCTATAGTGACGTTTTAAAGCCCTATAGTGGCGTTTTTCTGCAATTTATGGAAATCGAGTCTTTAAAACTTGATTTTCACGTCGATTTTTTCCTCACTGTCAACCCATTCTCTTACAAATCGAGACTTAAAAAATCAAGTTTTATCTTAGAACTCGAGATGCTAGTTTTCAACATTGTTTTGAAATGTGACAACTAACTAAATTTTTTAATATTTATTGTTATTTAGAAAAAAATTCCGGTAGTTCTGGACTTACTAACATCAGGTAACCAAAAAAAAAAAAAAAAAAATATATATATATATATAATTAAAAAACTCTTGAATTTTTTTCCTTAGTATATTATGAATTTTATATTGGTTGAATTTGATTTTAACTGAATTGTGAAATTGTGGATGATTATCTATTGTATATCATGTGACTATAGTTTAATTTAGAGGTCATATTTTGCAAAGTTTATGTATCAAGTAGGCTGGCTTTGATTCAATTTATCAATACAATCACACAATAACCTCTTTTTGATGATTTAATTGTTATTCCGATTATGATTATAAATGCTCTGGCATTATGGATTGTTGGGCAAGGATTATATATGCTTGAATTTTATTGATTGGAACCTTGTTGACTTGTTCAACGGTGTGTGGATTGATAATTTTAACGTGTTGAGATAAAACACATTAAGATTTTTTTTATTGTGAAAGTTATGTTGGTTAGAAAATTTTCCTACTTGTTTATGAACATTGACTTATGTAGACAAAATTTTATTTAATGAGAGAGACATGTGAGCACCATTTTTGGAACCAAATTAGGTTAGATTAGCATAGCAGAATTGCTTTGATCTTTGAAGCCTTGACAGGGCCTTGATATCGAGGAGTATTGTAGCAGTTAATGTGTGACTAAGAGCAATCCTTTCTTAGTACCTTGAAACTGATCTTTTGTTGTGAAGACAATGAATTATCCGGAGGATGCCTTATATCAAAAAGATAAGACAATCAAACCTATTTCTCGATTCAATAGAAGCCCAAAGAGTCACTTGTGAAAGGAATTGTCACTTAATTTGGATACTATGTGTTAGGTTCTAAAGTTTAGGACTTTATGTATTTAGAACTCTAATTTGTATTGTTGGCAAACCATGATCAAAACAATGTGTTTAGAAGTGTTTAAAACTAGCTCAAAGCTGTATGTCAATGTAAAGTTGGAATCGAGTGTAAAGCAGAAAGCAGTGTGGCTTTCGGCCTGGCTCGATCAATCGAAGCTTAGGCTCGACCGATCGAATGTCAGGCAGATTGCTTTTCCGCAGATTCGTCCAACTCAGCCCTATGTGTTTTAAAACGTTTTTAGGGTTTCTTATTTGTCCTAAGTATAAAAGGCAAACCCTAGCCACGTTTTAGTGTTGCTCATATTGCGGTTTGTGTAAATCTCTTGTGAGATCTAGAGGAGCTTTCCTTTACACAAACTTAGGGTTTTCAAGGAGGAGATATTCTCTAAACCTTGATGATCAAAATAGTTGCTGCCATTAAAGCTTAAAGAATACACAAGCGGGGGTGCTTGTAGCTGGTGGGAATCCAAAGAAAGAAGGAGTCCGTGGATTCTGAGCTTGCACGTGGTCATGTAAGTAAGTTCTATTGGTTGGTAGCATTAGGAAGTCGAGCGGGGGTGCTTATAAGTCCTTTTGTATGAACTTCGATTCTTTCTGATAGTGGATTCAAGTTTACCTTGAGGATAGCTAAGTCAAATCCTCCCCAGGTTTTTACCGGTTTGGTTTTCTGGGTGATCATATCGTGTGTTATTTATTTTCCGCTGCTTTGCATGATTTGATCTTTATTATTGTGATAACCTAGACTTGTTTAATTGGATTAAGTAACAACTTGGCTAATTACCTAAGTTTAATCAATTGTTTAAGGGGTCTAAAAACTGTCAAGTGGTATCGGAGCAGGTAGCTCTTTTGTTGTTGATCTTTTGATCACTGAGCTGATCCTTGACCCCTTGGTATGGATTTTTGGAAATTCTTTATGATTATTCATCAACTTGCTTACTTTGTATGTTTGTCTCTTGTTGAGTATGTTAAATCTTTCCTTGAACATCTTGGTCTTATCATATGTGGTAATAATTATTTGTGTTATACTGCCTTAACCGCCTTAAAGGCACGTGATTCTTGTCTTTGGTATTTGGATAGTAGTTGTTCCAGGCATATGACAGGAAACAAAGGATTATTCAAGACTCTTTTTGAAGGAAAGATTGGTACAGTCACTTTTGGAGATGGAAGCAAATCTGTCATCAGGGCATTGGAACTGTGGACATCCCAGTGTTACCGGTCTTTGAAGATGTTTGGTATATTGATGGACTAAAGGCAAATTTACTCAGCATCAGTCAGATTTGTGACAATGGACTAAATGTTCTCTTCACTAAGCATGAATGTGAAATACTTGATGCTGGAGGTGACTGTATGTGTGTTGGTGTACGAACGGCGGACAACTGTTATGGATTGACACCAAGCATAAGCAACAAGTGCTTTAGTGCAAAGATTGATCAAGTTGATTTGTGGCATCAACGGCTGGGGCATGCAAGTCATAAGCAGTTAGAAAAGATTTCAAAATGTGATGATGTTATTGGTTTACCTAAGTTTGAGAAGATAGACAAGTGCATATGTGGACCATGTCAGATAGGTAAACAGATAAAATCTAAACATCCGTCTGTGGCTAGTGTTCAAACTTCAAGACCTCTGGAGTTACTGTACATTGATCTTATGGGTCCTGCGAGAGTTCAGAGTTTGGAAGGAAAGAAATACATTCTAGTGGTTGTGGATGACTTTACCAGATATACTTGGGTTGTGCTCTTGAAAGATAAAGCCGAGGCTCCCGAGAAGATGATACATCTGTGTAAGAAATTACAAGTTGGAAAAGATACGGTGGTAGCCAGAATCAGAAGTGACCATGGAAGAGAATTTGAGAATACCAAGCTAGCTACTTTCAGCAATGAACAGGCACACATCAAGAATTTTCATCACCCAAGACACCGCAACAAAATGGAATAGTTGAACGGAAAAATAGGGTTGTTCAAGAGATGGCACGTGTAATGTTGCACAATACAAAATTGCCAAAATCCTTCTGGGGAGAAGCGATTAACACCGCTTGCCATACACTAAACCGGGTGTATTTCGGACCTGACTCCAAGAAGACTCCCTATGAACTCGGGAGAGGGAAGAAGCCAGTTGTCAAGTATTTCAGGATTTTTGGTAGTGATTGTTACATTCTACATGATAGAGAGCACCTAGAGAAATTTGATGCTAAGAGTGATAAAGGATATTTTTTAGGGTATTCCTCTACTAGTAGGGCATATAAGGTGTACAATCTGAGAATCAAAACTGTCATGGAATCTTCAAATGTTGTGATCAATGATGAAGTATGTCCAGAAGCACATCCAGAAAGTACTACTCGGGTTCAAGATAAACCAATGGAGGTTAATGACTCTCTCCCTAATGATTATGTTGTGAAACATAGTGATGAGGAGCTAATGGTGTTGAATGATGCAATATCTATGCCATCAAGTCCTGAACCATCCACTCCAATTCATGAGACTCAACAGGTTCAACATAAGTTTAGTCCTTCATCAGAGCAGAGAGGTACTTCCGGATCTCTGGTTAAAGGTCCTTCCTCTAGAGTAAGACTAAATCATCCCTCCTCAAATATATTGGGAAGTCTGAATGACAATATGAGATTAAGGTCAAAAGCCTTAAGTGTAATTACACACTCATGCTATCTGTCCCAATTTGAACCGAAGAAGGTAGATGAAGCACTTCAAGATGCTGATTGGGTAAACTCTATGCATGAAGAACTTCATCAATTTGTTTGGAATGATGTGTAGGAATTAGTTCCTAGACCAAAGGGTGTGAATGCAATTGGAACTAAGTGGATCTTCAAGAACAAGTCAGATGAACATGGCTTCGTCATCGAGAAATAAATCAAGACTTGTTGCTCAAGACTACACACAAGTGGAAGGGATTGACTTTGATGAGACCTTTGCTCCAGTAGCAAGATTGGAATCCATTAGGATATTGCTGGCTATAGCTAGTCATCTAAACTTCAAGTTATATCAAATCGATGTCAAAAGTGCTTTCTTGAATGGAATGCTGCAAGAAGAAGTTTATGTTGAACAACCTAAAAGATTTGTTGACCCTTATGACACTGATGATGTGTACAAATTGAAGAGAGCATTTGTATGGTTTGAAACAAGCTCCACGGGCTTGGTATGATAGATTGATTGCATATCTTATCGAGCACGGCTTCAAAAGGGGATTTGCAGACACTACTCTCTTCATAAGAAAGGATAAGAATAGTTTTGTTGTAACTCAAATTTATGTAGATGACATTGTTTTTGGTGCTACTAATGACTCTCTTGCTCATTCTTTTGCAGATGAAATGAAGGCAATGTTTGAAATGAGTATGGTTGGTGAACTAACATATTTCTTGGGATTACAAGTGAAGTAAACGAATTCAGGGATCTACATCAACCAAGCCAAATACGCAAAGAATCTAGTCAAGAGATTTGGACTGGACCATCTTTGCCCATGCTAGAACACCAATGGCCGCTAATGCAAAACTAACAAATGATCCATCAGGTGAGTCTGTTGATGTTACACTATACAGAAGTATGATTGGATGTTTGTTATATTTGATCGCTAGTCGGCCCGATATTGCTTTTAGTGTTGGTGTTTGTTCTAGATTTTAGTCTAATCCAAAGGTTTCACACTTAAATGCTGTAAAAAGAATAATTAAATATGTTGCTGGAACTTGTGACTATGGATTATTTTATAGCAAAGAGTCTAATCTATCTCTTGCTGGTTTTTCCGATTCTAATTGGGCTGGTAATGCCGATGATAGAAAAAGCACCACTGGTGGATGTTTTTATGTTAGTGCTAACCTTGTTGCCTGGATGAGCAAAAAGAAAAATTCTGTGTCCTTGTCTACTATCGAGGCAGAATATATTCTTGCTTTGGAAGTTGTTGCTCACAACTTCTTTGGATGAAAAAGGTTTTAACAGATTATGGGATGTCCCAAGATACTATGGTGGTTTCTTGTGATAACTCTAGTGCTATTGACATATCTAAGAACCCTGTTCAGCATTCTAAGATTAAGCACATAGAGATTAGGTATCACTTCATTAGGGATCTTGTTGAAAGAAAAATTGTGTGTCTTAAGTATATTCCTACAGAGCGTCAGAATGCTGATATTTTTACCAAACCTCTTGATAGAAGTAAGTTTGAGACTTTTCGTCAAGTGATTGGTGTGATTCTGTGTCCCTAATCTGTCTTTGGCCTCATGGTCCTTGTGCTTCATTGCTCTACCCTTTGTGACCATTGTTCTTTGGTTTTGTGTTTTTTTTGTTGTCTCTAGGATTTGTATAGCATAACATTCATGCATTTCATTCTAGGTGTTTTTATTTTTAAAAAAAAAAAAAAAAAAGGGAAAAAGGAAGCACATTTTGTTTTTGCACTATTCTTCTTGGTTTTTGAGAACAAGGTTGGTCAATTTATTTTCACATAACATGTTTTTTGTACCTTGTTTAGCTTTGATGAGCTTATTTATTGCACTCTACTAGTTGAAGATTTGTAGTGCATGTTGTGTGGGAAAGATGTGTATGGTTTTTGATTACTATGTCTTAATCTTGAAGTCACTTGTTTTTAAATGTCGGACTTGAACTTTTAGAGAAAGGCATAAATAACCATCTCACCACTGTTCACTAGCCAATCATGAACACCTTAGTGCATATCATAAGATTTTGTACTCGAAAAAGTGTAGCACATGCACAAAAAGAACATAAGGTGAAGCCTCGGTAAAAGTGCTTAATTCTTAAAATCTAATTGGTGCGTACTATTAGGCTTGATGCCAAACTCACATAAACTTAAAATTGGAATGTATATTATGAGGCATATATACAAGAAACTTACATGATTACAAGCTTATGATCTAAAAAATGTGGGAGTTATATGATGTAATTCTTTAGGTGATAGTCTTTTTTAAATTCTTTGTGATGAATTTTGTAGATTTCGTGATTGATTGCTATTCACATATCACCTCACATGTATCTCATGTCTTTGCTAATCGCACACACTACACGAGTTACTCGTTGCTAAACATTGTACATGTTATTGTGTGTGTTTATGGTCCGACCAACCAAGTTTTTGAAATCACTTTGAATTATGTGCAAACTAAATTTGTTGCTTGAAAATTTGTGGGGAATGCAAAATTTTGTTTTTGGGAATATTGGGTTTAAAATTCTTGTTTGGAAAATCATATCATCTCATACTCATGCATTTTTGTCCTTGAATTTCAATGCTTTGAGTTAAATCAATTTGTTTTTCAAAAATTGTGTTTTTCTAGAAAAATTTGGTGAGCCTCTGCCTGATTCGATCGGTCCATTCTGTTTTTCGACCGATCGAAATTTTTTAAAATTTTAAATTTTTTGAGAGAGGGAGCCTCTGTCTGTTTCGATCGATCGAAACTCATGTTTCTGGTTTTTTTAAAAGGCAGAATAGGACTTTTTCAAAGTCACTATTCAAACCTTTTCAAGTTTCTCTCTCTCTCTCCACGTTGGCTCTTGGCTCCACCATCAATTTTTGTCGTTTTCCTTCAAGATTTTTGCAAGGTTTTTCTCCCTAGAAGCCGGTAAGACACTTTTGCCCTTCTTTTTCAAGTTTATTTCTTGTTTTCATGCATTTTTCATGCATTCTCATGGGTATTTTCGCCATCTTCAAAATTATTGGGGTTTTTGATGATTCAAGCCAATTCTTGTGTTATTGATCAATGGGTTTTTATGCCATGATGTTATATTGATGTTCCCTATGATTTAATTTGATCAATTTGGTGGTTTTTGAAAAATTGAAAATTCTAGGGTTTTGAATTTGATCCGAATTGGGGATTTTGTCAAATTGGCTTAAATTGATGAAATTGGCTTCTCCAATTGATGTAATTGGTCATTATTATTGTTATTCTATCATGTGCAATGATCAATTCGTCATTTTTTTTAAAAAAATTAATCAAGTGGTTTCTTTATTTTGGGGTTTTTGTGTTCAAAACCTTTATGTGCAAGCCAATTTTGTAATTTGAATCTTTTTGACTCAATTCACTGCACTAGCACATGCATCATGACATTTAAAATTTGTTCACGCATCATATAGATTTTGTTTCTATTTTTTGTTTTTGTGCTAACTTGCAGTCTGTCCTTGGTTTTGTTTTGTAGTTTTGTTCTTTCGCTCTGTGTTTTGATCCTTATCTTAGCACCATGCCTAAGAAAACTAGAGCTAATAGGACCACTTCCACTTCCTCCGAGTCTCCACCTAGAATAGAGCTGTTTAAGAATGATAAGTGTAGAGAAGCCTATGACACCTTGAATCGTAGGCGTAAGATGCGGTGCGAGCGAGCTGTTGTGCTAGATGCGCTTGATCCGGCCATTAGGGCTAATTTTGAGTCTAGGGGTTGGTTGCCTCTCATACAGATAGATCATCCACCTCCGACCGCCCTGATTAAAGAGTTCTATTCGAATCTCTCTTGCCACATCTATGATTCCAACACCCTTGTTAGGAGTTGGATACGAGGTGTAGAGTTCACCATTACCCCTTGGGTGGTGGCTGAGGTTCTTGGGGTGCCGGTAGTTTGGGATGCTGTCTATCCCTATGATGAGTCACCCTCTTTAGATGTAGTCATGTCTTACATCACTGGGTCATCTATCCGGTGGGGTTCTGATCCTCGGATCACGTCCGTTGAGCTTACCGAGACTGCCTATCTCTTTTTTAGGATTGCGTGTCATTCCTTGTGGCCTATCTCTCACTTCCATACCATCCCTTTAGAGCGATGTGTGTTTTTGTATGCTTTTTCTTCTGGAGCATCTATCAGTTTTCCTCACTTATTCCTTCGTTCTTTGAACGAGGTTCATAGGAGTTCTGCCGTAGGGCATGTCCGATTCATCCTATTTTCATTCATAGGATTTCGCTCTATTTGGGTTTAGATGGTTTTCCATCAGGTGAGCCTGTTCATGTGATAGCTCCTATAGGTGCCACCTTTCTTCGTCAGGGGGCTACTCGGTTGAGGGTCCCTCCTTCTCATCCTAGAGGTGTGTCATCTAGTAGTGTTCCCCCTCCTCCCTCTTCTACAAGTCTGCCTTTGTTGAGCCTTCGTGCATCTGCTGCGTCGATGTCGATGTCTTCTTTGTTCCTCCACCGATTGCTACGGATGATTCAGATATTCGTCGCACATTGGATCATCTCTTGACCGTTCAGGCGGCTCAAGGACAGATTTTGGTGGACGTGCTTGGTGAGATCCGTGCCTTGCGTGCGAAGTTGGCGTGATTTAGACCACCTCCCTTTTGATGATGGATATCTTGTGTGCCCTTTGGCATTCCGTCACAAAAAGGGGGAGTACTTGTAGAGTTTTTGCTTTCTGGGGGAGACTTTTTGCTTTTGGTTGGAGCTTGTGGAGTTTTTAGATTGTATTTAGGTGCTTCTTTGTGTACTTAACATTTTTAGCTCTTTCCTTGTTTTTGATGGATATTCATGTTAGGGGGAGTTTTATGTTTTTGTTAGTACTATATTTGTTTCTTGTTTCAAAATGCTTATTGATTTATATTTATGAGTTATTCATTGATATTTGTCTTTATTTGTGTGTTGTTTGAAATCAAGAAGTTATTTTGTTTACTTGTATTATTTCCACACATGCGGTTATGCATTTTGTTTAGTGTTTCAGGAAATATACAGGTTGATTCAATTGAATTTGCCGTCTACACTTGCAAATGATGGATGGTAGTTAGGATTGAATTTTTGTTTATGAGCATTATTTTGTAAAGGGCTTTTCATTTTGTAAACTTTGAGCTTATATGTTGTGTTTTGTCACGGAATGCCAAAAGGGGAGTTTGTTAGGTTCTAAAGTTTAGGACTTTATGTATTTAGAACTCTAATTTGTATTGTTGGCAAACCATGATCAAAACAATGTGTTTAGAAGTGTTTAAAGCTAGCTCAAAGCTGTATGTCAATGTAAAGTTGGAATCGAGTGTAAAGCAGAAAGTAGTGTGGCTTTCGGCCTGGCTCGATCGATCGAAACTTAGGCTCGACCGATCGAACGTCGGGCAGATTGCTTTTTCGCAAATTCGTCCAACTCAGCCCTATGTGTTTTAAAACGTTTTTAGGGTTTCTTATTTGTCCTAAGTATAAAAGGCAAATCCTAGCCATGTTTTAGTGTTGCTCATATTGCGGTTTGTGTAAATCTCTTGTGAGATCTAGAAGAGTTTTCCTTTACACAAACTTAGGGTTTTCAAGGAGGAGATATTCTCTAAACCTTGATGATTAAAACAGTTGTTGCCATTAAAGCTTAAAGAATACACAAGCGGGGGTGCTTGTAGCTGGTGGGAATCCAAAAAAAGAAGGAGTCCGTGGATTTGGAGTTTGCACGTGGTCATGTCAGTAAGTTCTACTAGTTGGTAGCATTAGGAAGTCGAGCGAGGGTGCTTGTAAGTCCTTTTGTATGAACTTCGATTCTTTCTGATAGTGGATTCAAGTTTACCTTGAGGATAGCTAGGTCAAATCCTCCCAAGGTTTTTACCGGTTTGGTTTTCTGGGTGATCATATCGTGTGTTATTTATTTTTCTTTGCTTTGCATGATTTGATCTTTATTATTGTGATAACCTAGACTTGTTTAATTGGACTATGTAACAATTTGGCTAATTACCTAGGTTTAATCAATTGTTTAAAGGGTCTAAAAACTGTCACTATGGAATGCTTATGGTCGAGCTTGCGAGTCTTGAGATTAGTTTAAATTGGTGATTGGGACCATGCTAAGAAAGCTAAAGAGTGATGAAGTTGTCTTACACTTTTACGATTTTTGAAGAGTTAGAGGAAAGAGTAAACAACCTTTTCAATCCTTTTATTTATTTTCCAAAGTTACGGTGGATTTGTATGTTAATTCTCAATTATCCAATTGGTTTCATACAAAAGTATCATTTTTTTACCACTTTTCCATTCTTTATGATCAACAAGGGATCCGCTACTTTAAAGGGGCCACGACATACATTTTCTTTACATTCAATATTAATTGCCTTTCAATATCCTCGAATCTGTTATTGAAGTGTCTTACTTTGAGCAATATTTGGCTTTCTTCTTATTTTTTTAGAGATTTAGAGGTGTTTCTAGTGATTGGAGATGAGTATACTTTTCTCTTTGTATCTTTTCAAGTTCATGATCATTTATTATCAGCACATAATGGTGTTCACTTACATCTTGAAACAGGTGATGCTTTTGACCTAAGGACCAATTTACAGGATCCTAACAATGTCCTACAGAGTTGGGATCCTACCCTTGTTAACCCCCGCACATGGTTTCATGTCCTACAAAGTTGGATTTTTTATGCAGTTTAAGGATGACAGTTTGGAGTTTGCAATGACCGTGAAGCAGTGGAATGTAAAGATTATCTCGGTGAGTATTGTTTTTCTTGATTTGGTTGGTTGTTTTGATCTTAGTTATGTTGAATGGGATATGAGTATATCGATGTCTGCAGCCATTTATTATTAGAATTTGATGTGAATGTATATGGCAAATATGCAGATTAGCAAGAATAAGCGACACCAAGATAGAACTGCAGCATTGAATGTGTGGGAAAAACTAGAAGATTTTGTTCTGCCACAATCACATTCTTGATCTCGTGACCGACTTTTTATCAATAGATATTTTGCTTGAAAAATCAATTACCCATATTTACAAATTTGGATAGTATGGAGTTTATGTCAAAAGTTGGAACTTTGATAAAAATAAGTAGGGCATTGTAGTTGACATTGTTTATTTTAGGTGTGTGAGTATAATTGTGTGTAAGACTTGGTCTTTGTTTTCGTAAATTTTGGTGAACTTCAAGGTTTTTCATTCATAGTAGTTGATACAGAGGATGCATTTTGCAAGAACACTAAATGAAGTGTTATGTGTGTTAGGACATATGTGTTTCACATGTTAAGAACATATGTCTCCTTTGACAAAATGCACTTGTATTTTGGTAGATTTAGGATTTTTTAAATACTTCAAAAAACCTTGTTTCAAGATCAAGTATTGAAGCTTTCAAGTCTGTTCAAGAAAACAAGTTCAAAGTGCAAAATCATTAAAGCTCGACAGCTACATCTATTGAGCTTAAGGAAGCTATTCTTCATTTGGTGTGCTCAACACTTGCTTAATGACTACTATCTTTTGAGATTTAAGATTGTCAGAATTCCAATATGATTTTCTTGGAATCCGTGAATGTGTCTTTGGGCTTTCTTTTCTCCCAACCCTAGACATATAAAAGGATTAATTTAAGGGCCATCAAAGTGTTCATAAGTTGCACAAGCTTTGAGCAAATTTGGTCAAGCAAATTGTGACCGGAGACGAGTTCTTGCCCTTGTTCATCTCTTTCTCTTGAAGAAGTTATTGTGTATGTGCACCGTAGGGTTTTGTGACCAAGCATTTTCTTGATCTTCATCGTGTGGATGAACTGAAGAACTTTGCAACCAACAACCTTCTTAATTAATGATTGAATTCATGTACTAGGATCCCCACAATTGGTTAGTCACGTATTGGGAGTAGTGCATCCGAAAGGGGAACTGTCACTATAGAACAAGTCCAATTGAGTATTGGGGTAAGGGTTCAACTGTAGGTTAGTAAGGTACTTGGATTCCTTTACTTGTAACCGCTTATTGTGATAATAGTAGAGTTTCAAGAGTGGTGACTTGAAAATCACCCGGTGGGGTTTTTGCCATTAGATTTTCCCTATTCGTAAACAAATCACCATGTTATTTATTTTCCTTTGCTTATTTAGTTTATTGGTGATTTGTTTGTACTACCATGCATTTGCATGATAAATTAATTAATTAATAACTTGGCTAATTAATTTATTAACTTCTATCACAAGGGATCATTCAATTTGTGGCCTATCAAGTGGTATTAGAGCGGGCGCACTCTGATTAGGGTTTAATTTTTTTTGTGTTAATCCATTGACCCCTATTTGTCATGGATAGAGAACAGTCATTAATCATACCCCTTTTATTTGATGGCACTAACTATGCATATTGGAAAGTATGCATGGGAGTTTTCTTGCAATCTTTAGATGAGAAAGTGTGGCAAGCTGTGGAGATAGGGTGAACTAAGCCTCGAAGTGCCGGTGACCGGGATGATGCCAAGATTAAGGCCACAAACTTCAATAGCAGAGCATTGAATGCATTATTGATCTTTGTCACCAATGAGGAGTTCAAGAAGATATCCTTAATCGAAAGCGCCAAGGAGGGTTGGACCATTCTTCGGACAACTTATGAGGGTACTAAGGTTGTCAAGGACTCAAAGTTTCAGAGGCTCATTACAAGCTTTGAAGAGATAAAGATAGAGGAGGATGAGTCTTTCAATGAGTTCTATGCCAAGCTAAAGGACATAGTCAACTCAGCCTTCAATCTTGGGTAAACCATTCCTGAACCCAAGATTGTGAGGAAAGTACTCAGATCTCTGCTCGAGAGATTTCATGCCAAGATTATGGCAATAGAGGAATTAAAGGATATTAACAAAATTCCTTTGACTGAGCTGGTTGGAAACTTACAGACCTACAAGTAAGGTTGACAAGAACAGGCAAGTCGGGTAAAAGCAAGAGTATGGCAATGAAGGCCAAAAGCGGTGAAACAAATTAATCTTCTGATGATGAAGATTCCAAGATGAAGTCCTACATTACCAGGCAGTTCAAGAAGTTTATGAAGAATGCTAATGGAAAGGGTTTTGACAAGGATCGTAGGTGATCCAGTTCTTCTCAGTTTAAAAGCCAAGACAAAGGGAAGAAGGATGCTAAGAAAGGTGGTTAGTACGCTGTTCCTTTAGGACCCGAGTGCTTTGGGTGTCAAGGCTTCGGTCACATGAAGCATGAGTGTCCTACATACCTCAAAAGCATTGGGAAGAGCAAGGCACTTGCTGTTACCTTTAGTGATCTTGAGCACGAGGATGATTCCGACAATGAGGATGACAGAATCTTAAATGCCTTCATAGTCACTGTTAATCCTATTGATGGGATTGTTGAAGATGTGGTTGAAGAAGAGGAATTGGTGGAATCTAAGTTTGATAAGATGGATGATCAAGATGACATCCATACAGCCTATGAGAAGCTGTATAAGCTTTCTGAGAAGCATGAGAAATTATATAGACTAACCACCAAGAAGATCAGTGATGTGGAACTTGATTGTGAGGAGTTTTCCACAAAGTTTGATGAGGCTAATCAGACTATTGGAGCACTGAGATTCGAGAACAATTTCTTGGCCGAGAAGACCAAGAAGCTTGAAGCGGAGCTGTTTCAAGTCAGAGCTCAATTGGAGAGGACTTCAACCGCAAAGCTGGATGAGATGCTAAGCATTCAGAAATCTACTTCAGATCGAACAGGTTTAGGATATGGACTTTCTTCCTCTAATACTACTTCTTCTAGTACTACTGTTTTTGTTCCTCCCGCTAATAATGTTAAAACCGAGAACAATGAGATTAAAATTGAATTAGTTAGTGAGAACATAGACAAGGGTAAATCTATCTTGGGAGCACTTCCTAAGCTTGAAAAGAAAGATGTTACAAAACCCTAGGGCTAAGAAGGCTAACTCTCAAAAGCCTAAACAAAAGAAGTAGCATCTCTGTCATCATTGTGGAGCTGCCGGTCATACTCGACCAAGTTGCTACAAGTGGCTTGCGACTCAACAGAGCAATGACATGATAGCATCAGTAACTGAGAATCAGCTTCAATCCTCTTTTGCTCCCCTTAGAGATCTTCTCAAAGCCCACATGTTCCTTTCGAACTTGAACGGTTTTAATTCTTCCCCTTCATCGCCGGTTCAAGGGTTTGCTAGACAGAAAGGTTCTTCCAAGGTATTGAAGGAAAAGGGGTCCAAGTGATTCTGTCACTTTTCTTTCTCTCTTCTTGTTTGTGTGTGTGCATTACTTATGTGTTTTGCTTTCATGTTTTGAGTCAGTCTAGTTTTTATGCTTTGGTTGTTTAACATGTTTTTGTTTGGTTATTTTTCAGTTTTACTTGTTTTGTTTTTTCATATAAAAATAAAAATAAAAATTGAAAAATCAGAAAATACAAAAACAGTGTGTGTTTTATGTATATTGATACTTGTGTACCTTAGATGGCCATTGAAACAAAATCTTTTAAACTTTGTATCATTTGTAGTTTAGATGAGCATCTTTATGCACAACTAAGCAAGTGAGTTTTGTGACTTGTATTTATGATGAGTACGATTAAGTTGTCTCTTAAACTTAACACGCATATCACTCTTTTTTATGGGAAGAAATAAAAAATCCTGAGAGAAAGGCATAAATAACCATCTCACATTTGTTTTGCCAATCATAATATGACACGTGTATACTTCAGCATAGCAAAAGTGCAGTGTCAATGACATTTGTGTGCTTAGGCATAACAAAATTTGAATGTCAAACATCATTGGGTATTTCTTTTTTCTCTTTTATAAGCTCATGCATGATATGCTTAAAAAAAAAATATGTAAAGAAAAATCAAAAGCAAAAAGATCAAAAATGCTTTAAATATGATTGCAAGTGTGTATTCTAGGAGATGTGGGAGTTATAGGATGTACCTCAAAGGTGATAGTCTCCATCAAGTAGTTATGATTGTGTGTGAGTTAAAGTGATTATCTCATATCTCAAATCGTCATAACATGCATACACTTATGCAATTTTGCGATGTTTTTCACACACAACACGCAATATTCTTTACTATTCTTAATACATGTACAGGTACAATGTGATTTGGCCATCATGAGGTTTTACATGTATTAATGTATGCTCACTAAACTGTCTTGACTTGTTTTTGAAATATAAAATTGGTTAGACTTGTTTAGTGTGTGTGTGTGTTTTTGGAGATCCATGTGCTTAAATTTTCATTTGAGAGCTTAATATGTTAATTGGATCGTTGGTTGAGTTATATGTTGGATTGCATTCATGTCTGTGTTTTTTGTATCTTGAAAAACTGTTTTTAAAAGTTGGACCTCCTCGATACCTCCTTGATCTGCTATCGTTGAGCTTCCTAAAGCTTTTTCTTATCGCAATCTCACTTGCGCCTTGATACTTGATGGATCAATCGAGATTGGGTATGTATGCTTGATAGCTTCTCGACACCTGGTGGATCACTCGAGCTTCTGTTCTTAATTCTGGTGAGTTGATCCTCGATACCTCCTCGACACCTTAGCTGTTGATGAGCATTTCCTCGACACTTCCTTGACAGATCGCTCGATACCTCTTGATACCTGCATCTATCGAATTTCTTGGCTTTCTTATATAAGGCCTTTACGCCATCCAGTTCTCATTTCCATCGATCTCTCTCTTGATACTTCTCTGTTTCTCTCCCAAAAACACTCCAATCTTGGTTCTCAAGGATTTTACAAGGTTTTTCAAGTTTTTCTTCACTTGGTAAGCTTCTAATCCTTTCTCATTCATGCATTTCATGTTTTGAAACCTAGGATTTGGGGATTTTGAAAATTTTTGGGGATTTTCAAAATTGATGAGCTTTCATTGAAATTTTGGGTTGGGTTTTCACTTAAATGTGTTTAAAACCTCAAACATTGCATCACATTAGCATTATAATGGTATTGCCATGCATTTAGATGTATCCTATATGTTTGTATGCTGATAGGTTTGGATTGGATTGAGCCCATGATGCAATTTCCTTTGCATGTTACATGTTCATGCATTTCCCATGCATACGTACTTCTTTTCAATATATTTGATATATTTGAAAATGTTTGGGACTTTTTTGATTGTCATTCTTTCTCTCCCTCTCTGTTAGTTTAGGTTAGTCGTGTCTATGGCACTTAAACATAAATCCACTCCAGCCCGGAACCCTCTTCGTTTCGGTGCTTCTTCTTTGTCCGATCCTACCCTATCTCATATCCGGTTTTGTGATGACGATGCCTTTAAGGCATTTTCGGAGAACTTTTCTAGATGAGCATTCATTTGGAATGCCAAGTCATCTTGATGGATTTTACCGACACCGACCTTTCCTCTGTCATTCACGGTAGGGGATGGAAGTCACTATGTGACGTCCCAGTCACCTGTCCTCTCGTGCTTATCCAGGAGTTTTACTCCAACATGCACAGTTAGTACCTCTTTTCTTTACTCGCCGTTCGAGGTACGTGCATTCCTATCACACCACAATTGGTTACGGATGTACTTTGAGTCCCTAGGATAGAGTTTCCTGACTATCCTAGTTGTGAGGGTCTGTGGACTGTGTCCGGGGATGAGCTTATGTCTGCTTTTTGTGAGCGCCCTTGTTCTTGGGGTGAGTGTCTTTTTACACCATGTGGACCTTTTGCTAAAGGTCTTAGATTTATGAACATGGTTATGACTTTTATTTTGCATCCCCTCTCTCACTATAACTCCATCACAAAGTCTTATGCTTGATTTTTGTTGTCTCTTCTTGAGCATCTTACCAAAGACTTCCCTTCTTATTTCATTCATTTTATTATAGATGTTCATCTAGATTCGGCGTCCCATGATAAGCTCATCTTTTCTTTCGTTATCACGAGGATCTTATGCCATTTTTCCGTTCCTTTTCCCTCTTCCGACCATTTTAGCGTCATGTGTGCCATAAATTACGCCATCGTTAATCGTAGTGAGGCCCGGCTTGGTCGCGGCGGCAATCGGATTCAACAGCTCCTTCCTCCCATTCGACTCCATCCTATTCGGCTCCATCCATATCGGCTCCTCCTTTTTCTTCGGGCGATGTGCCTCTAGGAGATATCATAGCACGATTGCAAAGTGCATGGATGCTCGTCTCGATACACTCTCTACAGAGTTGTATCAGGTGAACGTTCGTGTCGGTCGTATTGCACGACGACAGGCGTCCATGGGTGGTTTTGCTCTCGAGGCTACTCCTTCACCACCTTCTCCCGTGGCTTCGCGCTTCCGAGGATGAGGATGATGATGATGGTGATGATGATGATGCTTGAGATGATCTTGATGGAGATGCTAGCTCTATCGATGAGATGTCTACTTGACACTTTTACCCTTTGTCATTCATGACAAAAAGGGAAAGTAGTTTTGGTATGAGAGTAGTCCATCTTAGGGGGAGAGTTAGTATAGGACCATTTTGTTAGGGGGAGTGTTGATACATTTTAAGAGATATAGTGAGGATAGTATGTATCTTTTTTTTTCTTTCTTTTTAGATACATTACTCTTGTACATGAGGTCTTGTGACTATTTATAGACATACATTGTACTTATTTCTTTCTTTATTTTGATATATGTTTTTCTTTCACTTACCCCTTCATGTGTTGTTTCTTTTCTCACTTTATACACATGTTTTTTTATACTTGTATGCAATCTATTATTTCTATTTCACACAAAGATACCTTGATGAGTTTTGTTTAAAATGTTTTAAATACAGGTTGTCAAAGTCTACTTGCCATAAACTCTCTTCTTGCAAAATTTTTCAAGAGTTTGTGTTAGGATAGATTTTATTGTATTCAACAAGTGAATATGAGTTGAGTGATTTATGACTTCTCTCATATGTTCATTTGTTTGTTGTGGTTTTGTCACGGATTGCCAAAGGGGGAGATTGTTAGGACATATGTGTTTCACATGTTAAGAACATATGTCATGATTTTATGTAATTAGCTTATCCTTGAACAAAACTCACTTTACTTGTATTTGGGTAGCTTTAGGATGTTTTAAATACTTCAAGAAACCTTGTTTTAAGATCAAGTATTGAAATTTTCAAGTCTATTCAAGAAAACAAGTTCAGAGTGCAAAATCATTAAAGCTCGACAACTACATCTATCGAGTTTAAGGAAGTCATTCTTCATTCGGTGTGCTTGATACCTCCTATCTGTCGAGATTTAAGATTGTCAAAATTCCAATCTGATTTTCTTGAGATCCATGAATGTGTCTTTGGGCTTTCTTTTCTTCTAACCCTAGACATATAAAAGGATTAGTTTAAAAGCCGTGAAAGTGTTCACAAGTTGCACAAGCTTTAAGCAAATTTTGTTCAAGCAAATTGTGACCAGAGACGAAATTATTGCCCTAGTTCATCTCTTTCTCTTGAAGAAGTTGCTGTGTATGTGCACTGTAGGGTTTTGTGACCAAGCATCTTCTTGATCTTCATCGTGTGGATGAACTGAAGAACTTTGCAACCAACAACCTTCTTAGTTGGTTATTAAAGTCACGTATTGGGATCCATACAATTGGTTAGTTAAATCTTGGGAGTCGTGCATCCGAAAGGGGGACTGTCACTACAGAATAAATCCAATTGGGTATTGGGGTAAGGGTTCAGTTGTAGGTTAGTAAGATACTTGGATTCCTTTACTTGTAACCGCTTGTTGTGATAATAGTAGAGTTTTGGGAGTGGTGACTTGAAAATCTCCCGGTGGGGTTTTTGCCGTTAGATTTTTCCCATTCGTAAACAAATAACCATGTTATTTATTTTCTGCTGCATATTTAGTTTATTGGTGATTTGCTTGTGCTACCACGTGTTTGCATGATAAATTGATTAATTAATAACTTGGCTAATTAATTAATTAATTTCTATCACAAGGGGTCATTCAATTTGTGGCCTATCAATGTGTTAAGTCACACTTCAATTTCCTTAATGGGTAATTGGAGATGGACCATACAATTTTATTGATATGTAAATTTCGTTTTTTGTTGTTGCCAATTTGCTTAGGACAATACTAATCTTAAAACCCAGGAATGATTATTTATTTATTTATTTATTTAGTTTTTGATGAATGAGCAAATTCATTCAAAAGAAATGACCCACTTTAGGCAAGGATAGGAAAATCTAAACAGTCAAACAAAATATCCAAGAGCTGAACTAGAGATGACCCAATAGCAACCCTTACTTCCCGTTTAACAAGCAGCAGTAAATTAATAATAATAAATAAAATAAAAAAAAAAAAAAAAAAAAGGTCCAACCTGAGACCCGACCCGAGACCCAAAAAACCGACCCGATTACAGACTCGATTTTTGGGATCGGGTCGGGTTTCGGGTCACAGTAAACTCGACCCGACCCGACCCAATATCAGTCCTAATGATGATAATTGAAAAACTGTGAACTCTAGAAAATAAAATTTAGATAATAAGGTAAATACATTTAATTCACCACAGATAAATGTGTTACTATATTGCAATATATAGAACAGAAATACAATACAAGTCCGCTGCATCAATATTATTTGGAGAAAGTGTAAACGAGTTCATTAATCAATAACTCAAACCAACTCTCTCTTGAAAAAGGTAGGAACGTAAATACTAGTTAATCTTTACCATATGGCCAGCGAGGGATCAACCTATACCTTGGTTGTGGCACCTTCTTGAAGGTAGCCCACAACAAATGAAAGTACAGCGGAAGCTGTGTGACAGCAAATAATGTTATAAGCAGCAAGCAAATCACTACATACAACGAGGAAGCTGCAGAATTCAGTTGATTCGTGAAGACGAAAAAATGTCCAGTGGAGAAAGATATCAAGGTGGAAGCGATAGACAAGTAAAATGCTGTTAAACCCACCAAAAGTTTCACTAGTAAAGTCCAGCGAAAATCTCTTTCTCTGTACCCAGATGTGAGAATCGCAAGGAACATGACCACTGCTATGAGTGAAGTGCAGAAGGAGACAAAAGATGAACCAGCTAACATTTTGGATGCCTGCTTGTGTTTGTCTTCTTTGACACCATCAGGCACAGTGGTTGACATGGTAAAGGTAGTTGTGACAAAGAGACCTGCTACGACAGAGCACGCATTTGATGTGCTGGTTAGCCAATCCCCGCCCATTTTAACAAGTTTCTTGTGGTTATTTGTGAAAACCTCCTCTGGGGTATCGCCATGCTTGTTGCAGAGAAGGAGGAACCTCGGTTCTATGGATTTTTTTATGTACTGCATTTCAAAAATGAAAAGAAAAAACAGGAAGAGGCATGGTTATTCTTTTACACTATCTGTGGTTGTATACTTAACCAAAGACCTATCAACAAGGTTTTCAAAATTGGGGAAGAGACTTGTAGTTTAACTCGATTGGCACTTTTTGGTTTTCAAAATTTATTTTCACATGAAAAAAATTTATGAAATTAATAAAATTATTTTATAAATTTTTTTATGTAAGAACTTTTTTTCATAAAATCTTTTTTCATTAGTTAATTGCGGCAATTTTTTTAATGAAATTAGACAAAATGCTTGAATTGAATAGCTTTGAAACTTAAATAACCCAATTAAATGAAAGTGAAGTTAAATGACTAAAATGAATTTCAATCAAATTTAGAAGATACATTTTGCATTTTAGCCTATAATTAATATTTCAAGTATAAGACATAATTGCATAAACAAATTTTTTTTTTTCCGAATTTCACAAATTTGTGCGTGTGTGTGAGAGAGAGAGAGAGAGAGAGAGAGAGATGAGTTCAAGTTACATTTGATGCAACTTTAAATAATATTATATCACTCAATATTTAATTAGATATGAATTTCGACAAAGTCAGCATTGGATTATATTATTTTTGTATGTTCTCCATATTTGCAAAAATTTCAAGACGGTCAAGGATCATAACCATGTCATCAAACCTCTTCTTCTCTAAAAGCATGTCTCTTAAAAAAATTCACCATCAATTTGTTTTTCTTCCCTCTATATAAACTTATTATCATGGATCACATTTAAGAAAACTAGTTTTTTTTTTTTTTTTTTTTTCATATATTTTGGTATACAATCAATTGATGCAAAAAAATAATTTTTTTTTATTATTAGCTTAGTTTTATATGAACCAATTTTTACTTATAGAGTTTGAGTCTAGTGAGTCATTATACTGTTAAGATTAGCAACAATTGTGCCTTTAATAAATCAAATTCAATTGTTCAACATTTTAATTTGTAGTATATTTTAGATAGTTCTTCTTTTATTTGTGTATATATATATATATATTTTTTAAATATTAATGTTTAAAATATTAATTAAAATTTTATAAGTATATCTTGATAAATTCAATGAAAAACATTACAAAAATTGAAAATATTAATGATATATCTAATTATATTTTTATAGAGAGAGAAAAAAAATCCCGTGCCTCCATACTCAAATTATATCGAAGCATGATTAAAGATATTCGAGGGGGCAGGAAATCAATGATCAAGAAAGGTGTGCTCTGTTTTGGGCTCATACCTCATACCATTTGATATCCCATTGCATTTGGGATGCAGCTCCAGGAACTGGCCAAATAAAATCTGTTTTCGTTGCAGCAAGATGCGAAGCACTATTCCCATCATTATCCACTTCACAGAATACGCTGTTTTTTATAGTACCCTTCTTCTTGAGTGAGAGTAAGAGCTCGAATACACGGGGTTGCTTATGCTCCACCGCCAATAGCACTATGTTCTTCTTCTTTTCATCCACATCATACATGGCAACTAGATAACGTTCAAGGATTTTCTCAACCATTTCCGTAATTCCATTTTTTGCTGCCATTAGTATGGGTGTTGCACTTTTTGCTAGCTTCGCCGAAGTTAGAAAGGAATTTCTAACACTTTGAAGCTCTTTTCTTATATTTTCTTGCTCTTCCTCTGCGTAAGGCAATAAAATTTTACCCAGTTTTAAACAAAACTATTTTTTTTCTTTTTTCAAAAATTATAAAGTACTTTTAGAATAAAACGATATGCGCTATTTTCTCACATAAATAGTAAATTTTATCAAAAATTTAATTAGTGGAAAGTATTATTATGTGGGAGAAAAAGTATCATGTCCATGTTGTACTTTTGAGCGTACTTAATAATTTCTCTTCCATTTTTCGAAAAATATTTGTTAAAAAAATTAGGGTAGAATAGGCTAGGATTGGATAATTACCGATTGGAATGCGACACCGCACGTCACCTTCGACTTCATATATCCAATCTTCACAACGATCTGATGGCTCACCAGATATTTTACAGTTGGGGTTTTTTGGGCATAAAACATTTATAATTGAATCCATATCCATTTCCAACAAATCACTGCCTGGTTTATGCTGATACATTGTAGTGTATTGTAGCATTTCATCCAAGATCAGAATTGACCATGTGTGCCTCACCCTCATCACACTTACCTTCTTTTTTATCTCCGAATATCCTAAACACGTATATACAACCAATGTGATCAAGTAAATGTGACCCGCACACACGTCTGTTAAGCAATTGAATAATAGAACAGAAAATAATGGATGGCGTATGGATACCAAATATATATTGCACTGCCTTGGAGACAAGTTCTGCAAACGAAAAGCTGCAGGTTCTGTAATTAGGTGGAAACTGTGATTGATGCCCTTGAACTCCATTGGGTGGTGGGTCTCCTACAGTACAAAAAGGATAATTGATCCATATCAATTCATTTAGTAACTCTTAAATAGACAAATAGCAACAAAAGCTCAAGTGGAACGACTCAAATGAGCCTGTGCGCTATAGCTTTTTTTTTTTTTTTTTTTTTTTTTTTTTTGGAGAGAATCTAGCTAGTACATAACAAAACCTGACAAGATTTTTATAATACTCTTATTTTGATTTGGGTTAAATTTCGGTTTTATATATATTATATATATATATATATATATATATATATATATATATAATTCACTGACATTTTAATTTGTTGAAAAAATATTGTCAAATTTTGTTATCTATAAATTAGCTATTTTCTCAAACATTTTTAACATGCTCATACAATTAGTGCAAACATCTTCCTCTTTTTTTTTTTTTTTTTGGCCTTGTAAAATATTATGGTGTATAAATTTCTAGATTTGATATCTACCTCTTTGTTATTTCTCAAAAAAAAAAAAATATATATATATATATATATATATCTACCTCCTTGTTGGGGTCTTTCGGGATTCTCTATATCAGCTTCCATCCATGCGCATTTTCGGCTAAATGCTGAAAATGAAAAAGGGGTTCAGTTATAAATCATATCTTAAATGAAAGTGTCAATAATAGTTTAATACATAAATTTTTTTTCTGCATAGATACCATAAAATTTGACCTATAATGTCCACTCTGAATTAACAATAACCCGCATTTCAATGCGTTGACAAACATACATATAAATAACAGAACAGAAATAATGTATGGTAAAAGGTTGTGTAATTAGGTAGAAGTTGTGATAGATGCCTTTGGAATTGGACTTCATTGGGTGATGGGTCTCCTACAGTACAAAAGGATATAATTGATCCGTGTCAATCCATTTAGTAACTGATATAAGTTGGTACCTGTGCTATAGCTTTTTCTCGAGATAAAGTTTAGGGGCACATGTGATAATAATATACAATCAAATGTGATGGATCATGGATGTCCTATACTAAAAGAGAATTAACCTAATATCATTCCGTTTAATAATATCATTGTCTTTAGCAGACCAATAACTATATAAGCTCAAGTCAGGGACACCAATTTTTTTTTTCCCTAACTACTTGAACAAACTTATGTTAATGTACGTTTTTTTTTTTTTTTTTTTTTTTGGGGGGGGTGGGGGGGTATCACATTGTGATGTGTGTGTTTAAACATTTCTCGCTTTGGTGTCTACCTCCATCTGTAACTTGTGGTCTTTCAAGGTTCTCTTCATGATCTGCTTTCCTAATTAGTTCCCGTTTGTCATCAGTTGAGACAAATGCTGAAATGAAAGCAGCTTAGTTTCAAGGTAAATCGCAAATCGCAAATGGAAAATGAAAATATTATAGATCCTTTCAATCAAATTACCCAATTTCCATCTTCTAAAAATAAATTATCCAATTTCCATTAAAATTGGTCATTTAAAATTTTGTGTAATACTCTAAATGTTATCAACTATTTCAATTCGTCCTAGTGAGTCACTTTTGTTTTAAAAAAAAAAATTCAAGTAAACTATACTTCAAACTAATTTGAGCACTAAAAAACTAGTTAGATAAACACCGAGAAGGGGGTGGCTCGAAGAAAAGAAAAGAGGTATGCTAGGGTTTAAAAAATTTAGCAAGTGAAGGCTTGAACTAGAGATCACATGGCCAAAATTTCAGTCGGTTCATTCGATTGGTAGATTATTTTTACACCCCTACTTTCTCCTAGTTATTTCTTACCAAATTTATTTATTTTCAAGAATATTAAGACGTATGGAGAGTGAGAGCATGTAGGCTTACCAAATTTACTTTTTGCATGTGGAAAGTTCAAATTTTGTTTAATGAAGGTCATACAACTAAATTACAGCAATGCATAAAACAACTAAATTGTGTTTAAGGTGAACTATAAAAGATTCAATTCACATGCCAAAACAACTAAATTACAGAACTGAATAATAATTAACACCCCCCTCCTCTCTGTCTCTCTTCATATATATATAGAGAGAGAGAAAGGGGTCGGGTTCAAGTTACACTTGGTATAACTCTAAACAATGTTACACCACCCAATAACTTATTATAGAATTCATATTTTGAAATCCCTTTGTTGAATTATATGTTCTTAACATTCATGACAATTTTCATGTTAATTAGATGTTATTTACCTTTCGATCTATAAACTCATTTTTCATGCATTATTTTAAATTACAAAAACTTGAATTTAAACAATTGATTGATGATATGACTGTTAATATTTTATCATTTTAAAATTTTGCAAGCATGGAGAATAAACGAAGATAATCTAATCTAACGATAAATTTGTCAAAATTCGCATCCAATTAAAAAATATTCAGTGGTGCAACATTGCTTAAAATTATACCAGCTGCAACTTGAATCTATATAGGTGTTCACCAAACCGCATGATCACACTAAAACTAACCAAAAGCGCCCACAAAATGAAGTAAATGCACCGCATCACACGATATAGTGTGGAGTACAGTTTTATGATAAGAAAACTACACAAAAGCGCACCACATTGCACCAATTTCACATTAAAAATGATTTTGTTTTGATTAAATACAAAATCAAAAGTTCAAAATCTCATTCACTTCTCATACTTATTCTCATAAATCAAAAGTTCAAAAGTTTTATGTTTTTTTTTTTTTTTTGGTATATATTTGTAGTACTTTTGGTTTACTGTCAGTTTGTTATGATTATTTTTTTGTCTTGTACATATTTGTGTTACTTTTTTTGTTACACGTGCTATATTCTTTTAAATTAGTGTCATATTGTCATGAATTAATAATAGACTAGAAATTGGTCATGATATTTTGAAAAATATATCATCCAAAAACTTACCAAAACGCACCTTGTATACCACAATGAACTGCACATGTAACCGCAAAACTGAAGTGCGGTGCGGTTAAAGTTTTAGCCAAACCGTACCACATAGTGTGGTACTTAAAATGGCCCCAAATTGCACCAAACCGCACCGCAAACACCTTATATAGTTAATTAGAAAGAAATGAAAATGAAAATTTAGAGGAACTTGAGTTCTGAAAAGGTTGGTAAACTAGGAAACACAAACTCCTTATTTGGGGTGTCATATCCGTGGTATTGTAACTGCTATGTCATGTTATAATTTTTAAAAAATTACTCATGTCATCAGGGACGGACCTACACTATGCAAGAGGGGGACCATTGCCCCCCCCCCAATTAAAAAAAAAAACTAGTATAAAAAATAGATTTGTCCTTATATATATATTTGTCTCTCATCCTCTAAAATATTTAGATATTGACCTACAAGAAAATAAATAAATAAATAAAATTCATGCCCCTTTAACTACAAAACCAAAATAAAAATAAATAAATATAGACTAAACAAAAATCACACACAAAATAAGCAACACTTATTTTGTATGTTATACTTTGTTGATGTGTTTTATAATATGAAATGTTTAAGGAATACTTATTTTGTAGGTAGTATTTTGTTGAATATGAAATAGATATTAGGTTTTATTTTCATAAATTTTTTTTTGGTTTTAAGCTTTGGCCCCCAGGTATGAATCCTGGTTCCGTCCCCGCATGTCATTGCGTCTTACTTGTACTGTATCCATGTCCGTACTTCTTAGTTAATAAGTTAATTCTTTGATACTAATCAAATTTTTTCTCCAACTATGCCTTATGTAATCCAATATTAAAACAGGGAGTAGAAGCAAATGAAAGACAAAATCAGTGACTTGAGATGCACTACCAATGAAGAAAATTTTACAGTATACTTACAGTGATACAGGTAATTTTCAAACCATTCAAGATCACAGCCACTTTTGAAGGCGGAAGGCTTACTTGCTAGGAGATGGAGAGGGGTCATGCCATCCTTATTGGCATGGTTTACAAAATCTCCATATAGGCGAAGTATTACTAGGGACAAATCTGCCGATCATAACAACAATATACAACTTAATTAATATATAATTCATTTCCAGCAATTCTCACATTGAATAGATCTCTCCATTTCACTGCAATTTGAGAATCTTCAATCTATAACATAGTTAAGATTTTATTTCCTAAATTTAACAATATAGTTATTTAGACAGTTTGAAATATTTTATCAAAAGCCAGAACCATGAAATGTATATATTTCAAACGGAGAGGATCCTTAACAACCTATTGCACAAACTTGCCAATTCTCATCAATTATGTTGTTACATTTAACTATTTACTAACTTGTAGCATAATTCAACAGAGATTAAGCAAGACTTTGAAGCAAAATAATATTAAAAAAAAACAAAAACAAACAGAGATTAAGCAAAATAGGTAAACTTAAAGTATGGTACATTTATTAGATTCTTTAATTCAATACAAACACTTAGTTGCATTAAATTTACTTGTGTTTGAAAAAAATAATACTATTTGTATTTTATTGATCAATTTAACCAGGAATTTAAATTCAATTGAGGAACTAAATGCATTACATCAAAGATACCGTATCTAAGTAGATACTCACCATAGTATTCTTCGGTAATGGCATAGTGGAGAATATTCTCACCATCTTCCTTTTTACAGTAATCATAGCCTATTGCGGGGCCGCAGATAGAATGGAAGTAAAGGAAAACATCTTTATGACCATGAAGTACTGCTGAGAAGAGAGGGGTCTCACCATCTTTGTTACGATAACCTAGTAACTCTGTTGATTTTGCGGTATCAATGATTCTGGTACACATCCTCACACTCCCCACTGATGCTGCAATGTGGAGAGCGGTATCTTTATTCATGTTTACCAATCTTAAAGAACTCCGTGCGATATCAATCTCAAACTCAATCTCATCTACCCCGCCCAATAAGTTTAAAAGTCTTTCAAATTCCTCTTCGAGTTTATTGTAGGCAGCTAGGTGGAATATCGTGTCTTCTGACCTGGTGATCTGGACATTGAAAGCATTATGTTCTTTTTCACATAATTTAACGACTTCATCCCATTCACCTTTCACTGCACTTTGAAACAATCTTCTATATAGGTCGCCCAAGAGAATGTGTTGGTATTTAACGAGAAGCTCCGCCCCGTGTTCTTCAATAAAGCTTTCAAATCTACCTTCCAAGTTAGCCCATTCTCTTTTGATAGACCGGACAAATGAAGCCATCTACTATAGGAATAATGAAGATGAAAAATGGACGGAAATAATTAGGATTAGTTTTGTGGAACAATTTGGTGAGATATGAAAGTTTTGATACCTATTTATTGTGTGTGTCATCATAATAGCGGGTTTGTGTAAAATAAAAATAAAATAAAAAAAATTAGAAAATCACACAAAGAACAAAAAAATTTACATAGATTCAACCTTAAGCTTATATCTACGAGCAGCGTCAAAGTAAAAAACTTTTACTAACAACAATATATGAGAGAGTATAGAAGTGTCAAAAAGTACTTTCACCAAAACCTAAACCTCAAACATACCCATAGATCTCCCTTTTTCAAATAACAAAGACTAGAAAAATTTGAGTATAAATAATTTTTTCTACTTTTTATGTTCTACTTTATACTTTTCTAAATTGCGGTATGTCACGTATCTGTTTTTTATTTTTTAATTTTTATCATTTCAAACTATGTTCATTATATAAAGAAGGTAAAGAAGAGTACACATAAAGTTAAAATTAGTAGAGTATTAAATAAAAAAAAAAAAAAAAAAAAAAAAAAAAAAAAAAAAAAAGACAAAAGATTGTAAGAGTGTTCATAGTTAGCTGCTTGGTCATGGGACAGAAAACGTAAAATCACACATTTCACACTAAAAAGTAAAAACCACTCACACCTGTGTAGGTTGAAGTTGAGTTAGAGTAATAGTTGGAGCCTTGGAGGCAGAGACAAGTGATAACTCAAGGGTGGCTAAAATTTGATGAAAGGAAGTGAGCCCAATAACGAGAAATGACAGCTCCTAGGCCTGGGCAACTTGGGCCATGGTCTAGGCCTAGGACCGACCCCAACTAAATTGAAGGGGTTTATGTATTTATTTTATTTTATTTTTATAACAAAATGTGAACTGTGCTTTTTTTTCCTTTTTCTCTTTTTCTCCACACTTGATAAGGGCTCCAAAAGGTAAGTAATATTAGAAAAACTATAAATTTTTTATATAGGTCTTTCAAATTAATGTGTCACTAATGATAATATTTAATTTAAATAATAATTTCTTATTCCGTTGAAGTGCCACCAATTATATTTGTTACCACAACAATTTGTAAGCATTTTATAGTAAAATTTATATTAGTAGTTCTAGCACCCCCTTCCAAAACAAAATTACTGATTAATAGAAACCTAACCAAATACCATTGAGTGAATAAAAATGCTAAATCTATTATAAATTTCACTAAAAAAAAAAAATAAACCTTACAAATTAATGTAGCAAAAATATAATTTGTGCCACTTAAATAATATAATAAATAATAAATGAATGTTTGAATCATTTTTTTTTTCTTATTGATAGCACGCCAATTTGTAAGGCCTATGTAGTAAAATTTGTAAAGCTCTAGCATAATTAGTCATATTAAAAAATAAGAATTATAAATCCTAAATAAAAAATTATAATAAAAAACCTTAATTAAATTGATTGTTAATAAACTATATTTTTTTAAAATATTATTTAAATATGAAAAGATCCATTTAAAATTACCGCCTTAAGCCTCAAATTGTATTGAATGGGATCAGTTTTGTAACGAGAGGAAGGATTTCCTCAAACAATGATGAAATTAGAAGAATCATAAGAAGTTGGTCTTAACATTTCCAAGATGTGAAGTCAGGATTAGATACTAAGGTTTTGTCCACACAGATTGTAAAAGGGCATTGGATGGAGCCATAAAAAAATAAAAAAATAAAAAAAAATAATAACTTTTTGTTTTTTATTTTTTATTTTCATATACAAGAGAAAAGTTATATTCTAGTATAATTTAAGTGAATATGTGTATAAAACTCTTTCCTAAAAACTTGAACTCTGGGCTCTTGACCGCTTAACCCTTATCCCTCACATGCCTCAATCACTTATATATATACTTGTGGAGTGACCATCATACCAAGAGTGCACAATAATCAAAAGTCTTTTAACTTTGAAGAGAAGGATAGAGTTTTCCAAGAGAGATGGGGTTAGTTGGTGAGTTCGATGCATAAGGAATTATTACCATTTGTTGGAAGCCATGACGGTCGTTGTATGTATCTCGTACCAAGTTGACGCAAAAAATTCGTTTGAAAAAATAAATAAATGGTTCTACTTACTTGAAAAAAATTTCTGGCCTCCTAGTCGCTACCAGGTTGAGAATCTTGAGATTTCTGAATTCTGAGGTGATATCGCTACCGTCCAAGGTGAATGGGAAGGTGAAACCTACCAGTATATTTATTTTTTTTTTTTTTTATGAGAATTATATTGGTGATTCGTGCAACTCGTTTTTTGTTTTTTTTTTTTTTTTTTTTTTTTTTGGGGATAGAAATCGTGCAACTCGTTGGCTAATGTTAAAAAAGGACATTGTGCTGCAAAACCGGGCCCATAAGACTTTTTTTTTTTTTTTTTTTTTCGTTGGAACTGCGAATCTTATTCACATAAGAGAAAATTAGAGTTGTGTATTACGTAATTGGGTATAATTTTGTGTCATAATTTGTCATATAACGAGTTATAATTAGTAAAGGTGTATGCCTATATATTGTTCACTAACACACTTTTGCCAATCATACCTCACTATATGGCGAGTTGTGGTATAAAATTGTGCACATTTATATGGTCCTAACATATTCGAGAAAATTACAAAGGAGAACCAAACAGGCTTTAGCCTTAACAGGGCCCATAGACTTTTTTTTTTGATAACAGGACCCATAAGACTTGGTGTTTAATTTTTTAATTTTTTTTAAATTGGGAATAACTTGGAGTTTAATTAAGCTAATATTCCATATGTTTTGTCCGAATTTAAAGCCTTTTTTTTTACCAAATTAAGTAAAGGATCTACAACCTTTTTGCCTTTAAAAAAAGGATGAGGGATCCTGTCAACTTAAATGAGAAAGCACACACATCCAGGGAAAAAAAGAAAAATAGATAACACCTGTGATATCAGTTGCATATATTTATACTTTTTTTTTTTATTGAGAATTATGTTGGTGATTCGCGCAACTCGTTTTTTGTTTTTGTTTTTTTTTTTTTTTTTTTTTTGGGGATAGAAATCGTGCAACTCGTTGGCTAATGATAAAAATGGACATTGTGCTGCAAAACCGGGCCCATAAGACTCTTTTTTTTTTTTTTTTCGTTGGAACTGCAAATCTTATTCACATCAGAGAAAATTAGAGTTGTGTATTACGTAATTGGGTATAATTTTGTGCCATAATTTGTCATATAACGAGTTATAATTAGTAAAAGTGTATGCCTATATATTGTTTGTAGGGGCCTTTTTTTTGTATGATATGATATGTTGGGCTGTTTTCTGCGGTAATGGGTGAGTTGCCTCTGCGGTGATAGGCTCTAGTGTTTCTGAGTAAGGGAGCTGGGACCGGTTCAATTGTAACTCAACTTGGGCCCGTTTGTGCACAAACTTATGCCGTGTCTGCCAGGAGCGGGTTTACGGCAAGCAGAGCGTAATTCTACAGACAAGTTACGGCGAGCGAGAACTATTGCGCAGACGAGTTATGGCGATGAGATATAATAATAATTAAAACAAAGTATTTTAACTTATTTAAATAAGCAACTGTGTATTCCCTACTAATAAAACATGATTACAGCCACAATGATATCAATCCCAGAGAAAAAGAAAAAAATAATGCTGGCTAATTTAAATGAGCATAATTAAATTTTAAGCTTAGTACGCATGATAAAGCCAAAGAGGAAAGAACGCATCTTCTCAATGCAAATAACCTCCCCAGGAAAAAAGATCCTACCGTGGAGATTAATGGCTTTGAGGGAGTCGGACCTGAATGGTTGTTGCCCAAAAGAAAGATGGTCCTTGTTTATGTTTTTTGAAGAAGGTGAGATTTAAAGGGGGAGAGAGAGAAACCGATCTATGAGTGCATGCCCTCTTTGAAATAACTCCTATTTTTCTTAATTTTCCTTTCTTTTCTTTCTGTTTCCTTTCTTATCTTTTTTCTTTTCTCTCTTGCTCTGTTTCTACCTTTCACTCCAAAAATATGCTTTATTTTTTATCCCCTCTACAAGGCATGGCAAGACCCTTTTTATAGCGCCTGCCGTGGCTAGTGTTTTACCGTTTTGCCCCTTAACCGCCTTTGTCCGGTCTAGGTGTACTTGCCGACCACACTGTGCGACATCTACCCTCACCGGATAAAGGCGAATTTGTTTTATTCCTCTATGTGCCGTAGCATTTCTTCCCGCCACGATATTAATGCCTTCTCTCTCTACTCTCGGAGTATGCACCCAACGGTTCCCTCTCAAATTGCCTCTTTTGGGTGGTCTATCATCCCAGCAGGACGTACCTCCTAAAAGAAGCTTGGACAGGAACCGTAAATAGATCTTTTCCCCTCTCCCCACCACCAAACCACACCCCCCTTTACCTTTTATCTCTGGCCCATGGCCCCACCATGTCCTATATTGGTTGAGTACAAATTTGGTGGCACTGGGCCTTGCGCGTGCTTCCCTTTTAAATTTGTCCAAGAGTCTCGCTTTCTTTGCTCATGCGTCCGCCGCGACCTGGAGACTCTTCGTCTGCGTTTCCTAGCCTTTCATGTGGGTTTTCCTTGCCTTTCATGTGGGTTTTCCTTTGGTTTTTCGCTCCATTCAGGAGCTGGGCCTCGTATGATAATGGACTTTTCATTTCTTTAGCCCACTTTTGATTTTCTTTACCGCTTGCCACGTTGAATTGTTATTCCTACCGTAATAACTTAATCCTATTGGACTTCCTTTTGAGCCAGTCGCTTATCCCTTTTCTCGGTGGCCTATTATGGGCACTGTTTTGCTTTCTACTCATGAGCTCCTATGTTCCTTTGGACTTCCCTTTGGGCATCCACGGCCCAATTGCTTTCTTTAGGCTTCCTCGGCCCGTTTGCTAATTCCACACTCTCATGGGCTTTTTACTAACTTCATTGGACTTTTCCGGCCCAATAACCTTATCCTTATATTTGGGGTTCATGGGCCTGTCATAAACCCTTTACTCTCTTAGTTTGCACTTTGCCTTGAGCCTGCGGCAGCCCTTACTCACTTTTCTAACTCATACTCTGCCCACGGGATGCTATTTCTTTCTTTCCTGGCTTCTTTGAGCCCGCTTGCCTTTTCAAGACCCATTTATATATTTGTTGGGCCTGTGACCCATTATTCTTGCCCCTTGGGCTTAATGGGCTTTTTTTTTTTGCTATTTATCTTGTCAATTCTTTGTGACCCTTATCATTGGGCTTTTCTGCCTGCCTGGGCTTCCGCAAATGGCTCTCAACATTGTTCACTAACACACTTTTGCCAATCATAACTCACCATATGACGAGTTGTAGTATAAAATTGTGCACATTTATATGGTCCTAACATATTCGAGAAAATTACAAAGGAGAACCAAACAGGCCTTAGCCCTAATAGGGCCCATAAGACTTTTTTTTTTTTTTTTTTTTTTTTTTGATAACAGGACCCATAAGACTTGGTCTTTAATTTTTTTTTTTTTTTTTAAATGGGAATAACTTGGAGTTTAATTAAGCTAATATTCCATATGTTTTGTCCGAATTTAAAGCTTTTTTTTTTTTTTTTTACCAAATTAAGTAAAGGATCTACAACCTTTTTGCCTTAAAAAAAAGGAAGAGGGAACCTGTCAACTTAAATGAGAAAGCACACACATCCAGGGAAAAAAAGAAAAATAGATAACACCTGTGATATCAGTTGCACACATTTTAAGTAAAGAATCAATACGCCTAGCTAGGCCATGTGACGCGGAGGTGACTTTGGGCAGTTATGTTACTAGTCCCAGGAGAATTTGGATATGAGGTAATAGCTAGAGTATTCGTATTAATTTGTGTATAATAAAAAAAAATATAAAAATTATATAGTTTTGTTTAAAATAACTCACGTTAGTTTGTATTTAATTATGTAAATTTACAAGTTTATTATAATAACTATGTAAAATTATACTGATATTATTTATTTTACATTTAACTATTTATTCTTTTTTTATGTATTTCAAGAATGAAGAAAAATAGTAAATGATGATTCTTTTATGTAAAGAAAGAGAAACAATTTTAAAAATCAAGAAAAATTGATATTTTAATAAATTGTAGTGTAAAATTGATAACTAATATGGAGTATTTTGAAAAATGAGAATATAAAATAAAATTAAAAGCAGATTTTTATACTAAAATAGATAAGAATTTGTTGTATGAGCTAATGCGAATGCTCTTAAGGGCTATTGGCCTACTGCACCTTTATTAATATGATAGAAAACAGATTTTAAAATGTTAAAAAATTCCTGATGCAATGATTGAGATTAAAAAATAAACTTTTTATTTGTTAATCCTAATCCTTAAAAGGCAATTACATGAGGCAATAGGATCTCAATCTGTCCTAGGACTTCATTCATGGTTTGGGCAAGGCCTACGCGCGCAGAAGGCTATGTGAATGTACGTTGCTTTCTGATTCTTAATATCCCCCAAGATTATTTCAAAGTCTTTGTGGGTGCCGGTTGTAGGAATTTTTGTTTTTCTAAACTGCAATATGTAAAATCTCTCTCACATAGAGGTGAGCCTCGTACTTGGATTAACCCCTATGTACGAGGAACTTTACATATGACTATTACAAAAATACGGCCTCCCATGATTGAGCCAAACACAAGTAATTGTTACAGGCTGGATCCAAGAAAACAAAAACAAGTAAAGTATTTTTTATTTTTTTATTTTATTTTTTTGCTGAGAAAACAAGTAAAGAATTGATACAAGAGAAATGAAGACGCAATATCTATATTCCATAGCAAAGGTGGAGCCAGAGGTTATCTTTGGGGTTAAATTAGGAGTGTTTTGGCTCAAAACTGTGTAAATTGGAGTTTATTTGTGATATTGATACTATTCAAAGTTATATAGAAAAATGAGGAGAGATGTGAATTTTAGCAATGGTATTGTTGCAACTGTGAGAAAAAGTAAAAGAGAAAAGAGAGAAATGATGTGATGGAAAAAAAAAAAAAAAAAAAAAAGTGATTGTGGCAATGTGATTGCCAAAATAGGAGGAGAGAAAAAGAAAATTGTGGCGATGACATTTCCAAAATAGAAGGAGAGAGAAAAAAAAATGAATTGTAGCAATGGCATTGCCAAAATAGAAGAAAGGAGAGAGAAAAAAATGAATTGTGGATAGGGCTGTCCACAGGTCGAGTTTGCGCCCAATCCGGACTCGACCCAACATTATCGGTTGGGGAAGATTTCAACCCGCAACTGACCCGAACAAAGTTTTAGATCAACCGGGTTGGGTAGTATCGGTTTTTGGGTGTGAATTAGTCGGTTTCGGGCTTTCCAATATCACCCGATTTTGGCCAAAAACATAAACTCCTAGATACAATCTAAAGCAACTCCAAAACTCCAAAACTACCCCTATCTCCATTAATATGTACTCCCCCTTTTTGTGACGAATTGCCAATGGGTAATCATGATTCATTATCAAAAGGTGGAGGTGGAGAAGGATGTCTAGCACTCACCAAATCAACACGCAAAGCACGAAGCTCCATGAGCACGTCCACCAAAAGTTGTCCATGCATGTGCCGCTTGAACGGTCATAACAATATCCAACATACTCCGAATGGATGCATCACTTGAAGAAAAAGGTGGAGGATCAACGGCAGCAGTGGGATTGATATGCTCCTTAGCGGTGGGGTCACACCAAGAAGGAGGATGAGATGCAACATTTGTAGAAGACTCTACTCTAGGACGTTTAGAGTTAGCTTTCATGTGAACCGCTCTTTGCCTAAAGAAGGTGGCACATATGGGAGTGATGATATGGACAGGCTCGAGATACTGGGGAAAATCCTTTAAACCTAAATGTAACAAAATACTATGAATAAACATCGGAAAGAAAAGACCATGTGATTTAGAACTACTCCTATGAACCTCAACTAAAGATCAAATGAAAAGAGTAGAAAAACACATAGGAGCATCAGTCATAAGAGCATACAAATATGCACATTTCTCAATAGGAATGGCGTGCAAGTGAGAGATAGGCCAAATAGAATGACAGGAAACCCGGAAAAACAAGTAATTGAGCTCAGTAAGCTCATGGGAGGTGATATAGGGATCAGTACCCCACTAAATAGAAGTACCAATGAGATATGACATAATGTCATTAAGAGGAGGGGTCTCAAAATAAGGGTATATAGGCTGTTGTACCAGAGGTACACCAAGAGCAGAGGCCACTACTAAAAGAGTAATGACATACTCTTTACCCCTTATCCAACTCATCACATATTGAGTGTTGGAGTCATCGGAGTGGACAAAGAGGTTCGAATAGAACTCTCTTATCAAGGCAGCTGGAAAAGGATGATCTACATCTACAAGAGGCAACCAACCCCTACACTCAAAGTTCCTCCTAATCTCCCTATCAAGCTCATCTAGAATCACCTTACGCTCAGCCTAAACATACCTAAAAATGTTAAGCTTCTCATAGGTTTCTTGATTTTTCTCAAACCTAAACCTATCACTCTCGAAAGCGGGGGTAGAGGGAGTGGAGGTTTTCTTGTTGGCTCTAGTCTTTCTAACCATGATGCTAAGGGTTGGAAAAGAAAGACAAAAACAAAAACAAAATTAAAGAAAGAAAACAAAGAAAACCAAGGGCAGACTGCATTAGAGAGAGTTAAAGAAAACAATATAGAAAATAACAATTTATATGATGCATAAAAAGTAAGATTAGATTTTTATCTAGTCTACTGACCTTTTGACTTTGACCCTTTTACACTTTATGTAGATGTCTCTCTAGAAAAATTAGATGTTGCTTGTAGAACGGAATATCCTCGTCTATAAATATAAGAAAATACATTCACATAAATTTATTGTCCTAGACACCCAAAATATATTGAGCTGACCTTGTACTAAGTCCACACAACAAATTTTTCCAAATGCACTAATCTTTCACAATAATATAATTAACATTGATGGAATTCATGTGTCACACTTGAAATAAATTTGAAAAGGTATCACACATTGACATAAATGTGAAAACTGGAGAAACATTTTTTCACTCAAACCAAACAAAGTTTTCAACTGAAATTCATTTAAAAAAAAAAAATAGACAGACAGACAGACAGACAGAACTAGTACAAGCCGTTTTTGCCTAGCCGAGTAAGAAGTTCTTTGGTGAAACAAAGGCAAGGAGCTCGTTGTCGGTTTCGAATTTAGCCATGTCTTCCGCTTTCAGGTTAATCCACACCTCAATTCCATCTCCTGATTTTGTGTCAATAAAGGTAATTAAATTCTTGAACGTGAATTTTGCTGAGGTAACCCATGCAGGCTTGCCCCACCCAAAATCAACCTCATATAGAGGAAACCTGCACAAGCTGGTGAAGGAAAGCGTAACAAGCTCCCCTTTTACGAAGTTAGAGATGGTCTCTTTCATATATTTTAAGTACACATCACCTTGTCGGAGCATTTTCACAAAATCTCCATCAATTTTCTGTATCGCTTCTCTCATTGGTTTGATAATGTCATAAAAGCCCTCTTCAGTGTCCCTGGATGGTACTGACATAGCGAAACGGGTAATATACCAAAGTAATCAAATGAAAGAGGAGGGTCAGTCCTAGTACGTAGGTTCAGAGCATGAACAATTTTGTAGATCTTATTTGGATCGGGTTTTGATTGAGTAGAAGCCATGAAGCGGCTCCATATGAAAGCAGATAAGGCCTCAACGCGAGTCGGACGTGGGTATTCAATGCTCTTGTCATCAGAACTGTATTTTTCTCTAATGGAACCTATAGCAGATGCATCGAAGACAAACCTCTTGGTCACAATATTATCCTTTGTGATCCCAATATTCATATTTAAGCCAGATAATTCTTGTGGTGGGAATAGCGTGGCGGAATCCATTGGAGGAGTAACTATGTTGCCATGACCACGAGCAATAGCAGCCCAACTGTTGAGAAACTAGATGAAAGATAAAGCATCTATAATTCTGTGGGACATGAGAACTCCAATGACAAGCCCACCACAGTTGAAGAAGGTGACCTGCACTGCTGCGGGTAACTCATTGACTTCGTCCAATTCAAATGGTAGAAACTTGTTGAGCTCACCTGGAATTGGATCCTCAAGAAATTCAGAAAGTTTGCAGTTTGCCTTTGCTTCAACGTAGTGGACACCCTCATCGTTGCAATCTACATAAAGATTGTCCTTAACTCGTCCTGCTAGCACGTAAAATCGGGTTAAGGCATCCGATAAAGATTTCTTAATCCGGTCACTTTGTTCTATATTGGTGAGATTAGTATCGCTGTATTTCGGGTAGAAATGAACAAGAGGCATGAATACGAGAGGTTGAAGTTGATCGAGGAAGGAAAGCTGGTAGTGGTGGAGATGTGGAGGGGTTGGATATGAGGGTTTGACAGTGTCCTGTGAGATAGCTTCGACTTCAAGCTTCATTGTTGTAGTAAAAATTATGGCTCAAGGTGATCAACAGAGTGGAAATGGTTAATCAAGTTCCGAAATGGTTGTTGGAATATGATGATGTAAAGCCACAATGGCTAGCAGCCTCTATATATAGAGCATTATTATATAAAATTCGATCTATTTCGTTGTCATTATTCATTCAACGTATTTTCTTGTATCCATATGAACACATGCCACTAGTTGGATTTATTAATGTAATTCATAGCTGGGAATGGTGACACTTTCAATTTAATGATTATATATAATTTATGATGCTAGATTTCCGTTTGAAGCAATAAAGAAGATTAGTTTGTTAATGGCGTTTGGGTCAACATATAATTGAATTCTCTGCATATTACTTGATATCGGAGTTATTCTATGGATTGATAATTAATATATATATATATATATATATATATATATATATATATATAGAGGTTGGGTTAAAATTACATCTAGTGTAACTTTTAGTAATATTACACCACTCAATATTTTTTAATTAGATATGAATATTGACAAATCAATCATTAAATTACATTATTTTCATATTTTCCCCAAACTTGCAAAATTTCAAGGTGATTAAAGATGTCATTAATCAATTGTTAAAATTCAAGTTTTTATAATTTAAAATAATGCATAAAAGATGAGTTTATAGATCAAATCAGTGGCGGCTCCCAGATTTTTTTCTAAGGGGGTCAATAAGAAGATACATATTGGGTAAAATATGAATCTTACGGTTTATACGATTTTCTTATTACAAATTTGTCTATAATAAATACTAGTAGTTGAATAAAAAATAAATTTCAGGTTTTATTGACATATTTTTTCTTAATATAATGAACATGTTAATTATTTTTAAGTAAATTTAAGTTATTACTACTAAAAATACTTTTAGTTATTAGTTTAGGACAACTATATGTTCACATTGTACTATCAATAAAAGATTTACATTGCAGACAATTATACTGTACATGTTTGTTTAGAATCAATGTAAGATTTACATTATAGATAATAATACTATACACATTTGCAAAAAAAATACAATATTGTACACATTTGTTTAGAAACAATATAAATATACAAGGTAAACTATGTATTTTCTATTAGTTAATTTCAAATTTGTTAAGATCTAAATGGTTTTTTTATTTATTTAAGATTTAAGATTTATATATATATATATATATATATATATGTGGGGCCCAATAATCTATGGGCCAGGCCCACTTGCTCATGGGGAGTATAAAGGCCCAAGCCGAAGAAGGCTATGGCCCAAGCTCAAAAATACAAAGCACAAAATGGCCCGGAGATGCGGCCGAGGACAGCTTAGTCCTCGGCGGACCCAAAGTCTCATTGATGAAAGTGGTATATGAACAAACTTTAAAGATCAAAAATATCTCGGGAAAGTTGTCCTTAATACCCTTCACCGATAAGACTCTACACCTAATGAACCGGATTCTCGGGCTTTATCAACCACCCCCAACAATTAGGGATTAGACCGACGGGACAAATATCGATCCTGGAAAAGTTGACCCTACACGTGGACGAGGGACAGCGAACGTAGGGTGGTATAAAAGAAAAGGTAAACTAATCAAAAAGAGGGGGGAGGGTCAAAAAGTAGAGCTTCCCATCTCACCTTCGGGAGGAAAAACTCCGGGGATGAGAATACATTGACAATGTATGTACACCACCACAAAAAACCCACCGCTGGGTAACCAGGGAAAGACATTAGTGCTCCTCGGACATAATCCGAGGAGTCCAATCCCTCAGGTCATGAAGTTGTAGGGCTTGGATATCCGATCAAGCCCTTTCTTACCTGAGTTCCCCTAAAATCTGGTTTGTATCAACGCCCCGTGACCAAAAGCTGGCCTTTCAAGCTCACTCTCTACAAATCATATTGTGAGGGATCTTTCATATGCGAGCCCAACATCATCATTGGGCCGTTAAACATTCGTGTCCCTACAATATATATATTATTTTTGTTTTTGGGCTTACTATTTCTCCCAAATTTTAGATAAAGTTGGTTTATTTTTAGGCATATATATATATATATATATATATATTTTTTTTTTGTGTTTAAAAAGATCAAAACATTATTCAGAGAATCATAATTAAACTTATTTCAAGTGGGTTTTAAAAAATTTAGGGTCAAAGTGTTCAAATTTTTATTTTATGAGGGTAAAATAACAAAAAAAAATTTATATATATATATATATATATAAATTATCTCAGGGGGTTTGAATGAACCCCCTGAACTATGCATCGCGCTGGCCATGGATTAAATGGTAAATAACATCCCATTGTGACAAAAATTAGTATGTATATTAAGAACATATAGAATATGTAATTCAATGGTTGGATTTTAAAAATATTATTTCAATAATAAGTTATTGGTTGGTGTAACATTTCTTCAAGTTACACCTGGTGTAACTTTAAACAATGTTACACCACTCAATTCTTTTTAATTAGATGCGAATATTGACAAATCCATTGTTAGATTACATTATCTTCATATATTTTCTACGGTGGTAAAATTTCAAAGTGATCAAACATTAATAGCTATGTTATTAATAAATTGTTAAAATTCAAGTTTTTGTAGTTTAAAATAATGTATAAAAGATGAGTTTATGGATCAAATAGTAAATAACATCCGATTGATATGAAAATTGGTATGCATGTTAAGAATATATAGAATATGCAATTTAACGGTTGGATTTTTAAAATATTAATTTAATAACAAATTATTGGATGGTGTAACATTGGATGCGAATATTGACAAATTCGTCATTAGATTACATTATCTTTATATATTTTCCATGCTTGTAAAATTTCAAGATTATTAAAAATTAATAGCGATGTCATTAATCAATTGTTAAAATTCAGGTTTTTGTAGTTTAAAATAATGTATAAAATATGAGTTTATGGATCAAATGATAAATAACATCCAATTGATATGAAAATTGACACACATGTTAAGAACATATAGAATAAGTAATTCAATGGTTAGATTTTCAAAATATTAATTCAATAACAAGTTATTAGATGGTGTAACATTACTTCAAATTACACTAGGTGTAATTTGAACCTAAATCTATATGGGTTGGGTTCAAGTTACACCTAATATAACTTTAATAGGTAAATCCAATATTAATTCTTATATATGGGTTGTTTCAATTGTATTTGTGCATATGCATTAGGCTACACACTAGTTTATATAAATATATATATATATATATATATATATATATATATATATATAATTATAGGTGAAGTTGAGAGAAATTCAAATTAAAATTCCAAATTAGAGTTCCAATTTTGCGACATGTGTCCTAAATTATTTATTCTTAAAGAGTTTTATTTCTTAATTTTAAAATCAAATGTGGGACCCTATCATAAATATTCATCCAAGTTAGTTATGAAGTACAAAAACCATAAATTCTAGAGTAAATGAATCGTAAAAAAAATTAAAAAGTGTTTCACAATAATAAATAAATAAATAACATGGACAATTTACATTTATACCTAATAATATTATTACAAATTTTTTTAAAGAGTTAACAAAATATTAAAATAACTTAAAATAATATTTAAATTATATATATATGAATTAAATTATACATCTTATTGTATATCTTTAAATGTATTCATACATCCCCGCCTACACAAAAATCGACCTATGTCTTGCTCTGATAATAAAAGAGCTATTATCAGAAGCGGACGCCATAAGTTGATGAAACTCTCTCAAAAGAAAAAAGTGTATTATGCATATACATGGGGTTACAAGCTAGTATACATTAATAGGTAAATCTTTGAAAAAATCTAATTAGATTCTACAATTGAAGTTCAATTTTGCACCATATGTCCTAAATTATTTACTTTTAGAGAGAATTTTATTTCTTAATTTTGGAGTCAAATGTGAGACCACATCATAGATATCTATCTAAGTAAGTTATTGTGTACAAAAACCAAATAATCTAAAATTAATAAACATAAATAAATAAATAAAAATATGGATAATTTACATTTTTTACCTAATAATATTCTTCTATAACTTTTCAAAGAGTTTATATATATATATTTATATATAAGAATAACTATCAATACTAGGCAAAACTCAGAGAATGTCCAATTAAAATTTTATTTTAGAGTCCAATTTTGCATCATGCATTATAAATTATTTATTTTTAGAGAGAGTTTTATTTCCTAATTTCAGAATCAAATGTGAAACCACATCATAAATATTTATCCAAGTGAGTTATTGAATACAAAAGCCAAAGAGTTTAGAATAAATGTGAAAGTTCAAATAGTGTATAAAACATCCTTGAACGTTTAGACCCCCAATTACAAAATAACCAATTCAAGCTTTATGACAAACAACTAGTGTGCGGAAAATGAACATAAACTATAAACAGAATTGGTAAACAATCTAAACCAATTAAAATCACATCCACAGCAGAAAATAAAAGGCAAAGATTAAGGGAAGGAAGATGCAAACACAAGGACAAAACAACGATGTGTTATCGAAGAGAAAATCGAAGCCCTCGACGTAAAACCTCTCCGCCGCCCTCCAAGCGGTAAGTAATCCACTAGAAAATGTATTTGGGATACATGAACAGTAATAGACCCTCCAAGCCTAATCTACCCAGTGTACCTAAGCCCTCTAAGCTTCTTGCTCCAACTAGGTTGCGTCAAACCTATTTCTTTTCTAGCTTCCCGGATTCCGCTACTTGACCATAGCATTAACCAAAGTAAATTGGTTCCTTCCTAATTGCTTCTAGAACACCAAACAGCCCTCTCATTGTAATGGATATGGTGAGAAAATGTTTTGGTAAAAAGCCTCTTAAGGATTTAACAATGGAGAGGAAGAGAGTAGAGGAATTTGAAGAGTCTCTTATGTGAAGATTGTGGATGAATCAATCTTATTTTACTCTAAGGTTTCTCTCTCAAAATTCTCTCTGGAAACTCTTTTTCTTTCATGGGTATAAGGGGTATTTATACTGGGTGAGAATGGAATGTGAAGAGTCGGGTTTTTCAAAACAGGGCTGGCTCGCGGCTTGACCGAGTCGCGAGATCCAGCCGCGAGATAACCGAACACCCGGTTGTCCTATTTTGTCCTGTAGTGCTCCAGTTAGCATGACGCTTCAACTTCGGGCATGCCTGGCACGTGTGCATCTTTCGGCAGCTTGCAGCCACGAGTCACCCGTGAGATCTAGTCGCGAGTCTCTGTTTTTCTTGCACACTCTTGAGCATTTCATCACACTATTTCACTCACTACCCTTACAAAAATCCCACCTAAATACGGGGTTACTAATTGTTGAAATACAAGCAAATTTGGTATGGAATAAAGCCAACAAGATGGTTAATTAAATTCAACCTTACAAAATGAATCATAAAATAATAATAATAAAAAAATAAAAAAAAGTGCTTCACAATAACAAAAACTAAAAAGTAATAAAAAATAATAAGTAAATAAATAGACATGGACAGTTTACATTTTATACCTAATAATATTCTTACAAGAATTTTTAAAGAGTTAACAAAATATAAGAATGACTATTAATAGTATTTAAATTATATATATAAATATATGAATAATATTATGCATCTTATTGTATATCTTTAAGTGTATCTATACAGATACATGGTGTTACGAGCTAGTGTTTGTTAACTGTAATGATACTTACCAAGAGGGATACTTATTTCACTCAAAATCCACCATATGTAACTTTAAACAATATTATACCACCTAATAACTTGTTATTGAATTCATATTTTAAAAATTTAACTGTTGGATTACATGTTCTATAGAGTACAAATCTTTTGTCTCATTTTTTCTGCTCCACTTTATACTCCACCAATAAAAACATGCCACATGATACAAAAATTAAAAAGTGTAGACTTCAATTGAAATACTATTTGGAGTTTAATTGGATTTTTTGCTTAGTTTTAGCTTTATAAGGTTTTATATTTAAATATACTTAAGTTCCATTAAAACCCTAGATCAAACGACTAAGAGGAAAAATTAGATTTGCAATCTACACGAATCTCAATCGGTCGAGATGTGCATTTTGATCGGTCAAGGTAAGTGAAACTTATTTGCTCTTTAATTTTTCTGATTTCTTGAGCCTTCAACCGACTTCGTTTGTTTTGTTTAACTAAATAATTCTACTCTAAACATCTGGAAAAAAAAAAAAAAGGGTCTACAAAGTTACAATTGGTCATGGTTACCAACTTAAAAATATAGACTTTACATAGGTTGATTGGGCATAATTATTTTGGGCTTGTATAGTTTGTTTTAGATTTTAGATCAATAAATTTTTTATGTCTTTTAAAAGGAGGAAAATATTAGAGTTATAAACTTTATTACCAACTGTTGATATGATTAGTGATTATTAATAAGAGAAAAATGTTGTAAGTACTAGGCCCATATGTGAACCAATAAGAATTTGTTACTTCAAAAGTTTGGAAAAATATTGTAGAAATCTTTGAGACTATAGTGTTACTCTTAAAAGAATCAATGATATTATTAAAGGGGCAAAGTGTAATTTGATAGAATAAATTTGCTAAAATTAGTATCTAGGTATATACTAAAATCATTTTTCTTTTTTTAATTTGGGTTTGGCCATTGCCCCCCCCCCCTTCGCCCCACCCCCAAGTCCGTATATGCCTCCGTCCATGTGTGTGTGTGTGTTTGTGTATTTTTTTTATTGTACCAGAAAAATCTAATTAGCTTTCAAATAGGTTTTCAATTAGTTTAATTTTGCATCATGTGTCTCATCTAAGTTTTTTAATTTTTGTGTCAAGTGAGTTAAGTTTATTAGTTTAGTTTTAGACCCCCGAGACAAACAGTGTTTAACCAATTTTAAGGACAAGTTGTTAATTAGATAAATTATGAAAGCCTTAGGTTAAACAAACAAGCATGCAGAAAATTAAACAAGCCTTAGGGTTTTCTTTGAATTCATAGTAAAGTAGGCCTGAAACCCTAAACGTTTGATAGGGTGATGGGCTGAATTTTCGATTCTCGCATATATGCATTTCAATTAGTAAAACTTAAGTTTCAATCATTTGAAACCAATGAAATTTCTGTTCTTGAATCAGTAACTTTCTTGTTCTTGCACATTGACAAGTAGCACATTGGGCATTAATCATACCTATAGACTCTATATTCTATATCTAGACAAGTTTATGTTCACGTATTTGCCAACAACCCTATACACATAAAGAACCTAATAGAGTTAATGTAGAAAATAAGGAGTTCAATATAAATATATCATAAAAAATCTAATCATATATCTAACTCTATATATAAAATTAGATAAAGTGAGGGTTTGAATGATTTTATATTTATGAGCCATTTGTTTGTGTAACTACAAATAATTAAATGTTATAAGTCATTTATATATGTAATACTATGAATATGTACGATCCTTTACTAACTAGGTAGAAATATATATACATATATATTATATGTGTGTTTTTATGTGTGTAAACTACTGTTGTTTTTAATTGTTTTTGTGCTTATACGTGGGATTTTAAACAAGTAACTTGTAAGGACTGAAATTGGATTGGTCCCAAAACCGGATTGGGCTCCAACCCCAGCTGCCCAAACAATAAATTTGTAGAGCGTGGATAGAAAAACTAGATCTATCCCAAAAGAAAAACGATTAGATTTATCGGATCAAGACTGTTAGACACAAGTAAGATTAGAAAATTTATGCTTCGAATAGCTCAAGTAGTTTGTATCATATGATTTTGTTGAATAATGAAATTGTACAAGAGTTCCAGTCCTCCTCTTTTATTTTTTCCTCCGCCCCCCTTTAGTACATCTTTCTATGTTATATATCCCAGCCTTGGTGTCGTCCCTACCACACACGTGTAGGTTAGATTCGGAGAACTCGTTCCTGTCCCATCTAGCACTTCCTAGAACCATCAATCGGTAGCCGTAAGGTCGCTTGATCACTGTTCAGGCGTCACTTCCACATTAATGCGACCAGAGAATTAGTTGGGAGTCATTTAATGCAGAGGTAGTGACTTTTTGAAGATATTTGTTGTCCTTCTCCTTTCTTATCCCTTGTCCGACGTCTAACCCTTAGTGATGATGTAACTCCAAAGTAAGTCTGTGATGATATGACACTCAGATTGACCTCGGACATATATTCTTGAGAGGGCTTTTGTCCTCGGACACTTATTGGACTTATCTCATATTGTCTCTACTCCTCTCTTCATTCTATTCTCCTCATAATCTTATTTGGACCTCCTCGGATGGTCTAACGTCCTAGGATTAGGTCATAAGCCCGATTAACACGCCTTAATCATACTTCCTAATTAACTGGCCCCTACATAACTATATATAGGATTAATATTTTGAAAATCCAATAATTATATTTTCAATACACATGCCAAATTTCATATCAATAAGATGTTATTTACTATTCGATCAATAAACTCATATTTTATGCAAATTTTATAATATGCAAAGATAGAATTTTAACATGCTATAAATGAGATGATTATTGATTTATGATCCTCGTGTAATTTTGCAAGCATAGGTGGTATAAAATGAAAATGTGATTTAATAGTAAATTTTTCAAAATTTATCACTATTAAAATGATATTAAATAGTGTAATGATAATTAAAGCTACATGATAGATGTAACTTGAACCTCTATTTTATATATATATATATATATATATATATATATATATATATACACACACGCACGAACGCAATATTAGCTTCTACCCCTAATAAGTTGATCAAAAGCCAAAGGCCAATCATTTTCTTCTTTATTTCTTTTGTCGCACTTGCATTTCAGATATTATGTCTAATTAACTAGTAAAGTTTCTGATGATAAAAAATTATCATCAAGAGCGGACGCTATAGGTTGAAATTATCTAAAAATATATATATATATATATATTTAAAGTTAAAAAATATTTAATGATTAATCACAATAGTTGATACGAAAAAAAGTAATCAACAACGTTCGTTGAATTGGGCAATGCCCTGCATTTTCGGCTATATATACGAGTTAATACAACCAACAAGTTGTGACTTGTGTATGGTATACGTTCACACGTTCACATTAATTTATGTGTGACTTCTTAATATGAATTATGAATAACTAGTCGCTAACCCGTGCGATGCAAGGGAAAACTATTGATTATGAAAAAAAATTCAATAATGAATGAAGAATTTAAGCTATTACTTAAAAAAAAAAAAAAACAATGAATGAAGAGTTTAAGCTATCACCTATGCAATTTTTTTTGTGCATTTTGATTAAACTTTAGACAATAATAATATGGTTATTACTTCTACTATTTTTGGGCTGAAATAAGTTTTTTTTTTTTTTTTTTCTTGAATTGAAATAAAGTTATTTGTTTACTATTTTTTATGTCAGAATTTATTTACTGTTATTGTTAAGCTAAAATATTTAAAAATGATTATCTGATTATTTATTTAAAAGAAATATTTTTATAAAATGATGTAATGGTAGTTTTGTGAATAAAAAGGCATGTGATGGCATTGTAAAGGAAGCACCTTCTTAGAAACTTCCTTTCTACCCCTCCTAAGTGTCATAAATGTCATCTTATTTTCAATGGAGTGAATACCGTATCGGAGACCGTTTCGGTTTAACTATGAAAACAATATATTTCGGTACCGATTAATACCAGTGTACCATTTCAGAATTACCATTAATAATAATAATAATAATTTTTATTAACATTTAAAACAAATAAATTTAATAGTCTTTAAATAATTATTGGGTCTTTGTACAATTATGTTGTAGTATTGGTCACTACCATAAACATTTTCATTAACTCAATCCCAATCCCTTTTTTATTATAAAAAAAAATAAAAGCCCAATCCCTCTGTGATCAAAAAATAAAAGCCCAACCCCTTTTTCCAATTCATTTTTTTCTATTTTATTTTTCCTCCACCGTCTTGTCTCGGTCAACTTTATCTTTTTGTTTATTTACTTACTTTTTATTACTATCTCATTTCTCTTTAGCTCCCATCCACACATTTTCAAATTGAATCTTATCTTAAGATCCACTACACAAGAACCCACGTTATCCTTGAGACTTGTCCCTCACAAATCTGCTTCTCTCATTCTCTCTCTAGTAGTCTCTCACGCATACCTTTCTGATCAAAAGATTGAAAACTAACCCATAATCACTCTTAGATCTATTTCTCTCTTTCCCTCACAGATTAGTTTCTCTCTCGCAAGTTGCTTCTCCTTACTCAAACGTTGCACCGGCTGGTCCGGCCACGCCGTGCTTGAGCTACACCGCCACTTCCATGCCTTCTTCTATCTTTCTTTCTTTCTCTTTTATTTTATTTTATTTAAGTTGCATAGGAATTACATTCCGGGCCGAAACGCATTTTTTGGCCGGAATGACCGAAATTACTGGAAAGGCGGTACAAACCGGAATAGTCCGGTATTTAAAACGAAACGAAATAAGGGTCTACTGGTATCGGATTATTCACCGGTACGAAAAATTATTGCTATACCCGGCCAAGATTTAAATCGTATTGACTTCCTTGGCCGGAACGCCGGTGACAGCTGAATTTTGGAACGGAATAGAATAGTGGGGTTACCTATACCGGAATGAAAAATTCGATTTCGAACAGAGCGGTATTTAAAACATTGATCCTGTCTTGTGTTTGAAGAAATTTATGGAATAAGGAGGAAGATGACGAAGAGGGAGATGGGATTATTTTTTTTTTTTTTTTTTTTTTTTTTTTGGAGAAACTTTTGGTTTGGGTTTGTGCTCATGTTTACTGTTTTGGTTTGGTTATGGATTGTGCTGCGCTTGTGATACAGAGGAAGATGGGAGAAGAAAGAGTTGATCGGGTTTTTAGAAGGAAGGAGGAGTAAGCGGGGAAATAGTGAGAAATAGATGTTAAAATCAGAATTTTTATTTTATAATGTTGATGATTTAAAAATAATGATGACGTGAAAAATTATGGGAGCTTCAAAAGCTTTTGTTATATATATATATATATATATATATATATTTATATAACATGGGCAACCTGGTACCAATAGTTTACTAAAAACAAAAACAAAAACAAAAACAAAACCCCTCGTACCCATAATTTCATTGACTTTGTGAACTCCATATATAACATAACTCTTCCAGCCATGGTTCTTTTCCACTGTCTTACGTAAGCCAACAGCCATTTTTTAAATCTCTTAATCGATAAATAATTAAAAATTTGGAGAAACTACTTTTTAAATTTTAGTGGTACTTTTAGTATGTTTTCTTCAAACCTTCATTCAAATGTCGAAATTATTTAAAAAAAGATTTCATTGGAAATGAGGGTTTGAGGGTGTCCATCAGTGAGATAACTTCAAGTTCAAGCTAGCTGCCGTGTCCAGTGAGGCTTTAATTAAAATTAAAATTACATTGACTTTGTTCATCCAATGAGTTTTCTTGTATCCAACTAGTTGGATTTATAATTACAATGCCAAAATAACGTTGTTGACTCTTTCTATTCAAACATTCTGTAATGATTAATGGTCGTATATAATTTATGAAGCGAGATTGTCTTTAATTAGTAGCAATAAAGAAGATCAAATTGTTAATGGCCTATGGGTCAGCGGATTATTCTATTCGCTTCAAGGACTAAGTAGTAGTACCTGTGATCGTAGTTATTCTATGGAACGATAATATTTATTAACAGAAATGACATCTGTAGGATATGATATACAATTACCTCGTTCATTACAATTTCTTTTTACTGACAATGACAATAATAAAGTGAGAACTAAAAATATTGAGATTAGAGTAATATAGTGAAAGAAACAAACAAATGATATTTGCTTCAACTTTGAGTTGAGTCGTAATGTTGCGATTGCAAAGCCAAAAAGACCATAACTATCGGCATTGCTAAGGAGAACTCATGATTATTATATTTATGTCGGTATCATTTTCAATAGAAAAATAAAATTAGAGATTATTTTTATGTAATGAGTTGAACAAGTTATAATTTGAATGATCAGATATATAAATAAATAAATAAATATATATATATATATATTATCTTTTTTTGTTTTTGAATAAGCTTTTATTTGGTCTCGTCTCTTTTTTTTTTTGGATTATTTTTGTTGTTCTTTTGGCTAATTTTTATATATCATTGTTATTTAAACCTTTTTTTTTTTTTTTTTTTTTTTTGTTTAAGAGATAAGGATTATGTTTGGAGGGCCAAAATTATTTTTGGAGTAAAGCTATGTCAAAAATTTCACAATAAATCTTATGCAACAAGCTATTAATGGTGAGTAAAAAAATGATGCCAATATTAGGCCATAATTAAAATCAGTAATAGCTTGACCACTTGAGATTTATTATAAAATTATTGTAAAAATGTTCTGGATGTAGCATTACTCTTAATTTTATTGAACCAAAATTCTTGAAATTCTCAAGTGAGGGTGTTTAACATTTTTATTAGGGTATCTTAGTCTAACGATAAAGAGCTGTCATCAGGAGTAGATAGCATAAGTTGAAATTTTCTTAAAAAAAAAAGAAAAATTTTTATTAAGGTGGTCAAAATAAATTACTTTAGTATGTAATTTTTTTTCAAGTATATATATATTATTTTGCATGTTAGGACCACCCTAACATAAACCTGTAGTCACCACGGGAGACAAGACAATAAGGCAAGAAATATGCTTTTTTTTTTTTTTTTTTTTTTTAATAGAAAATTATTGGATACATTTAGAGTACGGTAACATGATACTCCATCCTATCATTCCATGCTAATATGCAACAAAAACACCATAATTACTCCTCTATGAACAACTACAAACAGACCAAATTCTAGACGTAAGTTTAGAATTTGATGTATACATGTGTGTTCTCCTACAGGAGTAGAGGTAGAAGTTGTGTAAGTGAGAAATTATTGAAATTTAAGATGAGTGTCAAACTTGAGATAAATGTGAGAACATGAGAAATATTTATTTTTACACTTTCAAACTGAAATTCAATGAGGAAAACAAATAACAGAAAAGAAAAGAACAGTAGAAGCCGTTTTTGCCTAGACGAGATTCAATGGAGAAACATTGGCAAGGAGCTCCTTATCGGTTTCTAATTTAGCCATATCTTCCTCTTTCAAGTTAAACCATGCCTCTATTCCATCCCCGGATTTAGTGTCAATGAAACCAATTAAATTCTTGAACGTTAATTTAGATGAGCTAACCCATGCAGGTTTCCCCCACCCAAAATCAACCTCATATAGAGGAAACTTGCACAAGCTGGTGAAGGAAAGCGTAAGCAGCTCCCCTTTTAGGAAGCTAGAGGAGTTCTCTTTGACATATTTTAAGTACAAATCACCTTGTTGGAGCATTTTAACAAAATTCCCATCGATTTTCTTAAGCGCTTCTCTTATTGGTTTAATAATGCCATGAAAGCCCTCCTCGATGTCTCTGGATGGTACTGACAGAGCAATCCGGCAAATATTACCAAAGTAATCATATGGAAGAGGCGGGTCTGTCTTGGTTCGCAAGTTCACAGCATGAATAATACTGTAGATCTTATTTGGGTCTGGTTTTGGTTGAGTAGCAGCCATGAAGCGGCTCCATATGAAAGCGGATAAGGCCTCAACGCGCGTCGGACGTGAATATTCAATGCTCTTGTCGTCAGAACTGTATTTGCCTCTAATTTCTGCTATAGCCGATGCATCAAAGACAAACCTTTTTGTCACAATTTTATCCTTTTTTATCCCAATATTCGGATTGAAGCCAGATAAATCTTGTGGTGGGAATAGCTTGGCAGAATCCATTGGAGGACTCACTATGTTGCCATCACCACGAGCAATAGCAGACCAACTCTTGAGAAACAAGATGAAAGATAAGGCATCTATAATTCTGTGGGACATGAGTATACCAATCGCAAGACCACCACAGTGGAAGAAGGTGACTTGGATTGCTGTGGGTAACTCATTGACCTCGTCCAATTCAAGTGGCAGAAACTTATTGAGCTCACAAGGGGTTGGACTCACAAGGGGTTGGACTCACAAAGATTGTCCTTAACCGGTCCCGCTAGCATGTGGAATCGGGTTAAAGCATCTGCTAAGGATTTCTTAATCCTGTCACTTTGTTCTACACTGCTGAGATTAGCTTCACTGTAATTTGGGTAGTAGAAAACCAGGGGCATGAAAACTAGAGGTTGAAGTTGATCAAGGAAGGAAAGCTGGTAGTGGTGGAGATGTTGAGGGGTTGGAGATGAAGGTTTGACAGTGTCCTCCGAGATAACTTGGACTTCAAGCTTCATTGTTTACAGCTCAAAGAGATCAACGAGGTTTAGTGGTTAATCTAGAACTGAAAATGGCTGTGAGGTTATGAAGAATGAATGGAAAACCAGAGTGGCTAGCAGAGTTATATAGAGTGCTGTTGCTAAGACATGAAAGAATTAATTGCTACAAAATTCTGTTGCGCTGGATGAACACAGGCATGTGAGCACGTAATTGGTGCAAGTTTTTCCATTTGACTTAGTTAATCCGAAGGCACGTGGAATGAGGACAATTGTTGAATGTAATCCTCTTCTTACAAGAATTATGGGTCTCACTATAAATTTAATTAGTAAGAAATTCACTATTATGTGAGAAGAGAAAATACATTTATGGTACTCCAAAAATATTTTATAATTAATTGTAGAACACTTCCTAAGTTTTTTGGTATAATTAAACTGCAGCTGGCAGAATTAATGATCTATTTTATAAAAAAGTCAATTAATAATATTTTAGTGTTCATAGATTAAGTTGATCTATGAGATTTTTAAGTAATTCTTAGATATTCTGGCAATATGGTAAATAGTGTTCCATCCTCTTACATTCATAGTGTGGTTTGAGAATACTTAAGTATTTTCTGAGATTTTTAAGTGATGTTCACGTGTTACAGGCTGTAACTTTGTTGTCTAAAACAATTATTTAAGCCATTAAAGACTTCAAATGGTAGGAAGACTGAAAAAGTATTGCATCTATAAACTTCAAAGTAAGTAAAACAAAAACAACTATTTTCTGGTTGACAACAGGCAAGAAATGCCTGTTAACTCCTTTTCATGTACCAGTGCAATTGTGCAAAAGGGTACAAGGCTTTACAACAATTCGGCACTAATGAATATGATATGTTCGGGTTTGTTCATTTGTTTGTTTTTTTATTTTTTATTTTGTTTTTATTTTATTTTTCTGTTTTTTGCATAAATAATAAATGCGTGAGAGTGGAACCAAATGCTACATGAGCAAAGACTTCATTTTGTGTTGCACTAGATTGACTTATTAAGATTGACACATGGTAAATTTTAGAAATTTACTATTACCCTTGTCATGTTCAACACATTTGAGCACTGGAATCATGCCAAACCAGGTTACACAAAAACAGTAATATGACCATATCCTATTACTCATCCAAAGAAAAAAGAAATTTGACATTGGGCTCTACATAATGCGACGATATATCTCTGGAGGTCAGTGATCTCATAAAATCGTCCTCACATAACATGTAGAATCTACTCATGTTACAAGCAAGAAGTTTCAAAAGGCTATGTCATAAGATACTTTTTCCTATATAGTACGGCTATATTTTATTAGATTGTTGAATTCCACTAATCATATTCATTGCCATTTGTAAAGGCTAAGTAATAAAATTTATTGAATTTCTAGCATTTTCCGATTTGAAATAGTTCTTGTGATTGGTGATATCTGTCATGCCCCAAACCCCAAAGGGTTCAAAGCATGAGAAAGACATCTCAAAAGCACCGGTAGATTTTTCCTTTTTGATAATTCAATTCAAATAAATCATATCAAGTACCAACATCGAGAATTATTATAATAATTCTATTAAATATACTCCTAAAGTAAGTCAGAACTCTGTGCAATAATTACAGAGACCATTGGCCACAAAAGAATGGAGGTTTGAATAAATATAATTACATATCATCAACTTGTTCCATCAATGAGAATAAAGTCATAACCACTATAATATTCAAAAGAATGAGTCAAGTCTACTTTATGATGTACATCATCTAAATATCTCTATTACAAAAGTTTAGCCTCCATCAGTAGTTAGTCTAACTATTGCTAGCCTCCAAAAAGTTGTCTCAAAATTATTGTTGCCTACTTTGAAAAGTTTGTAAAATAATTGGAAGAGACAGAGTCCAATAAGTAGCATAATTATTGGTGTGGGGGAAATGCAAGTTTCATAATGATAAACAGTTTACAAATCATGTTTTAATTTGGGAAATTTCTAAGAGAATACCACAAGAGTATTTCCAATTATAATATGACAAGAATGATTAAAACAGTATAACAAAAAACTTTTTTTTTTTTTTTTTTTTAAATCTCAATGTGAAACTACATACTATGTATTGTGAGAAATAATGACACATTTCAAAAATTAGAAAATCCAACCCAAGGCCACATGACAGTTGCCGACACAAAGTCGAAACTAATCTGTCAACACAAAGCCGTAACTCATCGCCGACACAAAGCCAGAACTAATAACCATCACAAAGATGAGTACTAAGATACCAATGTCACACAGACTATAGTATCTAGTTGCTGAGTAATCACATGTCACAGCCTTGGGGTAAAAACATGAAGAGCTCACAGTTTATATGAAATCAAAACATAGTTCAATTTCAAGTAATTTCACAAAAACTTTTGAAATACCCAATATATTCACAAGATTCTCAAAGCCTTCAAACTCATTTCTTGTGAAGAAGATTTTGTATCAATTTTCCCAAAAATCACAAGTTAAGATAAAGCATCTTTAAATCTTTCAAATAATACAATAAATCCATAAAATCTATTTTCAAGAATTAAATCAAAGATGCTAATCTTTTCGGTGCCAAATCATGTGTTTCCCTATATGCATTACCAAATATGATGCATTTTTCATAAATATTCATATATAATAAGGTCACAACACAATACTTTTTAAGAAAACATAATCGCACAAATAATTTTCCAAAATGTGTTTGACCAAAAATAATAATAATAATAATGTTTATACAACATAGTTATTTTCCAAAAAAAATCTCATTAAAAAGCTACTTATCTTGCAACTCACAAAAGCCTAATTCTCCAAGCTCCAAAGGAGATTAGCTAGAATCTAAATAATATCAAGCAAACCTATCACAATAAGCATAACACTTGAAATTGTTTCTAACTACAAACTAGGAATTGCCAAATAAGCACTTGATTAGGCAAGCCTAGTATTTAACCTCACAAAGAATGTATTCTACTTCCAAAGTTTCTCAACAAATTAATTTATAAGGCATAAACCCCAATTTATAGACTTAAATCATGTCATTCAAAGCCTTCCCCTTTATCATAAGAGATCCTAACACTTTATATATGAATTTCTTCCACAATATATACATACTATTTTTAAGAGACCCATGAAACAACAACATATATAACAATATCCACCATTACAAACTCCAAATGTAATCCTCCACTAGCTCCAAATAATCAATAAAAATTATATTCACCATTTATTCCACATTTAAAAAAAATAAAAACCCAAATCTTCACCACTTAGATAGCCACCATTGTAAAAACTATAAACTCACTCATCAAATAATTTCACCAACACAAAACTCATACATATAAACACATGAATATCATGACTTTCAAAGTTGATAAATCACATGGGTATCATTATCAAAACTTAGATAAAGAAAGCCTCTAGCAAAAGCATATAAACCACCAAAAATATTAGAATTTTTTACCTTAAATAATAGAGATGAGTGAGCCTTAGCTTTTTCCTATGGAGTTTTCTAGTAAACCTTGCTAGAAAAATGATGGTGGAGGTGGTGGTGAAGTGTGTGTACCAGTGGGAGAGTGAGGGAGTATGAAAGAGGAGTGTTGTGTGAAAAGAAAATAAAAGAGAGCAAAGTGAGAGGTAGAGAAATGGCTGGCCAAAGTGTGAGGGAGATATTTTGTAAGGATATGTGGTGGGTAACAAATGGGTAGGTGGGGCACGTGTGGCTCCATAAAGTCTGATTTTTCTTTTTTTTTTTTTTAATAATGGGCTAGGGTCCATATCTATTTGTAAGACCTATGTATTTGAATTTGTATTTTCTCTAGAATTACACAATTTTTTAGGTCTTCTTAAAAGTGAAGGAATATATATAACACAATTTTTTTTTAAATCTCAATTTTTTTTTTAAATCACTTGTTGCCCCCAAATTTGGGGAGGTCATTCTCTAGTAGGGGAGAAATTATAAGGTCCTCATGGTGAACAAGTGACGTGGTCCACCATTCTATTAAAAGATTTCAACTGTTTAAAATTGCTGAGTTAGAAATTTTTTTAAATAGAAATTGATTTTGACTCAAAGCAATTTTAAACAAATGAAAATCTTTTAGTGAAATGGTGGACAAGTGACGTTGTCTACCAAAGGGCTATATAATTTCTACTAGTAGGGGGCCAATGCCATGGCCTAAGTGGCCTTGGCCTAGGTCCAAACCTAGTGTACACACACACACAAAAGTGAAAGAATATATAAAACATAATTTTTTTAAATCTCAAAAAAAAAATATTTTAAAAAAAATCACTTGTTGCCTCCAAATTTGGGGGGTCATTCTCTAGTAGGGGATCAAGGGGCCATGGCCTAAGTGGCCTCGGTCTAGGGCCAAACTTAGTATATATGTATGTGTATATATATAAAAGTCATTTGACTTTTTGTTAATTTCTTCTAATTGTTTACATAAACTTACTTTTGAATGCCTAAATTTTCCACATCTTTAATATATAGTCTTTAATTGATTTGTAAATATAATAAGGATTTTATCTAAAACCTCCTATATTTACATTATTTGTTAAAATCTTGTCATATCATGTTTTATTAAATAGCATAATAGATAGAATTTTGTTACCAAAATTTACATAATTATCAAATTCCTTATTAAGGAAAAATAAAAATGGAGAGAAGAATATTATTTGTTAAAGTTTTCACAAATTACTAACTATTAATATATAAAATAAAATAAAAAGTTTTAAATTTTCTTTTATTTCTTTTAATGTTGTCACTTAAGTTTTTAAAAATTCACTTTCTTTCATGTAATCATTATAATCTTTTTTCTAATTGAGTTTAGAATTAAAGATTTGATATAGAATCTTATATATTTACTCTCCATTAGAATATTTCTACATCATAATTTTTTTTTAAGTAATAGAATAAATAGCTTCGATAACTGCTAGAAACCACATATTGCAACTCTTTGTTTTATTTTCTGTCACTTTTTTTTTTTGGGGGTATTATTGATACCATATTTTGCTTGACCTCAATTAACGTGCCAAAATATCAGTTTAAGCCATGAAAATGGTATTTTTATCCCGATCGGATGTTGGATAAATCATTTTAACAAACCGAGAGTTCAAAATCCCCAAATTTGTCAAGTTTTGCTATGGCGTACAAATGCAGTAGCTTCACACGGAGAAAATAAGTCTCTTGGTCTTTGTATTTGTATATGATGGCTCTTAAAATAAACCTTATAATCTTATATATGTTTAGGGTTATGAGAAAAGTAACCCTAAACAAATACTCAAGCCTGGGCTGAAATTCAAATCTGAAAAACTGAAAATCGTATATCTCGATCGATCGAGTTGCTGTTAAGCTATCTATCAAGCTTCATATTAAGTCTCAATAGCAGACATCCGTCGAGCTATCTATCGAGACTTAATGAACATTTTTCTTCATTTGTTTTTTAGACCAATCTTTTTGTCTTTAATATTTGACTTGAACCAAGGGAGTTAGTTTCGTACGAGAGATTGTACCGGTTTGACAAGTGAAACGATATATTTCAAGATCTTGGTGTACCGTTTCGGGTTTACCACAATTTATATATATATATATATATTTATGAATTTATATAAATAATTAGAGCTTATTAATCTTAAAACATACTTAATATATTTAATTAGAACTTAAATTCCTTTTTTTGTTTTTGTTTATGGTACTAGCCCATGTCCAAGCTATTTGAAACCTCTATCCAAGCCCAATATTTTATTTGACCACCCAATAAAACTTTGAGAGTACAAGCCTACAAAATTGATATTTATTATTATTTAATGATAAACAATTTCACATTCAAAAAAAATTTCCAATCACGTGAGGGGTTAGTAGAATCAGACTCACGCCAATCACACACTCACACGATAGGTAGCACATAAATTAAGACCCGTCTAAAACAAAAATAATGAAGAAAAAAAACAGAGGAGCAGACCAAATGAATAAGAAGAGGACGACGACGAAAAAGGGAGATAGATCAACAAGATGAAGGTGACAAAGATGCATTTTTACTGAGAAAGCAACGTGATCGACGCTAATCCAGTAAGTTATTGAGAGGAAGGAGAGCAACTTTTATATCTGATAGTTAAAATTTTTTTGTTTCGGTCCGGTATGCATTTATCGGCTGGAATCCGATATTTGCTCTGGTATGACCGGATCAACCCGATAAAACCAGTATTTAATCTGGCACGAAACATAGGCATTTCTATACCAGAGTAGGTGCCGGTACAGAAAATACTGGCCATACTGGCCGGTACGGTACAAGATTCACTCCCTTGACTTGAATAACATGTTTCTTGAAGTACTAAACTCATCTTAGATTTATCTAATTACAAGTAAAGTGTATTTTGTCAAAGGATTATCCAATTGCAATAAAATATGACCCTAACAATTAAGAATTTTGATAAACTGCTTTTTAAATTTTAGTGGCAATTTTAGTATGTTTTCTTTAAACCTTCATTCAAATGTCGAAACAATTAAAAAGATTTCACTGGAAATGAGGGTTTGACGGCGTCCAGTGAGATAACTTCAACTTCAAGCTATCTAGCGGTGTCCAGTGAGGCATAATTTAAAATTATAACTACATTGTCTTTGTTCGTCCAATGAGTTTTCTTGTATCCGTATGAACTTTCTTGTATTCAAGTAGTTGGATTTATAATTACAATAATTACGTTGTTCACTTATTCTATTCGCACATTCTGCGATGATTAATGATCATATATAATCTATGAAGCGAGATGGTCATCGGAAGCAATAAAGATGATGAAATTGTTAATGGCCTTTGGGTCAACAGATTATTCTGACATAAACGTGAAGTCCCCACTGGTGACAAGAAAATTAAGAAATATGTTTTTTTTTTTTTTTTTATTTGAAAGGGAAAATTATTGAGTACTCATAGACCATGGTAAGGTAATACTCCATCTTATCATTCTACATTACTATATTTCGAAAACACCTAATAATTACTCCTCTATTAGCTACTACAGACAGACCAAATTCTAGACATAAGTTTAAATGCTGGATACTCCAACCTTAAGTACCATTATAAAATATATACGTGTGTTCTCCTACAAGAGTAGAGATCGAAGTTGTAGGCAGAGTAAGTGAGAAATTAATGAAATTTAAGATGTGTGTCATACTTGAGATAAGTATGAGAACTTGAGAAACATTTAATTTTGCACTTTCAAACTGAAATTCAACGTGGAAAAAATAATAGAAAAGGAAAGAACAATAGAAGCCACTTTTGCCTAGACGACATTCTTTGGAGAAACATAGGCAAGGTGCTCCTTAACGGTTTCGAAATTTGCCATATCTTCCTCTTTCAAGTGAAACCAGGCCTCAATACAATCCACTGATTTTGTGTAAATGAAGACAACTACATTCTTGAATGTGAATTTAGCTGCGCTAACTCATGCAGATTTTCCCCACCCAAAATCAACTTCATATAGAGGAAACTTTGTTAAGAGAGTTCAAGAACTATCACGGAGCACAAGAACAATCATAGAGCAATCAAGGTGTAACGGCTAGTTTCTCGTCCAACGGCTAGGAAAGACTTTTAATGTACTTAAGCTAAACGGTGTCGTTCTATTTAAGCAGTGATGAGTTTTGTAATTGAGTCCAAATGCTGTCATTTTTACTAGGTTTGTTAGATAGTTTCTTAGCTTAATTAGGCTGTTACTTCTGTTAATTATCCCTGATTTTGCTCCAAACTTTACGGATCAATCCCAGGTTTTAAGGACAGTAAGTTAGGCAGTAGTAGTTAGCTTGGACTGTATATATAGATCATTGAGTGTAATGAAAAGTTTATGAGAGTATTTTTCCATAAAGTTCCAATTCTCTCTTTGTCTCTCTCAAACTTCTTATCTCTAGTTCTCTCTTTTTCTCTCTGAGTGTTTACTATGAAACCTTGCTTACTCCATTGTTGTTGTAGCCTTTACAAGCTTAGTTCAAAGTTTTTTCATGGTATCAGAGCGCCTTCGATCCAAAGCTATACAAATTCAACAATGGCAGAAACTATTTCAACATCAACCTCTACAACTATGCCTTCAACCTCCACAACCATGCCTTCAACTTCTACATCCACTTCCATCAATCTCACTAATCAGCCCAGATTACTACTATCAAATATGTCAAATATGATGACAGTCAAACTTGACTCTTCCAATTACATTGTTTGGAAGCATCAGATTTCCATGGTATTGGAAACATACTCAATGTTTGAGCTTCTTGATGAAGTTCCACTCATTCCTGAGAAATTCCTCAAGGATCTCACTGGCATTGTTACTTTAGTGCTTAATCCAGATTATCTCCTCCGGAAATCAAAGGAAAAGGCACTACTCACCTTTATTAGTTCTACCCTCACTCCTTGAGTTTTAGCTAAAACTGTTGGATGTTTATTTGCTCAAGAAGTTCGGAAGGTTCTTGAAAACAGATTTTCTTCAATTTCGAGGTCACATGTGATGAACCTCAAGGGAGAACTGCATAATGTGAAGAAAGGATCTAACTCTGTGGATGCATATCTGCAGAAAATTAAAGTGATAAGAGACAAGCTTATGGCAGTAGGTGTTCTCTTGGATGATGAAGAGCTACTTCATGTAGCAATTAAAGGTCTTCCAAAAGAATTGAGCATTGTGTCTACAATCAGAACCAAAAGCACAAAATTAAGCTTTGATGAGTTAGCTACTCTATTGAATGCAGAAGAGGAGTCATTGAATGAAGGTATGGAGGTTAAAGACTCCACCTTTGCAATGACAGTAAATACCACACCAAGATTCAACAACTTTGGTGGTTATAATAACTTAAATCAGTCTAATAATAGAGGAAGAGGGAACAATGCAAGAGGCGGAGGTAAAGGTCCATCATCTAATCAGTTCAATCGGTTTTCATAATCACAATCTCAAAGTTCTAATGGAAGATCAGAAAGGTCAATTTGTCAGATTTGTGGTAAATTAGATCATCTAGCTATTGATTGCTACCACATAATGGATTATGCCTACCAAGGCAAACATCCACCCACAAAGTTGGCTGCTATGGCTACTTCTTCCAACTCTATGATGACTCGGGAGCAACCATGGTTGGTAGACAGTGCAGCCATTGACCATGTCACCTCTAGCCTTAACTACTTAAGCTTTCCTAAGCCTTACACTAGCCAAGAGCACCTCACAGTGGGCAATGGACAGAATTTACCTATCACTTATATAGGTATCTCTAATCCCTTCTCCTAATTCTGCTATTCAGCTTAGAAATGTGTTAAGAGTCCCTTCGATTGCTTCTAATCTTGCTTGAGTTCACAAAATATGCCATGATAATAATTGTTGGTGTTATTTTGATGAAAACACCTTGTCAATTCAGGCTTTGGCCATGACGACAATACTCTACAAGGGCAAGAGTGAAGTTGGTGTTTATCCCATCTATTCTCACAAGGCCACTAAGCTTCTTCTTCCTAATTAATTGTGCAATTCTATCAAGTTGTCTTCTTCTAGCTGGCATCTATGGCACGACAAGCTTAGCCATCCTAATGCTCAAGTTCTTAGGCTTTTGTTACAAAATAATGGTTTGTCTTTTAATAATAGTGCTAATTTTGTCAACTCATGTATTCACTGTCTTCATAGCAAAATGCATAGCCTACCATTTCCTAGTTCAAGATTTGTAGTAACTTCTCCTTTTGAACTTGTACATACTGATTTGTGGGGTCTAGCACCTCTTGATTCAATAAATGGTTACAAATATTATGTCATTTTTGTTGATCATTTCGCTTTTTTTACGTGGCTATACTTGCTCATAACAAATCAGAAGTTTATTCTAAATTTGTTATGTTCCATGCTATGGTTAAAACGCAATTCTTTACAACCATTAAAACTCTTAGATCGGATGGAGGAGGTGAGTATACTTCTAAGTCCTTTGAGTCTTTTCTATCTTCAAATGGGATTCATCATCAGATTTCTTGTCCTTATACACCTCAACAGAATGGTTTGGTAGAAAGAAAACATAGGCACTTGATTGAGACTACTATTACCTTTCTTTCTCAAGCTTCTTTACCTTCCACATCTTGGTCCTTTGTTGTTCAATCTACTATGACACTAATCAATCTCCTTCCAACTGCTACTTTAGGTTTTTTATCTCCTTGGTACAAACTTTATGGCCAAAATCCTGATATCACTCGCCTCAAGATTTTTCATTGTTCTTATTATCCTTTCCTCGGACCATACACTAAACACAAGCTAGATCACAGGACCACAGAATGTCTCTTCTTAGGCTATTCCACAGTGTCTAAAGGTTACATATGTCTTGATTTACTCTCTAATAAATTGTATACCTACAGGCATGTGTTGTTCAATAAAACCAAGTTCCCTTTTTATTCTGCTACTTCTTCTGTTTCAACTCCTAACCCACCTAATCCCGATACTTGGCTATCCAAACTATTGTATTTACACTCTTCCAATCAACCCTCTATCCTAGGTCCTTATTCTAGTCACATTGTTACTTCCTCAATTTCAGCTCCATCTGCTTCTATCCCTAGTCACATACTATCTGCATCTGTTTCTAGTCCTACTCCACTTGCTCCTATTGATAGTTCCGTCTCTATTCCTTATTCTACCTCACCATCCATGTTTGTTCCTACTCCTCCTCTAGATCCTTCACCACCTCTTCCACCTGTCTTAGCTCATTCCTCTCAACTTGACTCATTTTCTTCTGTCCTTGTTCCTGTTAATACCCATCCTATGACCACGGATCGAGAGAATGGTATTTTAAATCAAAAGCGTGATATAAGGCGGTGGTTGATTACACTTATACTGAACCTCCATCATACAAGATTGCCTCTAAGTTTCCTCAATGGGTTAAGGCCATGGATAAGGAGTTTTCAGCCTTGCAAAGGCAACACACTTGGTCTCTTGTTCCTGCAACACCTGGAATCAATTTGGTAGGGTGTAAATGGGTTTATAAGCTGAAATTACATAGTGATGGCTCCATTGCTCATTATAAAGCAAGGCTGGTGGCCAAGGGATTTCATCAACAGGCTGGTATAGACTATCTTGAGACATTTAGTCTAGTTGTTAAACCAACAACAGTGAGGCTTATTCTTTCTATAGCAGTGAGCTTTCATTGGTCTCTCAAGCAACTAGATGTTTTCAGTGCCTTCCTCCATGGCTTTCTAAAAGAGGAGGTTTATATGTAGCAACCTCCAGGGTATGTCAATCATCAATTTCCTAACCATGTATGTAGATTGCACAAATCCTTATATGGCATAAAACAAGCCCCAAGAGCTTGGTTTGACAAATTCACTTCTCGGCTTCTACATCTTGGTTTTAAGGCTTCTCCGGCTGATTCCTCTTTGTTTGTATTTCATTCTTATCAAACCATCATCTACCTTCTTTTATATGTTGATGATATCATCATCACTAGAAATTCCATGTCTCAAGTTGATCATCTTGTCATTACTCTCAAAGATCGCTTTTGAATTGAAGGATTTGAGAGCTCTCTCTTATTTCTTAGGCATTCAAATCTTACCCACTAGGTTTGGCCTCACTTTGTTTCAATCCAAATATGCATCTAATGTTCTCCATAGATTCAAGATGGAGAATTCCAAGCCCATTAAAACTCCAAGTTGCCCCAACACACATCTCACTCCTCTTGATGGGTGCGCTTTGCCTCGATCCTTCCGAGTACAGGAGTATGGTAGGTGCCCTTCAATACTTAACCTTCACATGCCCAAATTTAGCCTTTAGTGTACTCCGGCTATGCCAGTTTATGCAACATCCTACCACTTCTCATTTGGAGGCAGCTAAGTGTGTTCTTCGCTATGTGAGAGGGACCTTGCATTTTGGCATTCATCTTGCACCTGGCCCCCTTACTTTCTCTGCTTTCTTTAACACGATCGGGCCAGAGACCCAACAAATTGTAAATCCACTACAGGGCCGTTAGTCTTCCTTGGTTCAAGCCCAATTTCTTGGTCTTCAAAGAAGCAGCCCACTATCTCATGCTCTTCCACAGAGACTAAATTTCGAGCCTTAGCTTCCACAATTTTGTAGAGTTGGCTTGGCTTCGCTTTGTCTTTAGAGAGCTTAGATTGTTTTTACCTCACATTCCTATTCTCTAGTGTGACAATAACTCTGCTATTGCTTTGGTTTCTAATCCTGTTTTCCATTCCAAAACCAAACACATTGAAGTGGATTATCACCATGTGAGGGGTTGTGTGCTTCATCATGTTTTGGGCATCAAATTCATCTCTAGCCGTGATAATTTTGTTGATATTTTCACCAAGCCGTTGCCTGGCCCTCATTTATTGCTTCTTCGTGGCAAACTCTTGGTTGATTCCGCCTCGTGTTTGAGGGGGGATGTCAAGAGAGTTCAAGAACTATCAAAGTGCACAAGAACAATCACAGAGCAATCAAGGCGTAACGGCTAGTTTCTCATCCAATGGCCAGGAAAGACTTTTAATGTACTTAAGCTAAAGCGTGTCGTTCTATTTAAGCATTGATGAGTTTTGTAATTGAGTCCAAATGTTGTCATTTTTACTGAGTTTGTTAGATAGTTTCTTAGCTTAATAAGGTCGTTACTTCTGTTAATTATCCCCGATTTTGCTCCAAACTTTATGGATCAATCCCGAGTTTTAAGGATAGTTAGTTAGGCGGTTGTAATTAGCTTGGACTGTATATATAGATCATTGAGTGTAATAAAAAGTTTATGCAAGTTTTTTTCCATAAAGTCCCAATTCTCTCTTCGTCTCTCTCAAAATTCTTATCTCTAGTTCTCTCTTTTTCTCTCTGAATGTTTACTATGAAACCTCGCTTACTCCATTGTTGTAGCCTTTACAAGCTTAGTTCAAATTTTTTTCAGCACATGCTAGTGAAGGAAAGCTTAAGCTCCTCCCCTTTTACGAATCTAGAGTTCTCATTGGCATATTTTAAGTACACATTACCAGTTGGAGCATTTTAACAAAATCCTCGTTGATTTTCTTAATGGCTTCTCTCATTGGTTTCAATGTCCCTGGATGGTATTGACATAACATATCGGCTAATATTACCAAAGTACTCATATGGAAGAGGGGGCTCTGTCTTGGTATGCAAGTTCACAGCATGAAGAGTGCTATATATCTTATCCGGGTCTAGTTTTAGTTGAGTAAAAGCCATGAAGCGGCTCCATATGAAAGTTGATAAGGTCTCAATGCGACTCAAACGTGGGTATTCAATGGTCTTTTCGTTAGAGCTATATTTCTCTTTGATTTTTGCTATAAAAGATGCATCAAAGACGAGCCTTGTGGTCACAATTTTATCCTTGGTGATCCCAAGATTTGAATTGAAGTCGGATAACTCTTGTGGTGGAAATAGTGTGATAGAATCCATTGGAGGACTCACTATGTTGCCATCACCTTGAGCAATAGCAGACCAACTATTGAGAAACAAGATGAAAGATGATGAGCCTAGAAAAATCATTAAGGTCGTCCATTAATATGGACGACCTTGCATCATTAGTAGTCCATCAAAGATAACCACTCAACACATTCAATAAGGACCATCAAAGGTCTTAAACTCTCATCAAGACAAAGAACGTTACAATCATGGTAATAATCACCCTAATTTATGTACAATAACTACCTAAGTCACCTATAAAAGGGACAATCTATCTCACTAGCTAAGGTATGTCAAAAACTACTACAAAACACTATTTATATACGAAAGATATGGATTGATACTAGCTTAAGCATCAGAGGCTCCCCCACAGGGCACAACCTAGTGGTCTTTCCGATCTTTCTCTCCTTTATCTTGCAAGTCCTACAAGATCGTTTAATGCTCTGGATTGAACGAGTGATCTAATTGACGATTTTGGCATCATTAAAAGATAAGGCATCTACAATTCTGTGGGACATGAGTACACCAATCACAAGCCCACCACAGTTAAAGAAGGTGACTTGGATTGCTGTGGGTAGTTTATTGACTTCGTCCAATTCAAATGGTAGAAACTTATTGAGCTCAGAAGGGGTTGGACTCTCAAGAAATTCAGAAAGACTACACCTAACCTTGGCTTCCACATAGTTGACGCCCTCATCGTTGCAATCTATATAAAGATTTTCCTTAACCCGTCCCGCTAGCATGTGGAATTGGGTTAAAGCATCCGCTAAGGATTTCTTAATCCGGTCACTTTGTTCTACATTGTGGAGATTAGCATCCCTGTGATTTGGGTAGTAAAAAACCAGAGGCATGGAAACTAGAGGTTAAAGCCGATCAAGGAAGGAAAGCTAGTAGTGGTGGAGATGTTGAGGGGTTGGAGATAAGGGTTTAACGGTCTCTTCCGAGATAACTTGGACTTCAAGCTTCATTGCTTACCGCTCAAAGCAATCAATGAGGTTTAGTGGTTAATCTAATACTGAAAACGGTTGTGAGCTTATGAAGATTGAATGGAAAACCAGAGTCGCCATTAGAGTTATATAGAGTGCAGTTGAGAGTTGAGAAGACTTAAAAGAATTAGTTGCTATGAAATTCTATTATATGGGGCGAACACATGATTGTAAGCACGTAATTGGTGCAAGTTGTTTCATTTTACTTTGTTAATCCCAAGGTATGTAGAACAAGGAAAATTATTGAATATTCCGGGAGTATTATAAATGCGTACTCCTCTTGTCACAAGAATTGTGGATCTTACCATGAATTTAATTAGTGGGACTCACAATTATCCGAGAAGAAGGAATATGTATTTATAGTGTTCGGTTCTAAAACTTTAGGAACTAATGTATTAGAACTCCAATTTGTATATGTTGGCAAACCATGATCAAAACATTTAGTTTAGGTTTACACTTGCTCAAAGTTTGGTTTAATGTAAGCTTGGAATCTTGTAATTGTAGGAAATTACTATTCAATTTCTGCAAGGCTCGATCGATCGAGAATCGTGGATCAGGAAATTTCTGTAGAATTCTCAAACCAGCCCAAGCCCATATGATGTGCAGGGTTAAGTGTTTCACTCCAATTATAAAAGGAAAAACCCTAGCTATGTTTTAGAAGTCTTTGTTAAGTTGTGTGTTGAATCTTTTGTGAGATCTAAAAGGTGTTTACCTTCAAACACACACATAGAGCTATCAAGATCAAGATTTACATCAAGAACTTGATGATTGTTTCAGATTTTGCTTAAAGAACTTTCAATAAGATCTAAAACCTTTGAGTGGAGTCTCAAGATCACAAGTAGGAGAACTTGTAGTTGCTGCAGATCAAGGAAAGATACAATCTGTGGACTCTGAGCTGTCACATGGTCGTGGTAGCAAGTTTTTTACATGAGGTAGCAAGTTTTCTACATGAGGTAGCAATAGGATATTGGTGGTTTAAGTCTTATTGTACAAAATTTAATTCTTTCATAGTGGATCTGTTTTTACTTTGAAGATAACTAGGTTAAATCCTTCCCAGGTTTTTTACCAGTTTGGTTTTCCTGAGTCATCAGATTTACATCAAGAACTTGATGGTTGTTTGATTCTTTGCTTAAAAAAATTTCAATAAGATCTAAAACCTTTGAGTGGAGTCTCAAGATCACAAGTAGGAGAACTTGTAGTTGTTGCAGATCAAGGAAAGACACGATCTGTGGACTCGGAGTTGTTACGTGGTCATGGTAGCAAGTTTTCTACATGAGGTAGCAAGTTTTCTACATGAGGTAGCAATAGGATATTGGTGGTCTAAGTCTTATTGTACAAACTTTAATTCTTTCATAGTGGATCTGTTTTTACTTTGAAGATAGCTAGGTTAAATCCTACCCAGGTTTTTTACCGGTTTGGTTTTCCTAAGTCATCAGATCTGTGTGTTCTTTACTTTCCGCATTATATTTGTTTTACACATATTTATTTAACCTATATTTAATTAACAAACTTGTTAATCAACTTGGTTTAATATTAGGTTAAACATATTGTGTTAAGGGGTCTAAAACATAACTTATAGTACTCGTTAGTATTCTACAATTACTCGTTGAACGAGACTATTGCTAAACAGTTCATAAGTTTTCTGGTTTAATTAAACAACGGCTTGGGGAATGATTTGTTTTATAAAAAAGTCAATTAATAATTTAGCGCCCGTAAATTAAGATTGTGGGAGATTTTTAAGTGATGTTTACGTGTTACAGACTGTAACTTCATTGTCTAAAACAATTATTTAAGCTATTAAAGACTTCAAATGCTACGAAAACTGAGAAAAAGTATTCCATCTACAAAGTTCAAAATAAGTAAAACAAAAACCATATTTTTGTGGTTGACAACAGGCAAGAAATGCCACCGCTGTAGGTGCCACCAGTTTAGGAAAATTCTCAAGTTCCCAGTTTCTCCTTTTCATCGAAATCACTATTCAAAACTTGCTATTGGTTTATCATTCCTTTCAAATCAATAAGTGTCTCAGTAAAAAGTGACTATGGTAAGCCATATATATTAACTCTGCTTTTTCATGTACCACTGCAATTGTGCAAAAGGGTACAAGGCTTTACAACAATTCGGCACCAATAAATATGATATTTTGGGGTTTTTTTTTTTTTTTTTTTTTGCATAAATAATAAATGCATGAGAGTGGAACCAAATTTTACACTAGTAAATTAAGGCTTCCATTTTGTGTTGCACTAGATTGATTTGAGATTTACACATGGTAAATTTTAGGAATTTATTATGACATTGTCATGTCCAACGCATTAGAGCGCTAGAATCAAGCCAAACCAAGCTATACAAAAATAGTAATATAACCATATCCTATTACTCATCCAAAGAAAAAATTTGACATTGGACTCTACATAATGCAAGGGTATATCTTCAGAGATCAATGATCTCATAAAATCACCCTCTAACAGCATGTAGAATCCACTCATGTTATAATAAAGAGGTTTTGATTCACCATTTCATAAGATACTTTTTCCTACATAGTATGGCTACATTTTAAACATTCTATTATTTGTGAGATATGTGTAAATCTGGGATCTATACAGGACCAGCTCAATATATTTGGAGGCCTAAGGTGATAACTTTAAACGGGTCTTTTATATTTATACATCACTTAAATAATATTTAGCCGGTGTTTTATATTAGAATTTTTTTCATTTGAAATCTATTCTTCTTACTTTTTAATATGACTAGTTCACTTAATGATGATTAGATTAGATTTATATTGATCCATACTTTCTTGGGGGGCAAATGCAAAAGCTATAACAAATCTTACAACAAAAACATACAAACTATGGTGTTAAAGAATGTAATCAGTTGAATTCAAAGAAAATAATCAATCAGTATTTGAAATAAATGAGTATTTGAATGAATGATGTTTGTGATATCACAAAATTAGGCTTACAAAAATATCTCACTAATTACAAAAAGTAATTCAATTATGCATTTATTAGGTTGTTGAATTTCACTAATCATATTCATTGCCACTCGTAAAGGCTAAGTTGTAAAATTGATTGTATTTCTATCATTTTCCTATTTGAAATAGTTCTTGTGATTGGTGACATCTATTTGTAAGACCTATGTATCTAAATTTGTATTTTCTCTAGAATTATTCAATTTTTTTGGGTCTTCTTAAAAGTGAGGGAAAATATACAACACAATTTTTTTTTTTAAAATCTCAAAAAAAATATTTTTCAAAAATCACTAGTTGCCCCCAAATTTTGGGGGGGGGGGGGGGGGGGGGATCATTCTCTAGTAGGGGGCCCAAGGTCACGGACTAAGGGCGAGTTTTGTTCAACTTTTTCAAACTGTACTTTTTGAAAAAGTGGCGATTTTAAAAAGTGCGATATGAAATTGAGCTTTTTTAAAAAAGCAAAGTGTTTGATAAAAACTATTAGAAAGTGCTTTTATAAAAAATAAAAAATAAAATAAAAATAAATAAATAAAAACCTAGTGTTTTGCTAACACTTATAAAAATGGCAGTTTGGATTATAAATTACCAAAAAGGCAATATATATATATATAAGAGAATTTTTTGTTTTAATTACCTCATTTAATGCAAGTTATGGACTACATTTTAACAAGAATTTCACACCACCGCACACTTTTGGTGCAATTCTCACTTCACAAGTATAAGTACGTGTGGAGTGCGGGGGCCAAGGGCCAGAGTTCAAGTCTTTAGGATAGAGCTTTACATATATATACACTTAGATTAGGTTAGAGTAGAATTTCTATTTTGTATAAAAAAAAAATTTCACAATAAAGCCTATATGACAAGTTGTTAATGGTAGATAAAATACTAATAATGTCACCAGTAGGTCTAGATGAAAAGCAAGAATAACTTATCGTATAAACTTTATTATGAAAATATTGTATCAATAGCACTATTTTTTTTTTCTAAAGAAAAATAGCATTAATTTAAAAATTTTAGGGATACAATAAAATGTCATAATATTTTCATAATACTCTTCATTTTTAGTTGTGGTCAATCATAGTTTAATATTTTATTAATTTATTTAATTTTATTTTGACATATGAAATATTTGACACATCAATTGTTGTGAAAATTTGTTGTTTTCTAACACAATTGTAATTTTTATTTAGTAAATTTCCTTACATGATGGACACATATCCCACTCAAACTACATTTTATTTTTATTTTATTTTTTTCTTTCACTTTTTTTCCCATCCACACATTTCTTCCCCATTCCCACCAAATATCTTTTCTTTTCCTCCATTCACCATCTTGTCTTTTCTTCGGTTCTTCTTTTTCACCCAAAAGACAAGAAGAAAGAGATATATTACACACACAAAAAGAAATGAGAGAAGAAGAAGCTCACAGTAGTAGTAGAAGAAGCCCACAAAGACAATGAGTTTATAAGTTTACGGGTTTATATTGTAATTGAAAATTGCACATTTAATTTAGAATTTTGTAGTCTATTTAGTTGGTTAGAATTTGGAGGAAAGGAAAAGAAAGAAGAACCACTACTACCAGCATGGTGGGATTATTCTTTTGGGCTTCTTGCAATTGACAAGGAGAGCATAGAGTGTAGAAAAATTCTTCTCCAACTCCACAACAGTATTTTATTTTTTTTTTTTTTTTCATAGAGATCTGGGTAAAATTGGAATTTCAAAATAAAAATAAGGGTAGTTTAGGGATAATACTTAAAATGACCAACGATAACATTACAATTCATAGTTGCATTTTTGCGTCGTAGCTTCAAGGGTCCAATTTGAAAACACAAGAGTCTTTCATATTTGGAAAAACCACTTTTTGATAACGCGTGATGTAAATAATTTACCGAACACACATTTTGGGTTTGGGCATGAAAACATGCATTTTGGGCTCTCAAAATGGAACCAAACACACACTAAGTGGCATTGGCCTAGAGCCAAACCCTAATATGTATGTATATTTAAAAGTCATTTGACCTTTTTTTTTTTTTTTAAAATTTCTTCTAATGGTTCTAGTTAAACTTTACTTTAGAATTCCCACATCTTTAATATAGAGACTTTAATTAAATTGTAAATATAATAAGGATCTTATATAAACCCTCCTATTTTTACATTATTTATTAAAATCTTGTCATATCATGTTTTATTTAAATATAAGAGTAGATATAAATTTTTTTTTACCAAATAGTCGAAACGTTTAACTTTTTGTTAACCGCTTCTCATTGTGCCACATGGCTACACAAATTGTAAGGTTGAATTTAATCAACCATCTTATTGGCTTTATTCCGTGCCAAATTTGCTTGTGTTTCAGCATTTAGTAACCCTGTATTTAGGTGGGTTTTGTTGTAAGGGTAGTGAGTGAGATAGAGTGTCGAATGCTCAAGAGTGTGCAAGAAAACAGAGACTCGCGGCTGGATCTCGCGGGTGACTCGCGATCGCAAGCCGCCGGATGCAAACACACGTGCCAAGCATGCGAGAAGGTGAATAGTCATGCTAGCTGGAGCACTACGAGACAAAACAGGACAACTGGCCATACAGTTATCTCGCGGATCGGATCTCGCGACTCGGTCAAGTCGCGAGGTCAAGCCGTGAGCCAGCCCTGTTTTGAAAAACCCGACGTTTCATATTCCTCTCTCACCCTAGTATATATACCCCTTATACCCACGAAAGAAAGAGAGCTTCCAGAGAGAATTTTGAGAGAGAAACCCTAGAGTAAAATAAGATTGATTCACCTACAATCTATACATTAGAGTCTCTTCAAATTCCTCAACTCTCTTCCTCTCCATTGTCAAACCCTTGAGAGGCATTTTACCAAAACCTTGTTCTCACCATATTCATTATTGTGAGAGGGCTGTTTGGTGTTCTGGGAAGCGATTAGGAAGGAACCAATCTACATTGGTTGATGCTATGGTCTAGTAGCGGAATCCGGGAAGCTAGAAAAGAAAAAGGTTCAACGCAACCTCGTTGGAGCAAGAAGCTTGGAGGGCTTAGGTGCCTTTGGGTAGATTAGGCTTGGAGGGTCTATTGCTGTCCATGTATCCCAACTACATTTTCTAATGGATTGTTTACCGCTTGGAGGGCGGCGGAGAGGTTTTATGCCGAGGGCTTCGGTTTTCTCTTCGATAACACATCGCGTGTTGTCTTTGTGTTTACATCTTCCTTCCCTTTTTATCTTTGCCTTTTATTATCTGCTGTGGGTTGTGATTTTAATTTGGCTTAGATTGTTTTTCCAATTCTATATTATAGCTTTTGTTTAGTTGTTTGACATAAAACTTGAATTGGTTAATTTGTAAATTGGGGGTCTAAACGTTCAAGGGTGTTTTTACACTATTTGAACTTTCACAAATTAATGCCACGTCTATGTTTAAATTAAAAACAGCCAAAAAGTTGCCTTTTCGTTTGGTAGTTTATGCTAACCGTTTCAATGCCTACCAAAATAAATATCCACAGCCAAAAGAGACAAGCACCATACAACGTTTAGTTTTTTTTTTTTTTGGTAGACACCATAGCGCTGTTTTTTTCCTAACTACATATAAATACTATCACTTAACTAGACTGCAAAAAATCTGAGGATTCAAAAACAGTTTTTTTTTTTTTTTCGCTAACCGCACTGCACTAACAAAAGTTTACTTTCTCTTTAAAAAACCATATTATTTCACTGGATACAGGTACCATATTTTTGTAACTTTATTTATTTTTTTTATTATTCATATATAATTTCAAGTCTCAACCCAACAAATCCTGATTTAGAGAGAGGGAGAGAGAATTAATGGAATACAATTGCACAGAGAAAAGACGCAGAAAATACATAAGAAAAAAAATAGAAAGGCCAAAAAAATAGAACCTCAATTTCATGATCTGATGCATCTCTCTCTCAGTTAACGTTTTCCATTTTTCAATTTTATAGGTCCAATCTCCACCAAATCCAGCCTTTTCCCTTTTTTTTTTTTTCAACTTTTATAGCGTTTGATAGAAGAAGATGAGAAGGAAGATTTTTCAAACTTTTATAGCGTTTGACAGAAGAAGATGAGAGGGAAGATAGTGAATGATCTTATTGTAGGGAAAAGAAAAGAAAAATTAAAAAAATGAAAACCATAGGAGAGAGATACGAAGGGACAGTTAGAGAGAAACTTCCTGGCCATGTATATGTAAATACCATTCCAACTATCTCCCAATTGTCACGCCCCGAACCCAAAAGGGTCCAAAGCATGATGAGAAAGACATTTCAATGGTACCTGTAAATTTTTCCTTTTTGACAATTCAATCCAATTAAACTATATCAAGTACCAACATTAAGAATTATCATAATAATTTCATTAAATATACTCCTAAAGTAAGTCAAATCTCTATGCAATAATTACAAGAACCATTGGCCACAAAAGAATGGAGGCTTGAATAAATACAATTACATATCAATAACTTGTCCCATTAGTGGAAATAGAGTCATAATTACTATAACATACAAAAGAATGAGTCAAGTCTACACTATGATGTACATCATCTAATATCTCCATCACAAAAGTCAGCCTCCATCAGCAATTAGTCTAACTACTGCTAGCCACCAAAAAGCTATCTCAAAACGATAGTTGCCTACTCTGAAAAAGTTTGTAAATAATGGAATGAGACAGAGCCCAGTAAGTAGCATAATTAATGGGGGTGGGGGAAATGCAAGTTTTATGATAATGAACATTTTGCGAAACATGTTATAATTTGGGAATTTCCATTTAATTTATGCAAAAACAATTTCATTTACCACATGACAAGAATGATAGGAATAGTTTAGTACCAAGCTTCCAAAACTAACTATGAAACTACATTCCATTCACTATGAGCTATAAAAATATCCAATACCATTTCAAAACTAGAAAACCTCACCCAAGATGCAACAAGGACCAATAAGGATAGAGATATCACCCAAACATCATACTGCTACAAACAAGTTAGAGCCTAAACACACTAGCATGATATGTACCTCTTTTGGCATGTGGTCTATTGGCCCTGCCAAGCCTCACCCACACCCTCAAGGATTTACCTCTTTCCCCCCCCCCCCCAATGGGCAGCAGGGAATGATGTGTCGCACAATACCCCTTTTGCATGTGGTGTTTTGGCCCTATAAGTAGCGGCCTCACCCACACACTCAAGGATTTACCCATGTCATACAAAGTGTGAGTCTCCAACCTGCCTTCTTGTCTCCAAGACAGGGTAATCACCAACATCATAGCACAAGGGCAAAGCCACATCAAAAGCTCACAAGTTCAATGCATTCAAAATACATCTTTTACTTCCAAGTAGTTTCATTAGGTATTACAACAACCAAATATCCACAATATTCTCAAAAGTATTTCTTGTCAAAAATGTTTTGCATCAATATTTTCCAAATAATACAAGACAAGATAAAAAAGCACCTTTAAATTTCCAATATACCATAAAGTCCATGAATTCCTTATCATAGGATTAAGTCAAAGTTGCTCATATTTTTCATGTCAACAATCCATGCATTCCTCCAAATGAAATACCAAATATGATGCATTTTATATATATAATAATATATAATAGGGTCACAACACAACACTTTTAAGAAAACATAGATCCATATATATAATTTCCCAAAATGTGTTTGACCCAAAAACAATATTTATGCAACATGATTATTTTCCAAAAAAATCCCATTAAAAAGCTACTTACCTTTCAACCCGCAAAAAGGCCTAATTTTCCAAGCTCCAAATAAGATTAGCTAAAACCTAAACAATACCAAGCAAACCTATCACAATAAGCATAAAGCTTAAAATTGTATCTAGTTATATATTAGGAATTGCCAAATAAGCACTAAATTAGGCAAGCATAGATTTAGCCTCACAAATAATATTTTCCACTTCCAAAGTTTCTCCACCAATTACTTTACAAGGCATAGACTCCCACTATACTTATGAATCATTCAAGGCATTATTTCTAACATCAAAATGAGTAGTTTCCACAAGATTTCCATGACATCATCAAGAGACCCATGACACCAAAATCACAATATCCTTCAAAACAAACAATTTAAATCTTTACTAGCTCCAAATAAACCATAAAAATTATATTCACCATTTATTTCACATGATATACCTCAAAACCCCTAAATTTTCACCATTCATAAACCTTAGTTAGCCATCACGAGTAAAACCATAAACCCACTCATCAAATTAGTCCACCAAATCAAAAGTCCATATACAAAATTACAAGAATATCACCCAAGAAGCTCATAAATCTCAAGAACATCATTATTAAAGCTTGGGTAAAATAACCTTAAACAAGAACATAATACCCATCAAAAGAGATTATAACTTTTACCTCAAATAACTTATGTGAAGGTGTGATGTTCTTGAAGTTTTTCTAGTGATCTTGCTAGAAAAATGGTGGAGGTGATGAGGAGTGTACCGGTGGGAGGGTGAGGGAGAGGAGTGTGTGTATGTGTGTTGTGTTGAGTGAAAAAGAAAAGGAAAAGAAGAATAAGAATGAGAGTGCCGGCCAAATAGAGAAAATAGAGAATTGTGAGATATGTGGTGGGGGAGGATGGGTTTGGTGGGGCACTTGTGGGCCTAAAAAAAATTTGACTTCCTTTTTCTTTTCATTTTTTTCCTATTGGGTTGGGCTATTACACCAATCATCTTAATAAAATAATATTGGCAAAAATGCAAAACTGACCCTCTAACTTTCAATATTTTTCATTTCAGTCCTCTAACTTTCAGTTTTGTCATTTTGATCCGCTCTAACTTTCAATTATTGTCAATTCAATATTTTGTTAACCATATGTTAAGTGTCTCCGTTAAATGAGCAAAACAACACCATTTTGGCTCTTTTTTAAAATTTTTGTAATTAAAAAAAATTAAAAAAACTATTATTAAAAAAAAAAAAAAAAAAACGAAGTTGAAGAATCTGTCTGCGTAGAATAGAGCAAAGAGAACATGAAGAAGGGAAAAAAACCCAAGTGCTTGATCGATTTCTGGATGCAAGAGGCTGTGAAGAAGTTAACGACTTTATCTAAATCCAGCGAAACCACGGCGCCGCCGCCAAACACCAGCAACGTTGAAATCGGAAGCTACCTCTTCGACTTTCTCTTCGCTACTCAGGACACTTCCACTTCATCTCTTCTCTGGGCCGTGACTCTCCTCAACTTGCATCCGGAGGTTTTGGCAAAAGTGCGTGAAGAAGTCGAGTTGATATGGTTGTCGGAGTCTGATTCTTTGATAACCGGTGACCAAATAGCGCAAATGAAGTACATGCACACGATGGCGCATGAGATTCTAAGGTACAAAGCTCCGGCGACCAGATAGCGCAAATGAAGTACACGAACGCTATTAACTCCTTCACAATCTCTTGCATCCTGAAATCAATCAAGCACGTGGGTTCTTTTCCTTTCTTCATGTTCTCTTTGCTCTGTTCTACCCAAACAGACTGAGTTTTCCATTCTTCAACTTTGTATTTTTTTTTTTTTTTTTTTTTTCTTTTAAAAAAAAAAAAAAAAAAAGAAAAAGAAACCGAAACGGCATCGTTTTGCTCATTTAATGGAGACACTTAAAAGATGGTTAACAAAATACCGAATTTACAACAACTGAAAGTTAGAGGACGGAATGACAAAACTAAAAGTTAAAGGACTGAAATGAAAAAGGTTGAAAGTTAGAGGGTCAGTTTTGCATTTTTGTCAATAATATTTTTAGTCTTAATAAAATATGTGTTATTTATTAATTTACAACTTGTACTCCAACAACAACTCTAACCCAAACGTGGCTCCATTTAGTATTTTTTGTTTTTTCCTATCTTTCATCTCTAACAACAACTCTAACCCCAACGTGATTCTATTTAGTATTTTTTTTTTCTCAATATATATATATATATATTGATAATATATATCTATACTACTATTTAAGGAGCTTTCCTTATTTGGGCCAGATTTCTTTTAGTTCCAAAATACCCCTAAATCCTACGTTTAAGTAGGGGGAAAACTTGGTAATAAAAATACATTTTTAACTCCTACTAAAACACTACTTACAAAACAGGACCACTCTCCTGATGGTTTTCAAATTGCTTTATTTATTTATAATAAAGAAATTAAATTAAAACAAACACATGTTTCTTTGTAAAAACACATTGGCCGTTCTTATCAAGTAAAAAAAAAAAAAACATACACCCACATTTATAGTTACACACAATTCCAAACTTCTACCCAACAATTTTAAATTTCTCCATTATCATTAAGCAATTTTTAAGTAGTTATGATGTTATCAAATTACTTCCCATCTCCAACTTTCTAACATATATCACTTTTTTTTTTTTTTCTAAAATCTCATATAGTTTTTGTTAACATCGATCCAAAACTCCAATCCTTCATTGAGTGCTAAGATGAAGAAGAGCTTTGTGACATTCAAGAACGTGTCCATGGTGGATCCAACTTACCCAAAGGAGACGTGGATGATTCTAGAGCACTCAATCCAGGATATTTTGATCAATCACAATTTTGGAAGCCTCAATTTTGAACACATTTATAGGTATGCCCCCCTTTGCTTTTTATATATAACTAGCTTGTAACCCCTTACGTATGCATAGATACACTTAAAGATATACAATAAAATGCATAATACAATTCCTATATATATAATTTAAATACTATTGATAGTCATTTTTATATTTTGTTAACTCTTTAAAAAATTTTGTAAGGATATTATTAGGTATAAAATGTAAATTGTCAATTTTTTTTTAATAATTATTGTGAAACACTTTTTTTTTTAATATTTATTTATTCTAAACTCTATGGTTTTTGTACTTAATAACTCACTTGGACGAATATTTATGATGTGATCCCACATTTGATTCAAAAATTAAGAAATAAAACTATTTAAGAATAAATAATTTAGGACATATGGCGCAAAATTGAACTCTAATTTGGAATTATAATTTGCGTTTCTCTCAACTTTACCCATTATTATATGTATAGATTTCACAATTTTAGACTACTATGCCTGTTAGGTTCTAAGGATTTAGGATCTAAATGTTTTAGAACTTCAACATGTAATGTTGGCAAACCATGATCAAAACTTAGAGTCTAGATTTAGGCTGCTCAAAGTATGTTTATTGTGAAGTTGGAATTGAGTAATTGTAGAAAATTACTATTCACTTTTTGCATGGCTCGGTCAATCGAAAATTAGACTCGATCGATCGAAGCTCGTGCAAAATGTTTTTCTGCAGAATTTTCCAACTCAGCCCAAGCTCATATGACGTGTAGGGTCTTATGTTTTGTCTTAAGTATAAAAGGAAAAACCCTAGCCACATTTTCAAGTTGTTGTTTATGCTGTGTGTGTGAATCTCTTATGAGATCTAGAAGTGTTTGCCTTCATACACACTTAGGGTTATCAAGATCCAGATTGATGTTGAGAGCTTGGTGATCACTTTAGTTGCTGCATAAAGAGCTTAAAGAAAAACACAAGTGGGAGTACTTGTGGTTGCTATGAATCCAAAGAAGAAATAGTCTGTGGACTCGGGAGTCATCACGTGGTCGTGATAGTAAGTTTTCTACTCGAGGTAGCAATAGGATATTAGTGGTCTAAGTCGCTATTGTAAAACTTCAATTCTTTCATAGCGGATCTGTTTTACCCTGAGGATAGCTAGAATAAATCCTCCCTAGGTTTTTTATCGGTTTGGTTTTCCTAGGTTATCATATCATTGTGTTCTTTATTTTCCGTGACTTGTTTACATGATATGATTTACTTGTGTTAACCTAGATTTGAATAATTTACCTAAGTAATCACTTGGCCAAATAACTAGGTTAATCAATGTGTGTTTTAAGGGGTCTATAAATGTACAATGCCATTAACTATTAATTGAATATCCTAATAATGTAGGATATTTGTGACTAATTACAAAAGAAACTAGCCTCTAAGCACATATGTGAGTGAGTGAATTACAACATTTTTCAATCATAAAAATACCTAGAGGTTTGATGAGTGTTATGCTTTTGTACCAAATATTAAAACTATTAACCTTTCTCATATAACACTCATCATACTCCTAAGTGTTTTTGTGATTGAAAAATGTAGTAATCCTAATTTATAATAGATACAAATTATTAATCTTTACCAAAAAAATAGAAGAGCCTTTGAGCACGCACTCACGTGCGTGCTCTCAGGCTTTTGTGTGTGTGTATTTGTTTTTACAATTACTTGATTTTGGTGTGGCTTAATTTCTGGACATTTTCACTATTTAAAAAAAAAAAAAAAAAAAACCAACTTACAAAAAAGAATTGTCCAAACTATTGGGAATTTAGTTGACTTTTCATTATTCAATAAGCACATTTTTGGTCAATAGACACATTTTCATTCAATAGACACATTTTTTGCCAATAGACACATTTTTGGTCAAAAGACACCTTTTGGTATATCTAATATGAAAAGTTATGACATTTCAATAGGCATCTTTTGGTAGGCACATTTTCGGCCAATAGATACTTCTTCAATTAACAGGTATATTTTCATTCAATAGGCACATTTTCAGCCAATAGACACTTTTTGGCATATATATTACAACATATATTATATATATCTATATATACAACATAAGCTAAACTAGAGACGCAACATTTTATCTCTTATTCCTTCCCATAAAAAAACTAATAAATAAAACAACATTACATTCTTCTACCTAACTAATAAAACTTTCTGTTATTTCTTTTAATATCATTTTTTTTTCATGCATTTTTACTTACTACTCCAACTCAAAAATAATGGTTTTTTTTTTTTCTTGAAACTTATTCAGTGGCTATTTCCATGCATCACACGAGTTAACGACTAGTAATAACTAATAACCGAAACGTTTGACTTTTTATTAATCATGCCTCATTGCGCCACATGACTACATAAATTTTTGCCACATATCTACATTTAAAAACCGAACAGTTGTGTTTATTGATTTTACCGAATAAGAAGGTTTGGCTTACATTATTGCAACATTTACTTTTAAAAACACTAAATATCATGCCTTTTCATGTAATAAAGGAAATGCTTTAGTTATATTTTCACTTGCCCAGTAGTCACAAAATATCAAACAAACACTTTTTTTCACAAACACACTCTACATTGTTTACAATCCCTCTCATTCATTTTTTCTCTTTACCTAGCCCCTCTCATTAGTTTCTCTCTTCATCTCTGCCAAAACCTACGGACTACGGGTTTCAAACTCTTAGTCTAATTCTCACTAGCATTTTCCCTTAAAAACCAATTAACAAACACAACGTTCTAGCTCTAGGAAGTTACAAATTTGTACCTTTCATATTCCTTCCCTGCTCCCTTAACTTCTTTCTTTATATCTCTCTCTATGTTCTCTCTGTTCCTCCATCTAAAGCGCCAAAACAATGTTCTCTCATTCTACAACCCTTTCTTCTTCTTACCTCTCGTCTTTCTTTAAATCTAACAACGATGAAGAAGCATGACGATTGAATCCGAACTATTTAAATTGGGGCTGTTGACAATGGTGCTGTTGAAGATAAGAGTGGCCTCAATGATCACCTCCTAGCCTGTTCGTTTCTCCAACCCGGAAGACTAAGTCGTCCCGCACAATGACTTAAAGGTTGCCCGATAGGTTTATAACCCCAAAGATCAAAATTCTTTTTTTTTCTTTTTTGTTTGGTGGGTCTCATTGAAATTTGCTATATGAATGAAATGTTTTATTTCTAAACATGGGATTTGAAGAATTTTTACTTATTTTGTAGTATTACATAAAGGTCAATTCGTGGAAATGCAAATTGAAACACATGGGAAGAATAGAAACTAGTTTTTTTTTTTTTTTTTTTTTTTTTTTTTTGGGATCAAGAAATGGATATGTGAATATATGGAGACTATGGTGATAATTAGTTGGTTGATAAATCTTTAATTTGCATTAGCAAGTTGTTATATTTAAATTTATTTTAATATGTGGTTAAATGGTATCATTTATTTTGAAGCAAATTGGCCTAGTTAGATAGTTGGGGTTTTTTAGGAGAATAATTTTTGTTTTGGCTAGGAGGAGAATGATTGTTTAGAGTTTTGTTGTTATATTTGAATTATGCATCGCTTCATGATTTTTTTTGCTACTATTTAAACCCCTATTTTAAACTAGGATAAACTTTTTAGTGTTGTTTCTTTTACATGTACTCAAACTGTTTGATAAAATTCTTAAGTGATGTTTTGTTGGCCTTTTTAAAAATGACATTTTTCATACAATATAACAAAATTTGCCAACAAATATTTTTATTTGGATTATGTTTCTCCAACTTAAAATGAATTACTGGCTTTTATGGATTGCAACTATTCTTTGAACTTGATTTTAGGTTTCTTCTGATTCTATTCTTTTAGAAAACGTATACATTCTCCAATTGTAAATTTTGGTTTAGTTGACAGATATTGAATTGGCAAGCAAGCAGAAGCTATCTTTGATAGTTTTAAAGCTGGTAATTAGAGTCATTCATTAATCTGATAGATGTTCAGGATTGTGTTTGGTTCTAAAGGGGTGGTTTCTCTGTCTTCTATTCGATGAAATTTTGCTTTTTTATTTTTATTTTAATTTTTTTTTTATCTTGGGTCTCATACTGTGTTTCTCATTGTTTAATCAAAATGTAGAATTTCAGTTTCAAGGTCATCAAAGCTGTTGGCCAATATCCTGTACTCATGGGCCTATTTGTTGGGAACTTAATTTCTAGATGAGATGAAACGGTAAGTGTTTTTTCTTGAATCATCTTTTTGGGTTGCTTTGAATTAACCTATTTTATAGGTGTTCTTTTGGTGTTGCATGACATATGCTCAATGAAATCTCTTTTAAATTTGATGTGAGATCTTTCCAGTCAAATTTTTTCCCCTTCTCATGTAGGTATACTATGGTTTTAAAAAATTAATTTTTTTTTTTATGGAAATGATTAATTTGGTTATAATATAAATTTCCCAAATATATTTATTTAAATAAAAAATTACATGTTCTTTTTGTGTTGCATGATATATGTTCAATGAAATTTATTTAGTAATCTTCAAATGTTTCTTCTCTACATTTAAATAGCACTTTTAAACTGATTGTGTATGGCCTCCAAAACTTGTAAACATAGTTTCTTTTGTGCATCAATTCTAGATAATCCATAGAAGTTATTTTTTGTTGTTGGAATAAAGCTATTAGTATGGGGATTGTTCAAATTTCTGGTAATTTTTCTATTGTTATAATACGTAAAAATGATCTATTAGTGAAAAGTGAAAATTGGAAATAGTAGACACCAATAACGAATCCATTAACTAACATATTTTGATCATTTACTTCATTAGCTTCATCGAAAACTCTTAGAAAAAAAAAATCTAAAATTAAAGATTTGTCCTTTAGTTTTTATAAAATTTCTATTTTGTTTGGTTTTGTGCTAAGTTTTTAATTCAAGCTTTTCATTTAAAATGTGTTTTTGATGATTCAACCTATGATCCTCCAAATTAAGGAGGCGTTATGGAAATTTCTTTGGTAATGATGTTGCTTATGGTCAAAGGAAAAATGAGAGTGACTCTCCTAGCAACTCCCACAAGTCCCATGGTGAGTCACACAGATTCTCACACTGTTTCCACAACATATAGCATAGTGACTCCCTCAAGTACACTTTGGTGAGATTTTTTATCTTCAAAGAATTGGCATTACAATTATCATGGAATTTTTTATAGCATAGGAACTATAAAGCAATCTGTTATAAATTATTATTGCGTAGCCATGAATTTTGATTCTATATGTCTATTATACCAAGCAATGATTGATGCTTTTGAATGCTTTAGATTCTATCCTCAGTTTGTTCAATTATCATGGATAATCTATTGTTTTAGGTTTAGGTTATTCATGATACTCGGGTTCGTGAGTTTGAACTTTTGGATTAAGTTTAGTGTAAATGATTGCATCATTGTGGTGCCCTTCATTGCTTTGAGAAGTAAATTTTGACTTGAATGAAATAAGATGAACTAAAGTTTATATGAATGAAATAAGATGCATGTGGCATGTTGTCAATTGCCATTACTCTGTATTCTATACTATATATTAAACCAACAGATGACATAGCTCTTCACTATAATGAATGGTCTTGGTTGATGAAAGTGGAAAAGCATTGCAGACAAAAATTGAAGCTGCTATCTTTATTTTTGAACTCATATGTGCTTAATTAGGATTGATATAAATTGGTCATGGTGAGCAAAGAAAACAAAACTTATTTTTTATTTTGTATACATGCATGCGGTGAATATATGAACAAGATGGCTTGAGTCAATTTGCCAGATAATGTCTTCCAACTCTTTTTCACATTGCTTCACCGAATTAACATCTCATGCTGATTGTGTTTGATGATGTGTAATGCTATAAGATGTTGAAACATAAGAAACTCTAGGATCTTTTGTTTTTGGTTTTGCATAGTAAGAGCATGCAACTCGCAAAGGCAAAACCCACCCACAATCCAAAAGGACTAAAGTGTAGGGTGAGTTAGGTTGCATAGATTTTCTTCTCCAAAAAGGAAAAAAGGGGTGCTTAGATTTTGGGCAAATGTGACTTTTATTTACTCGAAATCATTGGCTACAACTTTTTTACTTAAAATTGTTCATATGCAAGTTTAAAGAAAAGAGATGGGACTCTAGAAGGAGGATGCTTGGGTGAAGATTGTAGATTAAATTTTGATTTGGGTTAATACTTAGTTTTGCATTTTGGAAATAGGAATTTGAATATGCCTACCAATTGTTTGAGTAATAAATTATTATAAACTCTATTTTTCATTCCTTTAGTTTCATTTTAACATTGGCTAAGATAACATTGTAATTTTGTGATATATATTTTTTTTTATTATGATAATTTCCTTATTTCTTAAGAGATGAGAAATTTGAATAATAAATTTGAAACTTATAAAGTTTAGTTGTATATTAGGCAAATATAATACACTACAATAAAAGTTAGAATAATAAAATGATATGTTTGTAGAGATAAAAAGATAAAAAATACTTGTAGATTTTTTTTTTATTTAAAAATTCTTCTTCTACTTGTTAGTTCACACCTATAGTTACACTTCAAACTCTTCCCCTTTTTTTTTTGCCTTTTTGTCTCCCCACTACACTCTATTTTACCGTTACACTTCCTTCATTTTTCTTATGTTTTGACTCTTCTTCTCCCTATTTTATTTTGTATAAATTTGATATCATTTTCCCAATTCAATCCATATTTTTTCCAGAAAAAACTGTGAGTCTCTCTCTCTCTCTCTCTCTCTCTCTCTCTCTCTCTCTCTCTCTCTCTCTCTCTCTTTCTCTCAATGGATTTTTGTTATTTCTTATAACTCTAATTAAGGTTAATGGTTCTTTTTTTTTTTTTTTTTTTTTTTTTTCCTTTTGTTAGGGCATATGTGGAAAGTGTTAGAAACATATGTGATGTAAATTGGCTAATCCTTTAACAAAACGCACTTTACTTGTAATTTGGTATATTTAGGATGTGCTTAGTACTTCAAGAAACAAGTGTTCAATTTTAGTATTGAACCCATGCAAATCTGTCCAAGAAACAACTCAAGAAGTGTTGTTCATTAAAGCTCGACAGATATCTCGATAGAATCATATCTATCAAGGTTTAATGTTGAAGCTCAACAGTTTCTCGACAAATCCTCAACAGATTCTCATCTATCAAGCCCCTCCTTCTTCTTTTCTCAACAGAAGTTAGTGTAATTTTGATCCATCGAGTTTTCTAGAATTTGTCTCGATAGCTTCTCGATCCATCGAGAAACTTTCTATCTAGCCAATAGATTCTTGATAGCTTCTAAATCCATCAAGGTACTTTTGCCGTCGACGGATCCTTGATAGATTCACTTCTGCCGAGATTTAGTGCTCGATGGATCTCGATAGATCCTTGATCCATCAAGCTGCGATTTCTATTTAAGGGCCAAGCACGAAATCAGATTTCATTTTCTCTTCTCTTTCTCGACAAAAACACTTTTCTCTCACCCCAAACGCTTCTCCCTCACTCAAATCTCCCTACCCACCTCTTTTTCGGCCAAAATCAAAACACTAGGTAAGTGTCCTAAAACCTTCATTTCTCATGCATTCATGCATTTTAGACCTAGGTTTTGGGGTTTTTTAAAATTTTTGGGATTTTTGAGAATTTTGTGAAATTTGTGAGTTGGGTTGTGTTGTTTTGGTGTAATATGCTCATGCATTGCATTCCACTAGCATTTTAACAATGTTTCATGCATTTAGATGTGTGCTTGACTATTGAAAATTGTGTGCTGGTAGATTTGGATTGGGTTCAACCCATGATGCAATTTATTTTTATCACGCCACATGTTCATGCATATTTCATGTATATGTACTCTTTCATTACTATTTCTGGATTGTGATTGTGTTCTATTTCTCTCTCTCTCTCTCTCTCTCTCTCATAGATCGCGCATGGCACCTAAGTGCAAATCTACTCCGGCTTGGAACCCTTTTGGTTTTGGGTCATTTTCTTCTGATCTTGTTCCCCCTCTTCACGTTCGGTTCTGTGATGGGAAGGCCCAACAGGACTTCCTCAAGAACTTTTAGAAACGTGGTGTTCATCCGGAGCGCCATGTTGTTCTGTTAGACTTTTCCGACACTTCTCTCCCTACGGTCATTCGGACTCGGGGCTAGGAATCTCTTTGTGAGATACCCTTGAGGTGTCTTGTCGTGTTTATATAGGAGTTTTTCTCCAACATACACGGCATCGATGCCTTTGTACCTCGTTTTGCCACGACTTTTCGAGGTACACGTATTGTAGTCACTCCGGATCTTATATTCGAGATACTAAATTTCCCAAGCATATCGCATCCTAATTACCCTGGTTATTAGTGTCTTCGAACTATGTCCAGAGATGAGCTTCTGTCTCACTTCTATGAGACACCTTTCACATGGGGTGGGAAGCAAAACACCCCATGCTCGGGCATTGCAAAAGGTTTGAGATTCCTAAACATGGTGATGACATTTATTCTTACTCCTTTGTCTCACTATAACTCTATCACAGAGCCTCATGCTCGATTTTTGTTGTCCCTCTTAGAGGATATTACTATTGACTTCCCTACTCACTTCATCACTTCCATCATTGATGTCTATCAAGATATAATGACCCATGATAAACTCATCTTTCCTTCGGTTATCAAGCAGATCCTTCACCATTTTTTTTATCCCCATTCCCGATTCGACCTACTTCACCACCATGGGTGCCATTGACACCGATTCTGTTCGATGAAGTGAGGGTCGGCTTCGACCAAAGTGACCACGTGTGGAGTCTATCGTCCCTGTAGCTTCAGCTGTTCCTTCCTCCTCCGCTCCTTCTTTCTCGGCTGGTGATGTGACCCTCGAGGTTATCATGGCGTAGTTTCAGGGCATGAATGCTCACATTGACACTCTCAATGATGAGTTATGTTAGGTGAACACCCGTGTTGGTCATATTGCACAACGACAGGCTCGCCTTGGTGGTTTTGCCGCTTCCCCCTCTCCTTCTCTGGAGGCTTCAGCAGATGAGGATGGCGATGATGGTGTTGACAATGATGATGAGGATGAGGATGCTAACTCTTCCAGTGATGATGAGATGACGACCTCTCGGTGACTTACCCTTTGTCATTCGTGACAAAAAGGGGGAATAGTTTTAGGATGATGAGAGTAGTCTTGTATTTAGGGGAAGAGTTAGCATATGATTTTTTATTTTTTGTTAGGGGGAGTGTTTATATTCTTGAGAGATGTAGTGAGGATTTTATGTACTTTTCTTTTCTTTCTCTTTGGTTATATTATCCTCTTGTACACCGGTCTTGTGACCATTTATTTATGACATACATTGTATTTATTTTTCATATATATATGATGATGCATGTTGTTTTTCACCTATCTCTCCATGTGTTGTTTCTTTTCTCTCTTTATACACGTGTTTCTTTATATATGCAATCTTTATTTCTGTTTCACACTAAGATGCCTTGATGAGTTTTGTTTGAACTTGAAAGTTCAAAAACGTGTACAAAACACCTTTAAACGTTTAGACCCCCAAAATACAACTTAACCAATACAAGCAATATGTCAAACAACTAGTGTGCGGAAACTTAACACATGCTATAATACGAAATTGGTTAAAGACTATTTAAGCCATAACAAAATAAAACCACAGCAGATAATAAAAAGGCAAAGATAGAGAGGAAGAAAGATGCAAACACAAAGACAACACGCGATGTGTTATCGAAGAGGAAACCGAAGCCCTCGGCGTAAAACCTCTCCGCCGCCCTCCAAGCGGTAAACAATCCACTAGAAAATACGGTTGGGATACAAGGACAGCAATAGACCCTCCTAGCCTAATCTACCCAGTGCACCTAAGCCTTCTAAGCTTCTTGCTCCAACGAGGTTGCGTCGAACCTTTTTCTTTTCTAGCTTCCCGGATTCCGCTACTAGACCGTAGCATCAACCAATGAAGATTGGTTCCTTCCTAATCGCTTCCCAGTAAATCCAAACAACTGTCTCATAGTGATGATGATGGTGAGAACCAGGTTTGGTATAATGCCTCTCAAGGATTTGACAATGGAGAGGAAGAGAGTAGAGGAATTTGAAGAGACTCTAAGGTATAGATTGTGGGTGAAACAATCTTGTTTTTCTTTAGGGTTTCTCTCTCAAAATTCTCTCTGGAAGCTCTCTTTCAATCGTGGGTAAAAGGGGTATTTATCTTTGGAGTGGGAGAGGAATGTGAAACGTCGGGTTTTACAAAACAGGGGGTGGCTCGCGGCTTGACTAAGTCGCGAGATCCGATCTCAAGTTAACCGTATGGCCAGTTGTCTGTTTTGTCCTGTAGTGCTCCAGCTAGCATGACTGTTCATCTTCCAGCATGCTTGGCACGTGTCTTTGCTTCTGGCGGCTTTGTACCGCGAGTCACCCGCGAGTCCCAGCCCGCGAGTCTCTGTTTTCTTGCACACTCTTGAGCAATCTTCACTCTATCTCACTTACTACCCTTACAACAAACCCACCTAAATACGGGGTTACTAAATGCTGAATTACAAGCAAATTTGGCACGGAATAAAGCCAATTAGATGGTTGAATAAATTCAACCTTACAAAACTGTTTCAAAAAGATAGGTTGTGAAAGTCTATCATGCCATGAACTCTATTCTTGCAAAGTTTTTCAAGAGTTTGTGTTAGGATTAGATTTGTTTTGTATTCCAACAAGTAATTATGAGTTTAGTGATTTAAGACTTCTCTCATGATTTATTTGTTTGTTGTGGTTTTGTAATGGATAGCCAAAGGGGAAGATTGTTAGGACATATGTGGAAAGTGTTAGAAACATATGTGATGTAAATTGGCTAATCCTTTGACAAAACACACTTGTAATTGGGTAGATATAGGATGAGTTTAGTACTTCAAGAAACAAGTGTTCAAGTTTAGTATTGAAGTCATGCAAATCTATTCAAGAAACAAGTGAAGAAGTGCTATTCATTAAAACTCAACAGATATCTCGACTTAATCATATCTATCAAGGTTTAATGTTGAAGCTCAATAGCAGCTATATCTGTCGAGAATTACGAAATTAAAATTTTCAAATCTGATTTCACACATATCCATGAGTATTTGTGTAAGGTTTCTTTTCTCACAACCCTAGACAGATATTAGGATTATTTTAAAGGTCGTAACAGATGATGCAACTTAATGCAAAGTGATTATACATGCATATTATGATCGGAGACAATTTGCCCTAGTTCATCATATTCTTTCTAGAAGCTACTGCATCTTTGAGCCTAGGATTTTATAACAAAGGAGCTTCTTGATCTTCATTGTTGGATGAATTGAAGAACTTTGGAGCTAGAAACTACTGCATCTTTACGCCTAGGGTTTTATAACCAAGGAGCTTCTTGATCTTCATTGTTGGATGAACTCAAGAACATTGGAGCCAACATCTTCCTTAAGTTAGTGTGTTAGTCATGTACTAGGATCTATGCATCATTGGTTAGTCATGTCTTGGGAGTCGTGCATTGAAATGAGAAATTGACCCTACATTACAAGTCCAATTGGGTATTGGGGTAAGGGTTCAACCGCAGGTTAGTATTAGGTATTGAGATTACTTTTACTTGTAATCGCTTGTTTTAATAATGGTGGATTCTCGGGAGTGGTGACCTGAAATTCACCTGGTGGGGTTTTGCCTCGGTGGTTTTTTCCGTTTGTAAACAAATCACCTATATTAAATTTATTTTCCTTTGCATTTAACTTAGTTAGTGATTTGTTTGTGCTACCACGCTTATTGCATGTAATTGAATCTAATTAATTCACTTGGATAATTAATTAATTAATTTGCCAAAAGGGGTCAATACATTCTTAGCCTATTTTTTTTTTAATATGTTTTTTTGGTATTGTGTATTTTTTTTTTTTTAATTTCCCATCAGAAAGTCTTCTCTTTCCCTTTTATAACTTTGATTAAATTTTGGTTTGGGTTAATATTTATTTATTTTTGAAATAGGAATTTGAATATGCCTACCAATTGTTTGAGTAATAAATTTATTATACAGTCTTCTTTTAAATCCTTTAATTTCATTTTAATTTTGGCTAAGTTAACATTGTAATTTTGTGATAATTTTTTATTATTATGATAATTTCCTAATTTCTTAAGAGATGAAAATTTTGAACAATAAATTTGAAAGTTGAAACTTATAAAATTTAGTTGTATATTAGGCAAATATAATGTATTACAACAGAAGTTAGAATAATAAAATGAAATATTTGTAGAGATAAAAAGATGAAAGAAAATATTTGTTGAATTTTTTTTTTTTTTTTAAAGAGATAATACTTGAAGTAATTTTTACTTTTTATATATTATGCCTCATCACATGATATTTTTATTCTCAAGTATTGCAAGAGTCTGCGGCTAGTTTACATAATTATCAAATTTCATATTGAGGAAAATAAAATAAAACTCAGCCACAACAGGTGCACTTTCAAACTGAATTTTAATGAGAAAAACAATAATAGAAAAGAAAAGAATAATAAAAGCCGTTTTTTGCCTAGATGAGATTCTTTGGAGAAACATAGGCAAGGAGCTCCTTATCGGTTTCTAATTTAGCCATATCTTCCTCTTTCAAGTGAAACCATGCCTCTATTCCATCCCCCGATTTTGTGTCAATGAAACCAACTAAACTCTTGAATGTGAATTTAGCTGAGCTAACCCATGCAGGTTTCCTCCACCCAAAATTAACCTCATATAGAGGAAACTTGCACAAGCTGGTGAAGGAAAGCGTAAGAACCTTCCCTTTTAGGAAGCTAGAGGTGCTCTCTTTGGCATATTTTAAGTACACATCACCTTGTTGAAGCATTTTAACAAAATCCCCATCGATTTTCTTAATCGCTTCTCTCATTGGTTTAATAATTTCATCAAAGCCCTCCTCGATGTCTCTGGATGGTACTGACACAGCATATCGGCTAATATTACCAAAGTACAGATATGGAAGAGGTGGGTCTGTCTGGGTACGTAAGTTCACATCATGTAGAATATTGTAGATCTTATTTGGATCTGGTTTTGGTTGAGTAGCAGCCATGAAGCGGCTCCATATGAAAGCGGATAAGGCCTCAATGCGAGTCGGACGTGGGTATTCAATGCTCTTGACGTCAGAACTGTATTTGCCTCTAATTTCTGCTACAGCCGATGCATCAAAGACAAACCTTTTTGTCACAATTTTATCCTTTGTGATCCCAATATTCGGATTGAAGCCAGATAAATCTTGTGGTGGGAATAGCTTGGCAATATCCATTGGAGGACTCACTATGTTGCCATCACCACGAGCAATAGCAGACCAACTGTTGAGAAACAAGATGAAAGATAAGGCATCTACAATTCTGTGGGACATGAGTACACCAATCGCAAGCCCACCACAGTTGCAGAAGGTGACTTGGATTGCTGCGGGTAACTCATTGACTTTGTCCAATTCAAATGGCAGAAACTTGCTGAGCTCACCAGGTTTGGACTCTCAAGAAATTCAGAAAGACTGCAGTTAACCTTGCCTTCCACACAGTGGACGCCCTCATCGTTGCAATCTATATAAAGATTGTCCTTAACCCGTCCCGCTAGCATGTGGAATCGGGTTAAAGCATCCGCTAAGGATTTCTTAATCCGGTCACTTTGTTCTACATTGCTGAGATTAGCTTCACCGTAATTGGGGTAGTAAAAAACCAGAGGCATGAAAACTAGGGGTTGAAGTTGAGCGAGGAAGGAAAGCTGGTAGTGGTGAAGATGTTGAGGGGTTGGAGATGAGGGTTTGACGGTTTCCTCCGAGATAACTTGGACTTCAAGCTTCATTATTTACAGCTCAAGGCGATCAATGAGGTTTAATGGTAATCTAGTTCTGAAAATGGCAGTGAGCTCATGATGATTGAATGGAAAACCACAGTGGCTAGCAGAGTTATATAGATTTCTGTTTAGATGACTTAAAAAGAATCAATCAATTGCTACAAAATTCTATTGCGCTGAATGATCATGCGAGCACGTAGTTGGTGCAAGTTGTTCCATTTCACTTTGTTAATTCGAAGGTGTGTAGAACGTGGTTTTATTTAAATAGTTCTTAAGTTTTATAAAAAAGTAAACTAATAATTCAACACTCATAATAAAGTGAGTGAGATTTTTAAGTGATGTTTACGTGTTACAGCAAAAAAAAAAAAAAAAAAAAAAAAAAAAAAAAAAAAATCTATTTAAGCATAAGCATATTTTAGAACATTAAAGAAAAGTATTAAAGCCGAGTCTAAATCTTCTATCTCACTTTTTCTACTCCGTTATATACTCTACAAATAAAAACATGTCACATGTCTATCTAATTTATTAAATGTTAAATTTATGCTTTCTATTATTTCAATTTCCTAAATATGATGGGTTATTTATTTATTTATTTTAGAAAATTGAAATAATAGAAGGCATAAATTTAGCATTTAATAAATTAGATGGACATGTGACATATTTTTATCTATGAAGTATATAGTAAAGTAGGAAGAATGTGACAAAAGATTTGTACTCATCAAAGCCATTAAAGAAAACAAATATTAGGAAAAATTAGAAAGAATATTGCATCTATAAAGTTCAAAATCATTAAAACAAAAACCACTATTTTCTAGTTGACAACTGGAAAGAACTGCCGCCGTTGTAGGTGCCACCAATTTAGGAAAAGGGTACCAGTGCGACGGGTACAAGGCTTTACAACTATTTTCCTTGAATGACGCCGTTCCTTTCATATTGATCCACGTGGTTGCTGAGAAATGTAAGTTCTATCAAGAATATGATCATAAATCTCATATTTAATGTTCCAAGTCTCATATGCCGAGCATAGTTATGAATTCCAATCCATTCTGTGTGGAATGGCCAGAATTTTTATTCCCATTAGTTAACCACACTTGACTTACCTTACATATTCTTGTCTTAGACTTTTAAGTCTAATTTCACATTGTATACAACTCGTGTATACCATATGCATTGTGGTTTCACAACTACAGTATAAGGAATGGCTTACTATGGTCATGGCTATGATACTTTGTCAAAACCTTAGCTATTTTCTTTCCTTGCATGTTACCATTATAATCAATGCTTTAAATTTAATTCTATAGTAGAGTAAGAAATACACCTTATTTCTTTAATGCTTACACATAGTACCCCCACATGTAGTGATTATCTAACTAGACATAGATATTTTCACTCACATCAATAATAGAATTAACTATAAATAATCTATATAATAGATATTCATCAAAATTAATTACTTTCTAGTGATAAGCCTTAGGTTTTAGAAACTTTGAAAGTCTAAATACTGTGAAGGCAATGTCCAGTTTAGTTCCATATATGATACGCAACATGTACTTAATACACTAGTAAACTCGAGTTATGCATCCGCCTTCTAGTAATCTCTTTATTTGATATTGGAATCAATGTTTATTTGCCTCTTTAACGATATTAAAATCTAATAAGCAATTTCTCAACACTAATCTCAACACAATGAGATAACACAATTCCCAATAGAATGAGAAAATGTTAGGAACCCGGAGGTTCCTAATGGGGATGGGTATGAATTGTAGGGGGATTGATGGGAACTGTAGGGAAATTGACTTAATTCGAGGTAGTCACCCTCCATAGAGAAAGAGAGAGAGAGAGAGAGAGAGAGAGAAGAATACACTAATACACTAAGAAATTGGTTTATTATTCAATTGATATCTAATGTTGAATTACAATCATGTATTTATAAGAGACTATCTCTAATGTCATTGGCCCACATGGCTCAAAATAATTGGCTAGTTAATTTAACATGTGCTCTATGAATTAAGTCTTGTGATAAATGAGTTACATGTGTTCAAATCCTAACTAAGTCATCCTAATCCTAATCTCAGCCAACTAGCTAACTATCTAACTAAAGGGATTACAACAATTATTTCATATTCCTAATATTTTTCTCCCCTTGAAAACACCTTGCCTACAAGGTGGTGTTATGAAATGACATCTTCATTAAAGAAGATCTTCCAATGGACCAATATCTTAGTGACATTTTGATCATCATATTCATGCATTTCTCTTTGACAAGCGGTCTCGTGCACATGAAGGTTTCTTCTTTGTAGATCTTCAATCTTGAAGGTCTCATTGGTTCTTTGAACCTTGGAATGTTCTTGTATCCTCAAGACCTCATTTGATTCTAGAACCATTAAAATTGTTGGTGCTCGCATCTTGGATTCTTGGATCACCAACACTTGGATTGCCAATTCTTGAATCATAAACTCTTGAATGGAAGCCTCTATTGGTGCATCAAGAATTGGTTCTTGGAAGATCATCATCACCTTCTTTGTTGGTTCTTTTGACTGAACTTCAAGGGCTATGTCTTCATGTATATCATCATCCATTTTGACACAAAGATCAATATCTTGGCTTGCAACAACAGTAGTAGATTCTTGGAACTTGATTTGTTCTTTCGAGTTCCATTGAATCAAGAGATTGTAACTCCTCTCCTATAATGTTCTCAAGATCCTCCTGCAATCTTGAGAGTTCTTCTTTCATGGCCATTTTAGATTTAGTTGGGGCCGGACTTTCTCTAAAACATCCTTGACATCCTCTAAAACTTTGTTCACCATTTGGCTAATTTCTTTCCGAAGTTCTCTTTGGTCACATTCGCTCATCTCAAGATCGACGACTCTAATACCAAATGTTAGGAACCTTAGGTTCCTAATGGGGATGGGTATGAATTGTAAGGAGATTGAGGGGAATTGTAGGGAAATTGACTTAATTCGGGGTAGTCACACTCTATAGAGAAATAGAGAGATTAAGAGAGAGAGAGAAGGATGCACTAATACACTAAGAAATTGGTTTATTCTTCAATTGTTATCTAATGTTGAATTACAATCATGTATTTATAGGAGACTAACTCTAATGTCATTGGCCCACATAACTTAAGATAATTGGCTAGTTAATTCAACATGTACTATATGAATGAAACCATGTGTTAAATGAGCTACATGTGCACAAATCTTAACTAACTCATCATAATCCTAATCTTAACCAACTAGCTGACTACCTAACTAAAGGGATTACAAATTTTTTTTCATATTCTTAACATAACACTAACCTCAACACAATAAGATTACTCAAATCTTAACAAAATGAGATAACATAAATCTCAAAATAAGATTTATATATTACACAACTCCACTATATTTCTTTACTTGATTCTCATTCATAAAAGACCTTCATTTAATTAATTAAGGAAGAACAAACCCATAGGTCTTTCAAGCAAACTTTCTTACCAAGATCACTATTTAAGAAGGTCACGTCACATCAATATGATGTATACTCAAAATATATGTGGACACACAATCCAATGTTTCAATTATTGATCATTGAATGTTCATTTGATAAACTCACTTGTCCTCTCTTTATTACACAAAGAGGTACTTTTAAATTAGGATCACAACTATAGACACCTAATTTTATACCCGTTTATAAATTTTGGTCCCAGCCCCAATGATGAACTTAGCATATGTCAACCAAGGTAATTAAAGAGTTTATAATAGTTTCGAGGTAATCATAACTCAAAAGTGCTCAAATCGCTTTGAAATCGATACTAAAAAAAAGGATCTTTGCTCACTATTTCGACCATAACTTTTTATTCATAAAGAATTTTTGAGTGGGGTTTGTTTCATTGGAAAGTAGACATCATGCGCATCAATTTGAACACAAATTTTGCCTATTTGTGTAAGTTTAGACCCTTGAATACACAGATTAGTTCAACCTAATGAATTAGCCAAGTAATTACTTAGGTTAATTGTGAGATCTAGGTTAAACACATATAATCATATCATATAGTGTAGAAAAATAAAGAAGACAACGATATGATTACCTAGAAAAACCAATGAAACTAACCCTTTCAAGGTAAAAACTAGGATGATTTGACCTAACTATTGTCAAGGTAAACAAAATCCCCTAGAATAGATGGAAGTTTACAAAAGATTTACCACCTAAATCTATTGCTACCTCTAGTAGAACTTACTAACACAACCATTTGCAGCTTCGACTCAACATACTCTTTTATCTTCGATTTGCAAAACACAAGCTCCCATGCTTATGACTTTGAGATCTCCCTTAAAGATTTTAGATCATTAGCAGTTGTTGATTTTATAGCAGCAACTTAATTCCACCAGTCCTTGATTGTAGATCTTGTTTGGGTAGACACTTGTAGAGTGAGAACTTAGAAGGTTACACAAATCTCACAGGAGTAACTCACAAGTCTTCCAAGTGCTTCTAAAACGTAATTAGGGTTTTCCTTTTATACCTTGCAATGTTGGAATGAAACCCTAAACATTTTCGTGGGCTTGGGCCTAATTTAAAATCTGCAGAATTAACTTTTCTACAATTTTCAATCAATCGAGTTTAAATTTAGATTGGTTGAGCTTCACAGAACTTGAACTCTCCTTTCTGTAGCTTGAATATTCTTGAATCTTGATTTGTATAATCTTAAGCAATGTCTAATTCCTAATCTAGACTTTTTTTTTTTGTTTCTGTTTACCAACTTAAAACAACTCATTGTAAAGGTGGGGATTGCTTGTACCATGCCCTTCAATAAAACTTCCCTTCATGCTTGAGACAACAACTTTTCCTTCCAACCTTGTAATTTATTCCAAACCCTCTCCTTAATATAATTAAACTTGCTCTTTTGTTTTTTCCCACCACCGCTTGTAAACCCAAGTACTTCTTATATTGCTTTATTAATCTGTTGCCTTGAAGCCAATTCATATTGATTTAAAATCCCTTGAATAGCTTGGATATCCCCCATAGTAGCTTGACAAAAAAGTAAGCTATCAGTAGCAAAGAACATGTGGGAGATTTGGGGGCTATTTCTACTGAGTGAAAAACCTTGAATATGTCCATCATGCACTGCTTTTTGAATCAAACCATTTAAACCTTCAGAACGGAGAAGAAACAAATAAGGCAACAGTGGGTCACCTTGGTTGATATCTCTAGAAGGTTTTATACTCCCTTGTGGTTCACCATTAACCAAAATAGAATATGATACAGTACTAATACACTCCAAAACTAAGCCAATCCATCACTCATGGAAACCCGATCTTTCCATCTATTTACCCAAGAATCCCCATCCAACACAATCATAAGCTTTAGACATATCTAATTTTAAGGATCACAAAACCAAATTTACCATTTTTTCTAGTCTTCATGTGGTGGAGGGTTTCAAAAGCAACCAATATATTGTTTGAGATAGCCTTGTTTGCATTAAAATCACTTTGGGACTTTGAAATAATCACAAAGTAATATTTTTTTCAATCTATTTGCCAATACTTTAGAGATTAATTTATATAAAATATTACATAGTGTTATGGGCTGAAATTCAATAACCTTTTTCGGGCTTTTTACCTTAGGGATAAGTCATAAGTGTAATAAAAGTATGATTTACACTAGAAGGGATTTTACTTGCATTAAGGCATGAGAGAACAGCTTGTGTAACATCTTCTCCAATCTCACTCCAATAGTGTTGATAAAAAATTGGTGGCATGCCATTAGGACCTGATGCTTTTAATAGAGCCATATGTTTTAGAGCAACATTTACCTCTTCCCTCAAAAAATTCCTTAATAGATCCCTGTTCATCTCCTCTATCACCACACATTTGGTGGCTGCCACAACACCATCCATATCCATTGAGTTTAAAGAACTAAAAAGATCTCGAAAGTAATCTGTGAACAGATCAGCCACATGATCCTTCCTTTCACACCACACCTGACTAAGTTTTTGAGGGCTGTTTTTGCTTGCATCTAAACTTTTGTGACGCCCTGCTATGAAAATAGCATGAATTTTGATCTCCACCCTTCAACCAAGAAATTCTAGATCGTTGTTGCCACAATTTCTCTTCTTGTACTAACAAACACCGAGTCTTCCCTTGCAATCGATGAACTTTACTAAAATCCCCACCATTTGTTGCCTACAATTCAACTACCTTAATTTCTTGCCTATTATCCATCAACTGGTAGACAATATTTCCAAATGAGACCCTACTCCACCACTGTAATTTTGCATGACATTGTTTTAAATTTTCTTCAACTCTAACCATAGGAATCTAGAAATCCACCCTCCTCCAAGCATCCTTAATCGTGGCATGACAACCTTGTTTAGCAAGCCATACTTTTTCAAATCGCCACAACTTTTGTCTCCTAATCGGCATGCCCATCGGGTGAATGATGATGGGTTTATGATTAGAGGTATAGCATTCCAAATGGATAAATTTTGTAGCTAGGAATAGAGAAATCCACTCATCATTTGCTAGAGCCCTATTGTTATTCACTAAACCCAAAAAGGGCCAAGGCATGAGAAAACATCTCAAAGGTACCTGTAGATTTTTCCCTTTTGAACAATACAATCCAAATAAATCATATCAAGTACTAACATCAAGAATTATCATAATAATTTCATTAAATATACTCCCAAAGTAAGTTAGAGATCTATGCAATAATTACAGGGACCATTGGACACAAAAGAATAGAAGTTTGAATAAATATTACATATCATCAACTTGTCTCATCAGTGGGAATAAAGTCACAACTACTATGATATAAAAAAGAATGAGTCAAGCCTATTCTAAGATGTACATCATCTAATATCTCCATCACAAAAGTTCAGCCTCCATCGGTAGTTATTCTAACTATTGTTAGCCACCAAAAAGTTGTCTCAAAAGATTTTGCCTACTCTAAAAAGTTTATAAAATAATGGGATGAGACAGGGCCAAGTAAGTAGCATGATTAATGGGGGTTGGGGAAATGCAAGTTTCATGATGATGCATAGTTTACAAAGCATGTTATAATTTGGGAATTTACAAATAAATTCTACAAAACCACTTCCAAAATAACATGACAAGAATGATTAGAATCATACATCACAAAGCTTCTCAAAATGCTCGTATGAAACTACATACTATATTTTGTGAGCAATACAATACCATTCCAAACCCAAGGTCACATGACAATGTCGTCACAAAGACAAAACTAATTTGCCATCACAAAGTCGGAACTCATCACCGACATATAGCCAGAACTAAATATGCCGTCACAAAAACGGAACTCATCTCCATCACAAAGACGGAACTCAATAACCATCATAAAGACGGGTGCTAAGATACCAATGTCACACAGACTATAGTATCTAGCTAGGTAATCACCGGGTAATCACATGTCACAACACATGGGTAGAATATAAAGAGCTCACAAATTACATTTAATTCAAAATATGTAATTCACTTCCAAGTAGTTCCATAAAACCTTTTAATATCCTAAGGTATTCACAAGCTTCTCAAATTTTCCAAATATCCTAAGTCAAGATAAAGGCACAATTGCACTTTTAGTCCCTACATTTTGACGTTTTTCCATTTTAGTCCCTACATTTTATTTTTTCCACTTTTAGTCCCTAAAACCAATTTACGCTTTCTGTTTTGGTCCTTTCCGTTAGCTCTTTGCCGGAATTTGCTTAGGTGGCAGACGGACTATTAAAATAATAATAAAAAATTTTATTTTACTATTAAAAAAGCCACGTCGACTTATAAATTAAAAAAATTTATTTATTAATTTTAACTAAATAAAAAAATTAAAAACAAATCATTTAAAAAAGAAAATTTTTTGAGAATCATTTAAAAAAGAAATTAAATTAATTAAATCTCAGAATTCAAACAATAACACCACAACCAACCATGGTGTTCATCACAATCCCAAACCACAAAAGCCTATCCCTAACCCTAGACCCAAACACCACCACTCTCCATTCCTCAAACTCTCTCTCCACCACCACACTCACATCCCAATCCCACCCTCTCCCATCTCAAAATGACGCCGTCCTCCTCTCCAATTCGGACGAACAGTTCATTTGGGAAATATTTTCCACAACCGGCTCTTGAAGCACAAATGCCGGGTTATGGAGCCGGAATCGATACCTACGGCGTTTACATTCCGTTCACGCTGGATTCGCGGTGGGGAAGTATCGTGGTCGAATCGAGTGAGGAGGAATTGGGTTGGAGGTTGGGTGAAGAGAGAGAGATCGTAGATCCGGGTTTGCTTACCCAAATGAAAATCTCTAAAGATCTCTTTCTCAGATTGTGGATTTGTAAAAATCTCTAAATCTCTCTCTCGGATCAATGGTTGTGAAGTGGTGGTTGGTCCGGTGGTCGGTGGGGGTGGATCGTTGGATGGGTTTGATGTTGGTGTGGGTTGCAATGGCTTGAATGATCGGTGACAAAGTGGAGGGGCCGAGGTCGGCGGTGGTTTGGATTTGGGTTTAAAGTGTATTTACCTCCAATCTTTCACAGATCAGTGGGTCTCTATTAGATCGATGGGTTTAAAATTTCTGGGTTTGTTTAAGGTGTTTTCGAATTTGGGTTTGAAATTTAGGGTTTGATGTTTGTATGGAGGGTTTGATTTTTCATGTGATGTTCTGGGTTTGTTAGAGATTGAGGGTTGGGTTTGGGTTTGTGTTCTTTGTGTTTTGAATCTTTGAAGGTCTTTGTATTTTGTAAATATGTGCCCTTTGATTTTATGTGTTCCGTGTTGGCATGATCTTGATTTTTTTTTAATTTCCTCGGCAACCAAACATATTATTTAAGGAAGAACATGAAGATGTTTTTCATGATGACTAAAGAACATAATGTAAAGAAATTTTTTTTAATTTAATTAATTTAATTTCTTTTTTAAATGATCTGTTTTTAATTTATTTTAGTTAAAATTAATAAATAATTTTTTTTTAATTTATAAGTTGACGTGGCATTTTTAATAGTAAAATAAAATTTTTATTATTATTTTAAGGCCACCTAAGCAAATTCGCAGTGAGCTAACGGAAAGGACCAAAACGGAAAGCGTAAATTGGTTTTAGGGACTAAAAGTGGAAAAAATAAAATGTAGGGACTAAAATGGAAAAACGTCAAAATGTAGGGACTAAAAGTGCAATTGTGCCCAAGATAAATCGTCTTTAGAATTTGAAAATAATGCAATAAATCCATAAAATCCATTCTCAAGAATTATATCAAAGGTGCTTATCTCTTCCATAGTAACAAATCATGCATTTCCCCATATGCAATATTAAACATGATGCGCTTTTCATATATAATCATATATAATAGGGTCGCAACATAATACTTTTTTAAGACATAGTTCCACAAATAATTTTTCAAAATGTGTTTAACATAAAAACAAAGTTTATGCAACATGGTTATTTTCCAAAAATCTCATTAAAAAGCTACTTACCTTGCAACCCGCAAAACTAATCCTCCAAGCTCCAAAGGAGATTAGCTAGAACCTAAAAATATGAAGCAAACCTATCCCAATGAGCATAAAACTTGAAATTGTATCTAGCTACAAATTAGGAATTGCCAAATAAGAAATTGATTAGGCAAGCCTAGTATTTAGCCTCATAAATAATATTTTCCACAAGGTATTATCTCTAACATCAAAACCTCAAAAATTTATAAGTACTTCCCACAATATTTACCACATCAACAAGAGACCCATGATACCAAAATCATAATATCCCCCAAAACAAGCAATTTAAATCTTTGACTAGCTCCAAATAATCAAAAAATATTATATTCACCATTTATTTCACATTAAAAAGCCAAAAACCCCAAATCCTCACCACTTAGATAACCACCATTGGTACAAACCATAAACCCACTCATCAAATAATTCCACCAATACAAAACTCATACATATAAACACATAAATATCACTTCCAATACTTATAAATCACAAGAGTATCATCATTAAAGCTTAGATAAAAATAACCTCAAGCAAAAGTGTAAAACCAACCAAAAAGATTAGAAACTTTTACCTTAAATAAAAGAGATGAAGATGCTTAGAGGTTCCTAAGGATTTTTTGGTGACCTTGCTGGAAAAAGATTGTGGAAATGGTGGTGTGGAATGTACCGGTGGAAGAGGATGAGAGAGTGAAAGAGGAGTGTTGTGTGAAAAGAAAAATAAAAGAGAGCAAAGTGAGAGGTAGAGAGATGGCCGGCCAAAGTGTGAGGGAGATATTTTGTAAGGATGTGTGGTGGGGAACAAATGGGTAGGTGGGGCACATGTGACCATAAAGTTTGATCTTTTTTTTTTTTTTTTTTTTTTTTTTTAAAAAATTTTATTATTTAACTTTGACTGGGACGTTACACCTATCCAGCCCTTCACATACCATAACACCTCACATAATCTGCCTACACCACATGAGTTTATTGCCAACAAAACCCAGGTCAACAAAACCCGATTCATAAATGACGTCTCGAACGTATTGCTTTTGCTTGAAAGGTCTTAACCTATATCCCAGTTTCTCATGAGATTTAGTGATTTCATTAAAATCTCCTGCACAGAGAGAAGGGAGATCAAAACAAGAATTTAAATCTCTTAAGAAATTCCACGAATCCATATACTTGTAAGTTTCGGGCTCGCCATAGAACTTTGTGAATCTCCAAGCATTTTCTTTACCTCGGTTTACAACAACATCTATATGTTGCATCGAGGAAGTCAACACTGAAACATTTGCATCATCTTTCCACAAAAGAACCAATCCTCCCCCATGGGTCTCTCTAGAAACACAGTGGTTTTTTTTTTTTTTTTTTTTTTTTTTTTTAACTTCAATTTTTTCAACACACCTGGTAGCCTAGCTTCATCCAGCCATGTTTGAGCTATAAACACAACTGCAGGATCTTGTGCCTAAATCAAATCACTAACCTCTTAAATTTTTTGTAGGTTCCCAAGCACATGACAATTCCAAAATAAATTACTCATTGATCCCGGGGGGTCGAGAAACTTGACCTCGCCAATAAATTGAGATTTTCCTTATCATCTTGAGAAACCCACCTTTTCTTGTTTGGTAACTCAACATAATTCTAAACCGACGCAAAAAAACATTTTGTGCCCGAGATAAAAATTCCAGAAACAACCCCTTGATTCTCTGAGGACACCACCTTCTTTAACTTATTTGTATGGGCTTGAGACTTTAGAATTTTTACCTTCCTCCAGTTTGAGATATCGGTTAAGACCACAAGAGAAGTTTGTAAGTTGGAAGGAGTTGTAGGGAGCCCATCATAACTTTTTCCAATTGTAAGGGTAAGTGGCACGTGATTGTCATTAGTGGCATGTGCTGCAGAGTCCTTATTTGGAACATCGACATCTTTAAGATCAAATTTCCTTAATTCTTTATTAATCTCATTAATTTGATTATCAACCAAATCTCCCAAATCCTCCATGGAATTCTTGCTTATTTGAAACCGGAGGTGAATTTCCATTTTGAGGAGTTGAATCATTCGAAAAAGGAAGGAGAGAAAATATTCCCCTTGATGGGTGAATTTTCTAGATTTATCAGCTAAGTTAATGAGGATTCTAAAATGGGCTTGGCCACCATAGGAGATGCTTTCCCAAAGAAAACCGATAACCTCGACAATCTAGCTGCTATCTTCTTCTCATAGAATCTTGGTACATGGACCATTGACTTTTTCAAGGGACCAAAGGGGGAGCACAAAACCATGACCCAAATTGTTGATTCTCCACGGAAAGAGTACCTTTGTTGTTGAGCCACAAATCACAGTCCTTATCAGCATGGGTAAGACATCCACACCAATAACATAAGTTTGGCATTCTTTCATACTTAAAAGAAACCCAATCTTCACCACCATCATCAAAAGAGAGAACTCACCCATGACTTAAAGGTTTTCGAAGGTCAATGGTGACTCGAACCCTCAAAAATTCCCCTCCATCTTCAATCAAGGATTCAAGAGTAACCATTGACTCGATCCTTGAACAAATCCCTTCACCCACCTTTTCTTTTCATAAATCTAATAGGGATGTTATGGACTTGCACCCAAAAAGGAACTAGATCAAAGTTAAGGTCTTTAATATGTTGAACCCTATCATATCGTTGGAGTGCTACCAAATGTCTGTCAAAACTCCAAGATTCACTTATGAGGACTCTATCTGTTTCAAGCTTATAATTATCAAAAGCACAGAGGATATAACATGATTACCTGCATCCTTAATCTTAAAACATTCTTGGACTACCACAGTTGAGTAAAGGTCAGAATTTGCTTAGTGTAGAACTTTGCAACGAGAATAAACTCATTTGATCCTAGGTCATTATGGAAAACTAGACAGAAAAGAAAAATGTATTTCCCAAACCCCCAAAAAAAAAAAAAAAAAAAAAAAAAAAACCACTAGCCCAATAGATAAACAGTGTTTGTCTTAAGGGAACAAAAAGCCTTCAAGAAGAAGGGACTAGAAATTCTACAACCTAGGAGAAATGACTAACACCACTTTTCACTAGTGACAAAGAAAATAGTGTAAAAGTAGATAATCTGATGTGGGGCTATTTTGAAAAGTGAGTATGTAAAAATAGAAAAAATGTTTTTATGATAAAATAGACATAAATTTTTACACGAACTAATGCGAAATCTCTTAAAGCATAAGCCTAATATACTTTTTATTATGTTATAGTCTTATATATAATTTTTATTATTTTTTATATATTCTTTTTTCTTAAAAAGTCTTGTATATATAGTTTTAAATTTATTATTATTTTAAATTTTAAATTTGCCTTAAGATTACTTTTAGATATTTTTTTCAAAAATGTCATTATAGTTATTTAATTTTAAAATAAAAAATAAATGAGAATTACGTCCAAAATTATTTAAGTGTCTATTTGGGGATAATTTATTTAGCTGAAATTGAAAATTTTTTGCTAAAAGTACTATAAATTAAGCTAAAAAGTAGCTGAAATAGTATAGTAGGACCCATGAATAATACTAAAAAGTGCAATAGAACCCATGAATTATAGTAAAAATAAGTTAAATAGTTAAAAAAGCTACATTTTTAAGCCAATGCCAAACGTACACTAAATATACCTAAAAAAAATATTAATTAATTAAATAATTTCCGTATCTCCTATGTACTGTATTCTAAGCTTTTTTTTTTTTAAAAAAAATGCTATATCCTCATAACTGTACCTGTATCGTACCAATACTCGTATATGTACTTGTGCATCATAGCTTGTAGCCCTTTCTGATTAAGGAGGTGAATTAAGAACTTTTGGTCAAGGGTTCCCATCTTGGTTAGGGGAAATTTGATCAATTTATAGGTCAAGATTTGACTTTTGACTTCACTAATTCAGCAATTAGGGGACAAGTTTCTGATATATAAACACACTGCTAATTCTCAATATCCATAATCCAAAAGAGAGTTACATAGTTATTACGACAAATAATTCAGATTCACTTAGCAAAAATTAACTTATTTTTTATCATTGAAAAGATTTAACCAAATCAAATTACAATCAACTAACTGAAGGAGGCTTTAAATCAGTGCCAAAGCACACGGATTAAAAGAGGCATATCCAAGAAGCTCTGCATCACGCTCAAATACAGCCATGTCTTCGTCTTCCAAATTGACAAATACTTCAATTCCATCCCCATTTCTTGTATCCATCATAAAGATAACACCCTTTTGCACATGACTAGCAGTAGTCACCCATATTGGCTTTCCCCACCCAAAATCCGCTTCATAAAATGGGAACCTACACCAACTGCTACTAATATATACAACTTGATTACCACCAATGAATAATTTACTTAACTCTTTCCAAAACTCTTTAATGGTTAAGAACCATTCTTCCCCCCTAAACTTTCTCACGTAACTGTTGCAAAATCGTGCCATGCTTTCTTTCATTTGACCCACCAAACCATGCAACTCTATATCACTCTCCCCCTCCATTGTTGATACTGCAAAAAGGGAAGCCGCGTTTCCCATAGTATTTTCTGGCAAAGGTGGTTCCGTCCTTTTACGCATGTTAACTGGTAGGAGTAAAAGGGTTGGTTTTGCGGAACCAGAAGTTGATCTAGATGCAGAAATTGCACATTTATAAATAAGTGCAGTCACAACTTCAACAAGTGTGGGATTTTTCACTTTGTCACCCACTATGGCCTTGAGGGCAGCTGTCTTAGAGGCATCAAAGACAAACCTTTTGGCGAAACTGTTTCCTACTTTAGGAGCAACTTCGGGCATAATTGTTTGGTCACCTCGTGGGAACATAGAAGCCAAGTTGAACTCAGGAGATAATTCTCCATCTGGGTTACGACTCATAGTGGGCCCAATCATTGATGAACGTGACCATAGTGGCTGCGTCTCCAATGATGTGTGACATGCACACACCAATAGCCATACCTCCACAGTCAAAGTAGCTTATCTGAATAGCCACTATGCTGCTCGAGTTCGAATCTTTCCGCAGAAAATCATCTGGTAATAACAAGTTTAGCGTCTCAGCACTTGGGTTCTCGAGGATCTCCGATAGCATACATTTGACTCGAGCTTCTAAAAACACCACTCTTTCATCGTTACTGTCAACAAAAGCTCTATCTCTGTTTCTACCAGAAAATGGGTAGTATCGAGAAAGAGTTTTAGATAGGGAATTCTTAAGCTGACCCGATTTATCAGAGCCACACTTGGGGTAGAAATAAACAAGTGGTACATAATTGCGAGAAGAGAACTGATCAAAAAAGGAGAGGCTGTGAGTTCTGAGGTGAGGTGGGGTTGGAGAGGAGGGTTTGATGGTTTCCCTTGATATAATTTTAGGCTGCATCATTTTCAGACCTTTTTTTTTTTGTCTACGCTAATGTGCAAATCTTATCAACTGAAAATTGAATGAGAATTTAATCCTGTTCGAGATGACCAATATCCTGAATGGGGAAGAGAAAAAGAGAAATCTGCCATTCTTAAATAGATAAAAGCAGAAGCTAATTTGTCACAACTTAAATTCGAAACGCAAATCTGTCATCATATCTTCTGTTGCTGCAATTTTGGTAATTTCAAACTTCTGTTGGCCTCATCTTCTGCTTGCTGTCTGTGTCCGAATCAAACTTCTGTTGGCCTTATCTTTTGTTCGACTCTCATAGCGGTATACAACAACCCAGCAACTTTCGTTGATTATCCTTACAAGCCTACACATCTTGTAAGATTTGAAACACTCGAATAATATTTTCTTTTACCCAAAAAAATTTAATATATGAATTTTTTTTTTTAAATATTTTATTATTATAAAGTAGGAAGAAGAAGTAGAGAAGATAAAGCCAAGCTTTCTTTCTAAACTTATTTATTTATTCTCCCTTCATTGGCCGAATATGAAGGCCTCTAAATAGGCTAAGCAACCAACCATTTTAAATTCATTTTTATTGTCATAATGATAATAAATCATAGTCAAAAAATACTCTATACTGATAAAATAATATGCCAAAATTGTATATTCGATGTTTTGGCTTCCCATTAATTGAAATAACAAACATTTTTATATAACTATAATTTTCATATGAAAAAAAAAAAAAAAAAAAAAAAACCCGTTAGACAATCACAGCAAAAAGATTTTATTAGGAAATGTGTTTCCCTCTTAAGATTTAACCATGTGACTACTTAACTAAAATATATACTTTCATCTCATGAGAAAAAATTCACATAATAGAATTTTAAGAGAGAAACCTAAGGAATAACACCTAAGTACTATATCTAAGTCTTGCCCTATTTGAATTTAGAATAAATTATAAATTTGATCCCTATCTTTTATATCAAATGTCAATTTGGTTCCTAACATTTTAATGTCGTGTTAATTTGATTCATGCCGTTATTTCTTTAATGGAAAAATCTAATATGTCAAATAGAATAATAAAAAATAAATTCTTATGCCACATCAACTGCCAATTATGCTACCATGTTAGAATTAAAAAAAAAAAAAAAAAAAAAAAAAAAAAAACCCAAATTGTGTGTTCCACAGTTCCCACGAGAGTTCAAGTTTGAAGAAGATTTTAAAATCCCTCTCTCCCAAATTGCATCTCCCTCTCATATTAACCTGCACCCACTTCTTCCTTATCCTACGCATCCCACCCTGTCTTTCTTGTAAATGATGAGAAGCAACCCAATAATCTGGAAACCTAAAAGGGGCAGAAGACGAAGAGGACAAGGGTGAGAGTAAATCTGTAAAATCAAAAAACAATCTTGATCAAACCATTTGTTTGTGTGGTTGATGGAGGTTCTAGTTCTATTAGGTGGTCCCACGTTTAGCATCGAGTTGTCGTCTTTACCACCAACAAAGTACGGTATCGTTTCATCAGCTGCTATAAAATGATGTGGATGTGATCCTAAATGACGTCAAGCAGGGTTTGGGATTCGTGTACTCATGAAGGCTCCGATGACAGCAAAGAAGAAGAAAACGATGACTTTTTGTCAACAGAGGTTTAGAGCAATTTCAAGGACTTGGTTCTGTGTCTTCTTTGGAAGACGCTCTTCCCATAAAGCAATTATTTCATTTCTATCCTACGAAAGTTTTACTTTTTCTTTATGAAAAAGTGATGATTTTTTAACAAGTTGTGATTTGGCCGGGTTTGGTATTTGGTACACAGGAGGGGATTATTGAATCACTTTACTAGGAAATCAAAGTCGTTTGCTAATTTATCAGAAGTGGAAGTGGGTACAGTGAAGGATTTGGAGAAGCAAGATAACCCATTTAACAACAGGATTTGGATGGAAAATTCTAAAACAAATTTTTGTTTTGTTTTGTTTCCAAAGCAAAATGTTTTAGTTTATTATCTCACAGGTGTTGATTACTAGTCCATTGTTTATTACGTAATGCAATATTCTACAAAGCCAGTGAGTGAGGATGAGGGAGAAGAGAGGCAGATGTAATTTGCAAAGCAAGTTAGGATGAGGGAGAAGATAGAATGTTCTCATGGGAACACAAAATTTGATTTTTATTTATTTAAATCTTATGTGGCATGAAAAATTATTTTTTATTATTCCATTTGATATATTAGATTTTTCCATCTAAGGGATAACGGCAGAGACCGAATTAACATAACATTGAAATGTTAGAGATTAAATTGATACAATTGAAATGTTAGAAATTAAATTGAAATATGATGTAAAAGATAAAGACCAATATGATGTAAGTGCTGTTGTCTCTAAAACTGTTTTGGATTTTTTGAATTTGGGTATTACCCCCTTGAACTTCAATGAAACCTATATAGTTTTAATTCCAAAAGTGAAAGAACCCAAACTTGTGATTGAATATCATCCTATAAGTTTGTGTAATGTAGTTTACAAAATTGCCTCCAAGACTATTGCAAACAGGCTAAAATAGGTGCTACCTAATCTGGTTTGTGAGAATCAGAGTGCTTTTGTGGCAAAACGGCTCATTACGGACAATGTGTTGGTAGCCTCGGAAACTATGTTCCACATCAGCCAAAAAAGGAAAGGCAAGGAAGGGGAAATGACCTTGAAACTCGACATGAGCAAAGCCTACGACAGGGTTGAATGGAGATGTCCGGAGCAGATCATGCGAAAGATGGGTTTTGCAGAGAGGTGGATCGGTCGACGATCTTGAGATGCATAAGATCATTACCTACGTTGTCCGCATTAATGGTGTACCGACAGGGCGGATAATACCATCAAGAGGATTGAGGCAAGGGGATCCACTATCACCCTACCTCTTCCTATTGTGTGTAGAAGGTTTGTCGGCAATGCTTCACCAAGCCGTGCAAAATAAACAACTGCGAGGTGTGTCGGCATGTAGAAGGGGACCGCGAGTTTCGCATCTTTTTTTCACTGAGATGATGACCTCATTTTTGGCCGAGAAACGGTGGTGGAAAGTACCGAGATCCTAAGGATTTTGAAGGTGTATGAAGAATCTTTAGGTCAACAGTTGAACAAGGAAAAAACAGCCCTATACTTCAACCGAAACATTGCCATGGAGGACCAGGAAGCTATTAAAAATTTGCTTGGTGCCCAAGTGATCAAACAACATGAAACTTATCTTGGCCTGCCTTCCCTAATCGGCACACTTTTGCACGATTAAAAGCAAAAGTGGCCAAGAAATTGGCTGGGTGGAAAAAAAAGTTGCTCTCGACTACTGGAAAAGAAGTTCTCATTAAGGCAGTGGCTCAAGCTATCCCGACTTACACAATGAGCTACTTCAAACTCCCTAATACTCTCTGTGATGAACTTACTAGTATGGTAAGTCAAGTGCAGTGGGGGCAGAAAAAGGAGAAGAAATGGGTTGCGTGGATGAGCTGGGAAAAGTTGTGATGACCAAAAGAGAAAGGAGGCATGGGTTTCAGGGATTTGAAGGGTTTTAACAAAGCACTCCTAGCCAAGCAAGGGTGGAGACTCCGGACAAATCCTCACTCCCTGTTTACTCGGGTGTTTAAAGCCAAGTATTTCCCAGAGAGTAGCTTTAGCCAAGCAAAGCTCGGTCACAATCCTTCATTCGTATGGAGAAGCATAATGTCAGCTCAGGAAGTGGTAAATAAAGGGATACGGTGGAGAGTAGGAGATGGGCTTAGTATCAAAATATGGGCTAATAAGTGGCTGCCTACACCATCCTTATATAAGGTAATTTCTCCACAAAATTTTCTTGAGGCCAATGCTAGAATCTGTGAGTTGATTGATCGGGATAGTAAGGAGTGGAATGTTCCTTTGGTTAGACAAATATTCTGGCCCTATGAGGCGAACACGAGTGCTAGGCATCCCTCTGAGCATAAGCTTTTCCCCGGATAAGTTGGTTTGGGCTTGCACAAATGAAAGGCAAATTTACAGTTCGCAGTGCCTACCACTTAATAATGGATGATAGCAGATCGGGCGGAGACGGGCAAGCTCGGATGACACGGAGATGAAGCAAGTTTGGAGGCAGATTTGGAGCATGAAAAAACCAAATAAGATCATAAACTTTGCCTGGAGGGCTTGTAGAGATATCCTTGCCAATAAAGTGAATCTAAGGCGCAAGATGATAACAAAGGACAATCGGCAATGAGTGTGGAAAGGAACCCGAAACAAACTGTCACATGTTTTGGTTTTGTGAGAAGGCCAAAAATATATGGGAAAATAGCAAACTGGTCTTCCCTTTTCCACATCGAACCGTGGTGGAGTTTCATGGATGTGGTGTGGAAGATTTTGAAAGGTAATTCATCGACTTCGGGGCTCTTGGAAACCACTATGACACTATGCTGGGAGATTTGGAAGAATCGAAATACCGTTAGGCATTGAGGTCCACGAGCAATCGGGAAAACCATTGTCAACAGAGCTTTAACTTTACTGCAGGATTATTGTCTTGCTCACAGAGGAAGTACCCCCAGCCGGACCAACAAAATCTGTGAAATAGCATCCACCCGACCACCCCCTCTATAAGTTGAACATGGATGCTGCTGTGCTAAAGGAGTTAAAAGCGACAGGAATAGGGATGGTGGTCCGTGATGGAGAAGGCAAGGTGTTGGCAGCAATGAGCAAGAGGATCTTGGCACCCTTGGCCATGTTGGAAGCTCAAGCAAAATCAATGGAGACAGCGGTTCGGTTTGTGTGGGAGATGGGTTTTATGGACATTGTTTGTGAAACGGATTCCTTGGGCCTCTATCGGATGCTCGTAGGTACCACGGAAGCCCCCCACCGCATTGATACTATTGTTTTCGGCGATTTTGGCCCATTAGCATTGATTTTTAAAATATTTAGGCCCGAAACACTGTTTGGGAAATATTTAGGTAAGTAGCACTTTTTAGGTACTCGAGCTTGGGAGTACCATGTTTTTTAATCCACTTTGTCGCCCCATATTCAAGGAGCCCTATAGTGGCGTTTTTAAGCCCTATAGTGAGATGGGTTTTATGGAGGGGCCCATTGTTTTTTGCAAAATTTTTTTATAAGTCCCCATAACAGGTTCAAGGGGCCCTATAGTGGCGTTTTTAAGCCCTATAGTGACGTTTTTGGGCCCTATCGTTTTCTGCAAAATTTTTTATAAGTCCCCATAACAGGTTCAAGGGGCCCTATAGTGGCGTTTTTAAGCCCTATAGTGACGTTTTCGGGCCCTATAGCGGCGCTTTTTTTAGAAGATGTTTGAAGATGTTTGACTTAAAAAACATTACCTAAATATTTGTTGCTCACCAAGCTCGAGTACCTAAAAAAAGTGCTACTTACCTAAATATTTCCCAAACAGTGTTTCGGGCCTAAATATTTTTAAAATGAATGCTAATGGGCCAAAATCGCCATTGTTTCTAGCATTTTACCTTCAGCCCGGAATTTCCGTTGTTTATTTTTCAGTCACGTAAGGAGGCAAGGCAATAGGCCGGCCCATTTTCTAGCCCAATTTGCAAGACATGTTGGGGATTTTGTAGTATGGTTGGAGGAAACTCCTAGCCTTATTGAGCACGCGTGTGCCCAGGATGTAAGCAATTTTTTTGGTAATCAATAAATGAAAGCATAGTCTTCCCATCAAAAAAAAAAAAAAAAAAAAAAAAACAAATGTCAAATATTTTACAAATTGGATGTTATTTAAATTATGACCTATAAACTTATTATTTATGTATATTTTTAGATTATAAAAACACAAAATTAAAACATTTTATTAATGACATAGTTATTAATATTTTATTTTTTTTGAAATCTTATATCCATGGATTGAGGATATAAGAAGAAAATATAATCCAATGGTAGATATGTTTAAATTCACATACAATAAAAGATATTTGGAGTGAAATTGTTGCCAAATTTTATCATAAAAAAATATGATATACCATGATTCTTTTTTTTTTTTTTTTTTTTTTTTTGTGAAGAGATTTAACATGATTTTAATGGAGATTTTAATTATAGAATCGAGTTTAAATTAAGTTAAAAATATATACAAGAACAATGACGTATGAAATTATGAGACTCCAAAAGTTTAGCAAATTATTACTTTCGTATTCATGTGGTTTAATAAGTATTATTGTTTCCTAAAAAAAAAAAATTAGAAGGTCATTAAAAAGTCAAACATCTTTAATTTTATATAGAATATAGATGCATATCTAAATCGTTATTTTTATAGTTGGTAACACATCTATAATAAGAATAATAATAACTAGTCGCTAACCCGTGCGATGCACGGAAAAACTATTAAAAATAATAAAGCATGCATATATTAAAAGACAATTTAAGTTCATGTGTACTTGCAAGGGATACATACCTAAATAGTTCTTGCGGTAGAAATAAAAGCCTTATCTTTGAGATAAAGAACTGATGTAAATAAACTAACCTTACATAAAACAAATAAAAAAAAAAAAAAAAACATAAAGCGATGTCACGGGAAATTCAGCCACATAGTAGTAATATATAAATCTCTTAAAACCTAAACCTAAACGTAAGGACTAAATATATAAACAAACTAACCTTACAAAAGCTGAACTTTATAAGCTAAAATCTATACCGTGAGTTGTAGATCTTGAATGCTATACCGTGCGTTTAGGGTTTCCTACATCTGAAGAGAGAGAAAGTTTACGAAACCAAAGAAAATTCTCTATAGCTTAAGAAACACAATATACTAAAATCAAAGAGATAAAATTTTCAGAGGACAAAATATTATAGATAATTTAAAAGAATTTTGGTTTAATTCTTGAACACCGCAACTCCATAAAATTCATACTAATAATAATATTTTATGATAGCGCAGTTAGAATTTTAGTTTAATTCTTGAACACTGAATTGAAAATTGATTATATGAATATTCAATGGTAAACAAAGTACTATGTATTAATTAATATATAAACAAAACTAACCTTACAAAAGCTGAACTTTATAAGCTAAAATCTATACCATGCGTTGTAGATCTTGAATGCTTTAGGGCTTCCTACGTCCGGAGAGAGAGAGTTTGCAGAAACCGTGGCTTTATATTTCTTAATTTGAGAGAGGGGTAAGGTTGTTAGGGTTTTGTAGATCTTGAATGCTTTAGGGCTTCCTAAGTCCGGAGAAAGAGAGAGTTTGTAGAAACCGTGACTTTATATTTCTTAACTTGAGAGAGAGGTAAGGTTGCTAGGGTTTTGAGGAGTTATAATTTTTATTTATTTATTATTTTTTAAATATTGTACTTTTTTAAATATTGTGTTGACGTGGAAAATTGTAAATATTGTGCTTTTTTAAATATTGTGCTGACATGGAAAATTGTGGTGCCAAACAAAGGTTTCGGTTTTATATATATATATAGATAATAATAATATTTACATCATGGTAGGATTTATATTATCTCAAGTTTATTTAAAAGGTAATTCAAACGTTGTTTATTTGTTGATAAACATTCAGACATTTTAACCAAAAAAAAAAAAAACATTCAGACATTGTTTAATTTCTATTCAAGAGTTGATACAAATAATTCTAAGGTTGACGTGATAAAAGAATTTGTATAACCCTGAGATAACTTATTTTATTCCATTCAGGTTGATTTTCAGGGACTACCTGACCGTCTCCTTTTCTTGCGGCAGGTAATCCTCACGTATCGTGTACCCTTAATCAATGTTCTTTTTTTTTGGGTAAACACCCTTAGTCAATGTTAAACAAAGAAAAACCAATAAACCCAGCTGTGGAATTTGGACACTTTACCAACATTTTTGCTATATAACCATGAAGGTCATGGGGGCTTTTCATCACTGAAAGCCAGCAGCTACTTCTGCCTAGCTAGCCCTACCCTTGTTTTGCTGAACAGCTTGAGATTAATTTCTACTAAAACAATGAAGGTTGAAGTGGAAGTTATCTCCAAGGACTCCATCAAACCCGATTTTCCAACCCCTGAACACCTCCGCCATTACAAACTCTCTTGCATTGACCAAATTACACCCGAAATTTTCATGCCTTTCGTTCTCTTTTACCCGAAAGATGGCACTGCTAATTATAGCAATCTAGAGCGCCATGACGTGATTAAGAAATCATTGTCAGAGACCTTAACACGATTCTATCCTCTAGCAGGACGGGTTAAGGAAAATCTTTACGTTGATTGCAACGATGAGGGCGTTCACTATGTTGAAGCCGAGGCCAATTGCAAACTTTCTGAGTTTCTTGAGGATCCGTCACCTGCTGAGGACAACAAATTCCTTCCATTTGAGCAGGATGATGTCAATGATCTTGCTTTAGCTGTTCAAGTCACCACCTTCAACTGTGGTGGCATGGTGCTCGGTCTGCTCTTTGCTCACAAGGTTTCCGATGCTTCCTCGTTCTTCTTGTTCCTCAAAAGTTGGGCTGCTATTGCTCGTGGTTGTGGCGATGACATACCACTTCCACAATTTGATTCTGCCAAGTTCTTTCCACCGGAGACTTTACCTAGCTTTAGTCCAAGTAGAGGGATGGGAAAGGACAAGATTGTGATAAAAAGATTTGTCTTTGATGCAACAGCTATAGCGGCTTTTAGAGCCACATACAACACAGACAACAAGAACATTGAATACCCACGTACAACTCGCGTGGAGGCTTTATCAACTTTCATATGGAGTCGTTTCCTTGCTGCAACTCAACCAGAGAAAGACCCTAATAAGGTTTACGCAGTATTTCACATCGCGAACCTGCGCACGAGGATGGATCCCCCTCTTTCAGAATATAACTTTGGAAACATGGGCTTGCCTACAGCCTCCGCAGTCCCCTGGGACAGCGGGGATGGGTTTTACAGTGTGATTACTCCAGTAAGAGACGCCATAAAGAAAGTTAACAAGAACTATGTGAAAAATCTCCTAGAGAATGGTGGGCATATGGAATTTATGAAGGAGCACGGGCAAAAGCTCATCAGAGGGGAGCTGGTCTCCTTGGCCTTCACAAGTTTGTGCAGGTTTCCAGTATATGATGCTGATTTTGGGTGGGGGAAGCCTGCATGGGTTGGCTCGGCAAAATTATTGTACAAGAATCTGGTTACTTTCTTCGACACCAAAGTTGGAAATGGAATAGAGGTATGGATCAACTTAGAGGAGGAAGACATGGCTAAATTTGAAGTAGACAATGAGCTTCTGGCTTATGTTTCATCAGCAAAAGTTTCTGCTTGAATGGATTGGGTAATAATCACCATCATGGCCTAAATGGCTTATTAAGTTATTATCTCGTTGTCTTCAAAAGAAAGATGACTATACAAATAAAGTGTTAAGTATTATTTTCATTTATATTTAGATGTAGTTATAACTTATATATTTTCTTAGAAGTAGTGTAACTTAGTTTCAATCCCTATGTAGGACAAATGGTGGGATACATAAGATTCAAAATTTTAAAGAATGGTAAAAGAGGAGAAATACAAAATAAGGACATGTATAATAGACATGGAAAAAAACTAAAACCTAGAAATACTTAGACTAGAATATATATTTATAATTATTAAAAAGGTTCAAAATTATGACATGCGTTCGAAAGTCGATGCTCACAAAGACTAATTCTTAGATACTATCAGAATACGGAGAGTGGTGCTCTCTCTTCTCATATTCATGGTAGAGTCTACTCATTAAATTTATGATAGGATCCATCATAAATGTAAGAGAAATGAACACAATTTCTTTATGTTCTAGGATTACATAAGAATTTCTACTCACAAAAGTAGAATGTGGAATTGTTGCTCAAAACAGATATTGGCTGGGGATGGAGTATTGGAGTTGATCATTGAAGTAGGTGGAGTGATTAATTCACTTTTGAGCAATAATCTCTTCGGTGACATATCTTAATGTAATAGACGTAACGGTATGGTAGCTTGCCCCTTGATGATATTGGCAATGTACATTAGGGTTGTAACTTCTTGGCGAGGGACTTGGTATAGACCTTGTCTCTAATAGGCTCCATTGAGCCTTAAACTTATTAAAAGCCTGACTCAAACACATATGTAACTCATCAAAATCTAATTGAGATCTAGGATGGATAGTTAAAGAGTGTTGAGGATCAATGGCATTGACTTAATTTGATCATCCTCATTGGTGGCGTGCACTGTCGATTCTCTTAGTTGAAAGGTTCTCTCTGTCCTTCAACATGAGATTTATGATGCCTATTATGTCTTTGTTACTACTCTAACTGTAATACCCGAAGAAAAAAAAAAAAAAAAAAAAAGAAGGGTATTTAAGTAAATCTTTTGTGGGGTCATGCAATTGAGCCACATCGTGCTATACCTCAAAAGGACTAGTTACAATTGAGTCTCCTTGTAGTTGTTAATAAAGCCCAGTTCAACCCAGTAAATACCCGATGTGGGACTCATCACACACCTACACACATCACACAATCAATCAAATTGGGGCATCACAATCTCCCCACTTAAATCCCTAACGTCCTCGTTAGGGCCCACTTTGTGGGGTAGTGTCTCTGAGCCCACACACGGGGGCTCGATACCATAAGTAACGACCCAAGAAAAGCGCTAGTCACATCTGCACTATACCTCAAAATGACTAGTAATGAGGCTCCTTGTAGTTGTTAATAAAGCGTTCAACTTGTAAATACCCGATGTGGGACTCATCACACACCTACACACATCACACAATCAATCAAATTGGGGCATCACAATCTCCCCCACTTAAATCCCTAACGTCCTTGTTAGGGCCCACTTTGTGAGGTAGTGTCTTTGAGCCCACACGGGGTTACCGGGCCGGCCACGATACCATATGTAACGACCCAAAGAAAAGGCGCTATACCTCAAAAGGACTAGTCACAATTGAAGCTCCTTGTAGTTGTTAATAAAGCCCAATTCAACCCAATAAATACCCGATGTGGGACTCATTACACACCTACACACATCACACAATCAATCAAATTGGGGCATCACAGGTCAATTTGATAATTTATAATTATAAGGGAGTTTTTTGAAAGCCTAACTATATAAAAGCTTATTAGGTCAATGTATATGGAGAGATGTTTTAAGAGAGGAGAATACCCAAAATACTCAAGTAGAGAAGGTTTGATTGCACAATTGAGGTAAGAGCCTAAGAATTTTCTTTCTTGTTAAATCTAAGCTTTATTTGGAATTAGAGTACTTTTTATGTGGGTATTTTGGCCAATAGTGAAACTATTTAATCATTCTAGAGTTTTAATGATGTAAACGAAGAAAAGTTTGGATTTATTTTTGGAAAACTAGACACTGTTACTGCATATTTTTAATGTTCAGTAACTTAATCTTATCTGTGCCTTTTGTTGCCTTGAGTGGAGAGAATTTTTTAGACTTCATGGGTCAAGTTTCTGCACAGGCCTTTATCCCGAAGTGATGGAGTTAAGGAGTATGAGAAATCAAAAAGAATAGTAACTAGTCTAGGCTTTGAGGCATGACAAGTTATTAGTTATCGCACGTTAAAAAAAAAAAAAATTATATATATATAAAGGTGTTAACGTAATTGTGTTTATGTCATACCCCAAACCCAAAAGGGTCTAAAGCGTGAGAAAGACATCTCAAAAGTACCTGTAGATATTTTTCCTTTATGGCAAATCAAACTATAGGAGATCTTTATTTTCCTTTCTTTTCCAAAGGATAAGAATATACAACCATATTAAAATCTCCACATTATAAGTTAGAGCTCTATAACATATTTACGAACAATAACTAAAAATCATGTGCCTACACATAATACATAAATATATTACAAAACTCTAATGATTTAAATGGAAAGTCCCAAAGTTCTCTAAAATATGCAATCCCAAAAAAACTCTTGGCCAAAGAAGCCTTAAGAGACTAACTTCTAACAAAATTAACTACTGCAAGCTCCCTTAAAAATGACTAGATCGAATCACCAACCATTAGTAATGTAAGTCTCCCAATTTAGCATAAAACTCCAATCACTACCGATAAGGCAAGCTCCATTCCCATGATATAGCAACTTAATATGTAAGACTGTGAAACATTGGGATGAGCTAAAGCCCAATAAATAACATAATTAATGGGGGTGGGGAAAATGCAGGTTTCATCCTCAATAATAATAATATGACAAGAATGATTAAATAATGAAACACAAAGTTTCTCAAAGTAAATATCTTGAAATTATACATTACAATTTGTGAGCACCAACAATATAATTTCCAAAGCCATAATATCTAACATAAGGTAAATTATCTCAAATATACCACACTACTACATAGACCGGTCAGGGGATCCACCCATTCACAAGCGGCATGATATTGTCCTCTCTAGTATGTAGACACTTGGCCTCATGGACAGCAGCCTCACCCATACCCTCATGGTTTGTCTCTCCCCCCATGGGCAGCAAAGAGAGCGTATCAAATAGGACCTCTCTTGCATGTGGTTTCTTGGCCCCATGGGCAGAAACCTCACCCACACACAATTAAGGAACCTCCTCTCCCCATGGGCAGCGGGGAAGAACGCATCATCCAAAGTGAAAGGGCATCGACCTAGATTTGATTCCATTGTCACAAAGACTACAGAAACCAAATCGGGTGATCACGGAGAAATCACACATGGCATGGTGTTAAAACCCCATAAAGCTCACAGGTATACATTTCCTTTAAAATACATAGTTTATAACCAAGTAGTTCTAGAAAAAAATAAAAAATAAAAAATAACTTCTACAAAGTTTGTAAGGTTTTTCAACTTTATTCTTGTCAAAAGATTTTCTATCAATTTCCCACATAACAAGACAAGATAAGCATCTTTAAATTTTCTAATATACCATGAATTCCAAGATTTCCTTATCAAAGATTAAATAAAAGATGTTCATTTTTCTGTATCAACAATTCATGCATTTCCCCAAATGCAATACCAAATATGATGTACTTTTCATATATAATAATATATAATAGGGTCACAACACAATTCTTTTAAGAAAACATATATTCATATATAATTTTCCAAAATGTGTTTGACCAAAAAACAACATTTATAAAACATTGTTATTTTCCAAAAATCCCTTTAAAATGCTACTTACCTTGCAACCCGCAAATAGCCTAATTCTCCAAGCTCCGAAGGAGATTAGCTAAAACCTCAACAATATCAAGCAAATCTAACACAATAAGCATAAAGTTTAAAATTGTATCTAGCTACAATTTAGGAATTGCCAAATAAGCACTTAATTAGGCAAGCCTAGTATTTAACCTCATCAATAATAATATATTCCATTTCCAAAGTTTCTCAACAAATTGATTCACAAGGCATAAACTCCAATTTATAAAGTTAACACATTTAATATCATCCCCAACATCATGACTAGCTTTCACAAAATTTACACTACATCATTAAGAAACCCATGAAAGCAAAATCAAAATATCCTCCAAAAAAGGAAATTTAGAACTTCAAACCCAATAGCAATGGAAAAATTGGATTTACTAACCATCACATGTTATAACTCAAAACCCCTAAATTTTCCACCATAAATAAACCTTAGGTAGTCATCATTAGCACAAACCATATACCCACTCATCAAATAATTCCACCAATACAAAACTCATACATATAAACACATAAATATTACTTCCAATACTCATAAATCACATAGGTATCATTATTAAAACTTAGATAAAAATAACCTCAAGCAAAAGTATTTAAACCCACCAAAAAGATTAGAAACTTTTACCTCAAATAAAAGATGGAGATGTTTAGAGGTTCCTAAGGATTTTCCGGTGACATTGCCGGAAAAATTATGGTGGAGATGGTGGTATGGATGTACCAATGGGAGAGGATGAGCAAGTGATAGAGAGGGATAGCCGGATATGAGAGGGTGAGGTAGACTGAAATAAGTGGTGGGTAGTGGGGTTAGGTGGGGCACGTGGGAACCCAAAAAAAAAAAAAAAAAAAAAAAAACTAATCTTACACCTTTTTTTTTGGGTTGGATTGACTGGGACTCGGACATTACATTCTTCCCCTCTTATAAAAATTTCATTTTCGAAATTTTATGTACCTTGATCCTAAAAAGGTTTGGGTATCTTGACAACATAATGTCCTCATGCTCCCAAGATGTCTCTTTCACCAAACGATTCTTCCAAAGCACCTTTATCCAAGATCTTGTTCTATTGTGTAACACTTGCTCCTTACGATCCAAAATCTCTATCGGAACTTCTTCATATAACAAATCATCTCTTATCTGAATCGGCTCATAGCTCAATACATGTGAAGGGTCAGGAATGTATTTCCTTAACATAGACTCATGGAAAACATTATGAATTTCTGACAACGCCGGTGGTAGGGCAATTATATATGCAAGTTCGCCCGCTCTCTACAAGACCTCAAAAGGCCCTACAAACCTAGGGCTTAACTTACCCTTTTGCCAAATCTCATTACTCCTTTCATAGGTGCAATCAGTAAGAAAACTTGATCTCCAATTTCAAGTTCCAAAGCTTTCCTTTTAATGTCATAATAGCACTTTTGTCTACTTTGGGCTACTCGTAGTCGATCATGAATCATATTTACCTTCTCACAAGTCCTCTAAATAATCTCTGGCCTCAAGACTTTTCATTCTCCCACCCCATCCCAACAAATTGGGGATCTACACTTTCTCCCATATAAAGTCTCATAATCTCATCAACATAGAGCTGAGCTAACTGATCAAGGGAGTAGTTCATCCAAATAGGGAGAAAATGAGCTGATTTTGTCATTCTATCAACAATCACCCAAATAGCATCAAGACCCTTAGGAGACCTCGACAATCCTGAAACAAAATCCATAGAAATTTTCTCCCACTTCCATTAGGGAATATGAAGTGGCAACAAACCTCTAGGTCATTGGTGTAACACCTTAACTTGCCGACAAGTCAAACATTGCTCTACAAAGTGAGCAATATCCCTTTTCATATTATTCCACCAAAAGTTTTCATGAAAATCATGGCACATCTTTGTACTACTCGAATGTATAGTATATGGGGAATAGTGACTCTCCTCTAGAATCTCCTTTTTAATCAATGGATCATTTGACACACAAAGTCTACTCCCAAATCTCAAAACACCATCCTCAAAGATAGAAAATTCAGATTTCTTTCCACTATGCACCTCATCCTTGATTTTCTTTTAAATGTGAGTTATTAGCTTGTGACAATTTAATTCTTTCTACCAAAGTTGGTTGAACACTCAAACTAGCCAGGTAGGCCTTAGAATGGCCCATAACAACCTCAATCTCCATCCTTTCAAGATCACGAATAATTTCCCTTCGAGTGGTTAGCAAAGCGGCTGAAAAACTTGAAGACTTTCTACTAAAAGCATCGGCTATAACATTAGCCTTACCAGGATGATAGTTAATAGAGCAATCATAATCCTTAACCAGTTCCAACCATCTCTGTTGCCTCATATTTAAATCCTCTTGGGTAAAGAAATACTTTAAACTTTTATGATCAATGCAAATCTCGCATTTTTCCCCATAAAAGTAATGCCTCCAAATTTTCAAAAAAATAAATAAATAAATAAAATAAAAAAAAAACAATTGCAGCCAACTCCATGTCATGAGTGGGGTAATTTTTTTTTTTTTTTTTAATAATTTTTCAAGTGACAAGAGGCATAAGACACAACCTTCCTATTTTGCTTCAACACACAACCAATTCCCTTATGAGAAGCATCACTATAAATGACAAAACCCCTCGTACCTGAAGGGATAGTTAATACCGAAGCTATGACCAATCCCCACTTTAGCTCTTGGAAGCTTTTCTCACATTCTTCCTTCCATTCGAATTTAACATTCTTCCAAGAAAATTGTGTTAAAGGAGTTGCAATGCCGGAAAATCGCTCTCCAAATCTTCTTTAGTAACTAGCAAGGCCCAAGAAACTTCTAACCTCACTCACTTGTGTAGGCCTATCCCAATTAACCACCACTTCTACCTTATTAAGATCCAACGTAATTCCATAGATTTCACATAACCCAAGAATACTACTTGATTCAACCAAAATTCACATTTCTTCAGTTTAGCATACAACTTCCCTTCTCTTAGAATCTACAAAACAATCCTCAAGTGTTCTTCGTGCTCCTCTTGACTCTTAGAATAAATCAAAATATCATCAATGAACACAATGACAAATCAATCGAACTCATGAAACACCCTATTCATCAAATCCATAAAACCAGCAGGGGCATTAGTTAATCCAAATGGCATCACCAAAAATTCATAATGATCATATCTAGTTCGAAAGACTGTCTTTGGTATATTCTCACCCCTAATCTTCAACTAGTGTTAACCAAAACGAAGATCAATCTTGGAAAAGACTTGTGTTCCTTGCAATCGATCAAATCTGTCATCAATACGAGGCAAAGGATATTTATTCTTTATGGTGTCTTTATTAAGCTCACGGAAATCAATACATAACCTCATAGACCCATCCTTTTTCTTGACAAATAAAACTGGAGCACCCCAAGGCAAGGCACTAGGGCAAACAAACCCCTTGTCTTGCAATTCTTCCAATTGCTCTTTAAGTTCTTTCAACTCTGATTCTCCTGGAGGCCTAAACACCACCTCTTTCTCAAAACAATGCACACTAGCATGGTAAGAAGCCAACCAATCCACGCCTAAAATGACATCAAAATCATGCATATCTATTAACACCAAATCAGCCAATAACTCTATCCTTAATTCAAATAATACAAGACTTAATCACAAGATTAGTCATTAAAGTATCACCAATAGGGGTTGAAATCAATAACTCAAAAATCAAGTAGTTCAGCACTCTCAATAAGTTTTCCATCATTAGCAACCAATTTTCTTTTGCCATTAGGTTAGGTTCACCATTAAAAGTTTGAAGGTTTTGCTTATGGAAATCCCCAAAAGAACAACCCTCCTACCTACACTCACCACCCTAGACCGATCTAGCAATCCTAGCATAGATCCTGTCTACCACCTCATCAATCTTACCACCATCGGGAGTGACAAATCTCTCATGCTCTTGGCATCATCTAAGGCCATGCTCTAGAGTTGCAACCTCATCTACATGCCTTACTTTATGTGCTTTATTTTTAGGAGGTATAATGCACAAGGGTACTAATGTCCATACCCAAGAATTGAAGTAGGTAATCGCAAGGCAACATAGAAGGTTATTATAGACAAGCTAGATAAGAATAAAGGAAAAGCAAGTGGAAGTTGAAACAAATGAAAAGAATAAACGATTCATCAAACTACTAATGCTCTGACTTAGATCAAAATCAATTCCTATATTCAAAGTCTACAGAATCATAATCTAAGTTCTGATACCATAACTATCACGCCCCAAACCCAAAAGGGTCCAAAGCTTGAGAAAGACATCTCAAAAGTACCTATAAATATTTTTCCTTTATGGCAAATCAAACTATAGGAGATACTTATTTTCATTTCTTTTCCAAAGGAAAAGAATATACAACCATACTAAAATCTCCACATTACAAGTCAGAGCTTTATAACACATTTACGAACAATAACTAAAAATCATGCGCCTCCACGTAATACATGAATATATTACAAAACTCTAATGATTTAAACGGAAAGTCCCAAAGTTCTCTAAAATAAGCAATCCCAACGAAACCCTTGGGCTGAGAAGCCTTAAGAGCCTAACTTCTAATAAAATTAACTACTGCAAGCTCCTTTAAAAACAACTAGATCGAATCACCAACCATTAGTAATGTAAGTCTCCCAATTCAGCATAAAACTCCAATCACTACCAATAAGGCAAGCTCCATTCCCATGATATAGCTAATTCATCTGTAAGACTATGAAAGATTAGGATGAGCTAAAGCCCAATAAGTAGCATAATTAAACGAAGGTGGGGGAAATGCAAGTTTCATCTTCAATAATAATAATATGACAAGAATGATTAAATAATGAAACACAAAGTTTTTCAAAGTAAATACCTTGAAATTATACACTATAATTTGTGAGCACCAACAATATAATTTCCAAAGCCATAATATCTAACATAAGGTAAATTATCTCAAATATACCACACTACCACATAAACCGGTCGGGAGATCCACCCATTCACAATCGACATGATATTGTCCTTTTCGGTATGCGGACTCTTGGCCCCATGGACAATAGCCTCATTCATACCCTCAAGGTTTTTCTCTCCTCCCATGGGTAGTAGAGAGAGCGAGTCAAATAGGACCTTTCTTGCATGTGGTCTCTTGGCCCCATGGGTAGAAGACTCACCCACACACAAACAAGGAACCTCTTTCCCCCATGGGAAATAGGGAAGAACGCGTCACTCAAAGTGAAAGGGCATCGACCTGGATTTGATTCCATTGTCACAAAGACTACGGAAACCAAATTGGGTGATCACCGAGAAATCACAAATGGCATGGTGTTAAAACCCCATAAAGCTCACAGGTATACATTTCCTTTCAAATACATAGTTTATAACTATGTAGTTCCAGGGAAAAATAAATAAATAAATAACTTCCGCAAAGTTTGTAAGGTTTTCAACTTCATTCTTGTCAAAAGATTTTCTATCAATTTCCCACATAACAAGACAAAATAAGCATCTTTAAATTTTCTAATATACCATGAATTCCAAGATTTTCTTATCAAAGATTAAATAAAAGATGCTTATTTTTCCGTATCAACAATTCATGCATTTCCCCAAATGCAATACCAAACATGATGTACTTTTCGTATATAATAATATATAATAGGATCACAACACAATACTTTTAAGAAAACATATATCCATAAATAATTTTCCAAAATGTGTTTGATCCAAAAACAACATTTATAAAACATGGTTATTTTCCAAAAATCCCTTTAAAATGCTACTTACCTTGCAACCCGCAAAAAGCCTAATTCTCCAAGCTCCGAAGAAGATTAGCTAGAACCTCAACAATATCAAGCAAATCTAACAAAATAAGCATAAAGCTTAAAATTGTATCTAGCTACAATTTGGGAATTGTCAAAGAAGCACTTAATTAGGCAAGCCTAGTATTTAACCTCATCGATAATAATATATTCCACTTCCAAAGTTTCTCAACAAATTGATTCACAAGGCATAAACACCAATTTATAAAGTTAACCCATTTAATATCATCTCCAACATCATGACTAGCTTTCACAAAATTTACACTACATCATTAAGAGACCCATGAAAGCAAAATCAAAATATCCTCCAAAACAAGAAGTTTAGAACTTCAAACCCAATAGCAATGGAAAAATTGGATTTACTAACCATCACATATTATAACTCAAAACCCTAAATTTTCCACCATAAATAAACCTTAGGTAGTCATCATTAGCACAAACCATATACCCACTCATCAAATAATTCCACCAATACAAAACCCATACATATAAACACATAAATATTACTTCCAATGCTCATAAATCACATGGGTATCATTATTAAAACTTAGATAAAAATAACCTCAAGCAAAAGTATTTAAGCCCACCAAAAAGATTAGAAACTTTTAGAAGATAATTAGAGGTTTCTAAGGATTTTCCGGTGACATTGCCGGAAAAATTATAGTGGAGATGGTGGTATGGGTGTACCGGTGGGAGAGGATGAGCAAGTGATAGAGAGGAGTGTATGAGAGAAGAAAAGAAAGAAAAGAAAATAAGAAAAGAGGGATGGCCGGATATGAGAGGGTGAGGTAGATTGAAATAAGTGGTGGGTTGTGGGGTTAGGTGGGGCACGTGGGAACCCAAAAAAAAAAAAAAAAAAAATCTGATCTTACACCTTTTTTTTTTTTTTTTTTTTTTTTTTTGGATTGATTGGGACTGGGACATTACAGTTTAGGTGGTGTTTTTTTTATAAATTGACTTTTGACCCTATAGGTATTCTATAGTCTTCAACCCTAGGAGACTATTTGTGGCAGAAAGTAAAGAAAATATATGATATGAATAGGTGGATTTTTGGTGTGAGATAAAAGTGGAGAATTATTGGATATTTTAGAAAATTTTCTTTTTTTCAAGTACCTTGAAAGTTAATTTTAAAATTTTATTTTGGAGTAAATTGTATCTAAAAATTGGTTTAGGTGATATCTAAGGATTTCAGAGGAAGGATTAAGAAGAAATTCTTTTGTGTATGCTAGTTGAGGTAAGTAACATTATCCTAATTGGTTTTATTTTTACTACTATTGCATTTTTAACTAATGAAAACTGTTTATAACTGTTAGAATTTTATTTCAACTTGTATTATTGATTTCAAGTAAAGAATTATCATAAATATATCTAATTACTGAATATATGATTTATTTTATTTAATTGTTTTTAGCTATATTGATTGGTGGTAAAGATTACAGAATTATCACAAATATATTTGAATACTGAATATATGATTATATATATATATATATATATATATATTTGAATGAGATATATTTTTTGGTTTGAACTATGATTTGATATATTTGATTTTGGAAATGTTTGAGTATTTGAACTATTTTGAGTTATTAAAACTGCTTATGTATTTTTTGAACCTATTGTAAGTTATAGATTTTGTTATATGGAAAATTGACTACTTTCTAAACCATCTGTGATATATTTGTAACATTAAAATATGTGATTCATATGCAAGTTATTATTTTAAGACTATGAAACTTCTTTAGTTATTTTTGAAAACCCATAGTATATCATAACTTTTGAAGACTCATATTACATCTTATTACTTTATAGATCTATTGCTTGAGAGAACTTACTAGGATTTTGGTTACTGTTGAGTTGTCAGCTCACCCCTTTTTCCCCCCCAATTTTTGATTGTGAAGAATAGCAAATTTTGGGAGTTTTGATGTTGTGTTGTGAGTAGGAAAAGATGCTTAGTGATTTTGGGATTAGATGGTCTTCTAATAGTTTTATATTTATTGGCCAATTGTCATTATGTACATGAGGTTTGGATTTTGTTCCTATTAAATTATTGGAGATCTATTCATAAAAAAATTGTTGAGGTATTTTGAATTTATTTGATTTAATTTTTGAGGATAAATTTTAGTTGCTAAGAAGGCCTTGCACACTTGTAGGGTGCTTACATTATAAGCGTGCGGCAGTTGTCACATGCCTATCTTTATACTTGGGTTCAGGGCGTGACAATTTTAATGATATCAGAGCTTAGGTCATGATCTTGTAGACTCTATACTAGGATTTGATTTGGGATAAGGTTTGTGCAGTGGGAATTACGATTATAATAATTGTTTATGAAGGTTATCAAGTCATAGATAGTGTTCTTTTGATGACTTGATGAGAAGTGTAAGTGAGGTTCCATCATATAATGATTTGTTAGCTCATATTTGAAGGATTTGATATTTATGTCTATGTGGTTATGCATACGTGACTTATGTTAGGACATATGTGTTTCATTTGTTAAGAATATATGTCATAATTTTATGTAATTGACTTATCCTTTGACAAAACAAACTTTACTTGTATTTGGATAGATTTAGGATGTTTTAAATACTTCAAGAAACCTTGTTTAGAGATCAAGTATTGAAGCTTTCAAGTCTGTTCAAGAAAATAAGTTTAAAGTGCAAAATCATTAAAGCTCGACAACTACATTTATCGAGCTTAAGGAAGCTATTCTTCATTCGGTGTGCTCGACACCTATTCGACAATTGCTCGACACACCTGTTATCTGTCGAGGTTTAAGATTTTTAGAATTCCAATTTGATTTTCTTGGGATCCGTGAATGTGTCTTTGGGCCTTCTTTTCTCTTAAACCTAGACATATAAAAGGATCAGTTTAAGGGCCGTCAAAGGGTTCACAAGTTGCACAAGCTTTAAGCAAACTCTGTTCAAGCAAATTGTGACCGAAAACGAAGTTCTTGTCCTAATTCATCTCTTTCTCTTGAAGAAGTTGCTGTGTATGTGCACCGTAGGGTTTTGTGACCAAGCATCTTCTTGATCTTCATCGTTTGGATGAACTGAAAAACTTTGCCACCAACAACCTTCTTAGTTGGTGATTCAAGTTGCGTACTGGGATCCGCGCAATTGGTTAGTCACGTATTAGGAGTCGTGCATTTGAAAGGGGAACTATCACTACAAAACAAGTCCAATTGGGTATTGGGGTAAGAGTTCAACTGTAGGTTGGTAAGGTACTGGGATTCCTTTACTTATAACTACTTGTTGTGATAATAGTGGAGTTTCGAGAGTGGTGAACTGAAAATCACCCGGTGGGGTTTTTGCCATTAGGTTTTCTCCATTCGTAAACAAATCACCATGTTATTTATTTTCCGCTGCATATTTAGTTTATTGGTGATTTGTTTATGCTACCACGCATTTATATGATAAATTGATTAATTAATAACTTGGCTAATTAATTAATTAATTTCTATCACAATGGGTCATTCAGTTTATGGCCTATCAAGTGGTATCAGAGCAGGCACACTCTGATAAGGGTTTAATCTGTTGTGTTGATCCATTGACCCCTGTTTGTCATGGATAGAGGACAGTCATTAATCATACCCCCTTTATTTGATGATACTAACTATGCATATTTGGAAAATACAAATGAGAGCTTTCTTGCAGTCTTTAGATGAGGAAGTGTGGCAAGCTGTGGAGATAGGCTGGACTAAGCCTAAGCGTGAGCGTGAGCCGACCGGGATGATGCCAAGATTAAGGTGGCAAACTTCAAGCCAGAGCTTTGAATGCATGATGCCACCAATGAGGAGTTCAAGAAGATATCCTCCTTTGAAAGCGCCAAGGAGGCTTGGACCATTCTCTAGACAACCTATGAGGGTACGAAGGTTGTCAAGGATTCAAAGTTTTAGAGGCTTACTACAAGCTTTGAAGAGATAAAGATGGAGCAGGATGAATCTTTCGATGAGTTCTTTGCCAAGCTAAAGGACATAGTGAACTCAGCCTTCAATCTTGGGGAAACCATTCCGGAACCCAAGATTGTGAGGAAAGTGCTCAGATCTGTGCCCGAGAGATTTCATGCCAAGATTACGGTAATAGAGGAATCAAATGATATTGACAAGATTTCTCTGACTAAGCTGGTTGGAAACTTGCAAACCTACGAGCTAGGGTTGACAAGAATAGGCAAGTTGGGTAAAAGCAAGAGTATGGCAATGAAGGCCAAGAGTAGTGAAACAGATGAATCTTTTGATGAAGAAGATTCCAAGATGAAGTCCTACATTACCAGGTAGTTTAAGAAGTTTATGAAGAATGCCAATGGAAAGGGTTTCGACAAGGACCACAAGCAATCCATCTCTTCTTAGTTTAAAGGCCAAGACAAAGGGAAGAAGGATGCTAAGGAAGGTGGTCAGTACATTGTTCCCTCGGGACCTAAGTGCTTTGGGTGTCAAGGCTTCGATCACATGAAGCATGAGTGTCCTACATACCTCAAGAGCATTGGGAAGAGCAAGGCACTTGCTGTTACCTTGAGCGACACTGAGCTTGAGGATGATTCCGACAATAAGGATGACGGAATCTTAAATGCCTTCACGGCCCACGGTCAATCCTACTAATGGGATTGTTGAAGATGTGGTTGAAGAAGAGGAACTAGTGGAATCTAAGTTTGAGAAGATGGATGATCAAGATGACATCCATACAGCCTATAAGAAGCTGTATAAGCTTTTCGAGAAGCATGAGAAATTATATAGGCTAACCACCAAGAAACTCGGTGATGTGGAACTTGACCGTGAAGAGCTTTCCACAAAGTTTGATGAGGCTAATCAGACTATTGGAGCACTAAGATTCGAGAACAATTTCTTGGCCGAGAAGACCAAGAAGCTTGAAGCGAAGCTATTTCAAGTTAGAGCTCAATTGGAGAGGACTTTAAGCGCAAAGCTGGATGAGATGCTAAGCATTCAGAAATCTATTTCAGATTGAACAGGCTTAGGGTATGGTCTTTCTTCCTCTAATATTGCTTCTTCTAGTACTACTTTTTTTTGTTCCTCCTACTAATAATGTTAAAACCGAGAACAATGAGATTAAAACTGAATTAGCTAGTGAGAACTTAGACAAGGGTAAATCTATCTTAAGAGCACCCCCTAAGCTCGAAAAGAAAGATGTTAAAAATCCCAAGGCTAAGAAGGCTAACTCTCAAAAGCCTAAACAAAAGAAAACATCTCTGTCATCAAATTCTACAAGTGGCTTGCCACTCAACAGAGCAAGAGAATGATAGCATTTGGGAACCAGAATCAACTTCAATCCTCTCTCGCTCCCCTTAGTGATCTTCTTAAAGCCCTCATGTTCCTTTCGAACTTGAACAGTTTTAATTCTTCCCCTTCATCGCCGGTTCAAGGGTTTGCTAGACGAAAAAGTTCTTCCAAGGTGTGAAAGGAAAAAGGTTTCATGTGATTCTGTCACTTTTCTCTCTCTCTTCTTGTTTTTGTGTGTGCATTACTTATGTGTTTTGCTTTCATGTTTTGAGTCAATCTAGTTTTTATACTTTGTTTTTGTTTGGTTATTTTTCAGTTTTTTCTTTGTTTTGTTTTTCTTTATAAAAATAAAAATAAAATTGAAAAATCAGAAAAATACAAAAACAGTGTGTGTTATGTGTACTTTAGTACTTGCGTACCTTGGATGACCATTTAAACAAAGTCTTCTAAACATTGTATCATTTGTAGCTTAGATGAGCATCCCTATGTACAACTAAGCAAGTGAGCTTTGTGGCTCGTGTTTGTGATGAGTAAGATTAAGTTGTCTCTTGAACTTAACACTCATATCACTATTTTTGGCGGGAATGATTAAAAATTCTGAAAGAAAGGCATAAATAACCATCTCACCATTGTTGCCTGCCAATCATAATAAGACACCTGTATGCTTCGGTATAGCAAAAGTGCGGTGTCAATGACATTTGTGTGCTTAGGCATAGCAAAATTGGAATGTCAAATATCATTGGGTATTTCTTTTCTCTCTCTAATAAGCCCATGCATGATATCTTTAAAAGAAAAATATGCAAAGAAAAATCAAAAGCAAAAAGATCAAAAATGTTTTAAATATGATTGCAAGCGTATATTCTAGGAGATGTGAGTGTTATAGGATGTACCTCAAAAGTGATAATCCCCATCAAGCAGTTATGATTGTGTGTGAGTTAAAATGATTTTCTCATATCTCAAATCGTCATAACATGCAAACACTTATGCAATTTTGTGATGTTTTTCACACACAACATGCAATATTCTTTGCTATTCTTAATATATGTGCAGGTACAATGTGATTTGGCCATCACAAGGTTTTACATGTGTTGATGTATGCTCACTAAATTGTCCGGACACTTATTTTGAAATATAAAATTGGTTAGACATGTTTTGTGTGTACTTTTGAAGATCCATGTGCTTAATTTTTTCCTTTGAGAGATGTTTTTGAGAGTTTAATATGTTGATTGGATCATTGGTTGAGTTGCATGTTGGATTACATTCATGATTGTGTTTTTCACATCTGTAAAAAACTGTTTTTTAAAGATGGCTCGACACCTCCTTGATACATCCTCGATAGCTGGCTATTTGTCGAGCTTCCTTAAGCTTTTTCTTATCGCAATCTTGCACGCACCTCGATACCTGGTGGATCTATCGAGATTGGGTCTATATTCTTGATAGCTTCTCAATACCTAGTGGATCGATCGAGCTTTTGTTCTCAATTCTGGTGTGTTGATCCTCGATACCTCCTCGACACTCAAGCGTCGATGAGTATTTCCTTGACACCTCCTCGACAGATCGCTCGATACCTCTCGATACTACATCTATCAAGATTTACTAGCTTTCCTATATAAAGCCCCTGCGCGATCTGGATCTCATTTCCATCGATCTCTCTCTCAATACCTCTCTATTTCTCTCCCAAAAACACTCCAATCTCACTCCTATCTTGGTTCTCAAGGATTTTTCAAGGTTTTTCTTCTCTTGGTAAGCTTCTAATCCTTTCTCATTCATGCATTTCATGTTTTGAAACCTAGGATTTGGGGTTTTTGGAAATTTTTGGGGTTTTCCAAAATTGATGAGATTTCATTGAAATTTTGGATTGGTTTTTCACTTAAATGTGTTTAAAACCTCATACATTGCATCACTTTAGCATTATAATGGTATTGCTATGCATTTAGATGTGTGTTATATGTTTGTGTGCTGATAGGTTTGGATTAGGCTGAGCCCATGATGCAATTTCCTTTGCATGTCACATGTTCATACATTTCCCATGCATACGTACTTCTTTTCAATATATTTGATATATTTGAAAATGTTTGGGACTTTTCTGATTGTCTTTCTTTCTCTCCCTCTCTGTTGTTTACGTTAGTCGTGTTTATGGCACCTAAGCGTAAATCCACTCTAGCCTGGAATCCTCTTCATTCCGGTGCTTCTTCTTCGTCCGATCCTACCTTATCTCATATCCAGTTTCGTGATGATGATGCCTTTAAGGCATTTTTGGAGAACTTTTCTAGACAAGGCATTCATTCGGAACGCCAAGTCATCTTGACGGATTTTGCAGACACCGACCTTCCTTCTATCATTCACAGTAGGGGATGGGAGTCACTGTGTGACATCCCCGGTCACCTGTCCTCTCATGCTTATCCAGGAGTTCTACTCCAACATGCATGGGATTGATCGGTCAATACCTCTTTTCTTCACTCGCGTTCGAGGTACACACATTCCTATCACACCACGACTTGTTGCGGATGTGTTTCGGGTCCCTAGGATAGAGTTTCCTGACTATCCTAGTTGTGAGCGCCTGAGGACTATGTCCAGGGATGAGCTCATGTTTGCTTTTTGTGAGCGCCTCTCTTCTTGGGGTGAGCGTCTTTTTACACCATGTCGACCTTTTGCTAAAGGTTCTAGATTCATGAACATGGTGATGACTTTTGTTTTGCATCCCCTCTCTCACTATAACTCCATCACAGAGTCTCGTGCTCGGTTTTTGTTGTCTCTTTTTGAACATCTTACCATAGACTTCCCTTCTCATTTCATTCTATCTATTATAGATCATCTAGATTCAGCGTTCCGTGATAAGCTCATCTTTCCTTCCGCTATCATGAGGATTCTACGCCATTTTTCTATTTCTTTTCCCTTTTTCGACCACTTAACCGTCGTGTGTGCCATAGATTACGCTACCGTTAAACGTAGCGAGGCCCGGCTTCGATCGCGGCGGTCGGATTCAGCAGCTCCTTCCTCCCGTTTGGCTCCATCCCGTTCGGCTCCATCCACATCGGCTCCTCCTTCTTCTTCAGGTGATATGTCTCTAGAAGATATCATGGCGCAGCTGCAGCGCATGGATGCTCTCCTCGATACACTCTCTACGGAGTTGTATCAGGTGAACGTTCGTGTCGGTCGTATTGCATGACGACAGGCGTCTATGGGTGGCTTTGCTCCCGAGCCTACTCCTTCACCACCTTCTCCCATGGCTTCTCGCTTCGAGGATAAGGATGATGATGATGATGATGATGATGATGGTGATGACGATGATGCTTCAAATGATGATGATGGAGATGCTAGCTCTGCCGATGAGATGTCTACTTGACACTCTTACCCTTTGTCATTCGTGACAAAAAGGGGAGTAGTTTTGGTATGAGAGTAGTCCATCTTAGGGGGAGAGTTAGTATAGGATCATTTTATTAGGGGGAGTGTTGATACATTTTTGAGGGATGTAGTAAGGATATTTCTTTACTTTCTTTTTAGATACATTCCTCTTATACATGAGGTCTTATAACCATTTCTAGACATACATTGTACTTATCTCTTTATTTATATCGATGTATGTTTTTCTTTCACCTACCCCTTCATGTGTTGTTTCTTTTCTCCCTTTATACACATGTTTCTTATTCTTATATGCAATCTATTATTTCTATTTCACACAAAGATGCCTTGATGAGTTTTGTTTAAAGTGTTTCTGAAATACAGGTTGTCAAAGTCTACTTGCCATAAACTCTCTTCTTGCAAAGTTTTTCAAGAGTTTGTGTTAGGATAGATTTTATTGTATTCAACAAGTGAATATGAGTTGAGTGATTTATGACTTCTCTCATATGTTCACTTGTTTGTTGTGGTTTTGTCACGGATCGCCAAAGGGGGAGATTGTTTGGACATATGTGTTTCACTTGTTAAGAACATATGTCATGCTTTTATGTAATTGGCTTATCCTTTGACAAAATGAACTTTACTTGTATTTGGGTAGATTTAGGATGTTTTAAATACTTCAAGAAACCTTGTTTCGAGATCAAGTATTGAAGCTTTCAAGTCTGTTCAAGAAAACAAGTTTAGAGTGCAAAATCATTAAAGCTCGACAACTGGCTCGACAGCTGCATCTATCAAGCTTAAGGAAGCTATTCTTCATTCAGTGTGCTCGATGCCTACTGACAACTACTCGACACTTGCTATCTGTCGAGGTTTAAGATTTTTCAGAATTCCAATCTAATTTTCTTGGGATCCGTGAATGTGTCTTTGGGCCTTCTTTTCTCCTAAACCTAGACATATAAAAGGTTCAGTTTAATGGCCATCAAAGGGTTCACAAGTTGCACAAGCTTTAAGCAAACTCTGTTCAAGTAAATTGTGACTGGAGACGAAGTTCTTGCCCTAGTTCATCTCTTTCTCTTAAAGAAGTTGCTGTGTATATGCATCGTAGGGTTTTTTGACCAAGCATCTTCTTGATCTTCATCGTTTGGATGAATTGAAGAACTTTGTAACCAACAACCTTCTTAATTAGTGATTGAAGTTGCGTGATGGGATCCGCGCAATTGGTTAGTCACGCATCGAGTCGTGCATCCGAAAGGGGAACGATCACTACGTAACAGGTCCAATTGGGCATTAGGGTAAGGGTTCAACTGTAGGTTGGTAAGGTACTATGATTCCTTTACTTGTAACCGCTTGTTTTGATAATAGTGGAGTTTTGGGAGTGGTGACCTGAAAATCACCCGATGGGGTTTTTGCCGTTAGGTTTTCCCTATTTGTAAACAAATTACCGTGTTATTTATTTTTCACTGCATATTTAGTTTATTGGTGATTTGTTTGTGCTATCACGTGTTTGCATGTTAAATTGATTAATTAATAATTTGGCTAATTAATTAATTAATTTCTATCACAAGGGGTCATTTAGTTTGTGGCCTATCAACTTATAAATACAACAGGGAGGATTTTAATTGATATACTTCTATGATCTCATACTAGTATAAAGTGGGTGTATTTTATTCTTGAAAATTTTGTAATTAATCAGATTGGTTATTAAAACTTCTTCTTCTTATTAAAAGGAAAAGAAAGTGAGAAAAGAACAAGCAAAGGAAATCTTCCTGTTGTTTTGTGACTAATCTTTTGAAAACTCATTTGATAGTTTTGCCTAATATAGTCGACCTACCTAAGGTTAGTCTAATCTGTAGGAGATTCTCATAGGTTTAATTATTGAATGATAGTTTACTATATGCCCTATTCAAAATTTGGAGAGCTTTTAGGGAATTGGAAATTGCAGTACTTTATTTAGAGGTTAAGGTTTGATGTTTGAGTGACAATTCCTTGATTTTAGTTTATATGGAGTTAGGAAATTGACGGAAAGTTCATAGTGTGAAGGGAAAATCAACTTGTGGTTATTGTAGTTCACATTATATTATATGTTATTATATAAATTCTGAAGGTGTTTAAAGAATTTAGTAATATATCAATGGACTTCCTTGGATTCTAATGTTAAGGACTGACCTTCTTTTGGATCATTGTTCTTGTTAGGGTTGACCTACATGGACTACCATAGCCTAATTTATGTGTGAGGTAGTCCTTAAACATTTTTGAGACATGTTCTGTTACTTAGAAGGTTGAGGTCCTCAATTTCTTTCTATGGACTTGGAGGATTTTTTAATGTCCTGGGGAAATAAGTTTTGATGGCAAAAATGTAATTCTTTGCACTTAAGCGATAAGAGTTAATGGATTGGCTCAATAGAAAATGAAGTGGATAGAACACAAGTACATGGTAGTATTGAATTGGACTAGTGAACCATATTTTTGATTGGATATTGAAGGAGTTGGGATGGCAAGAGAGTTTATTTTGAAAGACTATTACAATTTGAATTATAGTCAATTGTTGTACCTTTTGTTTTATATTGGCAGATAGTTAGTGATTATAAATTGCAGTGTACTCTTAAGTTCTAGACTGCTCGGACTATTATCTACAAGGTAAAAAAAAAAAAAGGAGGGGGTTGAGATACTTCATGGACTATTCCCTTCTAGCCAATGTATACTTAAAGATTTGGTTTCATAATAGGAAATGTAATTATAAGGAACCCAGCTCTTCTATGAGTTCTAGTCCAAGTATCATTTGGAGATTAAAGGTGAATAAATATTGTTTATTTGAGAAGATAATTTATGATTAAGATAAATGTTCTATGACAGACCCTTATATCAATGCTCAATAGATTATTTATGGAGACTTTGGAATTTTTATTTTACAAAACTTGAGGAAGAAAAGATATACACACATTGTAAATGAGTTTTGAACTTATCAAAGAATGGAACTTTGGATGCATTGCTTAATTTTGAGGTATAGAATTAAATGGACGCTAGCATTCAATGGTCTATGGTGAATCTCAAAATTGTGGATTTCCCTTGTTGTAATTTTTGGAGACTACTTAGGCCTTGGAATATTATTGAAATTAATAATTGATGGAAAATAAGTTATTGGGGCTAACCTAAACAAATGGGCCTCGGAACTTTTATTCATATTGAAGGGAACTTAGAGAGCTATTTAGACTAGAGATATGTATATCTTTAAATAATCTTATATTTTTTGTAATATGGTTGTTCTTAAATGGCTAATTGAGTAAGAGATTTTATAGTGGTATTGTATTATGCAGCAGAAACATCATGGCTCCATTTACTATGGAAATTTTTATTTTACAAATCTTGGGAAGGAAAAGTCTAAGAGCATTAGCATTGAAGAATGCTATTCTACTCTATTTTACCATCTTAAAAAGCCACTTTATCATTTATACCATACCATTTTACAATACCTCCAACATCCCAAACTTTTATTTCTCTATTCTAATCATTAAAATAATAAATTTACATAATAAAATAATATATATCAAAACCCAAATAAAAACAAAAACCCAAATCTGCAACCACTTGCTACCACCACCACCACAAAACAACATACCCAAACCGAAACCCATGGCCACACCACCACCCCACGGTAAAAATCCAAACAAACGAAACCCACCTTTGCCACCACAACCAGAGACACCACCATGGCAACAACATATCCACCACCACCATGCAAAGAAACCCACAAAAAATCAAAGAAAAATCCATTTAGAACCCCATCAAAACCCATCAGAAGCTGATCTCCACGCCTCCACCGGCGTTGTCTTGATAACCACGGCCCCACACAAGATCAATACCCAGCCACAACACGGCCCCATGCCGCCACCGCACCACCACGAGCCAAAACCCACTCCCACAAATCAAAACCCCACACCCACACCACCGGAACCCATTACAAATCATAGAGAGAGGCCACAGATGACCGAAAGGTACCCATTGGCATCGATAGCATTGCCAACCTCCTTGGAAATGGTCTTCACGGCCTCGAAATCGTCGTTGGAGGCGGCGGGGAAGCCAACCTCGATTATGTCGATGCTGAGCTTGGCGAGCTGCCAGGCTATTGGGGATGTAATTGGGGCGGCGGCGGGGGGAAGGTGTGGGTGTAGGAGTGGAGTTTGATGGGGGAGAAACAGGGAGTGGGAGACAGAGATACAGAGTGGGAGTGAGGAAGAGTGGAGTGAAATGAGAGATGAGAGACAGAGATGAGAGAGTGAGAGATAAAATATATACATATATATATATATATATATTATATATATTACAATACTGCTACAGTGCAATTCTATCTTTAGAATTGCATCAGAGCAATATTGCAAAAAAATTTGCAATACTTGCCTTTACAATTCTTTGATGTAGATGATTTTAAGGCTACAAATGCCAAATTTCCCTTAGATATGGCATTAGCATTCTTCAATGCTAATTCTCTAAGCATATGTTGTGAAATAGTTTTGAACTATGGTGATGAGTGATAAATTTGTATAGATCAATACAATTGTGGTTTTAGAGTAGTGTAGTGGAAGCATGATAATTCGTTTAGCTTGTGATGAATTCAAAGGACTGAATTCTTATAAGTTGGGGAGATTGTAATACCTGGAGGGGGAAAAAACAAAGAGATTAAAAGAAAGGATATTTAAGTAAATCTTTTGTGAGGTCAATTTGATAATTTATAATTATAAGGGAGTTTTTAGAAAATAAGGTTAAAACCCTAACTATATAAAAGCTTATTATGTCAACGTATATGGAGAGATGTTTTGAGAGAGGAGACTAACCAAAATACTCAAGTAAAGAAGGTTTGACTGCACAATTGAGGTAAGAGTCTAAGAATCTCTTTCTTGTCAAATCTAAGCTTTATTTGGAATTAGAGTACTTTTTATGTGGATATTTTGGCCAACAGTGAAACTATTTAATCATTCAAGAGTTTTAATGATGCAAACGAAGAAAAGTTTGGATTTATTTTTGGTGAACTAGACATTGTTACTGCATATTTTTTATGTTCAGTAACTTAATCTTATCTATGCCTTTTGTTGCCTTGAGCAGAGATAGAATTTTTTAGGCTTCATGGGTCGGGTTTCTGAACAGGCCTTTATACCGATGTGATGGAGCTAGAGAGTATGAGAAATCAAAAAGAATAGTAACTAGTCTAGGCTTTGAGGCATGACAAGTTATCAATTATCGCATGTTAAAAAAAATTATATATATATAAAGGTGTTAACGTAATTGTGTTTAGGTGGTGTTTTTTTTAAAAAATTGACTTTTGACCCTATAGGTATTCTATAGTCTTTAACCCTAGGAAACTATTTGTGGCAGAAACTATTGGATATTTTAGAAAATTTTCTTTTGGTCGAATACCTTGCAAGTTAATTTTAAAATTTTATTTTGGAGTAAATCGTATCTAAAAATTGGTTTAGGTGATATCTAAGGATTTTAGAGGAAGGATTAAGAAGAGATTCTTTTGTCGTATGCTAGTTGAGGTAAGTAACCTTATCCTAATTGGTTTTATTTTGACTACTATTGCATTTTTAACTACTAAAAACTATTTATAACTGTTAGAATTTTATTTCAACTTGTATTACTGATTTCAAGTAAAGAATTATCACAAATATATTTGATTACTGAATATATGATATATTTTATTAAATTGATTTTAGCTATACTAATTGAAAGTAAAGAATAAAGAACTTTCACAAATATATATGAGCATTGAATATAAGATTTATTTTTTTTATTTTTAGCTATATTAATTGGAGGTAAAAAATATAGAAATATCACAAATATATTTGAATACTGAATATATGATTATATATATATATATATATATATATATATATATGCATTTGAATGTGATATATTTTTTGATTTGAACTGTGATTTGATATATTTGATTTTGGACAATCTGACTATGTTTAACTCTGATACTCGGCCAATGGAGGTTATTCATTGGTACTATGATACCCAAACCAATGGGGGGTTATTCGTTGGTACTCTAATACCCAGCCAATGGAGGGTTATTCATTGATACTTTGATACCCAAACCAATGGGAGTTATTCATTGGTTCTCTGATACTTAGCCAATGGGAGTTATTCATTGGTATTCTGATACCCAAACCAATGGAGGTTATTCATTGGTACTTTGATGCCTAGTCACGAGAATATAGCGTGACCATAGTCATAAGATTGTTAAGAATATGAACACTACAACAAAAATGTACTTTTAGAGACGAAAATTAGTGAGGAAATATTTTTCGTCACTAAAAATACAACTTTAGCGACGAAATATGAATTTTGTCACTAATAATGAAAAAAATTATAACATTTAGTGACGAAAAATAAATTTCGTTGCTATTGTGATTTGAAAAATGGGCACCAGTGAAGGGAAAATTTGGCACTTGTTTAATTAATCTATAGTGATGAAATATTTCATTGCTAAAAGTTGAAATTTTTAGTGATGAAATATTTCGTCACTATAGGTATTGTTGTGGATAGTATTCTTGTGAAAATAATTTCGTCGCTATAAGGAAGAATTAGCAACGAAAAATATTTGTCACTAAAAATTTAATAGTTTTGCACTTCCATGTTTTTAGAGACAAAATCACAATTCGTCACTAAAAGTGTGCTTTAGTGATGAAATATGAATTTCATCTCTAAAAATCTTAACAAAACCTAGGTCTTTAGTGACGAAACTAAAATTTGTCGCTAAAACCTTAACAACCTACTACCTTTTGCGACGAAAAGGAAGAAATAGCGACGGACCAATTCATCGCTAAAGCCAGTATAAATAGCTTGTTTGTTTTATTTTCTTCCTATTTTCTCCTAAGCCTTTAGTCCTTCATTCCCAAAAGAACCAAACCCACCCCGATCCCAAAAGAAACCAAGCGACAGTTCTTAAGAACCTAATCTGTCGTCGATAAAACTTGAATGTGTAGCCAAAACCGTCGTTGATAAGAACAAATCACAATGATCTGAGCATCAGCGACGCTTTGATTTCTCCGCATCGGTGACACTTGAATTGTCGTCGATAAGAACAAATTGCAACAATCTAAGCATCGGCAACACTTCAATTTCTCCGCATCGACGACACTTGAATCGTTCTTTGATAAGAACGAATCACAATGATTTGAGCATCGGTGACGCTTCAATTTCTCTGAATCAGAGACACTTCGATTTCTCCTTACCGGTGACACTTGAACCTTCGCCGATAAGAACAAATCGCAACGATATGAGCATCGACAACATTTTGATTTCTCCGAATTAGCGATGCTTTGATTTCTCCGCATCAGCGATGCTTCGCCTTCCTCCGCATAAGCGACACTTTGCCTCCCCTTCGCGTCGGTGACGCTTCGCCTCCCTTTCACTCTAGCAACTGTTCACTTCCCCTAAGGGCCGGCGACAATTTGCCTCTTTCTCCACCTATCGATTTGTACGTCTCATTTCTCATCAAATATTTCTCTCTCTTTTTTTTTTTAATTGATAATTATTGGTCTTAAATATCATTCCATGAGTTTTACTTGTCTGATCCGTGCATCTTGTTCAGAATAGTAACACTGTTCATTTCTTATGTGGTTTCTTGCGCTCTTCTAATTTTTGTTTACATCATTTGTGGGAGTACAAGTTCATATACAACATATCTGTTACTTTTTGTTGTTGTGTTCTTGGAATTATTGTTTGTTGTATAAGGTTTATCTTAAAGTTATGTACAAGTCCAGCTTGTAAATCATGGGTGACATCTTACCTTAGTGGTATATTCTAGTGTATGTGCAATTAACTAGCAATGTTAAGCCATCATGGGCTCCCTTGCAACTGGGTCATAGCTGGTCAAGTTTGACTAGAGCATTTAGGTATAATGTGGATTTAATAAAGAGAATGATAAACTCACCCAAGTATTACTAATCAGTTGTATTTGTAAGATTTGCATTTGGATTTGAGGATCAAATTCAATAGATTCACTTGATATAAATTTTAACAATGGATGATGGATTTTAAGTTTTGAGGATTTTGCTCCAACAAAAACACAAATTTTATGTATATTTTACACTTAAAAATCATTTCAAAGCCAACACTTTGTTTTGAAACAGACACAAGTGAAGTGATCTCAAATGTTGATGTGAACAAGAACTGGATAGTGGACATTGGTCATATATAACCATAAAGGTAAGATTATTCATGGGTCTTTTTATGTTTTTCTTTTCTGTACTCCCTTTGGTTGTTATGTGTTTGTTATTGGTTTTGTTTGTGCATAAGCTTAAGTATTGAGCTAATTTTGGTTGGGATTTTTTTTTTTTTTTTTGTGGTGGCTGAAGAAATTGTGAACACAAGTTAACTTTGGATTTTTTCTGAAAGTTATAAACTTAGCTTGAGCAAAGTAAGTAAATTCTAGTTAAAAACTTATAAAACTCTATACTTGTGATGCTGGAAATTGGATTTGTGGTGATATGTTGTATTGGAGCAAGCGGGTGGCTTGCATGGTATTATAAGGTGGTTTAAACTAATATTGGGAGTGTTTTTCATTTCTTACAAATGTGATGTTTGTGATTGGTTTTGTGGTGGATTGCATGGTGTTATAAGGTGGTTTAAATTCATATTGGGAGTGCATATTTGTGTGTGCAATGTATATTTGTTTGAGTATTAATATAGACTTGTGCATTCATGAATGGGATAGAACTTTATCTAAGTAGCTTATAGACTTAAATGTTAGAATACATTATGTATGAGTTGTCCTTATTTTACTAAGGTAGCATTCATCTTGTAATTATAGTCAAACATGGATAAAAGTTGGATCACAAAAGAATATTTTTAACTTTTTGAGGAGCAAGGGTTATGATGACGCTCTTACCTATGGGGGTGGTTCAACTTCAAGTTAAAACACTTTTTGGTTAGTACTTTATTTTAGCAATTGACCCACATTACATGGTTAATGTTTTTACTTTACGATTTTAATGTAGTATTGTTTTTATATTTGTGCAGATTTCTTATTGGTGGTGTGATGCCCCAATTTGATTGATTGTGTGATGTGTGTGGGTGTGTAATGAGTTCCACATCGGGTATTTACTGGGTTGAACTGAGTTTTATTAACAACTTCAAGGAGCCTTAATTGTGACTAGTCCTTTTGAGGTATAGCACAAATGTGGCTAGTGCTTTTCCTTGGGTCGTTACATATGGTATCAGAGCCAGCCCGGTAATCCCATGTGGGCTCGGAGTCACTACCCCACAAAGTGGGCCCTAACGAGGACGTTAGGAATTTAAGTAGGGGAGATTGTGATGCCCCAATTTGATTGATTGTGTGATGTGTGGGTGTGTGATGAGTCCCACATCGGGTATTTACTGGGTTGAACTAGGCTTTATTAACAACTACAAGGAGGCTCAATTGTGACTAGTCCTTTTGAGGTATAGCGCAGATATGGCTAGCACTTTTCCTTGGGTCGTTACAGGTGGCTTTTAAGGGATTTACTTTTGGCATTACTTGAAAACATATGAGGAGATCTTCCGTTAGTTCTAATTATATTATGCTACCCTTTTTGTGTTGTTAAAAAACATCTTGAGTTATTGTATGTATTGCAAACAATTATTGTATGAAATGAGTTTGAATTGGATACTTGCTTTATTTTTTTACTTGTGGAATGTATGGATCTTTTTTTATAAATATGTTGTTGAAATAAATGTGTTATTCAAATGTGAGGTTTTAATAATGTCATGACAAGTTACGAGTTAATATCAAAGCCATGAAAAAAATAAAAACAGAAAATAAGTTTTAGCGACTTAATTTTTTTCTTCACAAATATAGTAACAAAAAATTGTTTTAGTGACGAAATATTTCGTCACTAAATGTAGCAAAATTTTGTAAGAAATGGTTTTAGTGACAAAAATTTTCGTCACTATATGTGCCTGAATTTTCTTAAAAATATTTTTAATGATGAACTTTTTCGTCACTATATGTACATGAACATAGTTTTAGTGACGAAATTATTTGTCACTAAATATGATTTAATAAACTAAAGTGTTTTTAGTGACAAAATATTTTCGTCACTGAATAGTGTTTTTAGTGAGGAAAACATTTAGTGACGAAATGTTTTCATCGCTAAAAGTTAAAAAAAAAAAAAAAAAAAAAATCAAATCAGACTTTTAGTGTGGAAATTTTTCATTACCAGGATTTTTAGTGACGGGGTTTCAAAGTGATTTGAAATGAGTTTCATCACTAAAAGTCCAATTTCGTCACTAAAGGTCCTTAGTGATGAAAAACTAGACTTTTAGTGACGAATTTTTTCGTCACTGAAAATACATTTTGTTGTAGTGGAATTATGTTTGAATATTTGAACTTTTTTGAGTCCTTAAAACTACATATTTGATTTTGGAAATATTTGAGTATTTGAACTCTTTTGAGTTATTAAACTCGCTTATGTATTTTTGGAACTTATTGTAAGTTATAGCTTTTGATATATGGAAAATTGACTACTTTCTAAACCATTTATGATATATTTGTAACATTAAAATATGTGATCCATATGCAACTTATTATTTTAAGACTATGAAACTTCTCTAGTTATTTTTGAAAACCCATAGTATATCATAACTTTTGAAGACTCATATTACATCTTATTACTTTTTAGATCTATTGCTTGATAGAACTTATTAGGATTTTGGTTACTTATTGAGTTGTTAGCTCACCCCTTTTTCCCCTCCAGTTTTAGATTGTGAAGAATAGCAAGTTTTGGGAGTTTTGATGTTGTGTTGTGAGTAGGAAAAGATTCTTAGTGATTTTGGGACTAGATGATCTTCTAATAGTTTTATATTTATTGGCCAATTGTCATTATGTACATGAGGTTTGAATTTTGTTTCTATTAAATTATTGGAGATCTATTCATAAAGAAATTGTTGAGGTATTTTGAATTTATTTGATTTAATTTTTGAGGATAAATTTTAGTTGTTAAGAAGGCCTTACACACTTATAGGGTGCTTACTTTATAAGTGTGCGATAGTTGTTACATGCCTATCTTTATACTTGGGTTCGGGGCGTGACACTAACTTTATAATGACTTCGTCCTTGTGATGATTAATGTTTGTCATGTGACCTTTGATGAAGTTCTCCTATTTTGAAATGATATTGGATATGTGTTTATTAATATTGCTTACAAAAAAATTATGTAGATTTATGATGTTATTTTAAGAAGTTAATTTTATGCTACATTGTTTCACTAATTCTTTCTATATTATCACAAAGAAAATGATGACTATATAACTTTAATTATGACAATTGCCAAATTATACATGTTTGCAAAATGTTCATTTGTATGAATCTTGCATTTTTTGTAATCCTATTATCTATATATATATATATATATATAATATATATAAAACCGATGCCTTTAAATCTTCCACAATTTTCCATGTTATCATTATTTTAAAAAAATTAAAAAACTATTTCTATTTCCCAGTCCACGTCATCATTATTTTTAAATCATCATAATTATTAAAAAAAATCAGCTAAAAAAAAAACTATTTCTATTTTCTACGGTAATATCAAACCCGATACCCAAAATTTTTTTTCTCCTTCCCCAAAACCCAAATCTGAACGCCATTCCTCTTTTTCTCTATTTCTCTCCCTCATTTCTCTTCTCTACCCTTTCAGCATCCTTTGATTTGTTTTTCAATCAAACTCGATAAAACCCTAAAACCTCTTCAAGAACTGACCACCACCGACTCTCACCGTTATAGTTTGCACACCCAGGCCAGGCCACAAAATCTCCCGGTTCAATTTCTCAAGAACTCCTTGGTAAGATCACCTTGAATCCTCAATCTTCTTTATCTTCTTCCTTTTTTGTTGCTGTTGTCCTAATCTATTTGCTTATAATTAATTTGTGGTTTTTGTTTCCATAGTTTTTGAACATTCTTGAATTAGGATGAAATCAAGATGACTTTGAGGCTCAAGGATTGATTTGGGGTTTTTTTAGTTTTGGGATCTTGGGGTTCCTAATTAGGGTTTGTTGCAACTATAGATTTCAATTGCTAATATGTTTCCTCTTTGTTCTTTTTTGTTTTTCCCAAGGGTACACCATAGAAGATCAAATTTTACCTAGGCTTTGTCTCTTGGCATTTTGAGGAATGGTTAGTGATGTTTTTAATTTAATTTAGGATTTCCTCCCTAACCTGGGTCCAGTTTAGCACTTTGGTTTACTAATTTGTGTTGTTGTTGTTGGTTTTTTTTTTTTTTTTTTTTTTAATTCAAAGCTTCTGAATAAGGTTTTAAATATATTTTGGGTTCCATATAATTGTAGACAAGCTATGAGTCTTCCATGTTTGAAAGACTTAATCTTCATCAAAATATATGAACACTAACAAAAATATTTTTAATTTTGCATTTCGTAGGATTTAGTTTTCTGTATTTTGGTTGGTTGGTTTTGATTTAATTTATTGGGTATCAAACCTGTGAAGAATTCTGGAGAGTAGGCTTGATCGACTTTGTGGAGGCTCTTTGTGTTCTAAACCCGCTTGTATGTTAGTTCTCGGTGCACCAATGAGCTCTAGCAAATCACACATCATCTCCTTGTAAGAGCAAAGTGTAGGTTAGCTCAGTATGTGTAACTTACTTATAAAAAATGTAGGTTAGCTCGGTCTTTAGGCTTATCATAGCAATTTCTGTTGTAATTTTATACAATATTAGCTCTGTTCCATTTCAATTCTTTTTATACATTGTATAGTTTCTTCTTATAGTGTTATAATTTTTTCAATGATATGATTGTGATTTAAAATGGTATGGTGAGCTGCAAAGATATTTTTGATCCAAATTCCAAAAGGAGCAGCTATGCTAATTGTTACTCCCTATAAGATGCATCTAGTTTTTATTTATGATGCCACTTCCCCTATTGTTATATCACTGGATTATCCTCTAGACTTATTATATTTATAAATGCTCTTGACTGATTTCTATCTTTGAAAGAGACCCGAATAATGGTAAGTGGCCTACTTTGCAAATCAAATTCTTTTGAAGCTCTTTGAATTCCATGTTGATGATATATAGAATATTGAAGGGTTGATTTGGAACCATTGTAATGTTTGAATAGTAGATCTGCTAGGCAATACTACCAAAAGAGCATAATCAGCCCACCTTAGAGTTATCTAATCTAGAAGAAACTTGAAAGTCTCAAATTTTGGAAGCCTTGAACTATTTACAATTGGTTTTCAAAAGAATCTTGCTGTTAGTCATTTGCTGTTATTTTAATGACTTAATTTAAAAAAGATTGCATTAAATGACTTCATTTTAGGAGGTTTGGTTATTTTTGGTGTTTTAGAAGGTGTAGAAGTGGTGGAAAAAGTTCTGTTTACATAAGGTATATTTTTTACTTTGAAATCTTTGTGAACATGTACATTTTTTTTTTTTTTGACTCCTATCCATATGGCTGTGGCATGTTTTTTTTGATTTTAGGGTAATTCTATAGATTTCTTAGAGTAATGCAAGATGGAGGTTGTCTAATCTTGGTTTTTGAGTAAAATTTGATGGCCAAAATTGCACTATATTTGAGTAAAATGATATATGTTGCAAGTAGCAATTGCAAAATTGCTGATTGATGTGCAATCATTAAAATGTTGAATTTTGGTTAAAAGGTTGATATCAACTTAATTTTTAGCATCTTTCACAATTTTAAGTGAATACATGTAAATTTGGTCAAATGTTAATTTTTATGCCTTACAGGGCTCTGAGGAGAACATAAATATGATTTTGGAAGATGTTGGAAAAGTCAACATCAAGAGGGAGAGCAAAAACTTTAGGTGGGTTCATTTTCTCATTTTACTTTACTTTTAATCTCCCAAATGTGCATACTCTAAATGTGGTACATCTATTTTGTTATTTGTCGATTACATATCAAAAAAATGTACAGGGTAGATTCTTCTTAAGAGATGCAACACAACAACCACCCCTTTCTCTCTCTCTCTCTCTCTCAATAGTGAAAATAATGATTTCAAGAATTGTTTAAATTGGCATTATGTTGCCTTTTCAATCCCATTGAGGTCTAGCATCTTTGTTTACTAGCAATGTTAGAATTTAGATACATTTTGGACATCAAGAATGATTAATGTAATTTATGAAAGATACTTGATTGAATGAGTATGGAATTAATTAACTATATTTGTGTAATTAATTGTATTGGAGTGTACTTATATTAGTTATATATTTTCTAAATATGATCTCAAGCTCTTGGTTATCATGATATCTCATTGTATGTGATAGATTTTATTACTTTGTAAGTGATAGATATTGAAATTTCTTTATTTTTTTTTTTTTTTTTTATATTAGAGAAGTTATTAATAGCTTTTGCATTGCATTGCATGGAAAAAATTTTGTTAGCACGTGACTAGTTTATATTATTTAAAGAATTTTAACTCACTCCTTTTATTTATCCAATTTTTTCAGATCAATTAGCCCTTCCTTAGACATATAACTTCATTTATTAGTTGTGATTGGAGTACTACTCACTTCTTTTACATTATAGCCTGTTTTGTAAAACATTGATCATCATGAAACTTGTATTTTCCTCACTCCTATTATTTATGTTACTTACTAAGCTATGTATTTCTTTTTAGCTAAAGTTTTTTAAAGTAGGCAACAACTCTCTTTTGAGACGACTTTTGCAATTGTAAACCTTAAGTGTGTGAGATCAAACTTTTTGATTTTTACGTGGTTTTAGTAGGGATTGCACATCCTAGAGGACATTGTTTTGTAAGTGATTATGGATGACTTTTATCCCTTTTTTAGAAGATGTTGATAGGAACTATCATATTATCACTCGGACCTCCGGGGTTTTCTTCTTTACTAGAGCATTATACTTTAGTTGTAGCCCGTAGTCCCTACAACTATACTCCCTAGAGGACATGTAGCGTAAATTAGAAGCGGATGTTGATAGTAACAATGTTAGGGTTGTAGCCCGTAGTCTCTAATATTGTTCTTAGAGCTCCGACTTTTTGTGTGTGTGTGTGTGGAATATTTGAGGGTTTTGTTAGAAATATTTTTGGTTATCAAACAGACATATTAGCCCAATGTAATAGTTTAGCCCAAGCCCATTAGCTAGCTTGTACTAGTAGTCTAGGGTTTAGGTCGCCATATATATCTCATGTTAGGGTTCATTGCAAATAGGGTCAGAGGAGATTAGTCTGATACAATAAAGATGGTTTAGCCCCCCTAATATACTCAAATTAGGGCATTCTCAAATAAAGGAGATTATTGTACTAAAACACTCGATAGAAAATACAATAAAGATGTAGCCCTTAAGGGATTCCTCCGTGGATGTAGGCCGAAAGCAATGACCCCACGTAACCCTCGTGTTCTCGGTGTTCCTCCTCTATGCTTCCCCTTCCGCATCTATTCTAGCATACATAACATGGTATAATACATCACATCGCGATGCTAATATTTAACATGGTATCGAGCCAAACTTCATTCTTGGCATCAAACAAAACATCTTTAGCAAGCAAAGAAGATTCTCACGTGCATACCACCATGGGAAGTCACACATGTTTCTCTCGTCGGGTTGGACCTAGAATCCACGGCATCTCGCGACCACCGTAGTGCAGCTAGCATCATTTGTTCATCTTTTGTGTTTAAGATCCACAAACTCAAGCAAAGAAATTGTGTAAATTGGCATTATGTTGCCTTTTCAATCCCATTGAGGTCTAGCATCTTTGTTTACTAGCAATGTTAGAATTTAGATACATTTTGGACATCAAGAATGATTAATGTAATTTATGAAAGATACTTAATTGAATGAGTATGGAATTAATTAACTATATTTGTGTAATTAATTGTATTGGAGTGTACTTATATTAGTTATATATTTTCTAAATATGATCTCAAGCTCTTGGTTATCATGATATCTCATTGTATGTGATAGATTTTATTACTTTGTAAGTGATAGATATTGAAATTTCTTTATTTTTTTATTTTTTATTTTTTATATTAGAGAAGTTATTAATAGCTTTCCCGTGCATTGCACGGGTTCGCGACTAGTTTATATTATTTAAAGAATTTTAACTCACTCCTTTTATTTATCCAATTTTTTCAGATCAATTAGCCCTTCCTTAGACATATAACTTCATTTATTAGTTGTGATTTACTACTCACTTCTTTTACATTAATTGATCATCAGAACTATTTTCCTCTTCATTTATTAGTTGTGATTGTGAGTACTACTCACTTCTTTTACATTGATCCTGTTTTGTAAAACATTGATCATCATGAAACTTGTATTTTCCTCACTCCTATTATTTATGTTACTTACTAAGCTATGTATTTCTTTTTAGCTAAAGTTTTTTAAAGTAGGCAACAACTCTCTTTTGAGACGACTTTTGCAATTGTAAACCTTAAGTGTGTGAGATCTGATTCGCTAGTAGGGATTGCACATCCTAGAGGACATTGTTTTGTAAGTGATTATGGATGACTTTTATCCCTTTTTTAGAAGATGTTGATAGGAACTATCATACAGACCTCCGGGTTTTCTTCTTTACTAGAGCATTATACTTTAGTTGTAGCCCGTAGTCCCTACAACTATACTCCCTAGAGGACATGTAGCGTAAATTAGAAGCGGATGTTGATAGTAACAATGTTAGGGTTGTAGCCCGTAGTCTCTAATATTGTTCTTAGAGCTCTGACTTTGTGTGTGTGTGTGTGGAATATTTGAGGGTTTTGTTAGAGATATATATTAGACATATTAGCCCAATGTAATAGGCCCAAGCCCATTCCTGCTTGTACTAGTAGTCTAGGGTTTAGTCGCCTATATATACTCATGTTAGGGTTCATTGTAATAGAGGAGATTATTGTACTACACTCTCATACAATAAAGATGTAGCCCTTAAGGGATTCCTCCGTGGATGTAGGCCGTAAGGCTGAACCACGTAACCCTCGTGTTCTCGGTGTTCCTCCTCTATGCTTCCCCTTCCGCATCTATTCTAGCATACATAACATGGTATAATACATCACATCGCGATGCTAATATTTAACATGGTATCAGAGCCAAACTTCATTCTTGGCATCAAACAAAACATCTTTAGCAAGCAAAGAAGATTCTCACGTGCATACCACCATCCGAAGTCACACATGTTTCTCTCTTGGACCTAGAATCCACGGCATCTCGCAGCCACCGTAGCGCGATGCTGTGTTTAAGATCCACAAACTCAAGCAAAAGCAAAGCCGTGACTTAAGCCTTCGCCTGTCGAAACCAACACAACAGACGTGCTCCTCGGCCTCCCGTGAGGAAAACCCAGAAATCCGGTCACCCAAAGCCCCGCCATGCGCCTCGGTTGTCTCCGGAAAATCTCCCATGCGCCACCTCAGATTCCCGACTTCCGGATCGTGTTCTTGGTACACGCGCCGCCATGACGGCCTCCTCGTCCATCGATCTACCAACGGAAGAAATATCGTCTTCAACGGCCGCTACACGCGCCTCCACGCGCCACACGGGTTCTCGGCTTCTCCTCCACGCGCCCGGCAACGCTGTCACGCGCGCCTTCCACTCGCCGAAAAAAACTCTGCGATGACGTCGGCGTCATCCGACGGCGTCATCAATCCACGTCGGCTGACCATGCAAGCCCTCCACATCGACCATAGTCCACGTCGGCGACACGTCATCGCCCATGTCAGTGGTGTCGTCTCGTCCGCACCACGTCACCTAGCTGACCGTTGACCCGGACCGACCCGACCCGGACCACCCGGATCTGACCCATGAGCACTTTGACTGTTGACTTTGACCTGGATCAGTTGACTTTGACTTTTGCGTTGACTTTTAACCAAAAGTCAAAATTTCCAAAAGGGCCTATCTTGCTCAGTTTTTCGCGTAGATTCCAATTTTGGCATCCGTTTCTTCATTTGAAACTCCGAAATTGGACAATTGGCACATTTTTCATTGTGGTTTCTTCAAAGGCATTATTTAAGGTATCTTCAAGTGATCTTCTCATGCTTATCCAACCTCAAGTCTTCATCGAGCTTCCACCTTGAGTTTGAGGGAGGGTGTTAGAGATATATATTAGACATATTAGCCCAATGTAATAGGCCCAAGCCCATTCCTGCTTGTACTAGTAGTCTAGGGTTTACTCGCCTATATATACTCATGTTAGGGTTCATTGTATGAGAGGAGATTATTGTACTACACTCTCATACAATAAAGATGTAGCCCTTAAGGGATTCCTCCGTGGATGTAGGCCATAAGGCTGAACCACGTAATCCTCGTGTTCTCGGTGTTCCTCCTCTATGCTTCCCTTTCCGCATCTATTCTAGCATACATAACATGGTATAATACATCACATCGCGATGCTAATATTTAACAGGTTTAATCATTAATGTACAATCCTTGTGAATCAAAGTATACACTTGAATTTTTTGGAAAATAAAAAAATTACATGGGCTTTTGGTTTTTGGTTACCTTACACACCAAACCTTCTTCCTTGGTGAATTAAACAGTCCCTACCCACTACACTACATGATATTAAGTATTAGTAATTGCTTTGATGGAATCGTTAAAGTGTATATATATATATATATATATATATTCTATACACACATCATAAAAACGTGTTAAAACGTGTGGCTGAAATACATGGACAATTTACAACGAAGAGCTGTTGACCCAAACTTGCATTTAAGTTTGAGCTGGCTTTTCCCTGTTGCTTTGCTGGCTTTGAATCCCATTTCAATATAACCAATATTTTTTAGATTTTCTGGGTGAATGAGATGAACATGTATGTCATGCCGAAGAAAGCGGTCCCTAGTCCAAACCTTAATCACATATAATAATAAAAAAAATCTGACTAAATAAATCAATGGAAATTGATTATATAAACAAAATAACGCCAACAAAAAAGTTCTAGGAACGATAAAGACTGCAAAATTTTTATTACTGTTATGTTCATCACCCTCGGAAGACTAAGATCGAGCCTTAAGTGTAAGCTCTCCCTTTCTTGATTACTTCTCTCATAAGTTTTTCCTTTGTACCTTATCCCATTTCAAATAAGGATAATTACTAGTGTACACAGTACACACAAGTCACAATTTACCCTACTATTTTATTATACAAAATTTAATAAAATAGAACTTCATATATTGACAACAAAATTTAAAAACAACACAAAAATATATGAAGTTTTAAAATTTCCTTGTATGAGTTTTCATATGCAACACTACAAGAAATTTGTACTATTACGGCAGGTGCAAAAAACGCCGTTATATGTCGCATATTGTGGCATTTTTTGGACCGCTGCTGTACATAGGGTCTATTGTGGCGGTTTTTGGGACTGCCACTATAGGTATGGTTTTTTGCGGCAACCTACAGCAACAGGACATAAAACTGCCACAATATATATGTTTTAGCGGTGGTAATGGAGATATAGCAATGCTTCTAAACCTGCTACAATAAATATATCATTTTAAACAGATGCTATAGCTTTAGTAGAGAAAAAGGCCGCAATATTCGAGATATAGCAACATTTTGTATGATCGCCGCAATAGGGATCCTTTTTGCGGCACCTTTTCTTAGTTATAGTAGCAAGTTTGACCGCCGCTATAGACCTTCAAATCTCCAGCCCAAAAATTTCCCTTTGCCTTTTTTTTTTTTCCGTCTTCCCTCTTATTAGGTTTTCATTTTCCCACTTATTCACTTTCACTCTCTGCAAACTCTCACTTTCTCTAAAACCTTCACTTCATCTTCATCTCCATCTCTGCTGACATCACTTCATCTTTGTCATCACCACCGTCACTTCATCTTCGTCTATGGCACACATAGCAGAAAAGTATGTAGACTCAAGATAGGAGACAGAAAAATGGAGGAGAATCCTCGTGATACTCGAAGGAAAAATGAGCTTATCACAGGTCGCCGTATGCCTGTAGACATCTATAAGGGAAAGTATGAAGTGAGAGGGAAAATCTATAGTAAGTCCTTCAAGTAGGGATAACAAAAATCAAGCACAAGGCTTAGTAATGGAGTTATAGTGAGACAAAGGATGAAGAACGAATGTCATCACCATGTTAAGGAACCTCGGACCTTTTGCAAAGCTCGAGCAAAGGGTATTTTGACGGTCACCCCAAGATGAAGGTGTCTCACAGAAGTGAGACGAGAGTTCATCTTTAGACACGATCCTAAGACACTCACAGTCGGGGTAGTCAGCAAATGCTACCTTGATGCACGTGTAGCACCTTAGATATAAGATCCGGAGTGACTATAATGCACGTACCTTGAACGCATGATAAACTAAGGTACAGAATAGTTGAATCCATGCATGTTGGAGTAAAACTCCTGTATGATCACAGAAGGACAGGTAACCGGGATGCCACATAGTGACTCCTAACCCCTACTGTAGATGATAGTGGGAAGGTTAGTATCGAAATATTCGATAGAACAACTTGGCATTCTGAATGAATGCCGCGTCATGAAAAGTTCTCCGAAAAGTCCTTACAGGCTTTATCATCATGGAACCTGACGTGAGATGGAGTAGAATCAGCAGAGGGAGAAGAAGAAAATGCCTTAGAACGAAGAGGGCTCCAGGACGGAGTGGATTTCTGTTTAGGTGCCATAGAGCAAGAAACGAGAGAGAGAGAGAGAGAGAGAGAGAGAGAGAGAGAGAAACACACAGAAAAGAACCAATACAGTTTAATACCAATATGATAGAAACAAAATTAGTACATATGCATGAAAAATGCATGAACATATGACATGTAAAAGTAAAAACATCATGGACTCAGCCCAATCCAAACCTACCAACACACATCATTTTAACATAGTAAGCACACATCTAAAATGCATGAATCATTGTTAAAAATGAAAATGTTATGCAATGAATAAACATATATGATCATTTAAACATAGCCCAACCCAAAAATTTCACAAAAACTTCATCAATTTTGAAAAACCCCAAAAATTTTCAAGAAAACCCAAAAACCTAGGTCTAATGCATGAAATACATGAAGAATGAAGGATTAAGGACCCTTACCAGAGAAGAAAAGCTTGATCTAGGCCGAAATCCAAGTGGGGAAGGTGAAGAGGTTGAGTGAGAAGTGTTTGGGAGAGAAATAAGAGAGTTTCTGTCAAGAGGGATCGATGAGAAATGAAAAAAATCACGTTGACGCTATATATAGAAAAACATGAAACTCGATGGATCGAAAGGTGTCGAGCTTTAAATTTTCGCCAGATGAAGCTATTGAGGAGCTATCGAGAGGTGTCCACAGCAAAGTGACCTCGATGGATCGAGAATCTATTGAGCATATAGAAACTTTCTCAATGGATCGAGAAGCTATCAAGACTAATTCTCAAAAACCTTGATGGATTGATACAATAACAGCTATTAAGAAAGGAAGCTCAAGAGGCCTAACAGATAGCCTAGTTGTCGAGAGGCATCGAGAAGCTGTCGAGATTTCTCAAAAATAGTTTTTCAAAAAGAGAAAACCATAGATATGAATGCAATCAAGCAAGCTACTCAACCAAAGATCCAAACAACATTTTAATCACTCAAAATCATCTCTCAACAAGAAAAATGTCAAGCATTTAGATCCAAAACACACACATACACTAAACAAGTCTAATTATTTTTATATTTCAAAAACAAGTCAAGATTGTTTAGTGAGCATATATTAATACATGTATTCCTTGTGATGGCCAAATCACATTGTACCTGCATATGTATTAAGAGTAGCAAAGAATATTGTGTGTTGTGTGTGAAAAAAAATCCCAAGATTGCATAAGTGTCTACATATTATGACGATTTGGGATATGAGAAAATCACTTTAACTCATAGACAATCATAACTATTTAATGAGGACTATCACCTTCAAGGTACATCCTATAACTCTCACATCTACTAGAAGACATGCTTGCAATTATATATAAAGCATTTTGATTCTTTTTGCTTTTATTTTTCTTTGCATATTTTTCTTTTAAGCAAACCATGCATGGGCATATAAGAGAGAGAAAAGAGATACCTAATTATGTTAAGCTTTTGACATTGCACTTTTACTATGCCGAAGCATACAGATGTCATTTCATGATTGGTGGGCAACAGTGGTAGATGGTTATTTATGCCTTTCTCTTAGGATTTTCTAGTTCTTCTCATCAAAAAGAGTAATATAAGTGTTAATTATAAGAGATTACTTAATCTTATTCATCACAAACATGAGCCATAAAGCTTACTTGTTTAGTTATGCATAGAGATGCTCATCTAAGCTACAAAGACATAAAGTTTAGAAAACTTTGTTTCAATGGCCATCCAAGGTACACAAGTATCAATGTACACAAAACACGCACTGTTTTTGTATTTTTCTGATTTTTTTTTTTTTGAATGAAAAAAATAAAGCAAAACTAAAAATAAACAAACAAAAACATGTTAAATAAAGCAAAGCATAAAACTAGATTGGCTCAAAACAAAAGAGCAAAAACACATAAGTAATGCAACTCAAAAACAAGAAAAGGGAGAGAAAGAGAGAAAGAGAGAGGGAAAGTGACTAAATCACTTAAAGCCTTTTTCCTTCCACACCTTGGAAGAACCTTTCTGTTTGGCAAACCCTTGATCCGGCGGTGAAGGAGAAGAATTGAAACCGTTCAGGTTCAAAAGAAACATGAGGGCTTTAAGTTGATCTTTAAAAGGAGTAAAAGAGAATGGAAACTGATTCTAGTTTCCCAATGAGATCATACAGTTGCTCTGTTGAGTGGCTAATCACTTATAGCAATTAGGTTGAGTATGTCCAATTGCTTCACGGAGATCTTGCTCTTTGTTTAGGCTTTTGAGTGTTTCCCTTCTTAGCCCTAGGGTTTTTAGTCTCTTTCTTATCCAGCTTAGGGGATGCTCCTAAGATAGATTTACCCTTATCTATGTTCTCACTAGCTAAAACAGTTTTCACATCACTGTTCTTAGATTCAACATTATTAGTAGAAGAAGCAAACACAATAGTACTAGTAGAAGTAATACTAGGAGAAGAGAAGTCATACCCTAAACCAATTCGATCGGAAGCAAATTTTTGAAGGTTGAGCATCTCGCCAAGCTTTGTATTAGAAGTCCTTTCCAGCTGAGCTCTGACTTGAAACAACTCCGCTTCAAGCTTTTTAGTCTTCTCAACCAAGAAACTATTCTCAAATCTCAGTACTCCAATGGTCTGATTAGCTTCATCAAATTTCGTGGAGATTTCTTCTCATTCAAGCTCCACTTCCCGAGTTTCTTAGTGGCCAACCTATACAACTTCTCATGCTTTTCCAAGGCATTGTATAATTTTGTATGGGCTATGTGGATGTCATCTTGTTCATCATCTTCTCAAATTTAGACTCCACCAAGTCCTCTTCTTCATCCACATCTTCAACAATCCCCTTAGTAGGATTTACGGTGACAATGAAGGCATTAAGGATTCCAGCATCCTCATTATCAAAATCATCCTCAGGCTCCCTATCGCTCAAAGTAGCGACAAGTGTCTTGCTTTTCCTAATGGTCTATACATAGGGCACTCTTGTTTGATGTGATTGAAGCCTTGACACCCAAAGCACTTTGGTCCTGAGGGAACAATGTATTGACCGCCATTCCAAGTATCCTTTTTTCCTTTGTCTTGGTTCTTGAATTGAGATGAACTAGACTGCTTGTGGTCTTTATCAATCCTCTTGTATTGCCATTCTTCATGAACTTTTTGAACTGCCTTGTGATATAGGATTTCATTTTAGAATCTTCGTCAAGAGAAGACTTATCAGTATCACTTCTTTTGGCCTTTAGTGCCATGTTCTTGCTCTTGCTTGATTTCACAATCATTGTCAAACCCAACTTATAAGTCTACTGATTGCTAACTAGCTCTGTTAAAGGAATTTTTTCAATATCCTTTGATTCCTCAATTGCGGTGATCTTGGCATGAAATCTCTCGGGTAGAGATTTGAGCACATGTCTAACAATCTTGGGTTTAGGAATGGTTTCCCCTAGATTAAAGGTTGAGTTCACTATGTCCTTGAGCTTGGCATAGAACTCATCAAACGACTCATCCTCCTCCATCTTGATTTCTTCAAAGCTTGTAGTAAGCCTTGGAAGCTTTAAATCCTTGATGACTTTAGTTCCTTCATAGGTTGTTTGAAGGATGGTCCACGCTTCCTTTGCGGTTTCAGTAGAGGATATCTTCTTGAACTCGTCATTTGTGACCACTTTGAATAAAGCATTCAATGTCCCTTTGTTGAAATTAGCTGCCTTGATCTTAGCATCATCCCAATCGACTGGTGCTTCCTTTGACTTGATCTAGCCTATCTCCACAACTTGTCACACTTTCTCATCTAATGACCGCAAGAAAGCTCTCATGCGTACTTTCTAGTATACATAGTTAGTGCCATCAAATAAAGGAGGTATAAAAAGAGACTGTCCTTTATCCACGACAAACAAGGGTTAATGGATCACACAACAAATGTTAAAACCTAATCAAGTGTGCTTACTCTGATACCACTTGATAGGCCAAGAATGTATTGACCCCTTATGATAAATTAACCAATTAATTAGCCAAGTTAATTAATTAATCCGATTAACATGCAATATGCGTGGTAGTACAAATAAATCAACAACTAAGTTAATATGTAGTGGAAAATAAAGTTTACACGGTGATTTGTTTACGAATGGGGAAAATTTTCGAGGCAAAAACCCCACCGGGTGATTTTAAAGTCACCATTCCCAAGAATCCACTATTATCACAACAAGCGGTTACAAGTAAAAGAATCCCAATACTTTATACCAACTTATAGTCGAACTCTTACACTAATACCCAATTGGACTTGTTTTGTAGTGACAATCTCTCCTTTTAATGCATGACTCCCAATACATGACTAACCAATTGATGCACAGATCCAAGTACGTGACTAACCACCAAGTTGAGAAGGATGTTAGCTACAAAGTTCTTCAGTTCATCAACATGATGAAGATCACAAAGCTCTTTGATTACAAAACCATACGGTGTACAAATGTAGCAGCTTCTTGAAGAAAAAGATGAACTAGGGCAAATTGTCTTGAGTCACAATATGCTTGTGAAAAACCTTTGCATCAAGTTGCACTCACTTGCATCAGATGCGATGGCTCTTAAAACAATCCTTATATATGTTTAGGGTTATGAGAAAAGAAAGCCTAAACATGTTGTAAAGTTGTGATTTACAACTATGTTTTATGTTGGCTTTGTTCCATGACAAAAAGTGTTGTAATTGCTTTAATTTATTTCCTTGTATTTTGTGGGATTTTATTGCATTGGGTTTAGTATTAAGTTGGCGAAAATTCAAGTTTAATTAAAGATCAGTGCATTTCACGAGAAGGGTTCCCATGAAAAGGGCATGTGAGGAGCACATGACTAGAAGTTGAAGAGTCGTGCCAGGCTGTCATTTCGTGAATGTCTCGCGGGTAAGGCCTTCTCGCAAGGTAGTTGCGAAACACTTTGCTTGGAGGATTTTTATGTGTGAGTTTCTTACCTTTCACTCATACTATATATACCCTCATTACCCATAAATGTAAATGAGGTTATTTAGAGAGAAAAATCTTAGATAGGTTTTCTACAACACACACACACCCATCTTTTAGAAAGAGAGCTACTCATCCTTAGTGAGAAATCATTGTAGCCTCTTTTCCTTCCCTCTCCCATTATCATACCTTGAGAGGAGATCTGTACCCAAACACAATCCATACCTTTTCAGAGTATAGTGAGTGTTTTTGGTGTTCTTCAGGAAGCATTGGAAGATGCCAAGGATGGCGGATGCAACATGGAGCTTATGGCGGGATTCAGAGAGCTAGACAAGACACAGTTCCAAGAAGTCTTGTTGGAGAAGAAGCTTGGAGGGCTTAGGTACATCGGGTAGATTAGGCTTGGAGGGTCTCTTGCTAACCCATGTATCCTAACATATTATCTAGTGGATTGATCATCGCTTGGAGGGCAACGGAAAGGTTTTTTGCCAAGTTCTTCGGTTTCTTCTTCGATAATACATCTATTATCGATTGCGTTTTCATTCTTCTTCCCTACTCCTTTACCTTTCATTTTACTACTGTGTTATAATGATTATAGATTAAAGTAGTTTATTTGGTTATTCGCTCGTATTTACTCTATTCCGCACTTAATATAAGTTAGAGTAAAATTTATTGAGATGTAATTTTAATTTGGGGGTCTAAATAGCTCTTGTGTTTTCACACATTTTAGAGCATTCACATGTATATACGGATTGGAGTGAAATCAAATTTAAAAAAATGATTTTTGTAAATCTCGATAGATAGGTTATCTATTGAGTAGTCATTGAGCATTGGGCAAAAGTCGCTTTTCAACCTCGATAAATGCTATTTGTTAAGATAGCTATCTAGCTTTAAATCCAGCACTTCTTCACTTCATTCTTGGACATATTTGCATGACTTTAACACTTGGACTTGAAACATTTTTCCTTGAAGTATTAAACACATCCTAGATCTACCCAATTACAAGTAAAAAGCGTTTTGTTAAAGGATTAGCCAATTCTACATTGACATATGTTCTTAACATGATTCACATATGTCCTAACAAAGTTTAGTCTTGGTTTAGATCCCTAAGAGATTGATTTGCCACAAAGTAAAGACATCACATCATCAAAAGGAGGAGACTCAATGTATGGGAAAGTGGATCTACGAACTAGAGGGAGACCTAGAGCTTCATAAACTACATCCTTAGTTATCTTATACTCTTTGCCTATAATCCAGGAAGTCAAATAATGACCACCAGTAACCTCAAAATATATAGTGAGATTCGAGTAGAATTTTTTGATCATTGCAGTAGGAAGGGGATGAGAATCTTCACACAAAGGACCCTAATTTCTAGACACTAGATTCCTACTGATTGAAGGATCTAACTCATCTAGAACTAATTGTCTTTCCCCCCCAGATAGACCTATACTTAGTCAAGGTCTTAAAAATTTCCTCGATTTTGGCTGTAGGAAACCTAACCTATCAACCAGAGCAAAAGAGGATGAGGATCCTGTGTTCCTATTGGCTTTGGTTTTAAAATTTCTACCAACCTTAGGAGCCATGACTAATGTGCAAAAAAAAGGAAAAAAACAAAAACCAAGGGCTGACTACATCGGATATTGTTAGAACACAGAATAACATGAAATTTTAAAAACTATATGATGCATGACGTAAGGACACATATGATGCATAATCTAATGCACAAAAACAGTTCAATTTTATCTCAATTTTGAAAATTGACCAAGATTATTAGAAATTAAGCATAATCCCCAATTTTGAAACCCTAATTTTCCAAAAATCCTTATATTAACCAATTGAACAACACATCATGTATAAAACATGTTATAATTACTCAATTAAACAATATCACAAGCCAATTTTTCTCAATTTCATCCAATTGAACGAAATCCCCAAAATTCTCAAGAACACATGAACCCTAAGTTCGAATTTTTGTAGAAACCATGAAATTTTTGAAATCAAAGCATGTGAATCATGTTTATACGATGCATGAACAAAAACCTATCCAGCAATTTGGATCAAAATAATCAAAATCATCAAAAACCCTAAAATCCTTTTGGTTCGAAATTTTGAAAAAATTTGATGAAAAGCTTGAATGCATGTAATATAAACAAAAAGGAGGGCCAAAAGAGTCTTACCGGATGTTTAGGAGAAAAACCATTTAAGCTTTGACTCAGAAAAAGATTAAAAAAAAAATTGACTAAGAGGAATCGGGAGAGGGATTGAAGAGGAAGACACAAGAATGAAGAACAAGGCTCAGATTCCTCTTATTTTGTTTTAAAAAATGATTTTGGATTGGTCGGGAGGAATCGAGCCAGGAATCAAAAATATTTTAAAAATAGGTTCAACTGATAGGAAGAAATCGAAGGAGGAATCGAGTCAACCTGAGAGTTTTAGCCTTAAAGACTGAATTTTCGATTGGTTGAAAAACAGGTTCAATCAATCGAATCTGAAAAAATCTGAAAATTTTGAAAACTTGGAAATTTTATATAAAAACATTTATAAAACTAGTTTTTATGATATGAAATGCATGTCAATAATTCCAAATGTTTTCAAAAACTCTTTCCCTTCAATCAAATCAACTTTTATCAAGATTCAAAAATTTTCCTCACAAAATTTTTACCCAAAAACCCTAAAAGGTATTATACATTTCAAGAATCACACAATCAAATGTACAAAGTTTAACAAAAATTTGCTTGTGGTGTGTGCAACTAGTAGTGTATGAGATATATAAAATGTGATTTGTAGATAGAAATTAAACACAATTTCTACATTAGCAACCACATAAGTTTGAAAGTGACTATCACCTAAAGAGTTACATCATATAACTTCCACATCTCCTTAAAAACACGCTTGCAATCATGTAAAAACAATATTTTTATTCTTTTTCTTTTGATATATATATATATATATATATATTATTTTTTTTGCTTTTCTTTTTTTTTTTTCTTTTTCTTTTGAATAATCTTTTGATTCTCTTTTGATTTTCACTTCTTTTCACAATTATCACCTCGTTTAATCTTGTTGTGCAAGTGTTACACCTTACCAAGCATGGCTTTTATAATTTGCACACAGATGTTCGTGATTGGTGAGTAACAGTGGTGAGATGGCTACTTATGCCTTTCTCCTAGGATTTTTTAGTCCCTACAATCAAAATAATGTGACTTCAAAATCAAGAGCATGTGTTTAAAAACCATATACAACTCACACAATATAAACACTACATAGCACAAACTAGCAAAGTGCAAAAAAATAGCTCGTCAAAGCTAAACAAGGTATAGAGTCATGAAATGAAAATTTCATAGACCAACCTCAATTACACACTTAAAGATATGTAATACACAAACAATTTTTTTTTTAGTTTATTTATTTTTTTTATTAAAAAAAAACCTTAAAAACATCATAAACAAACCTAGAATGAAATGCATGAATGTAATGCAAATGCAAATCCTAATGAAAAATTTTTTGGTCACAAGAGACCGAAAGGATTAGTGCAAGGACTATGTCAGCAGACTCACTAAGACTAAGTCTTTTGCATCCACACTCTCTTAGATGAAAACTTGGAATTGGAGTTTCTAAATGAATTAGACCTAAATTTAGCTCTTGTATTGGCATAAAGGTTAAGAACCTTTACCAATTCATGAATAAATGTCATAAGATCTTGTGTTTTTGGCACAGGCACTTTTTTTTGGTTACTTGCTTTGAAGCTTGCAACTTAAAATAATTTGGGCGTGTATGCCCAGCTCCACCACAAAAATGACAAAACCATTGAGGTTTGTGTTGTGTCTTGCTTCTAAGATGGTTGGGTTTCTTGGGTTTTGACTCACTTAGATCTACCTTAATTCTCCTAGTAGCTTGAATTTCTTCTTTAGGTACCTTAATTTCAAGAGTAGAAATAGATGTAGTAGGAACAAAGTTAGGAGGATGAACAACTGAAGTAGAAACACTCTTTACAAACCCTAACCTTGTCTTACCAAAAAAAGATTTTGGAACATTTAACATATAATCCAGTTTAGATGTAGAAGTCTTATCAAGTTGTTCTCTAGCAACAAATAATTCAAATTCTAAACTTTTAACTTTCTCAATCAAAGACATGTTCTCAATCTTAATAGAGGTTATGAGTTCATTAGCATCAAACAGTTTAACCAATAGATTTTTCTTTTTTTGTTCAAGAGTGTATATCTTCTTCAAACATATGCCAACATTCATGGCATCCTTTGCTGCAATCTTTCAAGGTTTATTGTAAATTTCTTGCAAGTTCAGCATTCTCAGAGAGTTCCTTATCAAAAGGGTTCTCAATAACAATTTTAGGCTCACTTACTTCAGCAATAGCAGTGAAGGCCATGAAATTTCGTTCTTGATCACTTTTAGACTCGTGATCAGAAACTTCATCATCACTAAGGGTAACAGCCATAACCTTTCCCTTAGATCTCAAGTAAGTAGGACATTGTAACCTAAGGTGACCATAACCTTGACAACCAAAACACTGTTGACCTAAAGAATTGTTAAAGGGTTGAATAACCTTATCTTTTGATTTTTCAGAATTTTGATTTTTGGTTGTTTCATTCTTCTTCACATTCTTAGTGTCAACATTGCTTCGATTTCTTGCCTTTCTGTTATTATTCCTCAAAAAGTTTCTAAAGTTCTTGGCAAGATAAGCTACCTCTATAGAAGATATTTCATCATCAAATCCACTATCATCTACATCATCAACAGATTTTAAAGCCATGGATTTGGATTTGTTGGTTTTCTACATCATCCACATCCTTACTTTCTGTTATAGCAGTGACTTTGAGTCTAAAATCCTCAATTAAGGATCTAAGAATCTTCCTAACCACTTTAGGTTGATCATATACTCCACCCAAATTAAAAGCAAAGTTCACTATGTCATTCAGTTTGGCATAGAACTCATCAAAAATCTCATCATCAGACATCTTGATATTTTCAAACCAAGACATCAATTGCTGCAGCTTATTAATTTTTATCGCCTTCGTGTCTTCATGCATCATTTGCAAAATATTTCAGGCAATATGAGCAACCTCTACATTTGAGATCATTTTAAATTCTTCCATAGAAACAACATTGAATATAGCATTCATAACCTTGCTATTAAAGCTTGTTGCTTCCTTTTGTGCAGTGTTCCATTCACTAACAAAAGTGTTAGGTCTCTCCCAACCATTCTTAACAAAGAGCCATACTCTCTCATCTAGAGATTTCAATAAGGCTTTCATCCTAACCTTCCACTAAGCATGGTTATTCCCATCAAAATAGTGAGGAATCACAAGAGAGTGACTGTGTTCCATGATAACAGGGGTCAAGGATCAACTCAAGGTAAACTACCTAAACAAGAGCTAACTTGCTTTGATACCACTTGTTTGTTGGTTTAGACCCTTTAACGCAGATCATTTAACCTAATATATTAGCCAAGTAGTTACTTAGGTTAATTATTCAGATCTAAGTTAAACAATAATAAATCATATATTGCAAAGCAGCGGAAAATAAAGAACACCACGATATGATGATCCAAAAAAACCAATGAACCTAATAGTTTTAAGGTAAAAGCCTGGGGAGGATTTGACCTAGCTATTCTCAAGATAAAACAAATCCACTATAGAGAATTGAAGTTTTTACAATTAGATTTAACCCTAAATCTATTGCTACTTCGAGTAGTAACTTATTGACACGACCACGTGCAAGTTCCGAATCCATGAACTCATTCTCTCTTGGATTTGCAGCACACAAGCACCCACACTTGTGACTTTGAGATTCCACACAAAGGTTTTAGATCATGACTTGCTGATCTATGCAGCAACTAGATTCCACCAGCACTTGATTTTAGATCTTGTTTTGGTAGATGCTCGTAGAGTTAGAAGTATAAAATCTCTTAGATCTCATAGGATTAATTCACTAGTCTTCCAAGAGTCTTCAAAACCTGGCTAGAGTTTTCCTTTTATACGTAGGAGTGTTAGCCTAAAACTCTAAACGTTTTCCCAGGCTTAGGTCTATTTAAAATTATGTAGAAATTATTTTTCTGTGATTTTTGATCGATCGAGCTTCACCATTCGATCAATTGAGCTTCACAGAAAGATAAACATTTTTCTTGCAGTTTGTACATTCTTGAGTTTTGACTTGAACATCTTTGAGCAATGTCTAACACCTATTCTACACATGTTTTTGTTCTCAAGTTGCCAACACATAGAAGTTGAAATTATAAACATTTAATCCTAAATCTTTAGAACATAATAGAGACATCAGAAACAACATCAACTTTAGAGACATTAGAAACATCGGCAACTTTCGAAATCATGCAGCCAGATGGATGTGAAATTAATCTATTATAAGCTATGAATATATTCGTTTCACCACTTTTCCTATAACAAAATAAAAAAAATAAAAAATAAAAAAAGAACTATATATGCTGGCCAAGCATGTTGGATTTCCATCATCCAATGCCAATAGCCTCACTTCAATTACTAGATAAATCTCGCTTACTAAACAAGCTTGAGATTAATTTCCTACGAAAACAATGAAGGTCGATGCTGAAATTGTCTACTAGGAAACTATCAAACCAGCTTCTCCAACATAATTGCCATGGATTATGCAATCGGATTTATAAATGATGGGGCTACAATTAAATTTTCACTTGCATTCCCAAACATTACACTTCTCCATTCTCAGGATAAATCCAGTTCCTCATAGCACTGTTGGACCAGTTTACCGTCATTCATTTGGCAATACCCACGTATCGTTTACCCTAATATAATCATTGTAGAGACATCGGAAACATCAGCTACTTTCAAAATTATGAAGCCAGATGGATGTGAAATTAATCTATTATAAGCTATGAATTCGTTGACTCTTTCTCTGCAGAACCTCCATATAACTATATATGCCGGCTATGCATGTTGGATTTCCATCATCCAATGCCAATAGCCTCACTTAATTACTAGATAAAACTCGTTTAGTTAACAAGTTTGAAATTAATTTCCTATGAATACAATGAAGGTTGATACTGAAATTATCTCACAGCAAACTATCAAACCAGCTTCTCCAACCCCTGTCCACCTCCGTCATTACACACTGTCTTTAATTGATCAGATTACACCTCAAATATTCATGCCATTTTGTGTTTTTATCCACAAGATCGCCGTGCAAATCTCAGCAACTTAGAACGCTATGACCGGATTAAGAAATCCTCATCGGAGGTCTTAACACTATTCTACCCACTAGCAGGACGGGTTAAGGTAAATCTTTACATTGATTGCAATGATGAGGGCGTTCTCTATGTGGAATCCAAGGCCAATTGCCAAATTTTCGAATTCCTTGAGAATCCTATCCCAGCTAAGCTCGACAAATTCCTACCCATACAGGCTTTAGCTGTAACGTCCCAGTTTTTTTTTTTTTTTTTTTCCTAAATGGTGATGGTCATATTTTTATTTGCATTCACATGCACCTACCCCACTCATTTCTCCACCACACAAATATCACTCATATCTCTCCCTCTTTGGCCGGTCAACTAAGGTCTTCTACTCTTTTCTTTTTCATTTTCTCTCAACACAACACAAACGTTTCTCTCATCCTCTCTCACCGGTGCTCATCCGCCACCATCTACACCATCTTTTCATGTCAAGATCACCTGAAAACTCTTTAGGAATCTCTAAGACATCTTCATCCATTTTATTTAAAGTAAGACTCCTAATCTTTTGGTGGGTTTATATGCTTTTGCTTGAGATTATGTTTATCTAAGTTTTAATAATAATACCCATGTATTTTATGAGCATTAGAAGTGATATTTATATGTTTTTATGTATGGGTTTTGGTCTTGGTGGATGTATTTGATGAGTGGATTTATGATTTTTGCAATGGTGGTTAGCTAAGTGGTGAAGATTTGGGAGTTTTGGCTTTCTAATGTGAAATAGATGGCGAATATAATTTTTATTGATTGTTTGGTGCTAGTCAAAGATTTAAATTGTTTGTTTTGAAGGATATTGTGATTTTGGTGTCATGGGTCTCTTGATGATGTTGTGAAAATCTTGTGAAAACTACTCATAAATTATTGAGATTTTGATGTTAGAGATAATACCTTGAATGATTCATGAGTATAATGGGAGTCTATGCCTCGTAAATGAATGGGTTGAGAAACTATGTAAGTGGAAAATATTATTTGTGAGGCTAAATCTAGGCTTGCCTAATTTAGTGCTTATTTGGCAATTCCTAATGTGTAGCTAGATACAATTTCAAGTTTTATGCTTATTGTGATAAGTTTGCTTGGTATTGTTTAGGTTCTAACTAATCTTTTTTGGAGCTTAGAGAGTTAGGTTTTTTGCGGGTTGCATGGTAAGTAGCTTTTTAATGGCATTTTTGGAAAATAAGCGTGTTGCATAAAGCATTGTTTTTTTTTTTTTTTTTTTTTTTTGGGGGGGGGGGGGTTTTAAACACACTTTGAGAAATTGTTTATGGAAACTATGTTTTCCTAGAAAGCTTTATGTTGTAACTTTAATATATGTGATTATTTGTGAAAATGGCATCATATTTGGCAATGCATATGGGAAAATGCATGATTTATTAGCATGGAAAAGATTAGCATCTTTGATTAAATTCTTGAGAATGAATTTTATTTCTTATTGCATTATTTGCAAAATTAAAGATGCTTTGATATTTGGGAAAATTGGTACAAAATCTTCTTGAAGAAATGAGTTTGAAGGCTTTGAGAACTTTGTGAATATTTTGGATATTTCAAAAGATTTTGTGAAACTACTTTAAATTGAACTGTGTTTTGATTTCATGTAAATCGTGAGCTTTTTATGTTTTTACCCTTGGGCTGTGACATGTGATTACCCAGCTAGATACTATAGTCTGTGTGAACTTGGTATCTTAGCACTCGTCTTTGTGATGGTTATTAGTTACGGCTTTGTGTCAACAGAATAGTTCCGACTTTGTGTCAGCAATGAGTTTTGGCTTTGTGTCGACGATTGTCATGTGGCCTTGGGTTAGATTTTCTGGTTTGGAATGATGTTGTTATTGCTCACAGTGTACATAGTTTTATGTTGAGATATTTTGAGGAATATATAGTATGTAATTTCATGAGAACATCTTGAGAAGCTTTTGTCTTTGTGTCAATTTATTCATTCTTGTCATATTTTTTTTGGAAATAGTTTTGTAGAAACTATTTGGAAATTCCCAAATTAAAAACATGATTTGTAAATAGTTACCATCGTGAAACTTGCATTTCCCCCACCCCTATTAATTATGCTACTTACTAGGTTCTGTCTTATTCCAACATTTTACAAACTTTTTCAAAGTAGGCAACTATCGTTTTGTGATGACTTTTTGGTGGCTAGCAGTAGTTAGACTAATTGTTGATGGAGGTTGGCTTTTGTGATGGAGAGAATTGTTAATGTATAACTTAGAGTAGGCTTGATCCAATTCTTTTGTATTAAATAGTGGTTATGCCTTTATTTCCACTAATGGGACAAGTTGATGATATGTAATTATTTTTTCAGACCTCCATTCTTTTGTGACCAATGGTCATTGTATTTATTGCATAGAGCTCTGACTTACTTCGGGATTGAATTGTCAAAGGGAACAAAATCTATAGGTACCTTTGGGATGTTTTTCTCATACTTTGGACCTTTTCGGGTTTGGGGCGTGGCATTAGCCATACAAGTAACCACCTTCAACTGTGGGAGGATGGTGATGAGATGCAGAAACATTAAGTAGCAGAACACGTCTACCTCTAGAAAACAAGAAACAAAACATGTTTGCTCCTGAAAATAACCTCGAATCGACAAGGGTTCCTTGAATCCACAACAAAAAAGGATCTGGAATCCACTAGAGAATAGAGAGACAAAAGTCTGAATTTTATTGATTGAATAATTGTTCAAAAACGTATACAGACTTCGGGGCCTATTTAAGGGCTCCATAAAACTTAACAAACAAGAAAATATATTCTAAAATAACTCCTAATTAATACCAAACCATAATAGGAACCAAATTTGACCTAAAAAGCATTAAATGCACCTAAAAACAATGAAATAATAACCCTAAACCTAAAATAACGAAAATTACAAATTAAATACCAAAATTAATAAATTACAATAATTAAATTGTAGATTCTGTCCTACATCAAACTCCTCCACTTGAAACAAACTTGTCCTTGAGTTCACTTTTGAAATCTGAAATCTTCCATGCCAAGAGAACAAATACTTTGAATACTTCATCTTCCTCATCTTCTTGCCAAACTTGAAAGTCACCAATTGAGCAACTTGAACTTCTTGTCCCTTGATTTTTATGCAGTTGACAATATTCACAAAATAAGAGTCAATAATCAAATCAAATCTTTCCACCTCAATAAAATCAATAAACTTTGTTTCGGTGTCTCCCACCAAAATAATAGGAGCTTGAACGTTGTAATCATCTAACTTGACTTCATTGAGATCGTTGACAACTTCCTCTATAATTTCTACTTTAATGGTTTCTACTATCTTGACCTCAAGATCTTTCTTTATAATAGAGTCTTTATTAATCTTCTCCACACAAGGCCTTCATCAATTTCCTCAGAAATCTCTATATTTTCTTCTTTGACTTCTATATATTCTTCAAGAACAATATTTTCTTCAACATGCAATTCTTCCTTTAATGGTGGAATATTTGGCTCTTCAAAATAATTCAAGTATGAACTTCTTGGCCAATAATAATCTTGTATTGTATATGACAAGATTTCTTCACAATCCAAAGGATAAAATTTGATAGCAAGCATCTTTTTCATCCTTGGCCATGAACGAATTTTGTCTTTACCTTGTTGGATTCTATTAGATTGTGTTCATTCCCACCAATTTAAGGCATACTTACTAAGTTTATACAAAGCAAGTCAAACTTCTTTCTCATAACAAATATTCTCATAGTCAAATAAATCCTCTAGATCAAGTAACCAATCAAGAAAATCTTCTTTTAAAAAATAACCATTAAAACTTGCAATTATTCTATAAGACCTACATGAAATTTGCTTACCAATAGGTTGCCCGTGAGTTATGTCTCTACTGCAGTTATCCCTATTGCTTCTATTCTTCAACGACACCATCCTAGCATAGATATTTGTGAGTGCTTGTTGTACGTCACGTAATACTTGCTAAATTGGTTGTTGTTGTGGTGGTGGTTATCATCTCTTTGGTTAGCAATTAGACTAAGGTAAGTCAAGGCTCTGATACCAACTAATATCGTGGAAGCTTGAAGAAGCAAAACACGTGTACCTCTAGAAAACAAAAAACAAAACATGTTTGCTACTAAAAATAACCTCAAATCTACAAGAGTTCCTTGAATCTACAAGAAGAAATGATCCGGAATCCACCAGAAAATAGAAAGACAAAAGTCTAAATTTTATTTATTGAGTAATTGTTCAAAAACGTATACAGACTTAGGGGCCTATTTAAAAGCTCCGTAAAAGTTGACAGACAAGAAAATATATTCTAAAATGACTCCTAATTAATATCAAATTATAACGAGAATCAAATTTGATCTAAAAAGTATTAAATGCACCTAAAAACAATGAAATAATAACACTAAACCTAAAAATAACAAAAATTACAAATTAAATACCAAAATTAATAAATTACAATAATTAAATTGTAGATTCTGTCCTACATCAGATGGTGGTTGGTTTGATCTTTAATCACAAGTGGGTTTCTTCTTCTTTCTCAACAGTTGGGCTGCTATTGCTCGTGGAATTAGTGATATACAGATACCACAATTCGAATTTGCCACATTATTCCCACCTAAAACTTCACCTATATTTGATCCAACAAATGGAAAGCACAAAATTGTGATAAAGAGATTTGCCTTTGATGCAACTTCTATAGTCGCTCTTCGAGCCAAATACAGCACAGACAACAACAACATTGCAAACCCACGTCCCTCTTGTGTGGAGGCGTTATCAGCTTTCATACGGAGTCGCTACCTTGCTGCAACACAACCAGAACAAGACCCCAATAAGATTTACGCAGTGTTTCATGCAGCGAACCTACGTAAAAGGTTGGATCCTCCACTATCAGAGCAATATTTTGGAAACATGAGCTTGTCCACAGCCTCTGTAGTCTCATGGAACAATGAGATAGGGTTAGACGGTACTATCATTCGAGAAAGAACCATGTGAAAGAATTCCAAGAGAATGGTGGGCAGATGAGGTTTTTAAAAGAGAACATGGAGAAATTGAAACAAGGAGAGGGAGTCACCTTGGCCTTCACTAGTCTGTGTAGGTTTCCTATATATGAAGCGGATTTTGGGTGGGGAAAGCCTGTATGGCACTACAACAAAGCTGGTTTTTTACAAGGTTCTAAACCCTTAAAAAAGAAGTATTAAAAGCCCTCAAAAAAGATTATTTTCAGGGTCTAGATGACCCTCGATAACCTTTGAAACAAATTTCCACAAAACAGAAATTTGGATGACCTATGTGATCCTTGAAGCAGAAATTTTGACGCCTACATGACTCTTGAAACAAATCTTTTATCTTTACGAAGGATTGACAACCTTCGAAAAATTCAAAAATAAATAAAGCTACAGTAACTTTTTTTTTAGGGTCTCTGGCTCTCAAAATAAGGTTTTTCTCTTCTCTCTTTTTCTTTTTTTTTTTTTTTTTTTTTTTTTTTTTTTTTAAAAAAAACCCACAGCCATGCACATGTACTTCAAAAAACCACATATTATGAAATTTATATTTGATCAAAACACAATTCAATTAGCTTTTCAAATCACTAAATTCTTCATTTTTTACTAGAGAATTTTGAAACTAATAAACATTAAAAAAAAAAAAAATTATGGTCCTAGAAGTAAGGTTGTTCCATTGAGTGGGTGTAATTTTGTTGAATTTTTGGTTTTAGTGTTAAAATATTGACTAGAGGATATTGATAACATGATTTTATATGCAGATTAGTTATCAAATCAGTCTTAAAGTGATTTTAACATTAGAGTTTCATTCAAATAACTTCGAATGGCTCTACTCAAAAATCTTATTACAAAATTTTTTGCTTGATCTATTTCTTATTCCTTTCTTGCATGCTTTCGTGGCAGAATAATTGCTAATCTTGATAAGTTTGTGTATGTAATGTGTGATCTTATTAATAGTTAAATATATAAGGGGAAATATATATCTGAACTTCTTTTTATAATATTTGCTGAAAACAATTAATGGTAGAGCATTTTAGTTTAAGTTTCATTTTAGAAAACATTATTGGCGTTGCATTTTTTTTGTTTGACTATCCCTAATATATTTGTGCTTATATTTAAGTGAGATGTTTACTTGATAAATAAAAGTTGACCAATGATATATATATATATATATATATTGTCCGAGATAGAAATCTTACGCTAGCCAAATCCAAATGAATGTGTGTAAAGCTTTTTTCTAGTTACTTGAACATCGACTCTTGCTTCCCCCATTCAACAAAAACTTGTATTCATGGGTTACCTTCACACCAAAGGAGTGTTTTGGCACCAATGATATTTTAGTATATACGTAAGGGTTTTTTTTTTTTTTTTTGTGTAAATAATAAATGCATGAGAGTGGAACCAAATGTTACACAAGCAAAGCCTTCTATTTCATGCTGCACTATACTGATTTGGGACTGACACATGGTAAATTCTAGAAACTTAATGTCTGTTTAGGAACAACTTATTTAGCTTTTTTCTGAAATGGAAAAAGTAAGAAAATTCGGGAAACAAAGTGAGATTTTAAAAAGCAGTACATAAAAACTAAAAACTAAAAAAATTGAAATTTAAAAGTTTCACACTTGAGATAATTATAGATATTTTTCATACATGAAGGGTATCTAAAGAGTGTAATTCTATTTTGAATTTTTCAAAATAAATAATTATTGAGTTGTGTAATGTTGCATAAATTAATCCTGGGTGTAACTTAAATCTCACCTCATAAATTTCACACTGATTGGATATTATTTATTCTCGAATCCATAAAATCATTTTTTGCATATAATTTTACAATTAAAAATATTTGAAATTATTTTTTTTTTTTATGATGAAATAGTTATTGATCTCTGATCATCTTAATATTTGTATGTACGAAGAGTATAACAAAACAATGTAATTCAAAAGTTGTTTTGTCGAAATATTCCTAAAAAAAAGAAAAGGAATGATGTAACATTAATGTCATAATAAATTAGATCAAATGTAACTTGAATTTATCATTTTTACATAAAGTAAGTCATTGATCAGAAGAATGCAAAATATCTTTACATGTAGGGCTTTCTGTTTAATCGTAACGTACACCTTTAAAGTTTAAGATTATTTAGATTTTACACTCTCAAATTTGAAAAATTAGATTTTACACCTTGAAGATTATATCTCTTAGCAAAAGTAACCCTTCAATTACACATTAGACACTAGCATGTCACTTGATGGCCATGTAGATGAGTCCACTAACAGAGGGATTGGCTTTGCTTATAGAGGCAAACTTCAAGGTGTAAAATCCAAATTATACCAAACTTTAGGAGTGTATTTTGCAATTTATCCAAAGTATTTTGCCTACATAGTATGTTCATGGATGCTATTTTAATCATTTACTATTTGAATGATATATAAAAAATTTAGGGTCAATATTAGGACCAACTCAACACATTTGGAGCCCGATGGTGATACTTCAAATGGGTCATTTATATTTATATATCATTTAAATAATATTTATTTGTAATAGTTTTTTAATTAAACTTTGTTGTGAAATTGTTGTAAAAATACTATGAATATAGCATTTCTTATTAAAATGGAAAAGAATGAAGGAAAGAAGAAAATTATCTTATTTCACACAAGGGAAACTAATTTAAACACATGAAAGATTAAAAACATATTTTGCAAACTAACCAAACTTTTGACCTTATATTGGCTAAAACCATGACTATCTATCCTAGACAGACAGCCTATAACGCAGAATTTTTTACTAATGAAACATACTCCATGACCTCCTTGTCCTCTTCAAATTTAGCCATGTCTTCCTCCATCAAATTAATCCATGCCTCTATTCCATCTCCTGATTTGGTGTCAAAGAAAGTAACTAGATTTTGGTACAACATTTTTGTAGAACCTCCCCAAATAGGCTTCCCCCACCCGAAATCCGCTTCATATATAGGAAACCTGCACAAGCTGGTGAAGGCAAACGCAACCACCTCTCCTTTGTTTGCTTTTTCAGTGACCTCTGCCATAAAATTCAAGTGTCCGTCACTTTCCAGGAGTTTTTTGACATAATCTAGGTCGACTTTCTTTATCGAGTCTCTCATTGGGAGAATAATGCTGGAAAACCCATCATCCTCAGTTTCATTAGGGACTACAAACACTGTGGATTGGCTAACATTTCCAAAACAATTTTCTGGAAGTGGTGGATCCAACCTCGTACGCATGTTCACTGTTTGAAACACCGGGTAGAGCTTACTGGGGTCTTTTTCAGGTTGAGTAGCAGCAATGAAACGACTGTGTATGAAAGCCGATAAGGCTTCGACACGTGTAGGACGTGGGTATTCAATTTCTGTGTTGCTGCTAGTGTATTTGTCTCTAATAGCCGCTATAGCAGAAGTATCAAACACAAATCTCTTTATCATTAGCTTTTCTTTTATCATCCCCATATTTTGATTGAAGCCAGAGATAGTTACTGGTGGGAAGAGCTTAGCTGCTGCATCGAACTGAGGAGACACTATGATGCTACCACCACGAGCAACAGCAGCCCAGTTGTTGATAAACAAGAAGAATGATGAAGCATCTCCTATGACGTGATATAATTCTAGGCCAATCACGATCCCTCCACAATTGAAGGAGGTAACTTGTACAGCTGCAAGTACATCTTTTATATTGTCCAATTCATATGGTAGGAATTTGTTGTGCTCACCAGGGTTTGGATTCTCAAGAAACTCAAAAAGGTTGCATTTGGCCACTGCTTCAACGTAGTGTATGCCTTCATCGTTGCATTCGATATAAAAATTGTCCTTAATCCGTCCAGCTAGCGGGTAGAAATGTGTTAAGGCCTCGGATAAGGATTTCTTAATCCTTTCAATTTGTTCAAGATTGTTGAGATTAGAATTGGTGTCTTTGGGATAGAATAGAACCCAAGGCATGTAAAATTGAGGTGAAACTTGATCAAGAAAGGAGAGTTGGTAATTGCGGAGGTGATCAGGTGTAGGAGACGAAGGTTTGATGGTCTCCTTGGAGACAACTTCGACTTCAATAGTCATGGTTATGTATTCAGTAAGTGAATACAAGATTGATGGAAAACAACCATGCTTATAAGAGCAAGATATATAGAGTTAAGAGAGTTTGTTCATAAAGTCAATGAGTTCAAGGAATGAATGATACAATGTTGCACAATGTAATTATTCATCTTATGAAATACAACATGTATCCATGTGAACACTTCCCATGTGCGAATCGCAGGTTGTATTAACTCATGTATAGCTGTGGTTGCGGACATTGCCAAATTCAACGTTGTTTAATTTTTTTTTCTTACTTGTTAAAATGATTAATGATTATATATAATTACTTATGAAGCGCGAGTGCAATTGAAGAAATAAAGAATGAAAATAAAATGGTTAATGGCCTTCGCCTATGGGTCAACAGATTTTTTATATTCGCAGTAAGTAGTAGTGGCTGATATATTGTAGTTCAAAAATCTTTTGTATAAGAGTGATTATGAATCTATGACGTACGAGTAACTTAATTATATAAATTAAAAATATAAAAAGGAAAGAAATAAAGAAGGCAAAGTGGTACCTCTCACCCCAACTAATTCAACGAGGGATTAATTAGTTGTGACTTGTGAGTTGTGACATAACTGTGCTGGCTTTGTGATTTTTTATTTTTTAAAGGTGATAACATTTTAATTTACGATGTTGAATTCATAATCAAAAAATTGGTATGGAATTCCAGCCAATTGTTGGAAAATTGATTATATATATATATATATGTGTGTGTTATCTACCCCATAAAAATTATCATCTTCGAGGAATGATACATATAACACATCAAGTTGTCTATGTGGTATGTTGGATTGTGTGTGTTTAGATTATGAAGGTGTGGTATAAATGTGCTTTGTTTTTCACATTATAATATATTTAATTCATTCAGGTTATATATAATTGATTTCAAAATAATTCAATTAAGATTAGTCTTTCTCAACTCTCAAGTGTAAGACCGAGCTTTGTCAAATTCATAACTAATATGAATGCATCAGTTTAATAAATATTATGATTTTGTAGAAGTATCATGAATGCTGTGTAGAATTAACGTGTATTAATGGATAAGATTGAAATAATATAATTCATGCAATAAGCTGAGGATGTGGTTCCAGCAGCCCAGATGCTTACATCTTTTTGAGAAAAAAGTAGTCATTTTAGGAATTTATTTGAAAATTACTTAAAACCATGGGACTTCTAACTCACTCTCCACATAAGTTTCCAAAAATGAAAGTTTATAATCTACACGCTACACAAGCTACGACAAAATTGTACTTATCAATGTTACATTATTTGATAAAATCGTTATAGATGCAATTTAATAAATTCATATGCAAACATATATAATTTGATTCGCTGTGAGGGTGCATGGAGAACAATGCATCACTGTACATTTTTTTTATTATAGTTTCATGCATCTCTTGCATCTCTATTATGTTTACACCACCGGTCATGTTAATAGCGAAATGAATTTGTGACTTTGGTGAAATGGTTACCTACGCGGCCTTGACGTTTTCTCTTAAGCTGCAAATTCTATTATGTTGCAGGCCAACGGTTAAGAGTTGGTGAACCGTGAAAGATTGCAAAAGAATGTTTTAAAGTTTCGTTGTGTTATTTGTATCACACGAATACAGTAGGATAGTTTTAGATGAATATTCCTACGGAATCTAACTCCATTAAATATAAAATTTAGGCAAAAATAAAATTATACCTGTTAACTTTCCCCAATTCTTATTAAATCATTCTTGTCATAGCATATTATTATTATTGAAAATGAAACTTGCATTTCCCCCATCCCCATTAATTATGCTACTTACTGAGCTCCGTCTCATTCCATTATTTTATAAAATTTTCAAAGTAGGCAATAATCTTTGAGACAACTCTTTGGTGACTAACAGTAGTTAGACTAACTACTAATGGAGGTTGAACTTTTGTAATGGAGATATTAGATAATGTACATCTTAAAATAGGCTTGACTCATACTTTATAGTGGTTGTGACGTTATTCCCACCGATAGGACAAATTGATGATATGTAATTATTTATTTAGACATTTTTTCTTTTATGGCCAATGGTCCTTATAATTAATGCTTAGAGCTCTGACTTACTTTGAGAGTATATTCAATGGAATTATTATGATAATTCTTGATGTTGATACTTGATATGATTTATGTGGATTAAATTGTCAAAAAGGAAAAACCTACAGGTACTTTGAGACGTCTTTCTCATGCTTTGGACCCTTTGGGGTTCGGGGTGTAACATTAACTCTTTGTATTTACGGATTTCCTACCATAACATTTATCCTATCTCACATGTTCATACTGTCCCTATAGATAGGTGTGCATTCCTTTATGTTCTTGTTATTGATGATTCTATGTGTTTTCCCTCTATGCTTATTCAAACCACTGTTGATATCTATAGGAGTACGAGTAAAGCTAAAAAATTGTTCTTTCCTATGTACATATATAGGATTTTGAGGTTTCTAGGGTTGTCAAATTTTCCTCCCTTATTAGAGTTAGTTCACATCACTGCTCCTATAGGAGCCACCTTTCTTAGATAGCGATAGGCCCGGATGAACAATGCTGAACCAAGCACTAGGACTTTAAAGAGATCACGAGGTGAAGCTTCTACTACATCTCCCGCCTCCGGTGCTATGCCCGCCGCTAAGGAGACTTTTGTGAATCGATTGTTGCTTTGTGGATCCTTCTGGTGGTGCTTTGATGATGTTGATCCTATTGTTACCCCTCCTTTCTTGCTTTGTGCCACGATGGAGTCTTTCATGACTACTCAAGCAACTCATGGAAAGCTTTTGGATGAGTTGTTAACTTAGGTTGCTGCCTTACGAGCTGATTTTGTCGACTATAGGAGTGCGTTTCCACCTCTTCCACCCTCCGATAATTGATGTTGTTGTTGCCTTTGGTAATTCGTAACAAAAAGAGGGAGTAGGTTTTAGGACTTTTTATACTTAAGAGGAGTAGATTTTTTGTACTTAGGAGGAGTTTCATGTATTTTCTTTGGTTTTGATGTTTATATTTCCTTTTATCTTTATATGTCATAATTTATATTTGTTCAGTGTTTTTGTTCTTGTTTCACAAACATTGATGTGGTTATTAATTATGATATTATTGATGATAAGGTTATTCATTATGATATTACTATCTCTCTTTATATGTTTTGTGAATTAAAGATCGGATTTTTACTTTGATTTTGGTACTATATCTTCCGCACATGTGTTTATGGTTTTGTTTTTAGTGTTTCAAGAATTTACTGATTAATTCTTTCATGAGCTATTGTCTATACTAGCAACTAATAGTTAGTAGTTGTGTTAGAATTGTATTAGGGCAATATCTTGTATTTGGGCTAGTATTTAACTTAAGCATTTCATTATGTATGTGTGTTTTGTCACGGATTGCCAAAGGGGAAGATTATTAGGTTCTAAAGATTTATGATTAAATATTTAGAATCATATTTTAAATGTGTTAGCAAACCGAGAACAAAACATGTCTAATCTATGTATTAAGCAATGCTTAACAATATAGGTTTCAAGCTTCAAGTTTAGCTAATCATGAGAAAAGGGAGTTAATTTCAGTTAAGCTCGATTGATCTAGAAATTAACTTGATCAATTGAGAATCGTAGATATCAGATTCTGCAGAAGTTCTAAACAAGGCCCAAGCCCGCAAAAACATTTAGGGCTTCACTCTAATTAATTCACATATAAAAGAGAAACCCTAGCTACGTTTTTCAGACTTTTGGAAGATTTGTGTGTTACTCTTTGTAAGATTTGAGAGGTTTTGTTCATTCTAACTACACAAGAATTTACTGGTGTAAGATCTACAATCAAGTGGTGGTAGAACCTAGTTGCTGCTACAAGATCATTACTGCTGGTGATCTGAAATCTTTGAGTGGGATCTCAAAGTCACAAGTAAGGGTGCTTGTGTTCTTTGTAAACCGAGAGAAGGAGTCTGTGGAATTGGAGATTGCATGTGGTCGTGTCAGTAAGTTACTACATGAGGTAGCAATAGATTTAGGATTAAATCTTTTGTAAAAATTTCAATTTTCTTATAGTAGATTTATTTTACCTTGAGGATAGATAAGTCAAATCATTCACAGGTTTTACCTTGAAACGGTTTGTTTCGTCCGTTTTCCTAAGTCATCATATCGTGGTGTTATTTACTTTTCCGCATTTGTGCATGATATGATATATGTTTGTTTAACCTAAATCTGAATAATAAACCTAATAAATAACTTAGTTAATTAATTAAGTTAAACAATCTAATTTAAGGGGTCTAAATGAACAAACAAAATTTATTTCAATGGGATGTTTATTGTCGCTTATTAAGAATATGGATTCCTTCGTGAGGAATAGTGTTCCTAAGACGCTACGTGCAATACCCAACATACGAAGGTATTGACATACAATATCTCACTCCAGTATACTTTAAAGTAACATACATTAATTTCACCTTTTTTTTTTTTTTTTGAAACACATTAATTTCACATTTGAATTCACATTCCTCTCAAAATTGATATTTATTACATATAGCAGTCGTGACATCATTAATTTGTTCATGTGATAGTTATTTAGAGAAAAAAAAAATTTATAGTGGTTAATTTTTCATCATGATTGATATGGTGGATACTTCTGTAATTAAATACCTAATTTCATCACCGACCACCAACTATAGTTCATGAGTTTACAAGGAATTGTGATTTTTATTTCCTATATGTGACTCTTATTTCTATACCTAAATCACATTCAATGCATCTCATGAACTAACATAATGTCTAATGATAATTTAATTATCATATAATAAAACATTTTTAGAGATTAAATAACGTGATACTAATTGGATTTTAAGTCACAATACCCAACAAGTTTACCTAGCTCGGTTTTGAGATATGGAAACGTTGAGGCCATTCTTTTATATTCATGGCTACAAAATTCAATCTCATGATTTGCTCCGTATTGCCCACTTAGACCCCATGGTCCACAAAATGTCTACATCACGAGCTTAGTTCATAACTCTCATTCTTATGCATCATAAATATGGCTCAAGACCCCTGTTTCTTTTGCTTCGCATATAGGGCTCAATGCCCTTACTTTTTTACTTCAAAAAATAAGACTCAGGAGTCATGACCCCCTTCTTCTTCTTCTTCTTCTTTTTTTTTTTTTTTTTTTTTTTTTTTTTTTCTTTCTTTTTGAGAATCATGAGAAGAATAGTAGTTAATATAATATAGTTGAGCTCATTCCAATTGAGTTAGGTCTTTTGGGTTAAGTGTGTCTTTATATATTTTATTAACCACTCAAAAAGACACCCCAATGTGTTTATCTCCCTAGCTTCTTTCGGGTATTCAAAGATATGTAAATAGCCTTATTTCTTAGAATTGTTTTTTAAAAAAATAATAAAAGAAAAGAAGACAAAGTTCTTGCCCATGTGGAATATGCAAAAACAAGTTACAATCTTGTTGAACTTGAAATTACTTCAACTGCTCAATGTAGGTTAGTTCATTGTTTGATATGAGTTACTTTACTTTTACAATACTGTATTGCTTCACTATTACCTAGCTATTGTTTTATCGCTCTTCTCACTCTATTTTAAACCTATATTCATGCCCTACTTGGTAGATTGCATAAGGTAACATTAGGGTTGATTTAGCCACGAGAGAGAGAGAGATCACACAAAAAAATTTTCAAACCCTAAATCTCTCTCGTTCACCGACGTACTAGAATTCAAGAAGTAAATCCAAATACGTTATCTTTGGAGATTTGTTATCAAGGTTGAAGTCAAGATTTTTTTCCAGTGTTGCTATTGCGGGGTAAAGCTTTAAGAGGTATAGAGTTCATATTTTTGGGTTGGCAAACCATGATCAAATGTAATCTATTTATAGTGTTTTTGGTGAGTCTTAAGTTTGTTAATTAAATGTGTATTTTATAGTTCAAGATAAAGACCCAAGTCCAGCTTAAGAAAGACTAAAGTTCAGTGCAAGAAAAACAAAGTTTCCCTAATTTTTATTGCAAACTTGATCAATTGAAATTTTTGATTGTATTTCAACAACTAGTTTGATCGATTGAGATTCACGAATCAGCAAAAATCTAAAACGCAAAAAAAGCTCATAACTTGTCATTTCAAGCCCAATTCGTGATCCATTTGTTGCGCTATTTAAAGGCCATCATAAGCCATCCTTATAGAGGCTTTTTTGAGAGACAAATTACCGTTTGTGCGGCTAGGGTTTGTATGACCATGTTTCTCTTAATCTCACAATACTAGCGACATTTAAAGTAGATCTAAGCCTCCATCTATTCAACTTGTGAGAGTTCGAGAGCATATAGAGAAAATTAAAACAATGTTGCTGCTGCCATAATATTTGTAGATCTATATGAAGCCATGGAGCAAACAAGCAATCTAGTCTACAACAATTGTTGGTCTAAACCTTCAAGTGGACTTCTTGGAGCCACAAACAAGAAAGTTTATGTGCAATCAGTTAGCTAAAATTGGTGATTATAATCTTTGAGAGTCGATCTTAGAGTCACAAATAAGAGAGTTCATGTGCAACAATCCATAATAAAAGAATCTATGGATTTGGAGCTATATGCATACTACATGAGGTAGCAGTAGATTTAGGATAGGATATCCCCAATCACATTCTCCAAGATGATCTTGAGGACGCCACCAAAGATATAATTTGCACCAGCGCCACTATATCACTGCAAGCCAATATATGAAGGACTGACTTCATTTTCCCCTAGATGTTATTGCGAAAGAACATTACCATATCATATTGGCTCCACTTTTTAAAAATCCCTTGTCTTGCTCTAGGTGACCGTTCATTCCTGATTATTCACAATGTAAAACTAAAACACTGAGAGAAACACCTCACCCCCCCCGCCCAAAAAAAAATCAGATGTACAAAAAGAGGAGAGATTGGAAATTTGCAATAACACTTACGTGAATATCATGGAAATCATTTATAACACAAAAGTAAGAGCAATATTACAACCACAAACTATTTATAATAATTTTACAAACTGATTTTTCATATAGACTCATTATTGCTATAACTTTTTTACTTTCCAATAACCCTTTACAACATCAACAATTTGTAAATTGTTTTTTAAAAAAGTGTGTAACTCTAGTTTTTTTTTTTTTTTTTTTTTTTTTGAGAAACGTGTAACTCTAGTTATTTTCCAAAAATAACTACCTGGATGCATAATCTCCATTCCATTCTATAGAAAGAAAATCCCAGATATAAATACAAAAAGGATATAGAATTGGCAAATTATGGATTACTGGGACAAAGTATTAAATGGGTTGAAGCATCACCACCATTTATTGCTAATAGTATACAGTTGAATGTAAATTCAAAATAAAGCAATACAAACTATTGTATCTCATAATAGTAAAAAATACTTTAAGTATTACTGTTTACTCAAAAAAAAAAAAAAAAAAAGTTTACCACACATTGGTGTTGTGTGTCTAATGTCTGCTGTTTATAATCCCAATCTATAACTACAAATGTTAGGCCCATTTGTAGTTGTATTCTGGCTATATAATGTATTATAAATCGGGTTTAAAATACTTATATTACTATTTTCATATGTATTTTAATAAGTATTACTGTTTATTAAAAAAAAAAAAAAAAAACTTCAAAGAGAGATTCTATCTTTTAATATTAAAAAAAGTTAACAAAAGAAGACGAAAAAAAATTCAAAGAAAGAGAGATCCTACCCAGTCATGTGAAAGCCGCGATGAAGTAAGTTTTTTTTTTTTTTTTTTTTTTTTTTAATAAATTAACCAAAAAAAAAAAAAACCTTCATTGATAGAGAGATCAAGTGGAAGTGGTGGTGAAGTCTAGAGATTCAAACCCGAAGTTTGGTCTTTTATGCTTCACAGCTACATTGGCCAAATTTTGTGATTGGTTGGGACAAAAAACCCGAATAAGTATCATAAGTTAACTTTGAAGATAAACGATAGAGTATAAGTATTAAAAGTTAATAACAGTTTTTCCTCGAAAGAAGTTAAGAACAATTAAAAATTAAAAATTTATGAGTAAAGCAATTAAAAAATTTTATTTGTAAATAAAGTAGTTTTATAGGAGTTAAAATGTGGGAGAGTGAAATTCAAACTTGTAACATGTACCTGCATTTCGGTTTAAACTTTAAATTAAACTAGTCGCTAATCCGTGCGATGCACGGGAAAACTATTGATAACTTCCCTAATATGAAAAAAAAATCAATATCATGGTGTAATTTATATACCAAACCAATAAAATCTATCACTTGCATGATAATAAAATCTATCACATGCTTTGAGAAGTCGTGATAACCAAGAGTTTGAAATCATATTTAAAATATATATAATCGATATAAGTACTATCCAATACAATTAATTACACAAATATAGTTTTCATACTCATTCAATCAAATATCTTTCATAAATTATATTAATCATTCTTGTTGTCCAAGATGTATCTAAATACTAACATTGCCAGTAAACAAAGATGCTAGACCTTAATGAAATTGAAAAGACAACATAATGCCGATTTACACCATTGCTAAAATCATCACTTTCCATTATTGAGAGAGAGAGAGAGAGAGAGTGGTGTCATGTTGTGTTGCATCTCTTAAGAAGAATCTACCCTTTATTTTTTTTTTTTTTTTTTTTTTATGTAATCAACCCATAACAAAATAGATGTACCATGTTCAAAGCATGTACATTTGGGAGATTAAAAGTAAAGGAAAATGAACCCATCTAAAGTTTTTTGCTCTTCCTATTGATGTTGACTTTTCCAAAGATCATCTAGAATTAAATTTATATACTCCTCAAAACCCTATAAGGCATAAAAATTAACTTTTGAACAAATTTACATGTATTCACTTAAAATTGTGAAAGATGCTAAAAATTAGGTTGATATCACCTTTTAACCAAAATTCAACATTTTAATGATGCACATCAATTAGCAATTTTGCCATTGTTAGTTGCAACATATATCTTTTTATTTGTGACAAATATGGTGCAATTTTGGCCATTAAATTTTAATCAAAAGCCATGATTAGAAATACTCATCATAAATGTGATTAAAAAATCAAGCAAGAAATTACAACCCTCTGCATGGTTTTTTTTTTTTTTTTTTTTAAAGACTATCCTTAACATTTTATCTTCAAAACATTAAAATAGGGAATGCTGCAAAAATTTGAAATGATTTACCTATATATAGCTTAACCATACTTACTACTCCATATAATTCAAATCAAGACGTTTGATTTTCTCCCCTCATCACTCAAACAGATTATCAACTAAAATTTTAAGAATTGCATTACATGCAAAACCCAGAAAAGCCCAACATTGAAAAGGACAAAATCAATAATTAAAAGTCTCTAAAAATCATTACCACCATCATGCAATATCCAATACAGCCACTTTTAATAAGCACTATGAGAAGCAAATATACAACAAAATACCTAATCTACAAAAATCTATAAAACTAAATCAAATAGTCATTACTTATCTAACTCTCTCACGGGAACCTCTATTTTTAATAAGATCATCAAGTGACATATCCAATTTAGTAGCCATAAAATCAGTAGCCAAAGAAATAGTCTTTGAGAGAAAATTATTTTGTTTTCTTTAGGATAATCTCTTATGGGGTTTCTATGATTTTGATTAGCTTTATTGTTTTAGACTTGAATTTTCCTTCAATTCTTTATTTCTTATTGTTACCTAGCATTGGATGGATTACTCATTTATTGCTTAAAAGCAGCTTTTGATTTCAACTTCATATTTCTTACATAAATAGAAGTTACAGGACGTTCCCATGGAAGTTATTGATTGAAGTGTAATGTGTGTGTGTGTGTGTATACTGCCAATACACAAAGAAATGGAAGGCAACAACACAAATCACTTCACTACCATTTCATTAATATTGAAGTTTCAAGGAAATCATCACGATAACAAATCAGCGTGAACTCGGATGAGACCAATTTCATTACTGATTCATGTGCCTGTTAAAGTCTATTTATTAACCATGGTGGACCATACATCCCATTCACCTCAAGATTTTTAATGAGATTCCACCCATCTACGGTAGGTTATTCTAGGAGTCTTCCAATATATATTAAAAAGACAGTTTTATTTATGATCACAATTAAGCTCTTTATGATACATGATGCACAAATTATTCTAGATAGTGACAATAATAAGTTCTTAATTTATTTTGTTCACAATAAAATAATACAAACATGTGTAACATGTTTACCTTGATGAAAAGATTGTATCTTTGACCCCAACTTGGATATTCTTGATGCAGCCTAGTATTGGGAATTCAGCAATTCCCAAGGTCTCAGCCCTCTGTAAGCCAGAAAACATGATGTGAAATTAGCTGTAATGTAGATATGGTCATATACACCTTAACCTCAACACTATATAAAATTGTAACAAAAGAAACAAATAAATGATTTTTTAAAAAAATAAAAAGAACAAAGCAATACAAAGTTAAGACTAATATAACCAAAGTGAAGACTATGAAATTTTGCATCAATGATGAGAAAGTTAAATATTTCAATTACATCAATAAGATAAGGAAAATCAAGAGAGCCCCATTCAAACTATATATATGCTAGTGTTAGTACACCTCACATGTGGAGCCTTTTCACTCATATATAGAGAACAACTTTAACATTGATAGTGTAAAGAAGTAGAGTCACTGAAACATTTACCATTTGAAAGAAATAGATATCGGCAAACAAAGAATAGATGAAAAAAATATCTTGAGAAACTAAGTAGGATTAAAAAATGAAAAATATTACTAAATTGCTCCGGACATACAAAGTTCTTAAACAATTCAAGCCATATAGGTCCCAAGTTCAAGTGAAACAATTATTTTTGGCATTTTAGGAAGTAACAATGGGGAAAGAAATACCCTTTCTTTATCTCGATTTAGGCTTCTTATAAACTTCCTTTTCCTCTTTTTCTAACAAAGACAAAGACTACCTTAACAAAAACAGTTCCCATGAATCAAAATTCCTAAGCAAATCTAAATATCCCCATAAGCAGAGCACTCAACAATAGGAGTGTAGGACTGCTATATTAATAGGAAGTATTTTCCTCAAAGTGAAAGCTTATCCGAAAAAATTCAGTGAACCCTTCACATTGAAGTTAAGATTCAAAATAACTTTCGGTAAGGATGGAAAGTTTTCTATTAGATTTTTTTGCCTTGTACTTCCTAAGTGATGGAAAGTTTGGTTTAAGCATTTTTACAAATGCTTTGGGGAGCAAATAACATAGTCACCAACCAAAATCTTCAACTTGTAGTACAACTTTAAACAAAATACAAATGTATAAATAGTTACTAAGTATTTAACATCTAACCACTGTAATTTATCACACACACAATGAAGTATACAAAAAATTTCCAATACCAAGAGCAATATAAACAAAGAGAAAGTAAGAAAAACACAGAAAGGACACTCACAATGTGGTTCATGTGGGCGTGAGAGATGCAAAAGAAGTCTTGTTGTATCGCCTGCTAGGGACAATGACCAATATTGAAAGCCAAATTAGGAGTATGCAAACTTATGCAGGTTTTGTGGCATGCAATTGTGAGATCCTTCACAAAGAACTTAGTTTTGGGTGACCAAAGCACCACAAATTTCCACATCTTCTCTTCCCGCCTTACAGATGAAAAGTAGCTATTCGTAATTATGAGGTTGTATCACAGGAACAACATACTCTCCAATGATAAGTAAATGGTGTTATTCAATTTTCTCTCTAGAAAGACTTTAGGTTTGAATTCCTATAATCCATTTATTGTAAACCCCAAAAAAAGGAAAGAACAGTTTAGGCATCTAAGATTAGTTCAAACATTGCGTGAATGTGTGCCTAACATGAACAAAGGTCTTCTTCAATAACTAATAAAATAAAAGTAATAAACCCTCCTAGAAAACGATTTAAGAAGATGATGCTAAAATCATTAAATCAACAAATTTGGTCAACCAACGAGTTAGCGACTTCAACTAAACTTGAACAAATCAAACCTAAAAAATAAGAGAGCCATATTGATACAACACTGAGGCCAATATTCATTCATAATTCATTTACTAACCAAAAAAAAAAAAAAAAAAAAAAAAAACAAAAAAACAAATTAAGAAAATTAAGATTAATAAAGACAGATTTTCAGGGGTTAACCCACCATGACACCAACAAAGTCAGAATCGCCTTTGAAAAGGCTCGCATGGCAGAATCTTCTTAACTTTCCCATCATTTTCTTGTGTTTCACTCCCATATAGTCTAAGCCAAGCTTCAATAATTCCTATTTAATTTTTTTAAAAAAAATTTAACACCAATAACCTAGAGGTTAGAGGTGGGTTCGTGTTTTGTGTTTTTCAGGGAAAAGATGGAGGCCGAGAGAGAGTTGAAGAAGAAGCAGATATCTTCGATTTTGCACAGGTTCAACCTTAATTTACCAATTATCCAAATACCTAAATTAAAGAAAATCAAACCAAATCCAAGTACCTAAATCTAAGATAGCAAAAATTAAATCATAAAATACTTGCATTGGTAGTGGCTTTGGCGATATATGACGGTGGCGGCCGGAGGTTGGCACTTTTTGCCACTGAAGGAGTGAGAGAGTGACCATGGGCTATGGTTTAGGGATTACGAGAATTGAGAGAAGCAGAGAGAACAGCAAAGAAGAAAGAGTATTCGGTCTCTCTGGAGCCTAAAATAAAAAGAAAAATAAAATAGTGAGAGAACGCAGAGCATCGGATTGGGGATTACGAGAATTGAGAGAAGCAGAGAGAACGGCAAAGGAGAAAGAGTATTCGGTCTCTCTGGAGCCTAAAATAAAAAAAAGAAAAATATAATAGTGAGAGAACGCAGAGCATCGGGTAAGGTTTTAAAAAAAAATTATTATTATTTTTTTAATATTGTCTTGACGTGGAAATTTGTGGGAGATTCAAAAACTTCGGTTATATATATATATATATATATATATAGATTCCACCTAGATATAAGAAGTTCAAATTACCTTTATACCCTCATTTATTTATTTCTTTGAATTAAATATCAAGGATGTTAAAGAGAATTGAAAAGTTGGTAACTAATTTTCTAAATCCTCTTAATAATAATAATAATAATAACTAGTCGCTAACTAAATGCGATGCACGGGAAAACTATTAGAAAATAATAAAGCATGCATATATTAAAAGACAATTTAAGTTCATGTGTGCTTGTAAGGGATACATACCTAAATAGTTCTTACGGTAGAAATAAAAGCCTTATCTTTGAGATAAAGAACTGATGTAAACAAACTAACCTTACATTAAAAAAAAAAAAAAAAAAAAAAAAAAAAAAAAAACCATAAAAGCGATGTCACGGGAAATTCAGCCACATAGTAGTAATATATAAATCTCTTAAAACCTAAACCTAAACCTAAATGTAAGGACTAAATATTTATACGCCTTCTCTTGCTTTCCTGATGTATTTAGTTAAAAATATAAAAGCGATGCCACGAGAAATTTAGCTACATAGTAGTAATATATAAATCTCTTAAAACCTAAACCTAAACCTAAACCTAAACGTAAGGACTAAATATATAAACAAACTAACCTTACAAAAGTTGAACTTTATAAGCAAAAATCTATACCGTGAGTTGTAGATCTTGAATGCTATACCGTGCGTTTAGGGCTTCCTACATCCGGAGAGAGAGAGAGAGTTTGTAGAAACTAAAGAAAATCTCTCTATAGCTTAAGAAATACAATATAATAAAATCAAAGAGATAAAATTTTCAGAGGACAAAATATTATAGATAATTTAAAAGAATTTTGGTTTAATTCTTGAACACCGCAACTCCATAAAATTCATACTAATAATAATATTTTATGATAGCGCAGTTAGAATTTTGGTTTAATTCTTGAACACTGAATTTGAAATTGATTATATGAGTATTCAATGGTAAACAAAGTACTATGTATTAATTAATATATAAACAAAACTAACCTTACAAAAGTTGAACTTTATAAGCTAAAATCTATACCGTACATTGTAGATCTTGAATGCTTTAGGGCTTCCTACGTCCGGAGAGAGAGAGTTTGCAGAAACCATGGCTTTATATTTCTTAACTTGAGAGAGGGGTAAGGTTGCTAGGGTTTTGTAGATCTTGAATGCTTTAAGGCTTCCTACGTCCCTGGAGAGAGAGAGTTTGCGAAACTATGGTTTTATATTTCTTAACTTGAGAGAGGGGTAAGGTTGCTAGGATTTTGAGGAGTTATAATTTTTATTTATTTTTTATTTTTTAAATATTGTAAACGTGGAAAATTGATATTGTGCTGACGTGGAAAATTGTGGTGCCAACAAAGGCTTCGGTTTTATATATATATATATATATATATATATATATAAACAAAACTAACCTTACAAAAGCTGAACTTTATAAGCTAAAATCTATACCGTGCATTGTAGATCTTGAATGCTTTAGGGCTTCCTACGTCTGGAGAGAGAGAGTTTGCAGAAACCATGGCTTTATATTTCTTAACTTGAGAGAGGGGTAAGGTTGCTAGGGTTTTGTAGATCTTGAATGCTTTAAGGCTTCCTACGTCTGGAGAGAGAGAGTTTGCAGAAACTATGGTTTTATATTTCTTAACTTGAGAGAGGGGTAAGGTTGCTAGGATTTTGAGGAGTTATAATTTTTATTTATTTTTTATTTTTTAAATATTGTAAACGTGGAAAATTGATATTGTGCTGACGTGGAAAATTGTGGTGCCAGCAAAGGCTTCGGTTTTATATATATATATATATATATATATAAACAAAACTAACCTTACAAAAGCTGAACTTTATAAGCTAAAATCTATACCGTGCATTGTAGATCTTGAATGCTTTAGGGCTTCCTACGTCCGGAGAGAGAGAGTTTGCAGAAACTATGGTTTTATATTTCTTAACTTGAGAGAGGGGTAAGGTTGCTAGGGTTTTGAGGAGTTATAATTTTTATTTATTTTTTATTTTTTAAATATTGTAAACGTGGAATTATTTTTTAAATATTGTAAACGTGGAAAATTGATATTGTGCTGACGTGGAAAATTGTGGTGCCAGCAAAGGTTTCGGTTTTATATATATATATATATAGATAATAACAGCTCTCAAGAAATCAAATGATAATGGAAGAATAATACTAAATAAATAAATAAATATATAATAAATGTTTTCCTTCAATTTGGTAACAGCCACAAAAAAGCTTTTTAGCAACATTTTAGCGAGAGATTTTTTTTTTCTTTTCTCTTTTTTTTTTTTTTAAGTGCTTATCAGTTATCACATATAAGGATCAAAGACAAGGCTAAACCTAAACGCCGCAAGACCACAACAACAACTTTAAAAAATAATAAAATTAATAGGGAGATCTCATAAAAGAAAATAATACACGCGCGTTATACACCCCTAAAGCCACAATAATCTTAGAGAGAGAGAGAGAGAGAGAGAGATAGATGAAGAGACCATACCTCCAAATTTTGGAGTCACCAACAGACCCAAGGAGGAAAGGGTTAGCATTAAGAGAGACAAAGAGAACTCGACTAAGAGAATTATTTGGTAAAACTTTTTTTTTGGGGGGTGGGGGGGGTTGTGATTTATTTGGTTTGGGATTTGTGATTTGTAATTGTTTTATTGGTTTTTTTTTTTTAATATTATGTTTTTTGCTATAGACCGGATAAGTGATCTATTTGTTTGTAATTTGGGTTTGCCTAAATGTTTTTCTTATCCGGATTTTTGAATTTTTTTTCTAGCGTTTTAGTTTATCTAAAGGATTATCTTGGTGTTCCTAGAGTAACCGGGCAAAAGGAATGGTTAGATAGGTTTTTTTTTTTTTTTTTTTTTTTTTTTTTTTTTTGAGTTTCATGGGTCAAGTTGTAAAGCTTTTTGGGGGGGGGGGCAAGAATAGATATTAAGGGTCAAAATCTTAAATTCTGTATAAATATATATACTAAAATATATTTTTTCAAAAACTGGGATGGGGCCATGCTCCCCTCCCCCGCCCTAGTTTTTTATCACTCTCTTTTTGAACTACTCACCTATTCTCTTTCACTCTCTATCCCTAACGAAGACAAGTCCTCGATTTATAGACTAAGGGAGGTGTTGGTTTATTACAAATGTTACATGCCTATTGGTCATGACTACATGATAAAATCAAGTTTAATCAAATATTACATGCCTTATTTTTTATTGTTTCCTATGCAATTGGGGACAATTATTTGCTATATACTTTTTTGTTTTTGAGAAATATTAATTTTTATATATTTTTTTTTTTTTATAGAATTTCTACTTTAACATAATCTAAGTGTATATGTGTGTGAAATTTCTTCCTGAAAAATTGAATCTCGACCCTTGCCCCCCATACCCCACAAGTATTTATACTTGTGAAGTGACTATCGCACCGAAGATGCGCGGTGGTTTAATTGCTATATACTTGAATTGTTGAAACGATTAACTCTTAATTGATTAATAATTGGCACAACCATGTAAAATTGATTAATTCATTCATCATTAACAACCTGATCGAAATAACCCAACAACTATAATTAATGTAATCTTTTTCTACAACACATTACACACTTATTTTTTCTTTCTATTTCTTCCTTTAGCCTCATTAACAAATATATTACACACATACTTAAAATATCAAGGGATAAAAAGTGTATTTTATTTCACTTCCCCTACCCTAGTAGGGAAATCTAAAAACCACACAATAAACATTAAAAAAAAAAAAAAAAAAAAAAAAAAAAAAAAAATTACAAATACAGATAGTAGGCCAGTTTTTGCCCTGATCATGATTATCAATCCAACTCAGTCGCACAGAAACTTTAACTGATGAAACATATGCCTGAAGCTCCTTGTCGGCTTCAAATTTATCCATGGCTTCCTCCCCCAAGTTAAACCAAATCTCTATTCCATTCCCTGATTTGGTATCAAAGAAGCCAACTAGATTTTTGTACAACCATTTGGCTGAGGTTACCCATGCAGGCTCCCCCCACCCAAAATCTGTGTCATATGTAGGGAATCTGCACAAACTGGTGAAGGTCAAGTAAACCACCTCTCCTTTAAAAAAGTTTTCCATGCTCTCTTTCATAAAACTCGTCTGCCCACCGTTCTCTGAGTATTTTGACATAATTCATGTCCACTTGTCTTATGGCATCTCTTACGGGAACAACAATGCCTTGAAACCCAACCTAAGTGTCCCAAGGGAGTACAGCCAGTGCGGGCACACTCATGTTTCCAAAATAATCCTCTGAAAGGGGTGGATCCAACCTTGTACGCAGGTTTGCTATATGAAATGCTACGTATACCTTATTGGGGTCATGTTCTGGTTGGGTTGTTGCAAGGAAGCGACTCCATATGAAAGTTGGTAAGGCCTCCTTGCGAGATGGACGTGGGTTTTCAATGTTCTTGTTGTTGGTGCGATCTGGTATAGCAGATGCGTCGAACACAAATCTCTTTAACACAATATTGTTATCTTTTATAATTTGATTAGGGCTAAGTGAAGTTTCTGGAGGGAAAAACGTGGCAGATTCGAATCGTGGAATTGCTATGTCAGTATAACCACGAGCAATAGCAGCCCAACTTCTGAGGAACATGAAGAATGAGCAAGCATCTGAAACCTTGTGATCGAAGACTGTACCGATCACCATTCCACCACAATTGAAGGAGGTGACTTGGACTGCAATGGCTATTCCATTGACACCGTCCAGTTCAAACGGAAGGAATTTGTTGAACTGATTTGGGATTGGATCCTCGAGGAATTCAGACAGTTTGCGACTTGCCTTGGCTTCCACATAGTGAACGCCTTCATCGTTGCAATCAACGTAAAGCTTTTCCTTAACCTGTCCCGCTAGCGGGTAGAATCGTGTTAAGACCTTTGATAATGATTCCTTCAGCCTTTCATGATGTTCTATGTTGCTGAGATTAGCACTGGCATCATGAGGGTAAAAGAGAACAAAGGGCGTAAAAATTTGAGGTGTAATTTGATCAATGAAAGAGAGTGTGTAATGGCGGAGGTGTTCAGGGGTTGGCGAAGAGGGTTTGATGGTGTCTGTGGATATAATTTGGATATCAAACTTCATTGTTTATGTAGTTACTAAGGCTATAGTGGACCTAAGTGGTTGTTGGCATACGATGATGGAAAAAGCCACCATGAGAACCACAGTTATATATAGAGTTGCTGTTGAGAAACAGTCAAAAGAACTCACAGCTTGTACTATATCTCATGTCTCACAGCTTGTACTATATCTCATATCTATATCAGAACAAGAATCAAGCAAGAAAAACATTAATTTTTTTTCGTTTTGTTAGTTATGGTTGCTGCATAGCTTTCAGGGTTGTGGATCTTTCTTGATGTTTGCTTATTTTATTGATTATGAAAGGTACAGGATTCGAATATTTGCAAAAAGAAAACGACACGTCTAAGTGGAGTGCCCTTCTATACTACTACTACAAAGCAAAGTCAACTTGGAATAGGTTTAGGCAATTATTGGTGAACATAAATATCCTTGGATTGGAATTGTTGTATGGGAGTTGCAAATGGAAATTTGATTGTAGCCCTGTCATATGAAATCGATTGTGTGATACCGAAAAGAGAAATAGATTAAATAAATATGCGCAAATTAGTAGATATAATAATAATAATAATATTATGGGGATAGTTGTATGTTGTCTTAATTTGAAGGGGTTTTAAGAAAAACAAATTAGGTTAATAACCTCTAGTCAGTTAATAGACTAAACATATTAAGGCAAGTTGGCATAGGGTGTTTTAGGCAGAGCATTATATTCCTTGTTCTAAAAAAAAAAAAAAAAAAAAAAGAGTTTGAGCATTTCTCAAATCTCGAAAGCAAAAAATATGGAAGCTGAATTCTGGTGCAAAGATTAAGTCATCCTTAAAGTAAGAAATCATTTCTAATGTCATATTTCCCACCCCCCAAAAAAAAAAAATAATATTAATTCTAGGGTTTTGGAATTTGGGGAACTTTCAAGATTAGAAGGTTCCAATTGAGTGAGTGTAATTTTATTAAATTGGAAGGATCCAATTTAATTAGTCTTAGAATAATGACTATAGGATATTAATAACATGATTTTTATTTTTATTTTTTATTTTTTTTATGGAGATTAGTTATCCACTCAATCGTAAAGTGATTTAAACATTAGAATTTCATTAAAATAATTTCGTATTAGAGTTCTACGTACTAAAAAAAATTCGTGGGGAAACTTGATTTAATTCATGAAAAGGAGTTATCTTGTAAATATCTTGTAAAATATCTTGTAAATTAGAAATATCTTGTAAATATATATAGAATGAAATATCTTGTAAATTAGAAATAAAAAGAAAAAAAAAAAAAAAAAGGAAAATCCACTTTAAAAGGGAGTCTCATATAGGCACTCTCGTAATTATTACGTGAAATTTTTAGAGTAATCCTTTCCATTTGGTTTAGAAGTAACAAAGTTTTTTTTGCGCACATCTCAATTAACCCAAATATACGCATATCTCATTTTCAGAGTAATCCTTTACATTGGAGATAATGATAAGTAATAATTAATCCTATTAAAAAAATGTAATTAACTTTTTTCCTTGGCAACTTATATTTTTCTTAAAATATAATATTTAATTTGCGAAGTAGTATTTTTTCTTTCCTTACAAATTTTCATTTAATTATTTTAGCTACATCTATTTAACAAAAGAACCAGAATTTCAATCCTTTTTGGAATGTTACCATTTCTTTTATTAAGTTGGTTTTATTTTAAAAAAAAAAAAAAAAAAAATCTACATATTCAGAGTTGGATCAAACATGTGTAAAGTTAGTGAAATGAAACAATATATTTAGAAAGTCATATTTGTTTGAGTTGTATTATAACATCATATATGGACCGGAATGAAATTGCTTACATATTGGGAAACAACTGGATGTACAAAGTAAAATTATTAGACTTTAATGGGAGGTTTTGTACACTTGTTAGACATAGCTTTATGAATAATATCGTTCTCATGTGCCTAACTCATTTGGTTGGGTTGAGATGTGACAGATTTTATATTGTCTAAATTATGGTATAAGATGATCGCCATTCGATTTGGATCTTCATGCAAATCATTGTCTTGAAAGTTACTTCTTTGATTTTCTTCCTCAAGCAGTAGAAGAATTTCATAATCTCACAATAGATTGAACCTCTAGATACATTCTCTTTTTTCAATAAGAGAAATAACATGGTGTTACAAGAGCATTGAAATTGAAAACATCAGTTATTCATAATTGTGAAAAATAGAGTTCGTTATTTGTAAGGTGGAATTGAAATTATGTACTCGTAACTCTCACTTAACTTACAGCTGAGTCAGTCATAAAAATTTAGCCAAACTGAGCCGCATTTCATGCATTTATTTTATTATTAACCGTCAACACAAGTTACACAAGCCATAAGAATAAAACATTTTTACCTTGCACAGTTGCACTTACAGCTTCTAGAATCCACAAATTTTATTCAGCAAATTCTGGTGTTGCTTTCTGGATACGGATCCAAGAAAACAACGGAAGAAAATTTTATGAGAAAAATAAACAAGAAAAAGAGAGGTTGAACTCGAATGTTACAATCTTTTGGAGGTTATGAACATGTATATCGGAGATAACAATTTGGCCATCGTTATCTTGCTTTAAACGTTTATTTATTTTATTTTTTCAATTTCCATTTTATTATTTAGACAAATATTTTTCCTTATTTATTATGGTTATGCTTCTGACAAGGGAAAGTGCTTTTACCCACACGACAAAAATGTTTACCTCATACAGCCGGAAAAGAAAAAATAATATGAATTAATTTTAGAAAACAACATTATCTTTTTTCTTTTTCTTTTTTGAGAAATAGAAAACAACACTATCAAATATTATAACGTGTACCGAATCAAAAAGATAGCAAAGCTACAGGGTACAATTCGGCTCAAACCACATGTGCAACTTTGTTCCGGGGCTGGAACAGAGTCATCAACCCAACAACCAAACCAAAGGCTGCCTTCTCAAGCATTCTGCAAATGAATTTATCAAAAATCATATATGTGGTTCAGGGACCATTCATTTGGTTAACCCACAAATGGTATACAATAATTAGGAAATACCATGATCTACAATCAATTAATCATCCAACTCACACACACAAAAAGTCATACTTAATGTATAAAACTCATATTTTTGTAGAATTGAGTCATAGTAGGTAGTCTTATACCAAAATTTTATATTCAAAAAATTGATTTTTAGACTCAAACGGACAATCTACCACTTTCGATAGAAACACTTGCCATTGCACCAATACATGCCCAACCCTAACCCCACCCCCCAAAAAAAAAAAAAAAATAAAGATGGATAAATGTAGCTTTAATTACAAGTATAAAGTTCTTGTGGAGTATGGGGGCCAATAGTTGGGGTTCAAGTCTCCAAGAAAAAACTTGATACACATATACACTAAAATTAGGTTAGAATAAAATTTCTATCTTATATAAAAATAAAAATAATATTATAGGGCTAGTGATAAAAGATTTGACAAGTAACAATAAAAAGACTGCTTTAAAACTGTTATGCTGTTAAGGAATTAAGATCGTGCAGAATTTTTAAGCTAACTCTATCTAAAGTTTCTAACATCTTATCCGCTCAATTTAAAATAAATAGTTGTATTTTTCCATGATATCAAAAAATTAATAGATGCTAAATCCAGTATAGGTAATTTTTTTTTTTTTTAAATGTTGAAAACGAGGTAAAATTCAATGCTCACATGCATGCACAAAAACTCTCCTATTTTTTTGAGTAAAAGTTAATAATTTCCATTTATTATAATTTAGAAATATACATATATATATATATATATATATATTTGACTCAAATAAAAATGATAAACTTTAGAGATAAGCTGTAATTGTAATTTCTTTTTTAAACTTGAAAGGGAAAATAATCCTAAATTTTAGAAATTCTACTTTTAAATTCAAAATAAAATTTGTTATTTGACAATTATAATCTTATTTTTAAATGAAGTAACCATTCATTAATGAATGTATTTTTTAACCACATAAAAGTCTATTTGAAAGAGAGAATTCCTGTTATATATACTATAGATAAGAATTTATGAACTATGTGATGAAATTGACCCAAGAATTCTAAACGAATTTGAATGAAATGAAAGACAAAATTCTAATTTTATAGTACACAAAATTAATATTAAGTAAAATATATACTATACAAACTGTCTAGAACATTAAAAAATAGAATTATATTTATTGAGTCCAACAATATTAATTCACAACCGAAAAAATTGAATTATTTAGAACATCAACATAAATTTTTTCACGTGAATCACAAAAATAAATTCAAGAAAGGAAATATGTGTCGAGATTGTCAGGTATAATGAATAAAATAATTTACTTTTATGATTTTGCAAACAAGAACAATAGACTGATTTTTCGGGTAAATAAATAAAATAAAACTAATTAAACTCACTGACAAAGTAGACAAAATGAAATACTAAAATCTTATCAAGGCTTTTATTTGACAAATGTCCTTAAGAAAGATTTCCCCCTCTTGTGTGCACAATGAATAGAATTATATATTTCTCTCGCATTGGAGGATTGTATTCATAAAAATGATAATGAAAAAGCAACTAAATGGCTTGAGTCACCAGTTAAAAAATGGAGCAAAAGCAAATAGACGATCTCAGCTCGTCTATTTCTACATTTTGGATAGGCATAATTATTAATTAACAGACATGAAATAAAAAATCATTTAATATTGGACGATCTCAGCTCAATACATGCACCAGCACACAGCCCAACCCTAGGCCTAGTGCATGCAATGCACGTATGTGCAGTAGAAGGCCCACTTGAGTAGGTCCTCCCCTTTACACAAATGGTTCGCCACTTGGGCCCCTCAATGGCCCATTTACTTTCTTAAGTGGGTTTTAAGGACTTTTATGAGTTTTATCACTTTAAGGGTGTGTTTGGATAGAACTTATTTTGTTGAAACTGAAAATTGAAAACTCGAAAAACATCAGAAGCAAAATAATTTTTAAATGTGTGAATAGTACCGTGGAACCCATTTTTAATGAAAAAGTTGTTGAAAAGTGTAATTTGTGGGTCCATGAACAATATATATGTGCACTGCTCACTGCAGAAAGTCAACATTTGCGGTTATTGTTCAATGAACAAGAACCGCATTACTCCAAAAGAAAACGCGAAAAAAAAAAAAAAAAAAAAAAAAAAAAAAAAAAAGAAGAACAAAAACGCAATTCAGAAACGCAACGCAGCTTAAGTGGAAACCAAACATACACCAAGTCTCAACCCAGGTTTAAATAGATATTTTAGAAGGTAATTTCACATGCATTTCTTAAAAATTTTAAGGAAATGATCATGTGATGTTAATCTCTTCATGGTGAAGAATCCAATATAACTTTGATCTGCATCCAACAAATCTCTACTTTGAATTCCACCAAAAAATCTCCAAAACGAAGTCAAATTAGAAATTTGAGACAACTTTTCTAACAAATCTTCACCTTGAGTTACATTCCACAAAACAAGAGACATAAATTGAGTTAACCTCCACGACAATTCTTCCACCTTGGCCAAATTTACCAAGCATCAAATTCATGAAATTCTTCTCTCCACCTTGAAATTCCTCGCTCAGCCAATAAATTCGTAGCACATATTTGAGAATCTTTGGACTAAAATATTAGCATAGAATAACTGAGGCCATAATGGATTGGTATTGATAAGTCACAAGCCTCTTATGGAAATTAGCATATCTTATCCAAGCAAGCCTTCTACACGACCTTACTTATGTGATTCAAAACCTCCGTGGGTATTGCATACTTGTACCAAAGATTCTAGTAGTATATACATTGATTAAAACAACTGAATATAATTTATCTTTTTTTTTTTTTTTTTTTTTTTACATTCACATCATTACACGAAATTTTTTACATGCACACCATAAACATTTAAAAAAAACACACACACACAACTTCACAAATACGAAAGTAAGAAAATTTTTGCTAGTCTATGATTTTCAACCACCAGTCATGCAAAAACTTTCATGCCGATGAAACATATGCCAGAAGCTCCTTGTCGATTTCAAATTTAGCCATGTCTTCCTCATCCAAGTTTATCCATGCCTCTATTCCATTCCCAGACTTGGTGTCTAAGAATGTAACTAGGTTTTTGTAATATAATTTGGCCGAGCCTACCCATACTGGCTCTCCCCACCCAAAATCTGCTTCATATACAGGGAACCTGCACAAACTGGTGAAGGCCAAGTAGACCACCTCTCCTCTAATAAATTTTTCATAGTTCTCCAGAGAAAAAGTCGTTTGGCCACCATTTTCTTTTAGTATTTTAACATAGTTCATGTTAACTTGCTTTATGGCATCTCTTACTGGAACAACAATGCCATCAAATCCAACCTCAGTGTCCCAGGGGAATACAGCAACTGTGTTTGCGCTAATGTTTCCAAAATAATTTTCTGAAAGAGGCGGATCCAATCTTGCACGTAAGTTTGCCATAAGAAGTGCTGCGTAAACCTCATTGGGGTCTTTTTCTTGTTGAGTTGCAGCAAGGAAGCGACTCCATATGAAAGTTGATAAGGCCTCCATGCGAGTGGGGCGTGGGTTTTCAATGTTCTTCTTGTTTGCGCTGTATTTGGCTCTAAGATCCGCTATTGCAGGTGCATCAAACACAAATCTCTTTACCACAATCTTTTCCTTTCCTGCACTTGGATAAGCGTAAGTTTTGTTTTCGGGAGGGAAGAACCTTACAGATTCGAATCGAGGAGTCGCTATGTTGCTGCTACTACCATGAGCAGTAGCAGCCCAACTTTTGAGGAAAAAAAAGAAAGAGCAAGCGTCCATAACCTTGTGATCGAAGACCAGACCGACCACCATTCCACCACAATTGAAGAGTGTAACTTGGACCGCTATAGCTAGTCCATTGACAGCATCCAGTTCAAATGGAAGGAACTTATCAAGCTCATCTGGGATTAGATTGCCAAGGAATTCGGAAAGTTTGCATTCGGCCTTGGCTTCCACATAGTGAACGCCTTCATCGTTGCAATCAACGTAAAGCTTATCCTTAACCCGTCCTGCTAGTGGGTAGAATAGTGTTAAGACCTCCGATAAGGATTTCTTAAGCTGGTCATGGAGTTCTTCATTGCTCAGATTAGCACTGGCATCATGAGGGTAAAAGAGAACAAAGGGCATGAAAATTTGAGGCATAATTTGATCAATGAAAGATAGTGTGTAATGGCAGAGGTGATCAGGGGTTGGTGAAGAGGGTTTGATGATGTCTGTGGATACAATTTGGATATCAAACTCCATTGTTATCGTATAAAGTCAACTAAACGTGGCTTTACTAATAGTTACTGGCTGTGTGAGGCTAAAGTGGTTGTTGGAATTGGAATTCGATGATAGAAAGCCACCATGGTAGGGACAAATATATAGAGGTGTTGTCGAGAAAGAGTCAAAGAATTCACAGCCTTGTGCTAAATCTCACATCAATGTCTGGACACGAATCACTGAATTTGTTCGTTTTATTAAATTTGGTTGCTGAATAAGTTGTTCAACTGCTGATTTTTCTGATGTTACCCTATTGATTATGAAAATTACACGGTCCGAGTATTGCCAAAAGAAAAGTACATGGTTAAGTGGGGTCCCCTTCCTACAAATTCAACATTAATGGTAGACTTAGGCAATCAGATATGGGTGAGCATAAAGGTCCAGGGATTGGAATATATATATATATATATATATATATATTGTCCTTAGAGCTTCTAGAAATAATCCGTTACTTTCACTCAAAAAAAGAGAAAAGGAAATAATCCATAATTAATATTCAAGGAAATTATAGTGTTGCAACGTCCAGATGTGGTTCCTGGAAAAAAAAAAATGTATGTTAGCTCTACCCAAAATTTCCCAACAATTAATCTTAATCTCCTAAACTATGGACATGCATGATTGACACCCAAAAATATAAATTTGAGTTAAACTTTGATGCTGCAGTGTTCACTAACACAGATGCTTCGGGTATTGGGGCAATTATTTGAAATCATAAGGAAGAAGTTATGCTGGTTTCATTGAGTTGGTCATTAAGGGAGACAATGTTTTTGTAATGAAGTCTATTTTATGTACACGGCCTAATAGGTCCAGACTTGGACATATATACGAGGATGTTCGCTGCTTAGCTGTGGAGCTTCGGGGTCTGTCAGTCAGCTGCGTTAGACTTAGTGCAAACTCCGCTGCCCATTCTTTGGCCCGTTTTGCTAGACATCTAGATGAGGATTCTGTATGGTTGGAAGAATCACCACCACTTGCCCTTGAGGCCTTGTATTTGGACTCTAATTTTATTAATGAATGAATGATGCTCAATCCATTTTCCAAAAAAAAAAAAAAAAAAAAGTCTTCTGTCCATATGTTTTCGTGTTAAGTATGACATAATTTTGTATTGCACAAGACCACTTTAATTAGTCATCTCTCCAAATTAGGTAGGAGGTAGATTGGATTTTTATAAGTAAAACGTAAACAGAAAGGTAAAACCTGGGCGTACACACATTACTAGCCCACGAGTAATACATAGAAAAAAAAAAAAATTTGGCTACCCCCATACAAATAAAAGACGAGTAAAAGAAGACAACAGGGATGTTGGTATCGATAGCCCCATGCTCAAAGGCTTCCCTAAGTGTCTTAAAGCTTTTGGTATGTCTCTCAATGAACTCTTTTTGACCTGGGACATTCATTGGCTATTTTACAAGGAAAAATGTCTATAGATTTTAATTTAAACTAGCGGATATCCTGTATTATGCACGGTAATTTAAAGAAATTATTTTATAGTCCATGTATATTTAAATTTATAAAATCATCAACTTTAATTGTATTACATGTTATTAGAAAAAATGAAACACAAATTCTTAACACTAGAACACTTAAAAATTTAAATATGTTGCTTGAGTGATTAGCCAAATAAGTAATTATTTTCTTATAACTTTTTTTTTTCTCTTTTTCATTAAAATAATGCTTTTATCTTTTGCTAGAATTTGTTACAATTATTTCTAATGCAACTAAATTTTAGTAAGAAAGTCATATAAATAAAAATAAAAACTCATTTTATTTAAATAATTAGTGCAACATGTATAAATATTTAATACATGAAGTAAATGTATTTTACTCTATTGATACTCTTTGTAATTACATAGCATAATCAAATTTTAAAAATAATACAATTAAAAGCATGAACATAGGACTATTGTGAATCCATAAATATTTAGTTAACTATTCAGTAAAAAAAGATATTTAATTATTTTTTACCAATTCAAGTGCATAATTATATTTTTATATTATTGATGACATGTGTTAATAAATTTTCATTTATCTTTTCTTGGTTTTGGTTTCAATTGTTGGCAAAGGAACTAAATATGAGAAAAATTTTCATATTTTAAATTGATTAGTTTTTTCTAGATAACAATAAGTATTCCAAATAAATTTATTTTTTCATATAAATTGTTATTGAAAATAACATGTGAATTTATGTATATAATTTCTAAAAACTGAAGTTTAATATTTATTATTAGCACACTCACATACCTACATCAGTGTAGCATTTTAATCTATTTTGGTCTAGTTCGGCCTATTTGGTTCCGTTCAGTTCATTCGTTCCATTTTATCCATTTTACTCTACTTTAGTCCACTTCAATAATAGTTTGGGAGGAGAGGTTTTTATAAAAAAAAATGAGTAACTTCATTGACAATTATATCACATTCTTACTATAATGTTAATAGGTTCTTTGTAAAAATATTTTTCTTATGTTATAAAGTCTTGTAGATTTTTTTAATATAACTAATAGATGTACTAATATCTGCTTGTTCTTCAGGCCACTCAAAACATATAGAAAGTGAGTAAGAAGTACTTGAAATAAATTTCAAACATACATTATATTATTTACAAAATATCTCACCTTATATAATAATTGAACGTAAAATACATTATGTTTCCGTTAAAAAAATTATGAAATTTAAAACACTTTCAAATAACAAAATTAGATAGTTTAATTAGAAAATCTAATATATTTGGAACTAACACAAAAAAGTCTAATATATTAGAAAATAATTACATCATTTTAAGAAATGTTTGGAACTAACACTAATAGGTCTCATCTATTATTTTTTTATTCACTTAACAAAAAAACAAATCGTCAATTTTTTCAGTGTATTGCGCATGTTCACGATTAGTTTTATATAAATCATAAGTGCTACACATGTGTTCAAAGACTCTTATTTTTCTTAATTTAAATATAACATTTTTAAGTCATGACCTCAAGTAATTTTCATTTAAGCATAAAATGTGTCCTACTGAAAAGAAATTGGAAAAAGAAAAGAAATATCTTATTCACTCCAAATTAAGCCAACTTATTTTTTGCCGCAGGCCAACTTGTTTGAAACATGTAAAAGATCTTGGACAACACTGAATTGGAATTCATATGCTGCAGAAATCATTACTAACTCCAAGCCAGAGACTGCCTAAAACACACTACAATTTTTTGCCAATGAAACATACGTCAGCACCTCCTTGTCCATTTCAAACTTAACCATGTCTTCCTCCTTCAAGCAAATCCATGCTTCTATTCCATCTCCCGATTTGGTGTCAATGAAAGTAACAATATTATGGTACAGCATTTTAGTCGAACCTACCCAAACAGGTTTCCCCCACCCAAAATCGGTTTCATATATAGGAAACCTACACAAGCTAGTGAAGACCATTGGAACCACCTCTCCTTTGTTTATTTTTACAGCATTCTCTGTTCTATAGTTGAAGCGCCCATCACTATCCCAGAGTTTTTTGACATAATCCATGCTAACTTTCTTTATAGCGTCTCTCATTGGGAGAACCATGCCAGAAAACCCGTCCTCAGTGTTGTTGGAGACGGCAAAGTTTGTGGGCTGGCTTAGATTTCCGAAACAATTTTGCTGAAGCGGCAGATCCAACCGCCTACGTAGATCCACTGCAAGAATTATTGTGTAGACCTTATTGGGGTTTGCTTCAGTTTGATTAGTGGCAGCAATGAAACTGTTAGAGATATATTAGACATAGTAGCCTAATGTAATAAGCTCAAGTTCACTCCTACTTGTACTAGTGGTCTAAGGTTTAGTCGCTTATATATACTCATGTTAGGGTTTATTGTAACAGATGTTATTGTACTATACTCTTATATAATAAAAATGTAATCTTTAAGGGATTCCTCCGTGGATGTAGGCGGTCAAGACTGAAGCACGAAACCCCCGTGTTCTCCGTATCCTATTCTATGTTTTCCCTTCCGCATCCACTATAGTATATACAACAGGGTATAACACATCACGTTATTACTAATATATTTAACATGGTATTAGAGCCAAATTTCGTTCTTGGCATCAAACAAACATCTCTACATAGCAAAGAAGATTCTCACGTGCATACTTCCATCCGAAGTCACACATGTTTGTCTACTAGATCTAGACTCACAAAGATCTCACACCACCATGGCTTTGTGCTGTGTTAAAATCCTACAACCAAGCAAGTCATGACTCAACTTATTAGATCTGCACAAATCCAAGCTTCGCCTAATGAAACCAACACCACGGACATGCTCCACGACCTCTTGCAACCAAAACCTAGAAATCCAGTCACCCGAAGCCCCGCCACGCACCTTAGTTGTCTCCAGAAAATCTCCCACACGTCACCTCAGATTCCTAATTTCCACATTGTCTTCTTATCACACTTGCCGCCCTAACGGCCTCCTTGTCCACCGATCTACAAAACCTGAGATTCCAGTCCTCATCTGACCTTACACGCATCTCCACGCGCCTCCCTAGGTTTTGGCTTCTCCTCCACACGCTAGTGACAATCGCACTCTCCCGCCACGTGCGAAAACTGCTGCTGATGTCATCGGCGTCACATGATGACATCATCACTCCACGTCAATGACCACGCAAGCATGTCCATGTCATTGACACGTCATCGTATGACGTCGGCATCTCCGCTATACGATCTGTGACCTGACTCGAAACCCGGAACCGATTGGGACCATGTATCCGTTGACTTTGACCTTGGACTAGTTTACTTTGACTTTTTGCATTGATCTTTGACCAAAAGTTAAAATTTCGGAAAAGGCATATCTTGCTCAGTTTTTAATGTAGATTCCAATTTTAGACTCCGTTTCTTAATTTGAAACTCCAAAATTGGTCAATTGGCATATTCTTCATTGTGGTTTCTTCAAAGGCGTCTCCAAGTGATTTTCTCATGTTTATCCAATCTCAAGCCTTCATTGAGCTTCCGCCTTGAGTTTGAGGGAAGGTGTTAGAAATATATTAAATATATTAGCCCAATGTAATAAACCCAAACCCACTCCTGCTTATACTAGTGGTCTAGGGTTTAGTCGTCTATATATACTCATGTTTGGGTTCATTGTAATACAGGTTATTGTACTACACTCTTACATAATAAAGATGTAACCCTTAAGATATTCCTCCGTGGATGTAGGTCGTCAAGGCTGAATCACGTAACTCTCATGTTCTTGGTGTCCTATTCTATGCTTTTTCTTCCGCATCCACTCTAGCATATACAACATGACATAATACATCATTGCTAATAATACATTTAACAGAAACGACTGTATATGAAAGAGGATAAGGCCTCTATGCGTTTGGGACGTGGGTATTCGATATCTTTGTTGCTAGAACTGTATTTGGCTCTGATAGTAGCTACAGCAGAGGCATCGAAGACAATTCTTTTTAACACAGTTTTGTTCTTAATTTGACATTCCCATATGTGGATTGAAGGCAGGAAAATGAGTTGCTGGTGGGAATATCGTAGCAGCATCGAGCCAAGGAGACAATATGTTGCTACCACCACGAGCAGTAGCAGCCCAACTGTTGAGGAACAAGAAAAATGATGAAGCATCAGCTACCTTGTGAGATATTTCTAGGCCAGACTTGTACAGCTGCGAGTAAATCATTGACATCAGCCAGTTGATATGGGAGGAATTTGTTGTGCTCAGAAAGATTTGGATTCTCAAGAAACTCAGAAAGCTCACGTTTGGCCACGGCTTCTACATAGGGTACACCATTGCCGTTGCATTCGACATAAAGACCGTCCTTCACACGTCCTGCTAGCGGGTAGAACTGTGTTAAGGCCTCGGATAAGGATTTCTTAATCCTTTCACATTGTTCTTGATTGTTGAGATTAAAATTGGTGTCTTTTGGGTAGAATAGAACCCAAGGAATGAAAATTGAGGTAAAACTTGATCAATAAATGAGAGCTGGTAATGGCGGAGATGGTCAGGAGTAGGGGACGAAGGTTTGATGCTCTCCTTTTGGAGAGAACTTCGATTTCAATTGTCATGATTTTTTTTTTCTTTTTTTTTTTAATCTTGTAAGACTGTAAGTGATACTGGTAATGGCTAGCTGTTGGTATACGAGGATGGAAAACAACCATTTATAGAGTCAATATGAATTCAAGGAACTTATTCAAATAAAGGAAATTGCATTTGTATGCAACTCGTTGGTTTTATTCGTTTTACTAATTCATAGTTCTGCCAAGCTGCACGATTTTAACGTAGAAGGTTTTTGGTTTTAAATTCTTGCTACAATATTAATGTTTATACATAATTAATGAAGCGAGAGTGACATTAAAAGAAACGATGAAGGCAATAATCCATGGCCTTTGAGTCGTCATCTTCATTATCTATGTTTTTCTTTTGGATTTAAACCGACAGGATCTTCAGTAGATATACGTTAGGGTAGAAGTTGACATTAATGTTTGCAAACTCACATAGGATTTTTTTTTTTTTTTTTTTTTTTCTAAAAAGAAAATGATAAACCAAGATAGAAGAAAGCAAAGAATCAATTGATGAATAAAAGATACTGCACACATAATGTTAAATACAGTAAAAATCATGATTTTAAATTAAAATTTCAGTTGTTTTTTCTTGCGTGTGTAGCAAAGTGTGTATAATAAACATTACTCTTAATTAGTTCATCCGGTTAATTCTACATGCAAAATTTATTTTTCTTTCGTAAAATGAAGTGTACAAGTAATTACACTTGGAAATAAATAAATAAATAATTCTATAATTCTTTTTGGGTTTTTTATTTTTGTAAGTATAATTCTTTTTAAGTTAAACTCTAATATTTTGTACGCATAGATACTACCATAGTTTAAAATTTTTATAATTTTAATCATTTCCAAGTTTTGATGAAACTACTTGGAAAAATACTATGAAATTTGATTATATGATAGCTGTAAGCTTTTTAGGTTTTACCTTTGTGTTGTGACATCACTAATTATCCAATCAGATATTGCAGTCTATGTGGCAATCGTGTTTTGGCACTCTACTTTTGTTATGTTTACTGTATTTTTGTTACCTTGGTTCCATCTATGTTATAGCTAATGAGTTTCGTCTACGTGACGATATTTGAGTAATGTTTGTGTGATTGCAAATGAGTTTCATCTTTGTGACCATTAATGTCTGTGATGGCTTGTCATGCAGCCTTGGGTTGGATTTTTGTGTTTTGATTTAGTGTTATTTTGCTCACAGTATGTACTGTGTAGTTTCTTTGTTAGTCATGTTGAGAAATTTTGTATTGCATTTTATGAATCATTATTGTCATATTATCTATGAAAGTGACTGAAATTTAATTGGCAATTTCCAAGTTGTAGTATACTCTGAAAAATGCTCATCATGAAACTTGCATTTTCTTCGCACTTATTATTTATGTTACTTGACTTTGGCACGCTTATGCTATTTACCTATCATTTTCACATCATATTTTATACCTTGAGTTTAAAGCTTTCTTTATTAGCTGTGAATGGAATTCATTTCTGAAATCGAAGCAGTTTGTCGGCAGTGGATGTCCGATGGCCTGAAAAATTTGTTGGAAAAATTAAGGTGCTATTCTCTTGGAGTTCTCAAAGACCTTAAAAAAAAAAAAAAAAAAAAAAAATTGTGAATGGAATACTATGCCAAACTTGGAGACTCGCTCTACATAAATGGCTGGGAAGGATTTTTTTTTTTTTTTTTTTTTTTTTGAGAGAGAGTTTTAACCTGGCGTTCGCTCTTGATGATAGCTATTTATCATCAAATTAAGACACCAATTGATTTTTGGAGCAGATAGGGATTAAATGGTTTGGGAAGATCTTGATTAAGTTGGATCATTTGTTGTTTAGGACTAATGCATTTTGAATGTACATTTTAGAGGTGTATGATTTGTAATATGTATTGTTTGTTAATATTTTATAGACATCTAACTTACATTGTGTAGATTAATTTTATCATAATATATATGCTGGATCATTAATTTGGTGCTTTGTTATGTATTTTGAATATACACTTTTAGAGGTGTATGATTTGTAGTCTGTATTATTTGTTGTTAGAGATATATTAGTCTATTAGTATAGACCCAAGCTTAATTCTATTTTGTGTGCAAGTCAAGTCTTCTACTTGTACTAGAAGTCTATTAGTCTAAAATTTAGTCTACTATATACACACATGTTATGATTTACTGTAATATAGGATTTTTACTCCACTTTAATATATTATTGACGTAGTCCTTTAAGGTTTTCTTCATATATAGATGTAAGCTATTAGACTGAACTATGTAATTCTCGTGTGTTATTGTGTTCTATACTTTATACTTTCATTTTTGTATCCATACTAGCATATTCAACATAGTGTATCAATGTTAATATTTAGCTTGGGAATATTTCATACAACTCTAACTTACTTTGTGCAGATTTTAGTATGCTAGCTATATTTATATAATACGGACAAATATTGTTAACTTGATGGGAATGGGAAAAACAAAAACAAAAACAAATCTCCTACGGTTTCTCTTGATGGTTTATTTTCTTATGCTTTTGACATAGTGATTTTAGGGCATGACATAAGCCCCCATAATCACATGTTACAAAATTTTCCATTTTAAATGGATTAATTTCTTGGCTTACATCAAATAATATAAATGTAAAGTTGTATATATTGTCGCATTATTTAAAATGGGTCTGGTTAACGAATGCTTTTAAGACATTTAGAAATTGATTATTTTAAGAAAATTTGGATACAGTTTTTATGGAAATTATAAAAATATATAAAAGAATAAGTTACTTTTTTATTTTTTCATAAAAATATTTTTTAACTAATGTCCTTAAGACATCCATTAACTTTTCCTATTTAAAATTTTTAAATGGTTGTTGGCAATTTGTATATTACCATATTCAGAAAATAATAAAATCTCAACCACCATTCCAAATGAATTGTTCCAATTACACGTGCATTGGAAAAGATACTGTTCACATGGCAAGCTTAATAATAATAGCATGAGAGTGGAACTTAATCAACATTAACATATCCAAATATAATACTGATCCAAAGAGTGACTTTGGGCTAGCTGTACCTAGTACTATTTATTGATGCATTAGTTTTAACCTTATATTTTTAAATGATTCCATTGTCTAATGCATTTGTCTAATTCATGTAATAAATATAAACCATTGAGGACGTGGTTCCGATAGATGACTTGATTTTAGAAAGAAATTAACATAATAGAAGATTCAGATCCACTAAATAAACAATTAATGTTCAACTTTCTTCCTTCATACCTAAGGTTCAAATTTAATAGGAATTTTATAGTATCAAATATTGAACACGTTTACAAATATATTTGCCCCCATTATGAGCAGGTAAAATGGGATTTTTTTTTTTTTTTTTTTTTTTTTTGAGAAACTGGTAAAATGGGATTTGACTTTGTCACCAGGGGATATGAGAGTTAGAAATATTTGGAATCATTATGTAGCTTATAACCCAATAGTTCTTTAGTAAATCACACCGAGTTATACATGGTATATGACTTTAACTAACATTAAACTATTTAGATTTATTTTACTGGATATAAATTTTAACAAATTCAGTGTTTTTTCTTTTCCTCATAAATTTATCATGCTTGCAAAATTTCAAAAATGATTGGAGAGATCAATAATTATGTTATCTAACAAATGATTAAATTTATTTTTATTTTTTTTTATTTTAAAATTATGTATGAAAGATGAATTTTTAGATCAAATAATAAATAACATCTAATTAATAAAAATTTAAATATGCGAGTTAAGAATATAAAAAACATATAATCCAAAAGTAAGATTTTTAAAATTTAATTTGGTAAAAAGTTATTCAATGATGAAACATTATTTAAAATAACATTACTTAATCCTGACCAATATATATATATATATATATATATATATATACACATCATTGAAATAAAATAAAGGCCATACATAGGACTATTCATTGATGCATTAGTTTTAACCTCATAGTTTTCAAAGATATGAATTTGTATAATTTATGTGATTAATTATTGAGGGCTTGGTCCTGATAGATGATTAATTTGCTTTAAGACAAGACATGGTATTACTATAGAAGATCCGGATCCTTTTAAAAAAACAAACAAACATTGTTCAACTTCCATCCTTGATACGGTGCATATTTACTAAATTGATATATCTAAAATGAATTTTGTAGTATCATCTGTCAGAACAATTTTGATAATATATTTTCTTTGATATATATATATATATATATAAAGGGAGATGATTTTGTACCGCATACCCGGCGGTATAGCGAAATATCATGTTCCGGTGACCAAACCGGTATAAGTGACCCTCCCATTTCGTACCGGTTTTTATACCGAACTGTTTCGGGTGATTTCGGCCATTTCGGGGCGTTTTGATCATTCTGACCGAAATATTGATTTTCGGCCAAAATCATTTAAGAACAAGTATTACCTCTTTGAAACTAATTTTTCCTTGCAAAAACCCATTGATCCATGACACTAAGACAACAACAAAGTTCCGGTGAAGCCTACCTCCGCATCATGGCCTCGTTTGGTTAATTTGCATCTCTCATTCTTACCTATTTTTCTGTCTTCTCCTCTTCTCCACTCATGAACACCAGAGACCAAACTCCTTGGTTCCGAGCATTTGGCTTCTTGGTGCAATTTCAAAACATGTACGATGTGTTTGTTCTTTTTAAAAGGAACGTGTGGTTGTGGTAAAACTAAGGCGTTGAATTCTATTTAGAATTCAAGTGAGAGTTAGGTGGGATGTTTGACCTTTTACACTTGTTTGAAGGTTTTTTTTTTTTTTTTTTAATATAATGATTAGATAATTTAGATTTATTTGTAATGGATTGGGCCATTGTAGAAGGATAAAGATAATGATGAATTGGGCCAAAATATACTTAAAGACATAAGATTTAAATTTAGCAAAAAAAAAAAATATATATATATATATATATAAGATTTTATATGTGTAGCGGTAAACCCGAAACGATACACCGATATTGGCCAGTATCTGAAATATATCGCACCGTTGACTAAACCGGTACAACTTCTAGTATGGTATTGACTTCCTTAATATATATATAAATTTAAATTTATATATTATTTTTTGAGAAAGTATTTACTTTGATATTGAATAGGTCAAAAAGGATGTAACTTTAAATATCTGAGATTAAAATCTTTATTCATGGGGATTAGGAGTGTCAGGTACTTAGGTTCAAGTGATTAAATGTTGACCAACCATGATAAAAAGTTTTAGTCCAATTCAATATCAAAACGAAGACCCAAGATCGATTTGAGGAAAAAAGAGATTTTGGAATACCAACACCTCCCCGCAATCGATTAATTGATTGAGATTTGTTTTCACAGCTTCTAGATACCCAATTGACTGAACGAGAATCACGGATTTAGTTTTTAATTTGACGTGTTTTACATTAAGTACGCGTTTGGATTGCATCTACAGAGGAGCATCTTGTGTGGCTATTTTTTTTTTTTTTTTTTGAGAAGTCAATTTTCACGTGATTATGTACTGTTCAGTGGGTCTAGTGTACTGTTCATAGGACCCATAAGTACTTTATTACAAAAAAAAAAAAAAAAAAATTTAACTAGGTCTCACAATACTATTCACATATTTTAAAATTATTTTACTACAATGTTTTCAGTTTTTAATTTTCAATTTTCAGCAAAATAAACGGTATCTAAACAGACTCTAAGTCAATCGTATATGTGGGTTTTTGTAACTTTGGTTAGAGTTCCTATATAAATGTCCATTATGTACGACTTTTACAAGATTATATAGGTAGAAAATCGTATGTTGTTCAAAGAGAAAACCCCAATCTCCATCTATTCAATCTGTGAGTTCAAAAGCAAAGAGAAAAGACATTCTACGGTGTTGCTACTACCATAGTGTAGTTCATGGTTGAAGCCTCATAGTCATCCTAATGTTATTGCGGAAATCAAATCTTCAAGGTATTCCTTGGAGTCACAGGCAAAAATTTCGTGTGAAGCAATTCAAAATAGATGAGTCCAACCGAGTTGGAGCTATGTGTGGTTACATGAATTATTCACTATAGGAGATACCAATTAACTACCTCCAATGGTATGTTTCAATGTTAAGCGCTTTGATTCTATTAGTGAATTTCTTCTTGGAGTTTCAGAACCTTTGTAGTGTTTTTCCCTTGGATTGTTGTTCTTTAGTTTTCCACTTCATCACCATATTATTATGCACTTTTCTTTAGTGCTTTATTATGTTTGGTGACTAATTTACTCGATGGAATTTAACTGGTAATCAATTTCAATTACATAATTGATTAATTTGTTAAAATTAATTAATTCCACTATAAAATCAAACAAATCTAAACTAATCCAACCGAGAGTTAAAAGGAATGGAATTGTTATGGTCATATTTTCAATGTATTGGCTTATGTTTTAACAAAATGCATTTTACATGTAATTAGGTAGATTTAAGATGGGTTTAATATATCAAGATGTTATGTAACTTTTATATAATAAATGGTATCATTAAAGACATGAAAATTGAACCAAGGAAAAAGTGAAGAAAAGTTGATTCAGTGAAGCTCGACACTAGTCTCGAGACTAGCTCGACACTAGCAACTATTGAGATTTAATGAAGGATTCTCAACACAAGCTCGACACGTCTCCATCTATCGAGCTTTGCGATTTCAGAATTTTCAGATTTGAATTTCGGCTCATGATGACTTGGATTGCTAGGGTTTTGTTCACTAAACCTCCAACCCATATAAAAGCTTTATTTTAAAGTCATTAAGGACACAGAGACTCAATTAGAGAACTCATACACTCTATAAGAAACTACTGCGTTCTTGTGCACCTTAGAGTTTTGTATCCAAGTGTTTCAGGATCTTCATCGTGCTTTGAAGTGAAGAACTTTACATCCAACAACAATCAATCAATTGCTGGAAAGTCAAACATGTACTAGGATCCATGCATACAGGAAGAAGTATCTACAAGAGCAAGTCCAATTGGATATAGGAGTAAAGGTTCAACTGTAGATTGGTATTTTGAGATAGACCAAGGTTGTGGTAAGATTTCTTATACTTGTAACTGCTTGTTCTTAATTAGTATATTCTTAGAAGTGATGACCTAAAAATTACTTGGTGGGATTTACGCTGCGAGAAGTTTTCCTCTTTCGTCAACAAATCATCGTATTTATTAAATTTCCACTGCACTTAGTTTATTTAGTGATTTGTTGGTGTCTCTATGATTTGCATATAACTTGACCTAATTAATCAACTTGGATAATTTAATTAATTAACCAGGATCAATCTATAACCCAATAGAAATTTATGTAAGTTATAATTAACCCAATAGTCACACACAAGCATATAAGCTATTATTAATAAATGAAATAAAGTTTTTTTTTTTTTTGAGAAACAAAATGAAATAATGATATGAACTATTTATTACAGATAACTTTACGTACACACACATATATATATATATATATATATATAAACTATTAATGAAAATAAAATACTAGTCTAAACTATTATCACAGAAAATTTGAGTCTCACCATAATTCAAGTCATTAAAAGATTGGTTAATCCACTTGCAAGATAATTTGATGATCAAAGATCCATGTTCTTGCTATGCAGCCTGTAATAAAAATAATCTTTGTGCTCTAACAATCACAGCCTTCCATACATCCATTTTTTTTAATATTAACAAATCAAAGTTTAAAATAAATAAATAAAATTAAAACATGACATACTAAAGTCCTTGGAGTATAAAAATGAAATACTAACATATATAGGGACGGACAATTTTTATTTATTGTTAATGTGAGTCTAGTATAGGCTTATATTTCTCTTAAAAAATCATTTGATCAAGCCCTTTGCATGAGTTTGCTCTGCAGTTGTATGATCTTGATTGGAAGGTTTAAACTTGTTGAATTCACGATTTCCAGGTTAGAAATTGTGACTTAAGTTGCTTTTACGGTATATATAAAACTGTGTAAAATAATTTATATATAATAAAAACTACACTGATCGAAATATGTTCATTTTCAGTCCCAAAAAAAAAAAAAAAAAAAAAAAAAAAGGTTCATTTATGCTTCTAATGAACAAATTTATTTCTTTTTCTGTTCATTTTCTACAGTGAGACAAACTTAATTATTTCACACCTACATGCAAAAGGAAATCGAAAAACGATAAGATCTTATTCCAATCCAAAGCAAGCTTGACTGAAACATGCAATAGATTAAAAGCAACTGTTCTGCACACAAAGCAACCATGTGAACTTGAAGTCATATTCACTTAACCATTACTATCTGATCATCTCCAAGTCAGAGACAGCCTAAAACACAGAATTTTTTGCAAATGAAACATATGGCAGCACCTCCTTGTCCATTTCAAATTTAGCCATGTCTTCCTCCTTCAAGGTAATCCATGCTTCTATTCCATCTCCCGATTTGGTGTCGAAGAAAGTAACAAGATTATGGTACAACAATTTCGTCGAACCTACCCAAACAGGCTTCCCCCACCCAAAATCGGCTTCATATATAGGAAACCTGCACAAGCTGGTGAAGCCAAACGTAACGACCTCTCCTCTGCTTGATTTTTCTGTGTTCTCTGTGATAAAGTTCAAGTGCCCGTCCCTGTCCCGGAGTTTTTTAACATAATCCATGTTGACTGTCCTTATCGCTTCTCTCATAGGGAGAACAGTGCCATTAAAGCCATCCTCAATTTTGTCGGAGACTACAGAGGCTGTGGACTGGCTTAGATTTCCAAAACAATTTTGTGGAAGCGGTGGATCCAACCTCTTACGCAGGTCTACTGCTATAAACATTATGTAAGCCTTATTGGGGTCTGCTTCGGGCTGAGTTGCAGCAATGAAGCGACTATATATGAAAGCAGATAAGGCTTCCACGCGTGTCGGACGTGGGTATTCGATGCTTTTGTTGCCACTACTAAATTTGGCTCGGATAGCTGCTATAGCATTGCCATCAAAGACAATTCTCTTTAACACAATGTTGTTCCTTGACATCCCAATGTTTGGATTGTAGCCAGATAAAGTTGCCGGTGGAAATATCGTAGCAGCATCGAGACGAGGAGACACTATGCTGCTACTTCCACGAGCTGTAGCTGCCCAACTGTTGAGGAACATGAAAAATGATGAAGCATCTGCTACCTTGTGAGATAATTCCAGACCGATCACTATGCCACCACAGTTGAAGGTGGTAACTTGTACAGCTGCAACTAAATCATTGACATTGTCCAATTCATATGGGAGGAACTTCTTGTGCTCACAAGGGTTTAGATTCTCAAGAAACTCAGAAAGGTTGCATTTGGCCACAGCTTCTACATAGTTTATGCCTTCATCGTTGCATTCGATATAAAGATTTTCCTTCACACGTCCCGCTAGTGGGTAGAATTGTGTTAAGGCCTCGGATAAGGATTTCTTAATCCTTTCACGTTGCTCTAGATTATTGAGTTCAGTGTTGGTGTCTTTGGGGTAGAATAGAACCCAAGGCATGAAAAATTGAGGTGCACTTTGATCAAGAAAGGAGAGAGAGTAATGACGGAGGTGACCAGGAGTAGGATAGGAAGGTTTTATTGTTTCCTTGGAGATAACTTTGACTTCGATATCCATGGTTAATTTATCAAACAAACTGTAATGATATTGGCTCCTGTTAGAGGATAAGGGAATGCAATCATATATAGAGTTGCTGATGGAGTCAATGAATTTAACTATTCAAAGAAGCCGTTTGATAGAGTAGTTTGGATAGTATTGTCTGTAATTTTTTGAAATACGTGTAGATAAAAAATATATGAAAATATGTGTAATATTATTCAAAAATTGAAAATAAGCATTTAAAATGCCTTACTAAACTGGCCCAAAGTCTTCTAAAAAATAAATAAATAAATCAAGAAAATATTGAAACAAGATAGCACGTTATGTCATCATTCATTTAAAAGAAATTGAACTTGTCCGCTACTCATCGGCTTTATTCGTTTTGGACTTTTAGTAATTCACTTCGGGGGACAATGCTAGATTTCAACGTTTGGTGATGTTTTTATTTAAATATATATATATATATATATATATATATATATATATATAAGAGAGAGAGAGGACCATTAATATATGATAATAAATGCATCTATCCCATTAGACAATGACCATTAATTAATGAAACTTTGACATAATTGCAAAATTAGGTGAGGTCAAAGATTAAATGCAAAGAAATCCAAGAAATGCCCTACATGGTAGGAATACATGCTCTTTCATATGAGATCTTTTTTTTCCTTTTTTAAAGAGATAAGATATTGATTGACTGCACCTACCATAATGCATGTCGTATTATCAATATTACCATCATCAAGCAAATCAAATTGCATAGTCATAACAAAATCCGCAAAATAGAACAAATAAGAAAATAATGGAGAGGAATTCTTTCAAAATGGCTTTCTTGGTTATCCTACTAGCTTTTGCAGCTTGTTACTCTCTCTCTCTCTCAATTTTTGGTTGTTTAAATGATGGTGGCTAATGAAATACTAATGGCAGATTTATCATCATCAATGATATCAAAAGCTGAAGTAAGTATGATGTTGAAAAAGAAGTGTATCCGTGATATATCAAACTCTAGTGTAAGTCTTATAAACAAAGTTCTCTTAAGGTGTCAAGTTATTGTGTCATACTAATTGATGAATAAGATTGCAGACGAATGGGTCACATAAACCCAAGTGTCATGCTACTAGTTATTAGATTATAGGTTACCATATTATACAGACTCAAGTGTTGCATTACTAATCAAATGTCAAATGCTATGCTATAGGCCATCGTGTCAAACAATAATTTTTTTTTTTTTTGAATTATCAAAAAAATAAAAAAGAGTACAACAATATTATACTCCTAAAATATTATATAATTTTTTGTAAAAATCAGCAACCCAGGTCATTATGTATTGACCAGAGTTATTTAAAGGAACATTATTTCTCTACGGCAAGTAATATAACTATGCCAGCCATGGTGGCTTGGCGTAAATCATCGAATGTTGATAGCCACTTTAGCCTCAATTTGTGGATAAACCACGTTTAGTTATGCAGTTTAACAACAATATATATTTAAGAAAATTGTTATAAATATCAAGACCTAAGACCTAAGCTCATTGTATTATCTTAATCAATGTGCAAGTCTTTTATTATCTTATTCAAGTCCTTAGTTATTATCTTTTTATTTATTTATTATTTTTTAAGAGATAATTACAATATACTGTTAACTCTACAGCACGAATCCTTTCGTCCAAGACCCCCAAGTACTTTGTGCATGAGCAGACATATACCAATTCAGCTACAAGGTCCTTGGCTTTATTATTATCTCAATCCTAGTTCATTTTACTTCTATTTTTTCAAAGTTCAACATGGAAAAGATATATGAACAAAACCTACATAAAAGTGTAAAAAAAAAAAAAAAAAAAAAAAAAAAAAAAAAGTATGAAGGGGTCTGCCCCTGACAGAACCCGTTTTTGATTTAACAAATACTTCCCAAAATTAATTAATACTTTGCTTCCATTTTTTATATAAAAAATTAATATTTATTTGTATGTCAGAGTTTGGAAACTTGCTATCAACTTCTACCCCTTGTATCTAATTAAAGATCAATTGACCCAAAGTTCACGGATTATTGTCTTCATCGTTTATTTTAATGTCACTCTTACTTCATAAATTATATATACACATTAATCATTATAAAAAGTAAAAAATAAAATAAAAAATAAAAAATCGATAACGTGGAAATCCTGCAGCCTCAGTATCCCCAAGTATGAATAACTAAAACAAATAAGACCTACAAGTTGCCTACATGGGCAATTTCTTTTGGATGAATAACCACAATGTGCAATTTGAAATCACTACTACAAGAAAAAGGGGCTTTTGCGGCGGTCCAGAACCGCCGCTAAAACCCCAAAACCGCCGCTAAAGATACATACGACCTATTGCGGCGGGCAGTCCCGTCGGTCATGCAGTGCCGCTGTAGGTTAATTGCGGCGGTCCCAAAAACCGCCGCTATAGGTATATGTTTTAGCGGCGGGTGAAGGTTTATTGCGGCGGGCATTTCCCCGCCGCAATATGTCTTCACAACTCGTGGCATTGAGTTTTAGCGGCGGGGAAATGGCCGCCGCTATTGTCCTGAGCTTTAGCGGCGGGTAAAGAGCGCCGCTATAGCCAGTCAATCAAAATGGCAGATTGCACTTTTAGCGGCGGGTCATGCCCGCCGCTATTGGTCCCGACCTTTAGCGGCGGGAAAAAAGCGCCGCTATAGACATTAGATCAGAACCTCTAATTATACTTTTAGCGGCGGGTCCGTGCCCGCCGCTATATGTTTCAACCTTTAGCGGCAGGCGATAAGCGCCGCTATAGGTATTTTTTTAAAGGGTAAAATGTGCACCTTTAGCGGCGCTTTTTGACCGCCGCTATAGGTTTTTTTTTTTTTTTTTTTTTTTTTTTCCAATGGGTTTTAAAACTGCTGTAAATTGTTCACAAACTGTTACAAAGGACTGTAATATTTTTAACTCTACTAACATAATACCACAAATATAATTAATTAACAATACCACAAATGTCTTGAAACTAACGTAATATTAACATAGAAATGTATTATCAAATACATAGCATTATCTATAACCACCATCTTCAAATTAACAAAAAAAAAGATGTGGTGATTTGAATAAAACAACCGCTGAAATTAATCTAATACTATAATCAAAATTTCAAAGTGTTTAAAATTATCTTTCAACACTTGCAAAAAATGCGGTTGTTCTTCCATAGTTCTTCGTACACAAAAAAGTCCAAGAACTCCAAGATAAAACTTATAAGCTTCTTGGTTGATGAGATGCAGGTGATGATCCGGGGAGAGGTGGAGATTGTTCGACCGGAGAAAGATCCTACATACAAAGTATGATTATTTAATAAGTGCGTACAAATGAAATAGAATGACAAGAAAATATTACCAAGGTAAAAAAAATGGAAACAAGTTAAATTAAGACATGTTTCTTGATCTTTTATGGGAGGACCACCTCTCTTTGCAGCTTCCTAGTTTTGAAATTACAAAGCAGTGGCACAAGAAGACAACTAATGAGATGAAATCAAAATGATTGGTGTTGGGAGGTCCCTTGATATAGAATTCAAAGGATGCAAAGGTGTCACCACATAATTCCATAAACATCTATTAATAACATGGTGCTTGTAGAAATCTTTTTCCTTCACCACCCTTTATCAATGTTACTGGATCAATGATTCATACCGTCACAATTCACAAGTAAATACTATCAATAAATATCTTTCTAGCTAATGTAATTACTAAATATGTAATTATCTTTCTAGCTAATTACCACAAGTAAATATTAATTAGTAACCATACATTTAACGTTCCTTTCCTACTACATATAAATTGACACTCAATTCATTTATCATACCCGATTGCATTGTGTAGTTTGTTGCATCTGTTGAAGCGGGCGAGCCATTCTTTGCTCCATTCTTTGCTCCATTCTTTCCTCCATTCTTTGCTCCATTTCTTGAATTGACTAACTTTTTCCTTCATTTCGTCAAAACCTGCTAGTTTCTCCTCCATAGTAGCCAAGGAAGCCTTCAATTGTGCAACTTCGTCGTCCCTTGCTTGACTTAATCGTATTTTCTTTGTCCGTGAGAGCAGTCTTGCTACTTTGACCACTTGGGGTTGGACCAAATCCTACCCCACGAATGCGACCTTTGTGCTCCTTACCCATCACTTTGGCAAACACATCATCTCTTGACCATGCAATACTACCACTTGTGTCGATGACCGCAATTGATTCTCGGGGTCAGCCAACAATTCCCTCATTTTGTCCCGATATGAGTTTGAACAAAACAAAAAAAAAAGTTAGAAATCATATAGTTAAAATGACCTCATAACATATATATACATATATATAGGATAAGACAAGCAAGCACCAATAAAACCCAGAACGATGCAAAAATTATGCACACAAAGCTAGTGTCCCCCTCACCATAACCAAAGGCACCGAGTGCCAAAATTGTTGGTGCTACTTTGCCACAACAACCAATAACCGTTAAGAGAAAATTGACATTCTACAAGCAACTCACCACATGAACCTCTCCCAAAAAAAAAAAAAAAAAGGAAGTCATATGCATCCATTATGTGGTGATTGTGAAACCAAAAAATTTTGGTATTATAAGGTCAACTATGAATGGAAACAAATAGATTTCAAGGATTTAAATTTTATTGTTGTCGACAATGGAGGAAACACTACCATATGTGGTCTATTTTAAGCTTTGTCCCTTCTTGAAAATTAATGTATCACAACTCATCTCCTTAAGAAAAAAACAATATTGCTAATTATTACATATGTTAATACCAAAATATATGTAAGATTAAAACTAATAGTAAAATTAAAACAAGTATAATTTATTACATAGGGTCTATATACTAATCATTACCCTCATGATTTTGACATCCACTAATGGTAATAGCTGCGATTGATACAATGTAAAGGTTCTATACAATTGAAAACGTTTTTTTTAACCTTACTTTTTTTGATTAAAAATTGGAGACTATTTGTTATGTAGATCCCACATATGGTAATAGACTATTCTAATTATAAATTTTACAATAGAAGTTATATAAATATATATATATATATATATATATATATATATATATTAAGAACATAATGTGTTCCAAAGTTTCGGGGTGTATATAATAACTAGAATTGTTGTAATAAAAATCTTAGCAAGTTGTATATATACTCTAAGATTAATTTGCAGCACTACTAGCAGTAAACTAATATGGTTACACTTTATGCAAGTTGTGACTAATTTATATCTTTACACTTTATGTCAATATATAAGATTGATAAGTTGCGTAATTGTCAAGATGATATGGTGCCACTAGAAAGAAAGAAAGAAAAATTACATTATGATTATTGTTTCATATAGTACGATATCACTTTAAAATTTCGTCATCTTTCAATTTTTTGACGGTAGAATCATTCATAACATTATGATTATTGTTACATTATGATTATTGTTTCATATAGTACAATATCATTTTAAAAATCATTCATAACTATTATCATTGATTCAAAATAGTTACACAAGTGTTCAAACAACCACATGGGATTTCTTTTTATGCTTGGTTTTTGTCAAAAAGACATGCTAGTTATACAATATTTTGCAAGACCTAAGACTTGAATTATTTGAACAAAGCTCATCTTTAAGACAACTTCATAGGGAAAACTATAATATTGTTTCTTGAATTCCTATTTTGTTTACCCCTACCTACAATGCAGAAATTACTTACCATTTTTTCTTTCATTGCAGGATTAAGCTGCAGATCCATCTTTACGAGTATGTAGAATTTGAAATAATATCGCACGCTCTACAGGATGTCCATCCGTTTTTGCCTACATTATGAACAGCATATTTATGTAGTGATGAATATTGATTCTAAATAAACTTAGGAGAAGTCAAAATCATTTAAAAATAGTCATAATACATATTACCTTTTTTGCAGCGTGCATAACATAGCCACATGAACCACCAGTATGTATGTCATCCTGTTTAGAACGACGGTCCTTATTCTTATCTGACTCTATCTACATTCACCAAAATTACATGTTTATATACAGTATGTTTTAAGTATCTAAAGGTACTTTTAGCTAAATAAAGTCAGAATGGTCAAAAATATCATTTGGTATAAAAGAATGTGTAAGGTTGAATTTATTCAACCATCTAATTGACTTTATTCCGTGCCAAATTTGCTTGTAATTCAGCATTTAGTAACCCTGTATTTAGGTGGGATTGTTGTAAGGGTAGTGAGTGAGATAGAGTGAAGATTGCTCAAGAGTGTGCAAGAAAACAGAGTGTCGCGGCTGGGACTCGCGGCTTCAACCCGCCAGACCGCACACGTGCCAAGCATCTTTGGAAGATGAGCAGTCATGCTAGCTGGAGCACTACAGGACAAAACAGGACAAGCGGCCATACGGTTATCTCGCGATGGAACTCGCGATCGAGTCAAGCCGCGAGGTCAAGCCGCGAGCCACCCTGTTTTGGAAAAACTCGACGTTTCACATTCCTCTTCACTCCCAAAGATAAATACCCTTTTAACTCACGATTGAAAGAGAGCTTCCAGAGAGAGAATTTTGAGAGAGAAACCCTAAAGAAAAACCAGATTGTTTCACCCACAATCTCTACCTTAGAGTCTCATCAAATTCCCTCACTCTCTTCCTCTCCATTGTCAAATCCTTGAGAGGCATTATACCAAACCTGGTTCTCACCATTATCATCTCTCGTGAGACAGTCGTTTGGAGTTCGGGAAGCGATTAGGAAGGAGCCAATCTTCATTGGTTGATGCTACGGTGTAGTAGCGGAATCCGGAAAGCTAGAAAAGAAAAAGGTTCGGCGCAACCTCGTTGGAGCAAGAAGCTTGGAGGGCTTAGGTGCATTGGGTAGATTAGGCTTGGAGGGTCTATTGCTGTCCTTGTATCCCAACTGTATTTTCTAGTGGATTGATTACCGCTTGGAGGGCGGCGGAGAGGTTTTTCGCCGAGGTCTTGGTTTCCTCTTCGATAACATATCTGGTGTTATCTCTGTGTTTGCATCTTCCTTCCTCTCTATCTCCGCCTTTACATTATCTGCTTTGTGGTTTATTTTGTTATGGCTTAGATAGTTGTTTAACCAATTCAGATTATAGCATATGTTAAGTTTCCGCACACTAGTTGTTTGACATATTGCTTGTGTTGGTTAAGTTGGTTTTTGGGGGTCTAAACGTTCAAAAGCGTTTTTGTACACGTTTTTTAAACTTTGAGAATGAGAGAAACTAAATGCTAAAGGTAATAAGTTTTGGCTGAGCATCTTTTATCATGGAGTGAAGAGACCCAAGTTTCCCATACTATTTCATTTACAGGAGCATAGCATGTCTATACCTTCCATTTGGACTAGAAGCTTAATGATTGATATAACAGTATTGATTTAATGATGAATACTTTTGATAAATGAAAACTAGGCGCTTTTAAGAAAGCTAACTCATTTTAAGAAAAATTATTATAGGCCAAAGCAAAAAATCTTAAAAGAAAGCTAGAATCTATTAAAAAAATCTCCACACCACACACTTGCCTTTGTTTTTGAACCTTGACAAACCAACATTTACTCTAAGATTTCTACCAAATGAAACAAATATGAAATATAAAACACAACTTCGATCTCATATATACCAGTTTCACAAAAAGCCCAAATAAAGGTTCTAGCTAATCTTATCTAAAAGCAATCCAATATGTATTCTCTCAATTTCTCAATAATTATTCTACTTTTAGTATGATCCATGATGGAAAAGAGAGAGAAAACAAACATACCACCGCATCATCATCGAATACCAATGATCAACAAGTATATTCCAATCTTCTCGGTATGCATTTCCTAGGTCCGTTGCTCTTCACCCGTGCTTTGTTTCTTGAATGCGGTATATAATACTTAGCCTTTAACCTACACTTATGATCTCTCCACGCCTTCCCAATTTTTTGTAAAGTAAATTTCTTCAAACCCTCATATGCCTTAGGATTATCGGGGACGTGGTATTTTCGCTACAATCAAATTGAGTTATCAAATTACAAATGTTTTCATGCTAAAATACTTATATCAAACCTAGTACAAAACGTCATAATTACAAGTATTATAACTGTTTTAATACCTTTACAAGACGCCAACACTCTTCTTTAAGTTCTTCTGGCATGACCTTCCGGTCAAGGTATTTAATCGGGCACATGTGGGGTTTCCGTGCAATCGCACCCAAGAAACCAGTGAAAGTCCTTGCCCCCTCATCAACCGGCTGATACATGCTATTTAGTGGCAACTCAATTTCTTGATCATCAGGAAGATCCCAAATTTCCAAGTACTTGTTTGGCCCACGAGTGACACGTTTAGCTGGTTGCACATCTGATCCTAAAAGGAGAAAATATTCAATGTCAAACAACAAGACATACAAAGCTAACCTTTTAAAACATGGGTGGTTATTATTCTTTTTGCAACATGTGAGGAATTGCATAAACCTTGTTGAAAAATAAGCAAAACAATAAATGCAAGCAACACAACATGCACACACAATTTAAATTTGTTATAATCCCCAATATACCTAAAGTGTTATTACATTGATAACACATCAAATAAAGTTTGTCTCCTAAACTTTCTCACTAGATAACTTACAAGATTAAACTTACACCATAAACAATAGCTACACTACCATCACAATTATAACATAATAATTTCCTACTCCTAATTATTTAAAATAATGCACATTCTTATAATTTTTTTCTAGCCAATGTGAGATTTCAAAACTTATTCTTTCTCGTGATCTAGACTTAAACATTTATGAATCAAATTGACTCATCTTTATGCCTTGTGAAAATATTGATAATTTACATATGTGGGAGTTAGTTGTAGTTGTCATCAATTTATATTTTGACCAATTAATAATGGGACATGTCTTGTTCACTTATTGTAGTTTTCATTGCTTCCTTTCTTCAAAACTCAATAGAATCTTCTCCTTTAATGGTTAATGTATCTTTACAAATGATCTTCCCCAAATCAAATCATATATATATATACATATTCAGTTGCTTCTACGCATACCTTCTATATAAATGGTAAACTTTTGACTAAAAAGCTCATACCTTGTGTAGAAACTTGTGTAGAAACTTGTGTAGAAGCGTCATGCATTTCTTGGTCCCCCACTTCATCCGCATCTTGTGACCCGCCGCTTTGTAATGTAACACTCTTGGGACGTGTGCGCAGATTTGCCTTTCTCCTTGCCATTTCAACTGTCAAAGTCTAAAATAAATAAGTACATAAGCACAATGACAAGTAATGGTACAAGTAATTGCAAATACAACAACTCCAACTACTTTCAACACTAAAACAACACAAATTATTATATAGTCATATAATTCAACATTAGAATTTAACAAGTACAATGTTGTAGGCTTAAGTCAAGATAACAAGTTTTGGAATTTAGAAAATAATAATAATAATTTCAAGCCCCAATTAAGAAACATGTAATAAAATTACTCTAAAGTTCATCATGATAGCAAAAATAATATATAGCTAATAAAAAGTTAGTATTTGTCACTTTAACATTCATCCATTCTATGAAGTTCAATGTAAATTGTTACAAAACAACTCAGTTCAGTGTTAAAAATACCTCTTTTCTTTTCTTTTCTTTTTTTCCCTATTAAGCAATAATGAATTTTGTTAAAGAATGTGCAAGAAGGGGCACAACCTAGTCATCATCACTAGACTCATCATCATTGGATCCATCATCATTGGACTCATCGTCATTAGACTCATAAACATCATCACTAAGCTCTTCATCATCGATAAAGTCTTGTTCAAGAAATTCATCCTCATTAATCAACGGTGTATCATAAATGGTTCCTTCTTCATCAACTCAAGCCCAAGCATGGTTGTCATTTACATCATCACATGCATCATCAGTAGTTACATTATAAGGGACATTCTCCATATATGTATCCACTTCATCATCATCATCATCTAAAGCTTGAATACCAACATCAAACACCTCCCTAGGTTTGGTTCGACCACTACTACCCAATCTTTATGTCTCACATCCTCCACATAAAACACTTGCGAAACTTGGGATGCTAATACATAAGGTTCATCAATCAATTGATCACCTGTGTGTATCAATCTTGAAAAATTGACAAGGGGAAATCCAAACTCATCTTTTTTGCATCCTCTCCCACTAATAACATCAGCCCATTGACATTTGAATAATACATATCGATACTTGTCAGAATAGTTCAATTCAATAATATCGATTAGTACACCATAATAAGTAGCACCACCTTCAGTAACAACACAAACTCCACTATTTTGAGTTTTCCTAGTTGCCTCAAAATCTTTGGTGCGAAACTTCAAACCGTTTATAACATAACGCTTGAACCTTTTTGCTTCATTATCACGGATATCGAGCAAGCCATCTAACTTTATCGAGATTTCCTTTTTCTTAGAGGCATCCATTGACATCACCTATTATAAAGAAAGACTTTTATTATAAGTATGCTATCTAAAGTGTTACAACCGAAAATAGTGTTATATATGTATATATGCTTTACTTACATATTCCCTAAACCGGTTGCAGAATTTCTCTATGTGCTGCTTTTGAATAACATCATTAGTCACATGAGAAGGGAAACCAGCCTTAATCTCCGCTATATGTTCATTGTGTACACAAACGTGTTAGTGTTAAGCTAGAGTATTGCATTGGAATGTTGTTAAAGGATACGCAAGGATATCACTTACTCGCGAAATGTGGTGATTTCTTCACAATTGAATAGCACATAACGATGTGCTTGGATCCATGAATTTGAATCTAGTGTAATGCTCACCATTGCACCCATGGATTCCTCAACATTCCTTACAGGCCGATTAAATACGGTTTCAACAGATTTAAAATAGCGTGAACAGAATGTTAAGCATTCCTCTGCTATATACCCTTCCGCAATGGAGCCTTTTGGATAAGTTTTATTATGCACATAAGACTTAAGCCTTGACAAGTACCTATTGGAAAACCCAAGATCAACAACGTACAATTGGTAAGTTTAAAAAAAATAAAAACAAATAAACAAATAGACCAAGTTCTTATATGTGTTACCTCTCTATGGGATACATCCAACGATAATGAACTGGACCGGCAATTTTGGCTTCGCTAGCCAAATGCATGACTACATGTACTATCACGGTAAAGAAAGAGGGAGGGAATATCTTTTCCAGCTCACATAATGTCACCGCAATTCTCTTCTCAAGAGCCCCAAGTTCCTCCACATTTAGTACTTTGGAACATATCTCCCTAAAGAAACAAGATAAGTCAATTAAATGCCTACTCACTTGGGGGCAAAGATCCACGTATTGCAATTGGAAAAAGCTCTTTGCATTAAGATGTGATTATCATGGCTCTTCATCCCACTAATCTTGCGTTCTTTGAGTTTAACGCAACGTGAGATGTTTGAAGAATATCCATCCGGCACTTTTACATCTTTCAAAACTTGCAGAGAAAACCATCCTTTTCACTAGCATTCATATGGTAGCAAGCATGTGGCATACATGTCCGATCATTCCCAACCTTTTTCAAGTGAAGTTCACTTCTTATACCCATATCTTTTAAATCTTGGCGTGCCTTCAAGTTATCCTTTGTCTTGCCATCCAAGTTCAACAATGTGCCAATTATATTATCAACTACATTCTTCTCAATATGCATCACATCAAGATTGTGACGCAACACATGGTACTCCCAATAAGGCAAGGTGAAAAATATACTTCTCTTCTTCCCACGATTAAGGCTTCTTCCCCTCTTTTTCTTTTATTGGTCAAATTAACTTTTTCTTCCCAAACACATGATCGGCTACAGCATCCGTTTGTAACATGATTTCCCCTCCGGATATTGTAATCGGAGCTGATCTGTTATCAATATTCCCATCAAATGATTTTTTTTGCTTACGGAATCTATGATCACTATCCAAAAATCGCCTATGTCCAATGTAACTAAATTTTCTTCCATATCTTAACCAACGAGATTGTTTATCATAGTTACAAGAGGGACATGCAAGAGATCCTTTGGTACTCCAACCCGAGATATCACCATATGCAGGAAAATCATTTATGGTCCACAATAATGCAGCATGCATTTGGAATGATTTTTGGAAGACACATCAAACGTTTCTACTCCAACATCCCATAACTCCTTCAATTCTTCTACTAGGGGTTGTAAGAAAACATCAATATCGTTCCCGGGTGAGGTTGGACAGGGAATCAATAATGATAGCATGAAATAAGATCTTTTCATACACATCCATGGAGGGAGATTGTATGGGATCAAAATGACAGGCCATGTACTATGAGTAGTACTCATATTTCCATACGGGTTGAATCCATCACCGCTAATCCAAGCCTCACATTACGAGGTTCGGATGAGAACTCTACATACTTACGGTCAAATGACTTCCAAGCTTCAGAATCAGCAGGATGTCTCATTAACCCGTCATTCACACGACCATTGGCATGCCACTTCATATGATTGGCTGTTTCAGGAGACATAAATAGCCGTTGCAATCTTGGCTTTAAAGGGAACCATCGTAGAATCTTTGCAGACTTTCTTTTTTTTCTTTTCTTGGAGGAAGCATTAGTACTTTGTTGACCTTTAGACTCATTACTTTCCCATCTTGAAAGGTTACAATTTGGACAAGCTTCAAGGTTGGCATTCTCCTTCCAATATAAAACACAATCTTTAGGACAAGCATGAATCTTCTCATAACTCAAGCCCGGATCTTTAATAATCTTCTTAGCCTCATAATAATCTTTTGGCAACTTAGAATTTGAAGGGAGAAAATCAAGCAAAAATTCCAGCAACATGGTAGATTTGTTAGTCCAACCATTAAGACACTTCATGTGGTACAAATGCACAATGGCTGACAATTTGCTAAAATACTTACAACCTTCATAACAAGGTTGATTAGCATCTTCAAGCAATTTCATAAACTTAAGTGCATCTTCATTAGGACCTTCTGCAGGACCTTCTGTGGGTTGTTGCACACTAGGGACTTCTTCCATTGGCGCAGATATCATATCTTGTATGGGGAACATGTCATGCAACATGTCACGAAGATCGGCATACTCTATTGGGTTTTCTTGGACATGACTACTAGGAATTTCAGTAGAAGTCTTCGCAGACGATATTTCCCCATTAAAAACCCAAGGGTTATAACCCCTACAAATCCCTTTTGACACTAAGTAAGCCTGTACAACATCTATAGGCCATGAATTCGTATGCACACATTTTTTACATGGACATGAAATTGTTCCATCCGGGTATGCATGGTTAGATGCGAAATTCAGAAACTGTTGAACTCCATCTAAATATTCTTGTGACCTTCTATTGGTAATTTTCATCCAACTCTTATCCATTGCTATAAAGTGATTTGCAAGAAATACCTATAATGTGATTTCATGAAAACACAAATCAAGAGTTAACATACATTTCATTTACACAATTTCACTTTAATTTAAGAAACAAATCATCTTTAATCATTCACTTTTAGCTATGTTCCTAATCAAACAATGAATTTAAATGCATAGAAAAGTTACCAATACATTTGTTAATTATAACATCATTACTAGCAATATTCTTTAGGAATGGACATCTCTTTAAATATGCAATTCCATTTTAGCATTCCATGTGTGAAAAAGATAGAGAGAAGCCCTTAAAATGAATTAATCAAATAAAATCAACTCAACAACAATCATCTTTACTCATTCACTTTTAGCTATGTTCCTAATCAAACAATGAATTTAAATGAATAGAGAAGTTATCAATACATTTGGTAACTATAACATCATTACTAGCAATATTCTTTAAGAATGGACATCTCTTTAAATATGCAATTTCATTTTAGCGTTCCATATGTGTGAAAAAGATAGAGAGAAGCGTTTAAAATGAATTAATTAAATAAAAACAACTCAACAACAATCATCCAATATTACACAAAACAATCAACACTCCCAATATCAGCTAAAACCACCTTATTACTCCATGCAAGCCACCGCTTGCCCCAATTCAACAACCCACCACAAAACAAAAGAGAGAGAGAGAGAGAGAGAGAGAGAGAGAGAGAGAGAGAGAGAGAGAGAGAGAGAGAGAGAGCAAACCTTATGTCTTTCACCAACTTCACTTGCTTTGATCACACAAACTTATAGTGCCTCTTCTTTTTGCAATCGCCAACAAGAAAAGAATACATATAAACCTAAGTTAATTTTCAAACAAGACTCACTTCAAAGCAATTTAGTTGAGAGTGAGTCACAAAGGAATCATATCTTGAAATGGGAGCAATTGCTTCTCCGAGGGAACTCAAATTGTAGAAGTTGATTTGTTGTTGTGGTGGTCATTTTAATTTGTTTAGTGAAAGCAAAAGGCCAAGGAAAGAACTTGTACTTAGAATAGGTGAATTGTTGTTTATTCATTGTGAAAGATTGTAGTAACAATTGTTTTGAAAGAGTATTTCGTTTCTTATCTTGTTTAGGTAAAGACAATTGTAATGGTCATTCGTTTTATTATGTTATGGAAACTGAAATGCATTTTTTGCAATGGAAATTTACACTTAGTTTTGTCCCTTATTGAAATATTGTTTATTATAATTGAAATAGCTATCCATAAATGCAAATTGTAATTACATAAGACCTGCAGAGTGCAATTATGCCTATATGCATTTCTTTAAATCTTTACCATCAGAATATGACTTAATCAGATATGACTTAATCGGATGCCATACACATAAGCATCACATACGATAAATAAATTTAGTAGAGTTGCCTTATATTTTATAATTATTTCATTGTATGATTTTTGATATGAATCTAACACTATACAAAGTATAACAATACTTAATTTTAAATGACATGATCATGTGACAATGGATCCTTTAGATTTGTAATATTTAATCTAAATTATAAAATGGATACATTTCAAATTGAGATGATTCTTTTCTTTCCTAAGGAATTGATGAATGTATTTACTTCAACAAGATAATTAGTGCATATAAAGACAGGACTTCACAAAACTTAACATAGGGTAACATTTAGAACCTCAATGAAGCCAAGGCTTATACTATTCTTTTGTCATTTTATCCCTCTTCTATTCCTTCCCTTTAAAAGAAAAAGTGTGCTTCCAATAATAAATTTCGAATTCACAAATCACAATGTCTAAAATTAGTCACCAAATCTGAAAATGTTTAGGACTAATTTTATATTTTTAGTTCTTCAGCTATTCTTTGTTTCTATTCAACATGATACTTGAGAATACTCTAGTTTTAACATGTTTACATGTAATCTGTATTTTCGTAGTTTGGTCGAGTGCTCAGATATTTGCAATTTGATTGGGGATGGTGATGATGGACCTTAAAGACTATATGTGATTTATTTAGCGAACAAAGTAGAATCTTGATTGTAGACAGATTCTTTTTTCCCACCGATAAGAATGTATAGAGGTACTTTTTTGAGTTCTATCAATTTTGTAATGTTTGTATTCTTTCTCCAGTCTTCAACTTGGCATGGTTGAAATGATGACATCCTAAATTAAAGTTAAATATGTATGCAGAATCATCAAATCGGAAATATTAATTTGTATCTTTTTAAAATTTTACTATGTAGCATGAAATGGCTTTTTTTTTTTTTTTTTTCCTTCCAAAAATAAAAAATAAAAAATAATGAATAAGAATAATATATTATTATTAAGCATAAGAGGAAAGTGGGCCAAGCCCATCTCAATATCTACGTACAAAGAGCAAATCAGGGAGAGAGGGTATGGGGTGAGGCCCAACCCATTTATGGAAGGCAGCCTAGCAAAGCCGAATTGTGGGTCAAACATTTACAGCTCGCCCCAACAAAAAGAAGAGGAGCTCAAGAATTAGTGGACTATCAATGACTTGAAATGAATACGAGCAATAACGAATTACAAAGCTATAGAACATAGAATAATAATAACAATAAATAAATAAAGTAAATTATACATACAACTAATACTAACAGCATTTTCAATGTATTTCAGAAAAAAAAAAAAAAAAAAAAAAAAAAAAACTAAGACCTACGCTTATCCCAATTCCCAAACCCTCCCCAATACGAAACTAGTTTAAAGCTCAACTACATCAACCTTCATGATTAGGAAGCCAAAATTTGAAGCTTTTAGGGAAAAAACTCTACAATTCACTAATCATGCTTTAAAAATCTACCACTTTAAAGCATTGTTTAACGCAATTTGTCAAACACTCAAAAGCCAAAAAAGCTAAACAACTCAGTTAAAACTCTATATTACAAACTACTAAAACTCTATAATTAAAACTCTCTTCCTAAAGTAATGCCAAACATGCATATAATTTTATCGATTTCATTTGATTGTCAAAATTTCTCAGTGGAATAGCAAGTAAAAAGTTCAACATTGCGCAGACGGATCATATAAAAAGAGGTTAACTTTTTAGAAAAACATTCCAAAAAAAAATCGGTGAATAGAAAAATCCAAAAAAAATAAAACCACCGTGAATGATTCAAATGCACTATACCAAAAGCAGCAAAACAAGAAACAAAAAGTTAAATAGAGTAAACTTTTAAACAAGTGAATCCTAGACAAACTTCCACATGTTAGATGCATTTCAACCTGGCAAAACCTAAAATTTGCCAATCAAGGATCTCAAAGACCAACACGTGCAACAGATGACATCAGCACTTTGAGAAATCTCCTTTTCAGTTGCCCGCTTCAATGCTTTGTAGACAGTATTCTTAAATCAAGCTGTAATTAAATCAGTAACATATATTACCTCCAAATAGTATAATTTAGAGCTGAGAAAAAGAGAAAACAAAAATCATTTAAGATAATATAACTCTCGCAGATAACCAATCTGATTCTTTTCTTCTTCTTTATTTGGTACAAGCAACTTGATTTATAATTTCAAGAATACACTTTCAAATTCAGCCTTATATATGTTATAAAAGTAGTTCCTAGACAGAATGACCGAGAAATTTAAAGCAGACTGCAAAAAGAAAGATTTGTTTCAGTGGTAGAAGGGAAAAATTAGTTGTGCTTTGCTGCTATCAGCATGAGCATGGCTCACCCTTTAATACCACTAGCGTATGACCCGCGCAATGCGCTGGATCATTTTATGAGTTAAGAAAAAATCAACTTAATATATTATACTGTGGTGTGCGTTATGAAAAGTTCAAAAGAATGTCTAGGTGAATTTGCCTTACTTGTTTACAATCAAACACTATTACAGAGAAGCAAACAAGTGTACAGATGTTTTGACAATGGCATTAGGGGGGGTAGTGCAAGATTAAGATTGTGTATTTTGAGTTGTCGGTTTCTTAATGGAGTTTCCTTTATTACCACAAAAAAGAGATATATTATTACTAATTAATTTATGTAACACACTCAAATTCATGTTTATAGTAAAGAACTTTATACATCAACTAATAATTGGCATTTCCTTGTGTTTCAGTAGAGATATCTAAGGTTCAAATCGCCTCATCCCCAACTATCAAATTATCAAAAAAGAAAGAAGTTTATGTTTGTATAAGTTTATAAATTATATATTAATCATCGCATCTATAATTTATAAGTCATATTCTTTCCAAAAAAATCTTATTAGTCTTAAGTGTGCTCGTAAGTCATAAGATGATTTCCATGTGGGGAATTTTGAAATTTAGTGCTCTAAACTCTAAAGTACTTTTCTTTTTCTTTTCATTCATTTATTATTATTATTATTAAATGAAAGTACTTTTCATTTAAACCTTTTGAGTTAAAATGCGTTTCTATATGTAACTCAATCTATAAGTTCATGTTTTGTATCTCTAAAGAGCATAAGAAGATGATATAATCTAGTTATGGATCTGTCAAAAAAATACATTCATCTAATAAAAATTCATTTAAAGATATATATGATATTGTTAAAAATTAAATCAAAGGCAACTTTAACTCAATCCATATTTTATTGTCTTTTAATTTATTTTGATTTATAAAAATTTTGGTTCCATTCCTTTTGACTGTAGTGTATGCGCATTTTCTTTGAAAAGATTGAAGTTAGTTAGTTCACGAGGATTATGAAAAGATTGAAGTTAGTTAGTTCACGTGGATTGTGAAAATAAAAAGAGTAACAATTGAGATACAAACTTTTTTACAAAAAAATTTATAAACTACTAACATGATGAGTCAGTATTAGTAAATATAAAAATGATGTTAATGGTGGGTCAAGATGAAAACTAATAAGAAGTTTGTTACATTAACAATTTGTAAAGATAATAATAGCAAGCTTCTTTCTCAAAAAAAAAAAAAAAAACAATTTGTAAAGATGTTGTAAAATAGTTTGTAACTATAACACTACTCAAATATAAAAGCTTACTATGAAATCTATGACCCCTTAAATAGAATGGTGTCAAATTTGAGGAAAAAATTCATTTAAAATTTATTCAATAAAAGTATTAAAATCTTTATTGTGATGTTTCCATCGATCTTCTCATGAGTATGACTTTGAAGTCTGGCTATTAAAAAATGAAAAACATTCGGTCTAAATTGTTATCTTTGATATGCATAATCATTATTATTATTATTATTATTATTATTATTATTATTATTATCTATATATATATATATATATATATATATAAAACCGAAGCCTCTGCTGGCACCACAATTTTCCAAATCAGCATAATATTTAAAAAATAAAAAACCATAATTTTCCACGTCAGCACAATATTTAAAAAATTAAAAATAAAAATAAAAACATTATAACACCTCAAAACCCTAGCAACCTTACCCCTCTCTCAAGTTAAGAAATATAAAATCACAGGTTTCGCAAACTCTCTCTCTCTCCAAACGTAAATATCAAATTCAACCTCTTTAATTTCTCTTTATATTTTTGAGACTTCTATAGAGTTATATTGAGTTATGCTAATTTTGTTTTTTGTGTGTGTGTATAGATGGTCATAATACTCTGGTATTCCAAGAGAAGTTTGTATTTTCGTTAATTGAAGGCCTTAGAGAGATAAGTATTGCAGTTTGGAACAACAATACAAAAGACGATTTCATTGGCAGTGGAAAGTAATTACTTTGTCTCATATTTTTATTTTTGAATGATTTTGTGTGCTTTTAGACCCTTTTGGATCAATTTTGTTAATTGGGTGTTTTTTTTTTTTTTTTGATAGGGTCCAATTGGGGAAGGTTCTTTCAAAGGGTTACGACGACCGCACTTGATGTCCGTATACTAATAGTGGGGGGTAAGTCCTATAAATTACTAACCCTTTTAAGTGTATAATCTGTTTTTAAAATTATCTATAATATTTTGTCCTCCAAAAATTTTATCTCTTTAATTTTAGTATATTGTGTTTCTTAAACTATAGACAAATTTTCTTTGTTTCTTATTTTCAATAATAAATCATTTTATTGCAATTCCGGTAATTGTTTAAGAAATCCAATATGTTCATATCTCTATAGAATAGAGAATAGTAGAAGCCAATTTTATTACAACTACTTAAATTGAGTTGACTTAATTCCGTACAATTACAAAGTATAGCATGAAAAATAATGGAATTAATTGTTATAATTTTTATTTTCTTTCCATGTTTTGAATTTTTATGTTTTTATTGTTGATGAGAAATTAAGACTCAGTTGCACAATATGTGTAAATTTTTCAAAAGGCTACTTTAAATAGTAAGTCAATATGTCTCTTACATTTGGGTATTAGTTAGAATTATTTTCAAATGATTGTACCAATAAAAGTGAATGTGTATAAATTTTGTTTAACTATCCCGTGCATCGCACGGGTTAGCGACTAGTTATTATTATCAATCCCGGCCACAAAACAAGAACTTGCCCTCCGCCCTCACTTTTTTTTTTTTTTTTTTTTTTTTTTTGAGTCATATACGTGTGAATATATCATTACTAACTCGGTGCTAATGCTGTGGTGTGCCTTATGAAAAGTTCAAAAGAATGTCTAGGTGAATTTACCGTACTTGTTTACAATCAAACACTATTACAGAGAAGTAAACAAGTGTACGGATGTTTTGACAATGGCATTAGGGGGGTAGTGCAAGATTAAGATTGTGTATTTTGAGTTGTCAGTTTCTTAATGGAGTTTCCTTTATTACCACAAAAAAGAGATATATTATTACTAATTAATTTATGTAACACACTCAAATTCATGTTTATAGTAAAGAACTTTATACATCAACTAATAATTGGCATTTCCTTGTGTTTGAAAAGAGAGATATCTAAGGTTCAAATCGCCTCATCCCCAACTATCAAATTATCAAAAAAGAAAGAAGTTTATGTTTGTATAATTTATGGGGAAAAAAACATAAAATTTCATATCCAATCATTTTGACAGGGAACCAACTTATTTAGAATTAGTTCCTTAAAAATCAAAACACCAAAACACTGGTAGGGGAAAATAATAAAGACCATAAACCATATATAAAAACTCAAAAATCAACAGTTCCAGTGCATGAATTTATAATCATAAGCTTAACCACAAACACTGAAAAACTAAAATGCTAGAGACCACAAATCAAATACACAATAATGCTTGAAATTGAAATTAGCAATTACAGAACCCTCAATATTATAAACTAAAATCTCTCAAAACCCAACACAATCTTGTCACTTAGCTAGACTGAATTGTAAGACCACAAAAACACAAATAAGCCAAATTTATTACAAAGCATAGCCTAAAATTTAAGAAAATAAAATAAAATAAAAAGAACTCTAACAATCTATTTGGCTACTGGGGAAAGGTGGGTAAAAGTTAATGAAATCATAACAATTTTACAGGTCAATTGAACTTAGAATAAAAACTAATTGAATCCAACCATTTTTTTTTTTAGAAGAAAAAAAATTGACTAAAGTATACAAAACATTCATACAACCAAAATCAGCACATGTATATGCAAAATTAACCAAGCATGCTAATCAATACTAATCCAATTACAAATCAACCAAATTTAGTTCATACTATGCAAGTTATGCATCTGTTAGACAGAAAATAACATAAGAAAGGCAGAATTTTTTAATAATAAATAGATTTTGCAAATTAACAAAACAAAACTCACAAACATAATAATAAATAATGCTAAATACATTCATAACTGATTGTACATGATGTGTGGAGAGCAAGACTTCATCTTTTTCTAATTGTCTTTCTCTGAATTAGAAGGTGAAATCCAAAATCAAAATTACCCAAATATGCAAATTCGATTCCCATCCAAAATTCCCCAAACAAAACTATTCCTAATCAAAAAACCTAAATCATAACCGACTGAACCATAATACCCACATGTAAATCATAATTAATGCCTAAATTTCAAAAATAAAAAACAGAACATAACTCTGTCTCTACCTTTCAACAACAACCATCATATAAGGATTGAAAATAAAAGAAAGAATATCCTTTGACAATGGTAAAACACATTCATCAACTTAAAGATTATGATGAATATATAACAACTTTAAATCAGCAAAGCAAAACTTCACAAAAGTTTGGGATTTAGTCCTCTCATGGTGAAAAATGACAAAAGATATATGCTTGTTTATTTAAAAGGAAAACAAGTAGGTAAACCACCATATATACATACAGATTCTGTTAACAAGAAAACAAGAGACATATAGCTATTAATCCAAGCATTAATCGACGCGTGAAAGGGCATCCCCAATATGAACATTAAGAAGGCCACCAGCTACAGTGCGCTTCTCAAGATCCGAAAGCCCAAGATATTCTCTCGATTTCTCAATCAACTAGAATAGAAAAATTATGAGCTATGGATGCAGTCAACCCGAGAACCAAAAGCTTTCGAGCATTTAACTAATGCAGATATGCTATCGGTGTAAGAAAACAATTGGACAAAAACCACCGTAATAACATCCAATGTAAGTATTATTGCTAATATGTTTTTTAAACCATGTTACTTAGTAGGAAAGCAGCATATAGTGCTCCTATTTGATCCTATAGCTAGGAGAAAAAAGTTTCTTCAAAGGCGATAGAAAACTAGAAAAATGTTGTGTCCGTAGCATTACTTCTTTATATATTGCAAAATATGGTTACTTTAGATGATATGGCTTCCATATCTATGTATCCAAACCATCATTTGAGATGCTATCAAATGGTGTGTTAACCTAACGAAACAATATCCTTTTTTTAATTGCAAGCGTGGCAGACTTGAAAGCCAAAACATTGTACCGTGCGAGTGTTTTATTTAAAAGCGTATGCGTGTCGAGTATTTTAAGAGGTCTTTTTCCTATTTGTCAATATCTCCTGAAATGTAGGAAGTCACTTTCTCTCAGAAACTGCTATTATATATATATATAGATAGTGGTATCACAAATAATCATCAACATCATTGGCTATACATTTTATGAAGGAAGAGAAGAAGCAGCCCTATTACTCTTCTTTAGACATACTTTTGTAAAAATTTATAATATTTTATTTATTATAAAAATAAATAAATGTTATAAAAATAATATTACAACATTGTGAGGCAAAAAGTTTACAATTCAAGGAACAAAAATGAAATCTGGAGCTTGTGCAACACTACAAGTTTGATGGCTTAACTTACAATAAGTCTTGTGACACATAATTTTACAACATTGTACGCAATCAACTTACAAGTTTGATTTTTTTGGCTTAGCTTAATTGCTAAAATCTTCTCCTCTTTTTTTTTTTTTTTTTTTTTGGGTCTCACCCTCAAGCAAATCTGTTGCAGCTAACATGTCTTGTAACACAAAATAAAATAAAATAAAAATTTACACAACAGTTGAGTTGGCATGTTGTGATTGATGGTAATGTGCGAAGTGGGTCCTCGTGAAAACTATGTTGTACTAATGGCAACATAAATTGTGAAATTTATTGTGTCTCTGGCATTGCTTGCTTTTTTAATACCCAAAATAAATAAACAAATGAATCCCCAAAATAAAAGACTTTAGTTTATACAGACCCTTAGACCTAAGACTCTGTTTTCACAGCACCAAAACCAAGGCTTAAATCTCATAATGAAGATGAAAGATAAAATGATTCCACACCTAATAATCACAGCAGGATAAAGACAAACAGAACTCAGAATAGAGAAAAGAGAAAGACTGCGCAGATTTGAGGATCTCGCCAAAAGGACCCTCCTTGAGTTTCAAGCGAGATGGGTCGCTATCGCCGATTACACTTTGTCAAGCTCGTCGATCAACGTGTGTGGTTGCAAAATCCCTTTCCCTTGAGACACGTACCTTTTCAAACCAAACCCATCATTCAATTAATCATGGCCTTTTTCAACAAAACAAAAAAAACAGAGAGAGAAGGAAAGGAAAGTAGTAAAGGAAAACTGGAGAGAAGGGAAACGAGTTCGTTTCGATGAGCAGAGAGAGTGTCTTCAATCGTATTTAATCGGCCTGTAAAAATTGAATGAATGTTATAAAAATAATATTTTATTTATTTATTTCCAATTAGATTCTTTATCTTCTTCCAAGTCGAATGTAAATTATTTTTACAATCATTGCTAAAGTTAAAACCATACACGATAAAAAAGTTATTTTTAATATTAAAAAAATTCCATTCAAAATACTATTGTATGGCAAACTATTTTAACAAATAGTCAAATAGAGGTAAAAATAATAATAATAATAAATAAATAAATAAATAAAAGGGCCTTTTTCTTCCCTCTTGCACAACACAATTACAACAGCCAATTTTCCAAGCTCGGCATTCTCTCATGCCCCCTCACACCCACCTTCTCCAACAACCCCAACATGTTGCTCCGCAAATCTCAATCTCACTGTATCCCTCTCTAAGCTTTCTTCTCTTCACTCCCATCTCTCTCTCTCTTTCTCACCCTCTCAAATTCTCTCTAAGACCCTACCCTTCCCATCTCAATTTTATCATTTAAACCCCCCCAAGAAAAATCACGGTCCTTAAACATAGTTCGGACATGTAGTTGATGGGTATTTTGAACAATTTTATACTTGTGTCACTCCATCATAGAACAAATTTTTCACACAAAAATAAATAAATAAATCACGAACACAGAGAGAGTTTTTCCTTTACCTTTTTAGCAGAGACACTGGAATTGTTGATGGGTATTTAGAACTTGCTGTTTGCAGAGACACTGGCTTTGCAATCTCTGAAATCGTCAACAACAAAAAAATAATAAGCATACCTGAGAAAGCCCTTACCCACCCATTAATTAAAATTACTTAATTAACCAAAGGAAAAAAAAAAAAAAAAAAAACATCGTTACTCCGAGAAAGTGAAGGCTTTACGAGTGCCATTGACCTCACTCAATGACTCTTGAATTTCCTCTAAATCCCTAGCCGCTATTCAAAAACCAAACAAATAATCAAACCAAAATAATAATAATAATAAACAAAGAATCGAGAGAGGAATAGAGAATCGGATCGAGTGAGAGATAGACAGAGCGATGAATGTCTCGCTGAAGCGTCAATCGGTACTGCGGTGTACCAAACAAGAAATTAGGGTTTTGATAATAATAATAAAGAAAAAAGAAATAGGAATCTCGGTAAGGCTTTTTGCTGAGGAGCAAGCCGCCTCCTATGGTGGCGGTGCCGGTTTGAGGTGATGAGATCAGGTCGCTCAAGCCATGGGTTTCTGTCAAGAGAGCTCGGATGAGATAGCAAAACGAGGGAAGGTTCTAGATTAGGGGCATGAACCGTTAGGGTTAGAAACGATAAGACAAATGGGTCGGGCTAGACCTGACCCATTTGTTTTTGGACCTAACTAGGCTCGATTTTTGGGTGGTCGTGGTGGGTGTGGTTGGGGCTTGGGAGGTGGTGGTGGTGGCGGCTGTGGTTGTGGGTTTGTGGGTAGTGGAAGAGATGAGACAGTGAAGAGGTTTTTTGTCGAGAGAGAGAGAGAGAGAGTGCGTGGGAGACTAGCTAAAAACGAAACGGCGGTAAAAATGAATAGGGACAAAAAAATCAGAGGGAAAATTTAGGTCCGGGTGGGGAAAATGTAAGGCCTATTGCGGCGGGTCAATCACCCACCGCTATATCTAGGTTTGGGGTCACAAACAGATTTATTACGGCGGGTCATTGCCCCGCCGCGTAGTAGCTGCCGCCGCAATAGCTATAACTATTGCGGCGGGATATTGGCCCGCCGCAATAGATCTCCTCTACAGCGGCTGGCCCAATTCGCGCCGCAATAAGGCCACCTATAGCGGCTGTTTTGCCACCCGCCGCAATAGGTCCGCCGCAATCGCCGATTTTCTTGTAGTGTACTTCCTTGAATTCATGGACTCCACCAACAACTCAATGTATATTGCTCTTTCTAGCCATGGTTGTTTTCCATCATCCTATTCCTACGTATACTATCAATCATTATCGTGATCGTTACTAGATAAAATCAAGACAGTTAAAGTCAAACTAATCTCCAAGGAGACCACTAAACCTTCATCTCCTAAGCATTATATGGAGGGCTTTGGACTCAAATTAAGAAGAGGCCATTTAAGTTTTTAAAACCTCAAGACACGAGGCTTTGTGTCACTCTCAAAGATAACAATATCTTGTCAATGAAGAATTGAGGTGTGACAAATGATATCAAAGTGAAATCCTAATGACAGGATGGTGTGTAGGTCTCACATGAGGACATCCGGCCCTTTAGAGGGCATAGATTGTTAGAACCCAAAATACCAAAATAACTCTTAAGTTGGGTGATGAAGTGAGAGAGAGTCAAATCTTGGCTAAGTCTAACATTGCCTAAGGGGAGGTCTTAATTAGCCTTATATGGAGGGCCTTGAACTCTAATTAGAAAGAGCACTATTTAAAAAACCGGACTAAATCTAGAATCGGTCTGGTCAAACCGGTCAAAAACCATTAAAAACCGAAAATCGGTCTTTTTTCAGTTTTTTGACTGTTTTGGCTTTTAAAATCATGAGAAAGAGGCCATTTAAAACCTTGAGGGGTTAAACTATATCTTATTCCCAAAGAAGATAATATATTGCCAATGAAGAGTTGGGGCAAGAGAAGTTTAATCTTTTCCAAACACATCAACATTTCTAATGATCATATTATATATTCTCTGCAAATAAAATACTTCTATTTAAAAGATAAAATGGTAAAATTGGAATCTAGGACATGGATCTTAACATAATGTTAGAGAAATTTGCAATTCCTTCATTTGGTATCACAATTATTATTTTTCTATGCCAAGAAGTCCAAAGTGTCCTTTCTATTTCAACATTAATGAAACTGACAAAGGATATTATTTCTTTTTAGAAACATTACACCACCTGCCCTAAGTTAGAAATTATCATACCTAAGACAGGTCCAACTTTTTGTACTCATTTTGGTTTGCATTATTTTTGAATGAGTAGTGTTTGCTAATTGTTGGGAGATTGTCTTCATTGCCTTCAATTCAACCGGAGCTTGTTTGTGGGTCACAGCACATGTGCACTTACATGTTCCATTTACACAAAGGGCGAAGCACTTGCATTTGATTTTGAGTTCACATGCAATCAATATCACGGGAACATTTAGTCACAGCATTTGACATTCTTGGTAATGATAAACCTGCCATCAGTATTTCATTAGCCACCATCATATAAAAAATCAAATATTGAGAGAGAGAGAGAGAGATACAAGTTGCAAAAGCAAGTAGGATGACCAAGAAAGCCATTTTGGAAGAAGTTGCCTCCATTTTTTTGTTGTTGTTCTAGTCGGGGAGTTTGTTCTGACTATGCAAATTGATTTCCCTGATGATGGTAATATTTACAGTGTCTGATAGTAATCTTTATAGTGTCTGATAATATGGTCATGTCTTAATATGATAAATGCATTTATTATCATGCATTAATTATTTTTGTATATAAATACTTTTTCTTTTGGTTTTTACTTTTCCATACTTAGAAAATTAAATATACTAAATAATTCAAAATGATTTGATAATAAGACAAATTAAGCATATAAAGATAAATTAAAAAGTTTAAAATTTAAAATCAAATTCAAAAAATTAAGACAATAAGAGAAGTTAAGGATATATGGTTAAAATTCGAGTTCAAAGTTCGTAAAATTAGGACACACATACAATACTTGAACTTATATAAAATGAATTTACACATGCATAGTGCATGTAATTTATATAAAATGAATTTACATGATTATATTTTTTAATTATTTATATTAAAATAATTTAATTGCAATATTAATTACTATAAAAAAATAAATAAATAAAAAGTTTAGTGGATTTCGAATATTACACTCTTCCTCAAGTTTAGTTGCTCTACCAACAATTAATAAAAGCCATTGTGAGACAAAAGCAAATCTATATATCTAATAATAGGTGAAGTTGAGAGAAATTCAAATTAGAATTTCAAATTAGAGTTTCAATTTTGTGCCATGTGTTCTAAATTATTTATTCTTAAAGAGTTTTATTTCTTAATTTTAGAATCAAATGTGAGACCATATCATAAATATTCATCCAAGTAAGTCTGTTAAGTACAAAAACCAAAAAGTCTAAAATAAATGAATCGTAAAAAATAAAAAATAAAAAATAAAATAAAATAAGTGCTTCACAATATTTATTTTAAAAAAAAAATATGGAAAATTTATATTTTATACTTAATAATATCCTTACAAAATTTTTTAAAGAGTTAACAAAATATAAAAATGACTATCAATAGTATTTGAATTATATATAGGAATTATATTATGCTTCTTATTGTATATTTTTAAGTGTATTTATACATATACTTGAGGTTACAAGCTAGTTTTAATAATACATGCACTTGATTATTAAAAAAATAATTAAATGCTTGTTAGTTCACTAGAATCATATTTTCCTATATATCTACCAAACACTGTAGTAGTATGAATTTACTTTATATATATCCAAGGAGTATTAATGGAGTGAATGCATTTATTTTCATGCATTAGGATTTATAAATAGTGCACTAATTATTTATATAAATAAATTTCTATTTTTATAAATTAAAAAATATTATGTTTCTAATCACTCAAGCAACAGTTTCACATATTTAATTATTTTAATTTTAAAAATTTGTGTTTCATCTCTCTCTATTTGTTTTCAAGAAAGAAAGTTTCATTTTTAGAATTCACTTTACATAGCCTTCTACCCCACCAAACTTTGTATTTATATAAGGGAAAAAAAATTTAATAACATGCAATCAAGGAATATTAAAAAATAGAAATAACTCTAGGCTTAAGTTGGAAGAACATAAATTAATTATTTTTCTAATCACTCCAACAACATGTTCAACTTTTTAAGTATTTTAATGTTGACAATGTTAGGGTTATGTATGTATTGGCAAATCCGAGTCTAAGTGCACTTTTACTATACTTGAGTTTGACACTTCATTTGTTTTGAAGTAAAATATTTTTTGAAAAATGTTTTCCCAATTTCGCTTGTTTATTTGTAAGTAAAATGTGGTCAAAGTTGTAAAATATTTTACCTTTAAAAATTTGGTAAAACATTTTGCAAAATCAGACAATGGCTTTCCTCACCTCATATGGTGGTTAGGTCATTTATCCGGTTGGATGGTAGTTGGTGCCGATGGTTGGAGCCGTTGTTTTGACAATCAGTGTCGATTGGTCCGGTGGTCGAAGTTGTCACTTCGGCAACCTGTGCTAGGTGTTAATGGCCGAAGATGTAGCTTCAACGACCAGTGCTGGTGGTTAAGTTAGTGGAGACACGATTCCAGCCGATCGATCTTTGGAGGTTAAAGGACAAAAGCCATTATTGTGACCACTAGTGCCGGCAGCTTAGTCACACGAGAAAAAGTTTATAGTTTCAACCAACCACTAATGGTGATTCGGTCGTTGGACCTCTGGAACCAACAATTGAGCCATTGCTTTTGTTTGTTTGCTTGAAAAAAGTTTATTCGTTAGACCAAATACCTGAAAATATTTTACTAAAAAATTTTTAACTGTAAAATATACTACGTTTGAAAATTTTTTACTTCTAAACAAATAGAATGAAGTTTGTACTTAAAGTCTACAAGTGGTATTAAATGAAGACAAACCAGAACAGTTCAAGTACTGCTCAAATCTATGCTGCAACTATTGTGTTGATAGTAGCCGATCTATCAAGGTTAATTACTATACCTTGACACCCAGTTAATAGTAGACAATCAATTGATCTAAGATTATGTATAATTCTAGATTTTGTATTAGATGATGTGGCAAACTTGGGACTAATGCACTAGAGTTTTAGGATAACTTGATTGTGTTTTTAAAGAGCCATCATCATACACTCACAAACACGCATTATTCAAGGGCGGCTTGATGCATTTGGGGGTCTAAGACGAATACTGAAAATGTGGCCTTTTATATATTCAAATATGACTTTAAAAAAAAATAAATATTACTTAAACTCTATTATCTTGTTTTAGATATAAAATTATTACTAATTAACAAGAGACACGTAGATTTTTTTTTTTTTTTAAAGAAAGTCTATAGATACAAAAATTTAACAATTTTTCACACTTGTTGATATGGTAGATTGATAGTGGTAAGTAAAAGAATAATGTTAGTAATGGACGTAGGTGAGAACTAGTAAAACTTTGCCAACTCAATTATTGTAAAAAAATGTTGTGATTTTTTTTTTTTTTTTTTTTGTGTGTATTGCTTTTTTTTTTTTTTTTTTCTTTTTTTGAAAAGTGCATCATTCACAATATTTTTCACAACAAATCATAGGTGTTAAGTTGTTACCAGTTCTAATTTGAACTCATTATTAAAATTATTTTTTTGCCATCAATAATGACCTATAACAAAACTGCTACTTAGGATTTGTTGTAAAATTCTTGTGAAAAATATTGTGAACGTAGCATTTCTCCTTTTTTTTTCTTGTTTTTCCTTTGAATTTTTTATTTATTTAATGGCTAATATTTGTGCTTAATTAAAATAAAATTTGGGTCATTTTTCTATTTGGAGCTTTAGGCGACCACATCAACTACTTATAGCATGGAGCCGACACTGGCATTATTGAGAAGTCACTGTAACCTTGTGCGCCTTAGGGTTTTGTGCCAAGATACTTCTGTTTCTACCATTGCAGCATGTTGCTAAGAACTTTGTATCCATCATTTACATCAATCAAAAGTTGTGGTAGGAAGTGAGTCACGTTGATAGGAGATTAGTGCAAACGTACGTTTGCTCTGTTGATAAGAGATCTGTGCTAACCAAAGAACTCTACTATCAATCTTGTCAGTAGGTTTGTTGTAGTTATTCGGGCTTGGGTAGTCTCTATACTTGTAGCCTCTTTTATTGTTTAGTACATTTTTAAGGAGTGGTGACCAACACAATCACTTGGTAAGGTTTTGACTGCGAAGATTTTTCCAATCATGACCATATCGCTTGTCAAGCATACTTTTCTGTTGCTTGAAGTCGATTGGTTGATTGCATTTGGGTAAATTACAGCACAATAAACAGTTTGTGTTTCCTCTCCTTCTAATGACATGTAATATAATTGAAGTCAATTTCCTATACATACATGGACCATAAGATAATTTCTTTCAAAATAATTTTACTTTGGGGTCTAAATATTGTGTAAGGTTATTATTAGCATTTCTCATGTTATATGGAAGGAAAATGTTATAGGCACAAACTATTTTATAAACTTTTTTAGAAACAAGTGATATAGAATTGTTATTAGTAAGTAAAAAAATAGTATTAATAGTAAACCTATATGAAAACCAATAAAAATTTGTCATATCAATAACTTGTGCCGAGAGTATTACTCAAACAAGAATTGTCCTTTTGATGAGAATTGTCATATCAATAAATTGTAGCGGCTATTAGAGCCAAATATAGTAGTAGTAACAAAAATATTGAATACCCACGTCCCACATGCGTTGAACCCTCATCTGCTTTCATATATAGTTGCTTCAGTGCTACTACTCAATCTGCACCTTAAAGCAAACCCCAGTATGCTCTACACAATGTTTATACATCGTGGACCTGTGCAAGAGGTTGGATCTAGCGCTTCCGCAAAATTGTTTCGGAAATCTAAGCCAGTCTATACTGTGTGGTCTCCAACAATATTGAGGATGGGTTTAATGGCATTATAGCCTCTGTTCAATGGTCTCCAAAGCATTTGGGCTTCCAATAAAGAAAAAGGACAAGAAGTCCAAACCCATTAAGGATCCATAAGGAGTGGCCCAAATCCATGAATGGACAAGTTTCAGACCCCATGGAACAAAGAAGAAGAAAAAGCCCAGCCCAGTCCTCAAAGGCCAGAAAATCATTGGGGAACCCGAGAAAGGAACTGGGCCAGGATACCTAGGGATTCCCAAGTGCTTGGGATCCTCGGGACATGTAGCAAAGCTAGGTTGGGATTGAGACAGTTCAAGAGGGCATACCAGGAAACACAAAGAACAAGAACAGGTACGTCCCTATCAACCACATAATGATGCAGAAAGGGGATTAGAGGGCTTGTGAACCAACAATTCATGAACAAAGGGTTGGTACCTCGAGGAACCCAGAAAGAAGAACCATGAAGGAAGGTGGTTAGGAAACTTTCAACCTGGCAAAAAGGAATCAATTCATTTGGGAAAAATGACAAAAGGGAAAAAAGCCAAAAGTGGAGTCGAAAAAGTGGAATCTAGAAGCCTTGGAGAAGGAAAGAACAAAAACCAGCCTTCTAGGTCCCCCAGAATGGGAAAGTCGACAAGAGGCCTTTTGAAGAAGCAACCTTAAAAGAAGAAAATAATGAGGAATAAGGAAAAGACTAGCCACCAATGTTGCTGGCATAACATTGGTTCTAGTACCGAGAGGACCAAATGGAGAGAATTAGTGGTACCCTTTAAAACCCTAGGATGGCACTATAAAAGGGGAAGCAACCAGCAATGAAAGGCATTCAGCAACAATGAATTAAAGTAAAAATCATTGAGAAAATTATATTAGAATTCAAAAAAAAAAAAAAAGAGAGAAAAATAAGGGAAATACTATTCGGTATCCTCAAATGACCACTAGAGAACACACTTGGATTTAAAAGGACTCAAACTTTGCAAGTCATAGAGGCATGAAGAGCCATCTAAGTCTGTGATTTTTGAACTTATTTGGACCTTGTAACATGTCATAGTGTGCATAGTGTATTACACAATCAAGAAAGTAATAAAGTATTTTGCATTATTCTAAGATCCCTAACGCTTTATTTAATGTTCCTTCTTGATCAATTTCATTCATTTGTTGTTTCTTGCTGATCAATGCATATATTTCTTGTTTGTTAGTATGTATGTGTTGTAGGATTGGTGCTCTGTACACCACTTAGTTCGAAATCAGCCCAATTTTTTGTGGTGAACCAAGCCTAGTTCCTTAAAACAATAAGTCTTGGGCCCAGGATCCTTATTTCTACATGGGCCTATGTGCTAAAAAAAAAATTAACCCACACAAACCCTAATCACATAGTGGGCTTAATGAGCAGTTGGCTTAATTAAAATTTTGTAGACCCATGTTTCGATTGGTTGAGCTTGTCTCTTGATCGGTCGAACCTGGCATGTTTCTGAATTCTTCTTTCTCCAGCATGTATGTTCTTGTATTCTGACTTGTAACACCTTAAGCAATGTCTAATAAATCCTATAGACTCTAAGATCTATATTTAGACAAGTTTGTGCTCACAGTTTGCCAATTGTTCTAAACTTTTAGAACCTAACATTTGCAATAGAGTAAAAGCTTGGTAGAGCCCATTATTTGTAAAACCTCTTCCTTAAAGCCATTTTCCTTCACTAATTCAATTCGTTATAAGAAAATTTACCAATACTTTTCTTACAAATTTTAAGATTTTGAATTAAAATAATTAATGAATTTATATATAGAAATAGTTGAATCTCTAATGTAATTGTGCAACAAGTTGCCAATCTGTTGGGACAGCCTAGAATTTTGACAATCTTTACCGTTCATAGTATATAACTCAATCTCTCTATTGCATTATGAACATGTAATAACGGATTTTTTTTGAAAGATAAGAATTGAGAAGGTCACGAATCCCACAACTCTCTCTTGGATAAACAATCATCCCACTTTTTAATTACTTGACTAGGACTTTTGCTTGGCAATTTCTTTTGCATGAAAATTAAATGACATTAATGAGTACAAAGAAGGTGACATGTTTTAATATGAAAATCCAATTGGAGTATTAAATTCCTTATTTGTGGAATTTTCCTTCAATGGAGGCTTGATAATATCACGAAAGATCGATGTTCATGACAACGCTCGGCTCTTTTCAGGAAAAAAATATGGATGATACTGCACTCTGCACTAAAAAATTTTGTAAAATAGTATTTTAACTTAATATTTTTCCTCAGAATATATTGAGTAAGGATAAAAAAACATAGTATGAATTGTTGTTCTTTCCTTATATAGCATCATAAAATTAATGTGACCTAGATTTTCTCACAATTCATAAAGTTTGTATGAGTAATGCTACAGGCACAAAATATTTTACAACATTTTTACAAAATGTTGATGTGACCAATCTTTATTGGTTTTCATCTAGTCCCACCATTAATATCACATTTTCATTTACCAATAATCACTTACCATATCAATAGATTATAAAATTTTGTGTAAATTTTTTTGTATTTCTAGCATTAATTATTCAAGCCTATATAATCCCAACCATTGCAAATCAATTCTCCCACCCAGTTTTTATCAAAAACATAAAAATTTACACTCTCAAAACTGAAGGATGGAAGATGGTGTACAACAAAACTTTTTTAGAACCAGTGATTGCAATAATAGGTGGTATGTGGTTCTGGAAGGTGTACTTCTACAAGAATTTTTTTTCCAACGGCTATATCGTGGAGTTATGAGTTCCATATATCATAATAAAAACTTTCTTTTTCCTTTTCACTTATATTTTGTAAGAATAATAAAAGTTTATGTTATCTCACTTTCTCTTGCTGGTTTCTATTTCATTTTGTTTGTGAGGTCATGTTTGGGTTTTGGGTATCTTGAGGAAATGTATCTTTTATATATATATATATATATATATATATATTTCTGTTACATTTTGTCTTAAATCAAGTCTTCTATCAGGACCACATCCTCAATAATTAATCACGTAAAATATACAAACTTATATCTTTGGAAACTATAAGTTTAAAACTAGAGATTAAATTCTATAAAGACTTGGCGTAAATTTTTTGGTTTACACCCTTCAATAAGGACATGCCACATCATCATATTTACTAAAATATAAATATATTTATTCATACAGGATAACATCTCAATAAATACTATATTTCAAGTTTTAAATAAACAGCTGATGTGGTGTTATTAGATGTGATAAGATGTATTAAGTTTTAAATAAAAAGCTGATATGATAATCTCTTATTGGATGATGTAAAACATGAGTTTGGCACCCTATTCTTACCAAATTCAAACTCAAAAAAACTAATGCTTCAATGAATAGTGCTATGTATAGCCTTGATTTAAATAATATATATATATTAGATTAGTTTACGACAAATGTAACTCTAAAAAATGTTACACTATTTAATAACTTCTTAGTAGATTAAATTTTAAAAATCCTATCGTTGGATTAATTATATGTTCTTAACCTGCATGTCGGATTCTTTTACCAGTTAGATGCTATTTATATGATTCAACATTAATTAAAGGCATACTAGGTATAACTTAAAAAGAAAAAAAGAAAAAGTTTAACTTAAATCCAACCATATATATTCGGTGTCATTAACGAAAGAACTATTGGTTATTATTATAAGCTACATAATCATTCCAATATATCAATCAACTCTCAAATCAGAAAGTGCCAAAGTCAAATCCCATTTGAACTAAATATTCAAAATGGAAGCCAATATATTTTTCTAAAAGTGTTCACTACATGATACTATAAAATTCCTATTGGACATATCTAAATTTGAACCTTAGGTATGAAGGAAGAAAGCTGAACATTGTTTATTTAGGGGATCTGAATCTTCTATTATGTTTCTTTCTAAAATCAAGTGTCCAAGGGTCCATAGCTCAGTGATAGAGCATTTGACTGCAGATCAGTTCGAACCCGGTTGGGCCTCTTGCTAATGATTTCTTTTTCCAATTTTATTTTATTTCTATCCAAAAAAAAAGTCATCTATCGGCACCACGTCCTCAATAACTTATTACATGAATTAGACAAATGCATTAGACAAATGCTAATCATTTAAAAATATAAGGTTAAAACTAATGCATCAATAAATAGTACTTGGTTGTTGGTGTCACGCCCCAAACCCAAACAGGTTCAAAGCATGAGGGAAGAACCTTTAAAAGCGAGAATGTAGGAGGTTTTTTTTTTTGTTTCTTCCATTTGATAAAATAAATAAATATATTGATCTCTCCACAATACAAGTCAGAGCTCTATGACACATTTACAAGCAATACAAACTACAATCATGTGACTCCAAATGCACTTAACAATCCAACGTTCCAAGTAAAATAAACACAAAGCCACAATCCCTTCTAGAATACACAACATCAATATTGGCACAAATCTAAAGCTAACAAACCTCAAGTATCCAACCTCCAATAGAAATAGCTATGGCCTTGAATAATTTAGTAAACTGAGCACCAACAATTTATGGCACAAATCTCCCACTTAGCATAGTACTCCAGTCACCACCAATAACTAAGCTCCGTGCCCGACGTATAGCTAATTTATACGTAAAACTGTTGGAGAGTAGAATGAGCTAAAGCCCAATAAGTAGCATAATTAATGGGGGTGGGGGAAATGCAAGTTTCATGATTATAAACAGTTTGCAAAACATGTTTTAGTTTGGGAAATTGCTAACTGAATACTACAAGATCATTTTTGTAATAATGTAACAAGAATGATTAAATGATGAAACACAAAGTTTCTCAAAATAATACCATGAAACTATATATAAAGTTGTGATTTACAAATTTGTATTTTGTTGGCTTTTATTTCGTGCCAAATTTGATTGTAATTATTTTTAATCTTGTGTACCCTGTATTTATTGTAGGATTTGATTGTAAGGGTTGTGTGCTAAAGAGAGAGAGTGTGAAGACTCAAGCAAGTAAAACTAGAAGACTTCTCGTGGGTATCTCACGACTAAGCTTCTCGCGAAGTGAAGCATGTGCCTTGCACATGACTATAATGTGAAGAGTCTGTACATATGGAGGCAATTTGTGTCTCACGAGTATCTCGCAGGTAAGGCCTTTCTGCGAGACACCCATGAGACATTTTGTTCTCACACCAGATCTGTCTTTATCGATACACACTTTATGTACCCTCACTATACATACCCATATTACCCACAAATGTGAAGGAGAGCTTCTAAGAGAAAACCCTAACTAAAACACTTGAGAGTTAGAAATTGTTTTACCAACAATTCTCTACACATTTGTTTGTGGAATTTCCTCATCTCCTACCTCTCCATTTCCATACCATTGAGAGGTCAATAGCCTAAACACTTACCACACCTTTTGAGAGTGTCCGGTGAGGTTTTGGTGCTACTAGGAAACATTGAAAGAAGCCAAGGATGGCAGATGCAACATGGAGCTTGTTACGGGATCTAGAGAGCTAGACAAGACACGGTTTCGAGAAACCTTGTTGGAGTAGGAGCTTGGAGGGATTAGGTACAGAGGGTAGATTAGGCTTGGAGGGTCTCTTGCTTACCCATGTATCCCAACTAATTGTCTAGTGGATCGATTTCCGCTTTGAGGGCAACGAAGAGGTTTTTTTTGAGTTCTTCGATTTCCTCTTCGATAACACGTCTCAGTATTATACGTGTTTGCATCTCTCTTCCCTACTTTTGTTCATTTCATTTTTCTTTGTGTTGCTTTAACTATGAATTAGAGTAGCTCTCTTGTTTGTTTGCTTACGTTTACACTATTCCGCACTTAGTATTAAGTTAGTGTAAAATCAATCAAGCCGTAATTTGAATTGGGGGTCTAAACAAGATCTTGTGTTTTCACACATTTTGAGCTTTCACTATATATTATAATCTGTGAGCACTAACAATATAATTTCCAAAGCCATAAAATCTAACATACGGTAATTTCATCACAAATCTACCATACTACCACATAGACCGATCAGGGGATCCACCCATTCACAATTGGCATGATATTGTCCTCTCTGGTATGCGGACTCTTAGCTCCATGGACAGTAGCCTCACCCATACCCTCAAGGTTTTTCTCTCCCCCTATGGGCAGCAGAGAGAGTGCGTCAAATAGAACCTCTCTTGCATGTGGTCTCTTGGCCCCATCGGCAGCAGCCTCACCCACACACAATCAAGGAACCTCTTCCCCCCATAGGTAGCAGGGAAGAACACGTCATCCAAAGTGAAAGGGCACTGACCTAGATTTAATTCCATTGTCACAAAGGCTACGAAAACCAAATCGGGTAATCACCGGGAAATCACACATGGCATGGTGTTAAAACCACATAGACTCACAGGTTACATTACTTTGAAACACATAATTCATATCTCGGTAGTTTAAGAAAACCTTAAATAATCTAATTTCTACAAAGTTTGTAAGGTTTTCAACTTCATTCTTGTCAAGAGATTTTCTATCAATTTCTCAAATAATATAAGACAAGATAAACATCTTTAAAATTTTCAATATACCATAAAATCAATGATTTTCTTATCAAAGATTAAATAAAAGATGTTCATTTTTCCATATCAACAATTCATGCATTTCCCCAAATGCAATACCAAATATGATGCATTTCCATATATAATGATATATAATAGGGTCACAACACAATACTTTTAAAAAAACATATATCCATGTATAATTTTCCAAAATATGTTTGACCCAAAAACAACATTTATAAAACATGGTTACTTTCCAAAAATCCCATTAAAAAGCTATTTACCTTGGAAGGCCAACAAATTTTACCTCAACCGGGCACCACAAAATCAACTAATCCAGTCATTAGGTCCATCACCAAGAATATCAAAACCTAGAAACACAATGATCAAACCTATCAATAACAAGGTCTTTCGCAAAGTACCATCACACTTATCTCCATAAATCGAAACAATACCCTAAAATCAAACCAAAGGCCCTAAGGTCTAGCTTGCCCGTCCTAAGACAAGTACCCTTCCCAAGCGGGAACCAAACAAGCATCCAAGGAAGCGATAGTCTTGACACAACCAAAACATTTTAAATTCACTACCACAAAAAAAGTGCATCATAAGATAATATAACACACTCATGAATCTCTTTGAGTACTAAATAATATATTTAAGCCAAGATAAGATCAACCGAGGTTTGGGATTAATTCCACAATTTCTCGGCGTTTTAGTCTTGCTTTCAGATTCAGTACATAACAGGGCAGCCATTTGTAAAAATTGTTTGGTCAATGAAGAGTTATCCGATTAATTCAAAACTTTAAGGGAACATTCCCCTATATGTATAAAATGTACCACAGAAAATTCAGCCCAAAAAGATTTTTCTGTAATTTATTAAAAATCATGCATTACGGCTGACTCAAATCTGTCATGACAGCTTTAGAAAATTGCTATAGTTGTAAGACTAGCCCAAATTATTTGAGAATTTACTCACATTAAAACCACCAGATTTAAAGCATATTAAAAACAAGGAATCAAACCCAAAAATCTCATATAAACAACTTATCAAACACTTGGTATGCAAAAGCACATGCTCACACTTAACTTGCATAAATTTGTAGTTATCACTCCACTCACACCCACATTTGCCAAAGTCATCTAAAATGCAAAGAACACACTTCCAAAAATCAACCCAAACTCCCACAAAATCAACCCACATGATTCGCTCAAGGAAACCCAAGTTTTTAACCACGAAGAAACCCCAAATGATCATCATTTGTAAAAGCCCTTAAACAATTAACAAATAAATCCACCAAATCAAAAACCCATGTACTCAATCACATGTATACCACTCAGCTTAGATTAGAAAGAAATCTTAGAAAAACTTGAAAAGCTACCAAACAATTAAGAGTTTTACCTTTAAAGCTTGAGAGAATGGAGCGTATGGGGTTTCTAATGGGGTTCTCCGGTGAAATCTACCAAAAGTGGTGGTGGATGGCTAGTTTACCAGTGAGGGAGTGAGAGAAATAGAGGGAGCTAGAGTGTTTATGTGTGTGGGCTTTGGTGGCTGAGTGAGATAGGAAAGTAGAGAAATAGAGAGAAGAGGCAGCCGGTCAAGAAGGAGAGAGATATCAACATGAAGATGAGGAAGAAAAGGGGGCTGACTTAAATTGAAAGGCTTAATTACCAATTTTCCCCAAAAATATCTTGTGAGTAAATTACCAATTTGCCCCTCAAGCTTCCTCCAAATTACACTTAACAACCGAGGTGTTACAGTTGGTACAACCCAAAGTCACTCTCTTTTTTTTTTTTTTTTTTTTTTTTTTTTTTTCAGCTTCATTTGTATGTAGGTGTCAAATAGTTAAGTTTGTATTTGCGATTTGAAGCTTGCTGGACTTCATGAAAGGATTGCACTAACTCGGGGACGGAGCTATGTTTAGACTTGGGGACCAATGGCCCCCTCCCCCCCAACTTTTTTAAAAATTCCACTTTCATATATATATATATATATATATGAGAAAACTGAGTGAGATCTCGTTTAAATGATCTGATATTATCTGATCAAGGTTTGAAACAAAAATCAATGATGAATTTGAACGGACCTTGTCGTTGACACTACCGCTAATGCTGGGTTTAAGTATGTCTTCATCTTTTGCTTCATAGTTCAAGCCGTAACATTAGCAAGAATAGAGAGTGAGGGAGACGAAGAGAAGCTCAGATTTTTATAGAGAAGAGATAAGTATCAATAGAAAATGTTAGCAAAGGATAGAGATAAGATTCTTTGAGATTTCAAGAGAGAGAGAGAGAGAGAGAGAGAGAGAAGATTATGTTACAATAAAAAATATTTGAATAATATGTTGCTCATAGACTCACAGGTACAATGAGAAAAATGGAACATGTGAAACAAGAAAGATTAAAAATATAAAATAAAGTTGGATTTTTTTTTTTTATGATTTTTGTTTTAGTGTTTTAGAAATCAAATGTGTGGTTGTTGTTAGAGAAGTTAATGGGAGGCGGGCTAATGGGAAAAGAGAAAAATTAAAATTGATGGTCTGTACTTTGTTTGACTTTAGCGGTCCTACTTAGTAGAAAAATGGTAAATTCTATATTGTGCAATGAATTAATATTAATAATGTTGTAATTTTATTTTTTTAGCTCAAGTGCTGGTAAAATTTATTAAACATCAGAGGTTGAAAACTATCTCCAAAAAAAGTTTGTTGTGGTTTGTAAGATATGTTTATTCAGCTTTTTGTTTAGGACTAAACTAATTTTTGTGATGTATGTTGTGGATTCAACTGTGTAGTTGGATGTATCTCTAGCATTATTCAGAAGCTAATATTGATGATTTATTGTTGCTAACCTCTAATGTTGATGTCATAATTTATAAAAATCTTAAAATTAAAATTTGAAAAATCACCAAAATTAGTATTAGTTTATTGCAAATCTCAAATTGCATCTACAGATATAAGATTACATGCCAATAAATGTGATGAAATTTTATGAACTTTACGTTAAGCTTTGCCCCCCTTAGGTTTGTACCCTGGCTCTGTCCCTACACTAACTTATATAATTTAGAATGCGTGGGGGAAACCTGAATCTAATACCTTAATGTACCAAATCAGCAGACGCATCAAGTGGGTTGTTGCAATAGAGTAAAAGCTTGTTATAGTAGAGCCCATAATTTATAAAACCTCTTTTGCCAAGAGATGTAGCAAATGAAAATGCACTGACATAAAACTTATGTTCTTTTCAGATAGAGAGAGAAGATATCAAAAGTTTTTATATCAAATGTTAGGGTCATATTTTCTATATATTGTTTTATCCTTTGACAAAACGTACTTTACTTATAATTGAGTAGATCTAAGTTGGGTTTAACGTATCTAGAAGTATGTTGCTTAAATATATCAAGTGGTATCATTAAAGATATGAAGATTGATCTAAGAAACAAGTGAAGAAAAGTTGTTTCATTAAAGCTCGATTCTAGCATCTATCGAGGATTAATGAAGAAGCTCAACACAAGCTTAATCTATCGAGACTTACGATGTCATAATTCTCAAATTTGAAATTCGGCTTATAATGACTTGGATTATTAAGGGTTTCTCTCTCTACAACCCTAGGCCATATAAAAGGCTTATTTTAAAGCCATCAAAGCTATGGAGACTCAATCAAAAAACTCACACACTTTATGAGAAGCTACTAAATTTTGTGCGACTTAGGGTTTTGTAACCAAGTGCATCTTGATCTTTAATGTGCTTTGAAGTCAATCAGTTGCTTGGAATTAGTTACGTAGTGAGATCTGTGCAAAAAAGAAGTCCTCTACAAGATCAAGTCCAATTGGAGATTGGAGTAAAGGTTCAACTGTAGGTTAATATTTTGGAATAGCCTAAGGTAGTGGTAAGATTCTTTATACTTGTAGCTGCTTATTCTTGATTAGTGGATTCTTGGAAGTATTGATCTGAAATTCATCCGATGGGATTTTTGTTTTGTGAGAGGTTTTTCCTATTCGTCAACAAATCATCATGTCATTTAATTTCCACTGCATATTAGTTTATTTGATGATTTGTTGATGTCTTCACAATTTGCATGTAATTTGACCTAATTAATCAACTTGAGTAATTAAATTTATTAACCGGAGACAATTTATAACCCAACATCGAATAAAAATGATATCTTTATGACTCCCCTCATTAATTGCGCTGATTCTACTTCAAATTTGTGCATTGAGGTCCAGGGTGAAATACCCACATGGGTGGAATTGAATCCAATGTCGTATACAAAAGGTAAGGGGAAAAAAAAGGTTAACTTTAAAAAATAAAAGAAATAAAAAACTTTTAACCTTTTGAATCCAATAACTTATATAAAAAATTAGAAGAATTAACATTTGGTATCATTATTGTATTCAATTGCACTAAGCACCGGATCTACAACCCAGATTTGTTTACGTTGTTCCTGCTTATAATTACCAAAAACTTAGTGATTCTACAATTAGTATGATCGGAAAACACATTCATCCCATACATGAAATACAGTGGAATTAAAAACAAGATCTACTTCATATGAATTATAATCAAAAGTTCCTCATGAATATGAAATTAATGTTCAAAAGAAAGCTTCCCTTGATGCTCTAGGTAGGAAATTTTGGTTTCAATTTATTCTTGAAAAATTTTACCAACTTAATTCTCTTGAAACTTTTTTGATATTCACCTCAATGACTATTTGCTTGACCAAGAGTGTGGGCTATTCTTGTTGAGAATCCAAACCCTACCCTTGGTGTAGAGAAAGATGGAGAAAATCTTTTTTTTTTTTTTTTTCTTATTTTCTTTCAACCTTGGGTTTAGTAAGAGAAATGCTGCCCAGCCCAATTTTTTTTCGACTTCTATGCGAAGAGGTCCAAATTGTCCTTTATAAGTTTGAGTTTCAAGGATTCAAAAGTTGATGACCCTTAACTGAAGTCCTATAACTCAATAACTTCAACATTAATGAAATTGATAAAGGATGTTCTTTCACTTTATTTTAATGGATATTATCAACTTTTCAAACATCACACCACCTGCCCCTATAGTTAGAAATTTTGAATTTACACCTAAGACAGGTAGAACTTCCTGTACTTATTTTAGTTCGCATTATTTTTGAATGAGTAGTATTTGTTAATTGTTGGGGGATTGTCTTGATTGCCTCCAGCTTTAGCTTGTTCTCGAGTTCCGTCGAACGTGCACCCACATGTTCCGTTTTCACAAATGGGAAATTGTCCCGGATCACAATTAATTTTGATGCAATCAATACACTAGTATTTAAGCACGCCAGCAACTAATAAACCGACCATTGATACATCAGTGGCAACCAAATGTATTGGTAATCCATTAGCTTAAATCCAGTTCCTTTTAAACCATCCTGAAAAGTTAAAACCTAACTACTATGTACAGTTGGTCTCAACCTACATGTTGTTATTGTTCTCCTATTAATTGAGGCATTATTGAAGCAATAACACAAAAAATACACTATTTTTGTGGAGAACCCACTTGCCTGAGCAGAAGAGGTGAAAAACCTTGTTTTTGATGTAGAGAGAACTCTGCTTCAGGCTATTATATTAGTTGAAGAAAAATGACAAAAAGCAATCAAGCAAGAACAACCTAACATGCATGGGCAGCTATGGGACTGAGTGTGTTTTGTGCTCTCTAACTCTCTGTTAACTGTGTTTATGGGGATCACAGTCTAGACAATACTCATCTGGGATAGGATTCTCAAGGAACTTGGAAAGTTGGCAATTGGCCTTGGATTCCATATAGTGAACTCCCTCATCATTGCAATCAACGTAAAGATTAGCACGGTGATCTTGTGGATAAAAGACACAAAATGGCATGAATGTTTGAGGTGTAATCTGATCAATTAAAGACAGTCACTATAACAAATCTGACTTTTTTCAAGGGTCAAAACCTGAAAAAAAAAAAAAAAGTACTAAAAAACCTTGAGAAAATTTATTTTAAGAGTACAATTGACCCTTGATAACCTTCAAAACTTATAGCATCGAAAATGAAATTTTGAAGGCCTTCATTGCCCTCAAAACAAGTACTCTAATCTTATTTTGAGAGTTAAAAGACCCTTAAATAACCTTTTACCAAGGTTTAAAAGATTTACATTTACAACCCTTGATAAATAAGGTTATTTAAAAGGTCTCTTGACCCTCAAAATAAGATTTTATTTAAAAAAAAAAAAAAAAAAAAAAAAAAAAAACACAATCATGCACATGCACAATATATATATATATATATATATTTACACACACACACACAAATAAATTCACAATTATTGAGATGATATACTATAATATTGATGTATAGCAAAAGTGATATCAATGGCCTCATATATCTAAAAAAACAGAGATATTTAAACACCACTAAACCCTTTATCAAGGTATATTGTTAAAATTACACTTTCTTTGATCTCTAAACTCAAACTTACAAATTAACACCTATGATATGTATCAATTTCAATATTGAGATTAGTTAACAAATTAGGGACTACATACAAATAGCTAATATGTCAATTATTGTTTAAGAGAAAAGATATCAACAACCACACTTTGTACAAAGACCAAATCTGTCCAAGAGTTAAAAGATTTGATACATTTTATTCTTCATCATCATCTCCAAAGCAAGAAGTTATCAGTTAGTGTAATTGAACATTTCAGCCATTAAGGGTGCCCTCAAGTTTTTGAAAAAGAGAGAATGATACTGATTATAAAATTGAAACATGTAAGGAACACTAGAAGAAACACATGAAGAATAACCTAAAAGCAGGAACAGACTTTAGTGGAACCAAAACTAGCGAGATACCAACTCATCCAATAAATAAGCTTACACCTATATAAAATAATAAAGGGCCACAACATAGATCTTAAAACAAGCGTAGTAATCATGGCTTCCTATACCAAAGACACCCATTCCTACTCCAAACCACAGCTGTAGTAACCTTTCCAAAAAAAAAAAAAAAAAAAAGGGCACACATGCAAATCAAATGTAGAGAATTATATGAATCTATTATGTTCTATGAACCTTCTTGAAAGTTCAAATATGTGTATAAACACCCTTGAACGTTTAGACCCCCAATTTACAAATTAACCAATTCAAGCTTTATGTCAAACAACTAGTGTGCGGAAAATGAACATAAGTTATAATATGGAATTGGATAAACTATCTAAGCCAAATCAAAATCACAACCCACAGCAGTTAATAAAAGGCAAAGATAAAAGGGAAGGAAGATGCAAACACAAAGATAACACGCGATGTGTTATTGAAGAGGAAACCGAAGCCCTCGGTGTAAAACCTCTCCGCCGCCCTCCAAGCGGTAAACAATCCACTAGAAAATGTAGTTGGGATACAAGGACAACAATAGACCCTCCAAGCCTAATCTACCCAGTGCACCTAAGCCCTCCAAGCTTCTTACTCCAACAAGGTTGCGCCGAACCTTTTTCTTTTCTAGCTTCCCGGATTCCGCTACTAGACCATAACATCAACCAATGTAGATTGGTTCCTTCCTAATCGCTTCCCAACAAACCAAACAACCCTCTCACAAAGATGAATATGGTGAGAACAAGGTTTTGGTAAAATGCCTCTCAAGGATTTGACAATGGAGAGGAAGAGAGTTGAGGAATTTGAAGAGACTCTAATGTATAGATTATTGGTGAATCAATCTTGTTTTTCTTTAGGGTTTCTCTCTCAAAATTCTCTCTGGAAGCTCTCATACATTTGTGGGTATAAGGGGTATTTATACTGGAGTGAGAGAGGAATGTGAAACGTCAAGTTTTACAAAACAAGGGTGGCTCGCGGCTTGGCCTCGTGACTTGACTAAGTCATGAGACCCGGTCGCGAGATAACCGTATGCCCGATTGTCCTATTTTGTCCTGTAGTGTTCCAGCTAGCATGACTGTTCACCTTCTAGCACGCTTGGCACGTGTGCTGCATTTGGCGGCTTAAAGCCACGAGCTGCCCGCGAGTCTCTATTTTCTTGCACAGTCTCTATTTAATCAATCAACACTCTATCTCACTCACTACCCTTACATCAAACCCACCTAAATACGGGGTTACTAAATCTTTGAAATACAAGCAAATTTGGCACGGAATAAAGCCAATAAAATGGTTGATTAAATTCAATCTTACAATCTCCCCCTTTGGCTATTCCGTGACAAAACCCTAAAACATATTCTAGACTTAACATGTGAGTTGGGAATAGTTGAACAAAACTCACTCACACCTAACTCTAGAAGTTGTGTAGCACTTGAATCATAAGATCATGAAACTCCTGAAACACAACAATACACCATGATCATTGTATGCAGAAAAGCATGAAATGCATATGAAACAAGCTAAAGGTGATCAAGGAAAGATGAAGTGAAGAATCAAATCATGGCTTGATCAACCAAGTGATCACCACAAGGTAGAGTTCACAGTGCTCATTCACACTTGGAATGAACACTTGAACATACAAGTTAACAAGAACAAAGTAAGATATTTGTATGCCCAACACTCAACCAATGCATAATACACTAAGTATATGCATCTAGGAACAATCCTACAAGGGCACAAGAGTGACAATACTTAAAACAAAATGCATGACATTTAGATTAAAGTACTGATTTCAACATAGCATAAAAGGCTGCAATAAGCAAGGTACAAACCATAAAACCTACAAATTATGCATAAAAACATTAACCCTAAAAGCTTACATAAGCACATGGGTACAAAACAGGTACAAAACACAATATAACAACTTAAACTAAAGCAAATATAACAACTTGAACTGAAGAAGAATGTAGAAACACTCCCCCTTAGGTAATATCCTCCCCCTCCGATCAGGCCTATCACTCCCCCTTTTTGTCATGGAATAGGCTATATATTCTCTTCTAGCCTTCTCTGAATTTGATCCAATTGAGTTTGAAGTGAGGTAAACTTCATATCCCATCGAGTGCTGTGATGGTGTAGAGTAGATGTGAGTCTAGACATCTTTGTATTCAACTCGTGTACAGAGGATACAATGTGATCAAGTTTTTCATCAAGGGAGAGAGTGCTGAAATGAGAGCCACTATGAGATGCAGAAGGTTCTAGTTTGGCTCTCTTCCGATTGTGTCCAATGCTTGCGTTGAATGTACGCATGTTGATTGGACTCGGTTTTGAGAGAGGAGATTCATCTGCCGTTGAATAAATACCCTTAAGCTTCAAGATCCTTGAAATGAGACAGCAAAAAGGAATGCACGTTCCGGAATCAGTTAAGAGAACCGTTTTTTATGCAGAACATGAAAGATATGAGCACAAATGTCAATTTCTACATCAGAGATTAGATCATGAAGAAACAGAGCACATCCGAGGTTCATATACCCAGTGCTTGATAAAGGGTACAAATTGTGAAACATCACAATTGTAAGCACTCTCGATTTTGGAGGAAGAGAGGAAACACTGATGGATTTTCCATTGGGTGAGAACTCCAAGTCTTGTCCAACACTTTCCTTGAGAAGCTCCTCATCGGGACAAAGATCATCATAAATCGGTGAGTGTCGAAATATTGGTCTGTTGATGTGAAGGATCTCTGCCAAATATGAAGGAGAGACTGAAAAGCTCTTTTTCCTAACCCATCACTTAAGTTCATCTTCTTCCACAATCGCGTTAGCATAAAATTCCTTTATCAAATCTTCATACGCATCATCCGGATAAGAGAGAAGGTAATTCCAATCCTTGTGAGCAAACCATTTCGGAATTTCGGTGTCATGAAGTGATGATTGATCCACGATTCTTTCTAGTAATGGTGTAGCATTTTGGAAATAATTCTCATGAGACCGATAGGCTGCATAGGATCTGAACTTGTTGGGATCGAATCTCTTTGATGAAGAACGAGTCTCTTTTGTTTGGGGTGAGTAGTCATCAACATCAATGACGTGTTCCTTCCCTTTGGAACTGCCTCCTTTCACATTTGCTTTCTTGAATGATGACATGTCTAGTCCGAATCATGAATAGAAGAAGTGACAGAACACAATCCAACAGACATTATTAGCAGAGGGTTAGAGGCAATTTAGGGATAATAGAGAAACCCTAAAAGCTAGATGAAAATGACCAGAGAATAGCAATGAGGGACAAAAATGGCCCAAATGTAGCTACACAGTAGAGTGGGTCAGATTAAAACCACACAATCAGCATAGTAAAACACACATCCAACACGGGAACAATTTGAATCAACACATCAACAACAGATCAAACAAGATGAGAAACCAATAGCAAACCCTAGCTAATCACATGATGAAGACCAAAACCAACAACTTATTAAAGCTCAAATTGAATCAATAGCTTTCACAGGCTGAGCATGAACATAGAGCAACAGCCGAAACTCAAACTCATCTCAAAAACATAAACAAATGCGAAAAATCCAGAGGGAAAACCACAAAATCAAGTAAAATAGAGTTCAAGAAAGAAAACCCATACCTGTTACTTGAAGATTTTGAGCTAAAATGAAGCAATAATGGAGTTTGAAAGTGGGTGTATGGAGTGTTTGAGAAGGAGACAGTTGAGGAAGAAGATGAATAGTCACAAAAGTTCGAGGGAAAACTGAAAAAGATTTAAAAAATGCCCCTATTTTTGCCAAACACGCGTTTTTCGCGACTAAAGTGAGTCGCCACAAAATCGCCAGATCAAGCCGCCAAAACACTCAAAGACAAAAATTTGAAAAAATTTTCTAAGTGTTTTTTGCAATTGGAAGGTCTACCCACGAGAGAGTCGCGAGCTGAGCCGCGAAAATCTCTAAGTAACTCTCGCGACTGGACCTTTCACTCGCGAACAAGTCGCCAAAAATGACCCACGAGCACGCGATCGAGGCTCGCGACTTGACTAACCTGCGGATCGAGTCGAGCCAAAACAGGCAAAACTGAATCTTTGAAATTTTCAAATTTTGAGAACAAAATACTTTCCAAAAACACCTAAAACACTCAAAAATCTTTTTGTGCTTGAATTAACAAAGATTGAGCATGTGAAAACACATTTCATCAAGTACAATCACACAAATGATTATGGCATTTATCAAACATAAACTTGTGTGTTGTGTGTGGATATCAACAATGAGATAGTCCTTAGTCTAATGTGAAACTTCAATGATCAATTCAACCAAGGCATACACAATTAGCACTAGATCATGTGATCTATCTCAATTATAGAAATATGTATATATGACCTCCCACAAAACTTGATAACATATCTTGGAGTTTTACATTTGACTCCACTTTCAAACATTACATTTGATCTTTTTTATTCTTTTTGATACAATCACCTTTCATTGTGAGAGTGATATTAGATATTTCACCTTGATGAGATAGCCTTTGGCTTTTTGAAAAAACATTCACTTGAATTTTAGGTTGCTTACCCTTTTTCCTAGTCAAATACTAGAATGTGCGACAGGCTTTTGCAGCTCAATATCTCTTTTCATTTGGAGATTTACATTTGGTGAGCTCATTTAAGCAAAAAAAATAAAGAATTGGAAGATATATAGACACAAGTCTATGCATGTCTCAAGATCATCATAACCATTCACTAATCATTCATGACAAGTTTGAAAATCTATTTACAACAATCACATAGATTTCAAGATTTCTCCCATGATGATATGAGTGCAATGAAACAAGCTATGCTCGAAAATGCACAAAGCCATTAGCACAAAGGTACAAGGCAAAACAAGTTTTAAGACAAACTCAACAATGTTAATCAAACTTTCTGATTTTCTAATTTTTATGTGATTTTTGGATTTTTGACACAAGAAGAAAAAGATTGATCAAAAACAAAAGAAAACCAAAAGAATGCACAAATAGACAAACAAACAAAATCATGCTGCACAAAAAGCCAACAGAGTAATGTGTGCCCCAACACAAGCAAACTTATCATATCATAAATATGTGAAGCACACAACACACAAGAGAGTCAAGGAATTGTACCAACACCAATGGTCTTACGGAGTGATTCAAACCGTAGACCATCGAGAGGTTTGGTGAAGATGTCCGCCTTTTGATTGTCGGTGTGTATGAACTTAAGACACACAACTTTTTCTTCTACTAGATCTCGAATGAAATGGTAACGCATCTCTATGTGTTTAGATTTTGAATGCTGGACAGGATTCTTGGAAAGATTGATAGCACTGGTGTTGTTGTCAGAAGACACACATTGTCTCTTGAGGAATTCCATAATCATGAAGTAATTTCTTCATCCAAAGAAGTCGAGTGCAACAACTTCTAGCGGCGATGTATTCTGCTTTAGCAGTAGATAGAGAGACGGAATTTTGTTTCTTGCTCATCCACAAGAGAAGATTGTTGCCAAGGTAGAAGCAGCCTCCTAAAGTACTCTTCCAATAGTCTACACTACCAACCCAGTCAAGATCTCGAATACCCGGCAAGACAAACATTTGAGTCTTTTGAATACCACAGACCATAGTTTGAAGTTCCATTAACATATCGAATGATTCGCTTGACTGTAGTTAGGTGAGATTCCTTTGGATTAGCTTGATATCCGGCACAAACACCAACATCGAATGCAATGTCCGGTCTACTAGCTGTAAGATAGAGTAAACTCCCAATGATACTCCTATATAAGGTAGGACTTACTTCTACTCCCGGAAGAATCAACATTGAGTTTAATACATGAGCTCATGGGAGTGGAAGCATATTTTTTGGAGTCTAGTCCAAACTTCTTGACAATGTTTCTAGCATACTTCTCTTGTGAAACAAATATGCCCTCCTTCTGCTGTTTGACTTGTAGACCCAAGAAAAATGTGAGTTCCCCCACCATACTCATCTCAAATTCCTTCTTCATCTCTTGAGAAAATTCAATAGCACGATCTTCAACGGTAGCCCCAAACACTATGTCATCAACATAAACTTGTGCCACAAGGAGATAATCTTCATCATTTTTGACAAACAGAGTTTGGTCAAGATACCCCCTTTTGAATCCTTTATCCAAGAGGTAATGTGTAAGCCGATCATACCAAACTCTAGGTGCTTGTTTTAAGCCGTAAAGGGCTTTCTTCAGTCTCAACACATGATCAGGAAAGTGAGGATCCTCAAATCCTTTTGGTTACTCAACAAACACTTCTTCATTTAGATATCCATTCAGAAAGGCACACTTAACATCCATTTGGTAGAGTTTGAAGTTCATAGTGCATGCAATGGACATTAGAATTCGAATGGACTCGAGTCTTGCCACAAGAGCAAAGGATTCATCAAAGTCTACTCCTTCTACTTGAGTGTATCCCTGAGCTACTACCCGAGATTTGTTTCAAATTATCTCTCCATCTTCATCAGTTTTGTTTTTGAAAATCCATTTTGTGCCTATGACATGAACATTTTCAGGCCTTGGAGCAAGTTCCCACACATCATTCCTCACAAATTGATTCAGCTCTTCATGCATTGACTCAACCCAATTCTCATCTTGAAGGGCCTCTTCTACCCTTTTTGGTTCAAATTGAGCAAGATAGCAGTGATATGTTACATGATTGACTAGCAAGATGTTTCCTTTCCGGAGGAAAAGACCTTCATCTAGAGACCCTATGATGTTGCTTTCCGGATGGTTCTTAATTACTCTTAAAGATGGCTTCTTTGATGTGGAGACTTCATCATTTCGAAAGATAGGAGGATGGACTTCCGAAGGAGTAAGAGGACTTGACATTCTAGACATCGATCTCGTTTCCATTCTTGGGTTGTTGGGAGTCGATTCTTCTTCTAGTGTAGGTTCTTCACCTTCTATATCAAGAGTTTCGACCCTTCACCATCATCAATCATCTCCACCTTAGGTAAGGCATCATCAATCTTGACATTCATGGACTCCATCACTGTCTTAGTTCTCTTGTTAAAAACTCTATATGCCCGACTCGTAGTAGAGTACCCAAGAAAAATACCTTCATCACTTCTCGCATCAAACTTCCCAAGATTCTCCCGATCATTTAGGATATAACATTTGCTTCAAAACACCCGGAAATACTTCACTCTAGGCTTCTTTCCATTCCAAATCTCATAGGCGGTCTTCTTTGTTCCTACTCGGAAAAATATTCTATTGCCAATGTGACACAAGGTGTTGTGACTTCTCCCAAAAACTCTTGAGGTATTTGTTTGTTAAGCAACATTACTTTTGCTGAAAGTTCAAATATGTGTATAAATACCCTTGAACATTTAGACCCCCAATTTACAAATTAACCAATTCAAGCTTTATGTTAAACAACTAGTGTGTGGAAAATAAACATAAGCTATAATATGGAATTGGATAAACTATCTAAGCCAAATTAAAATCACAACCCACAGCAGATAATAAAAGGCAAAGATAAAAGGGAAGGAAGATGCAAACACAAAGATAACATGCGATGTGTTATCGAAGAGGAAACCAAAACCCTCGGCGTAAAACCTCTCCGCCACCCTCCAAGTGGTAAACAATCCACTAGAAAATGTAGTTGGGATACAAGGACAGCAATAGATCCTCCAAGCCTAATCTACCCAGTGCACCTAAGCCCTCCAAGCTTCTTGCTCCAACGAGGTTGTGCCGAACCTTTTTCTTTTCTAGCTTCCCGGATTCCGCTACTAGACCATAGCATCAACCAATGTAGATTGGTTCCTTCCTAATCGCTTCTTAGCAAACCAAACAACCCTCTCACAGAGATGAATATGGTGAGAACAAGGTTTTGGTAAAATGCCTCTCAAGGATTTGACAATGGAGAGGAAGAGAGTTGAGGAATTTGAAGAGACTCTAATGTATAGATTGTTGGTGAATCAATCTTGTTTTTCTTTAGGGTTTCTCTCTCAAAATTCTCTCTGGAAGCTCTCATACATTTGTGGGTATAAGGGGTATTTATATTGGAGTGAGAGAGGAATGTGAAACGTCGGGTTTTACAAAACAGGGGTGGCTCGCGGCTTGGCCTCGCAACTTGACTAAGTCACGAGATCCAGTCGTGAGATAACCGTATGCCTAGTTGTCCTGTTTTGTCCTGTAGTGCTCCAGCTAGCATGATTGTTCACCTTCTGGCACGCTTGGCATGTGTGTTGCGTTTGGCGGCTTGAAGCCGTGAGCTACCCGTGAGAGCAAGCCGCGAGTCTCTGTTTTCTTGCACACTCTTGAACAATCAACACTCTATCTCACTCACTACCCTTACATCAAACCCACCTAAATACGGGGTTACTAAATGCTGAAATACAAGCAAATTTGGCATGGAATAAAGCCAATAAAATGGTTGATTAAATTCAACCTTACACTTGCCATTTCCTGAATCACCCGATTTTTCCTCTCTACCACTCCATTTTGTTGTGGAGTTTTGGGGGCTGAAAATTCTCTTTTGATTCCATTCTTTTCACAGAAAGACTTGAATCTTGCATTCTCAAATTCCCTCCCATGATCACTTCTAATTTTGGCAATAGGGACCCCTCTCTCGTTTTGTAGTTTCTTGCACAGAATCTCCAACTTCTCACATGCTTCTGATTTTTCTCTAAGGAATTCAACCCAAGTGTATCTTGAGTAATCATCCACAATGACCATAATGTATCTCTTTCCTCTTAGACTTTCAATTCTGGTAGGCCCCATTAGATCAACATGAAGTAACTCCAAACACCGAGAAGTAGCAATCACATTCACCTTGTAATGACTTGCCTTTGTTTGCTTTCCCATTTGGCATGCATCACAAACGGTCTTCTTCACCTTTCCAAACTTAGGAAGTCCCTCAACAGCTTCAAGTTTGGACACTTTAGCTACTTGTTTGAAATTAACATGCCCAAATCTGTGATGCCAAAGTTCCAACATATCCACCCGAGCACTCCTACATGAAATGGGTGCCGTGGGAACTACTCCATAACAGTTATCAGTAGTCCGATTTCCCTCCAAGACTTGAATCCCTTCTTCATTGATGATTAAGCATCCCTTCTTAGAGAATTGTACCAGGAAATCATCATCACAAATTTGAGTGATGCTTAGCAGATTTGCCTTGAGCCCTTTTATGTATAACACATCTTTCAACAGCGGTAATCCAGGTATCTCGATAATTCCTTTGCCTAGGACTTGAGCATGACTTCCATCACCAAAGGTCACATAGTCACCAACTTTTTCTTTGAGTGTCTTAAACATTGACTTATCCCCTATCATATGGCGAGAACAACCACTGTCAAGATACCACAAACATGCATTAAACACCTTCAATGAGGTATGCACAAATAAGCTCACATGTGACAAACATTCTTGACCTTCAAACAAAAATTTATCATCAGATTTCATGCTTCTTTCAGATTGACCTTTCAATTTCAGATTCTCAAACATCTCACACAACATTCTATTCTTTCTTTTATATTTCTTAATCAATGATTTAGATTCAGATATGCTACTGTGTAAGACATGATTCTGATTTTCAAAAAATTCCAGCATGTGAACAAATATCCTAGCACTTTTCTTAGTTTTTAATAACTCTACAAGATCATTGGTAAAACACTCTTGAGACATATGCATAGAATCATTTTCACAAACACTTGAACTACAATTCAGCATGGTATTTTCCATAACAGCTACCACAACACAGGGGTCTAAGATCACACTTAGGTAATAAAACCACAACAAGTGTACCCGCTCTGATACCAATTGAAAGTTCAAATATGTGTATAAACACCCTTGAACGTTTAGACCCCCAATTTTTAAACTAACCAATTCAAGCTTTATGTCAAACAACTAGTGTGCGGAAAATGAACATAAGCTATAATATGGAATTGGATAAACTAACTAAGCCAAATTAAAATCACAACCCACAGCAGATAATAAAAGGCAAAGATAAAAGGGAAGGAAGATGCAAACACAAAGATAACACGCGATGTGTTATCGAAGAGGAAACCGAAACCCTCGGCGTAAAACCTCTCTGCCGCCCTCCAAGCGGTAAACAATCCACTAGAAAATGTAGTTGGGATACAAGGACAGCAATAGACCCTCCAAGCCTAATCTACCCAGTGCACCTAAGCCCTCCAAGCTTCTTGCTCCAACGAGGTTGCGCCGAACCTTTTTCTTTTCTAGCTTCCCGAATTCCGCTACTAGACTATAGCATCAACCACTGTAGATTGGTTCCTTCCTAATCGCTTCCCAAAGCAAACCAAACAACCCTCTCACAGAGATGAATATGGTGAGAACAAGGTTTTGGTAAAATGCCTCTCAAGGATTTGACAATGGAGAGGAAGAGAGTTGAGGAATTTGAAGAGACTCTAATGTATAGATTGTTGGTGAATCAATCTTGTTTTTCTTTAGGGTTTCTCTCTCAAAATTCTCTCTGGAAGCTCTCATACATTTGTGGGTATAAGGGGTATTTATATTGGAAGATGTGGTTGACAAAGATGTTGCTTACCTCGTAAAAAATTTCAGAAAATTCTTGAAATTTAAAAATAATGGCAAATTTGGTGATAAAGGAAAATTCCAAAGTTCAGGAAGGGAGAAAAGGGAATTCAAAAAGAAAGATGGAAAAGAATCCCAACCTACACAAGGTGTCACTTGTTTCGAATGTAACGGGCATGGACACTTTAAGAAAGAATGTCCGAATTATTTGAAATCAAAAGGCAAAGTGTATGCCACGATATTGAGTGACTCGGAGTCATCCGATTCAAAATCTGAAGAAAGCTGTGATGGAGAGGGGAACTACTCAGCTTTTATGACTATTGCTCACGTTGAGTCTTGAGACGAGTTGAATCTGCTTGTACGAGACCTTGGAGAACAAAGTGATGAAGAATCACCGGGAATTGTCAAGAATCAAATCTTTCAAGAAAATGAAAAAACACAGCCAATTTTCAAGAGAATTATAACTCATTCCTGGAGAAGTCGGGTGAGTACACAAAGGTGGCCAAGGCAGTTGTGAGAAAAATGAAGAAGGCAGAGGAGGATTATAAAAGTCTCCTAATCCGATATAGGGAGGCCAAATGTGAGATAGAAACACTGAATGATGAGTGTCGGAAGCTTACACAAAAGTGAGATTTCTTGAGCAAGAGGTTGTGCAAACAAATGCTAAAATAGAGAGGGTCACCACCAAGAAGCTAGATGATGTTATTTCATCTCAAAAGAGCTTTTCGGACAAATCCGGATTGGGATATACCGGAGGAAGTAGCTTATCTGGAAATGTCACTAAAGAAGTGAAGTTTATAAAGGCCAAAGAATCAGTTGATGTTGGTCCTACTATTGAGAAGCCCAAGATAGAGGAGAAGAGAAATGTGGGGAACGAACGGTTGTTGAATTCCCGTAATCAATCTGTGGGCAGGTCTGAATCTCATGCCAAGTCTCGTCCACGACCACAAAGAGGTCCTAGATCAACTTATATGTGTCATCATTGCGGACTTCAAGGGCATACTCAACCAAATTGCCAAAAGTCGAGAGCAAAGAATAGTGCAACTCCTCAAAGGTCACGAGGACCTAGAAATGATAGAAGAAATTGGGCAGGTGAACAATCTAGAGATCAAAATGGTGATCTCAGAATGATGAACATGATGAAGATGATTGGTGCATTCACCAACTGCTTGGAAAGCTTCTCACGAAGGTTTGAAAGCCCTAACTCCCGTACCCAATCCTATAAGGAAATCACCCAAAACGCAAGTGACGTGTGGGTGAAAAAGGGTACTCATGCATAAGCATTACAACATGTCCATGCATTAATACTTCCTATGCTTTGTGACGATGTTTGATTGATTGCTTATTGTTTATGTTGATGGTTGTGTGTTTGTCTATTTGTGCATATTTTTGGTTTTTGTTTTTGTTTTTGATCAATCCTTTTCTTCTTGTGTCAAAAATCCAAAAATTACATAAAAATAAAAAAATCAAAAAGTTTGATTGACATTGTTGAGTTTTTGTCTCAAAACTTGTTTTGCCTTGTACCTTTGTGCTAATGGTTTTGTGTATTTTTAGCATAGCTTGTTTCTTTGCACTCATATCACTGTGGGAGAAATCTTGAAATCTATGTGATTGTTGTAAATAGATCTTCAAACTTGTCATGAATGATTAGTGAATGGTTATGATGATCTTGAGACATGCATAGACTTGTGTCTATATATCTTCCCACTCTTTATTTTTGTTTTTGTTAAAAAGAGCTCACCAAATGTAAATCCAAATGAAAAGAGATATTGAGTTGCAAAAGCCTGTCGCACATTCTAGTATTTGACTAGGAAAAAGGGTAAGTGACCTAAAATTCAAGTGAATATTTATTCAAAAAGCCAAAGGTTATCTCATCAAGGTGAAATATCTAATATCACTCTCACAATGAGAGGTGATTGTCTCAAAAAGGATCAAAAATATCAAATGTTATGATTGAAAGTGGAGTCAAATGTAAAGCTCCAAGATATGTTATCAAGTTTTGTGGGAGGTCATATATACATATTTCTATAATTGAGATAGATCACATGATCTAGTGCTAATTGTGTATGCCTTGGTTGAATTGATCATTGAAACTTCACATTAGACTAAGGACTATCTCATTGTTGATATCCATACACAACACACAAGTTTATGTTCAATAAATGCCATAATCATTTGTGTGATTGTACTTGATGAAATGTGTTTTTACATGCTCAATCTTTGTTAATTCAAGCACAAAAAGATTTTTGAGTGTTTTAGGTGTTTTTTGGAAAGTGTTTTGTTAGAAAAATCTGAAAATTTCAAAAATCCATTTTGTCTTGTTTTGCGACTCGACGGGTAAGTCAAGTCGCGAGCCTCGATCGCATGCTCGCGGGTCATTTTTGGCAATTTGTTCGTGAATGGAAGGTCCGATCGCGAGGGTTACTCAGAGATTTTAGGGGCTCACTCACGACTCTCTCGCGGCTCAACTCACGACTCTCTCGCGGGTAGACCTTCCAATCGCGAAAAACACTTAGAAAATTTTTTCAAATTTTTGTCTTTGAGTGTTTTGGCGGCTTGAACTGGTGACTTGGTGGCGACTCACTTAAGTCGCGAAAAACACGTGTTTGGCAAAAATAGGGCAGTTTTTAAATCTTTTTCAGTTTTCCCTCGAACTTTTGTGACTATTCATCTTCTTCCTCATCTGTCTCCTTCCCAAACACTTCGTGCACCCATTTTCAAACTCCATTGTTGCCTAATTTATGCTCAAAATCTTCAAGTAACAGGTACGGGTTTTCATTCCTGAACTCATTTTTACTTGATTTTGTGTTTTTCTCACTTGATTATTCGCATTTGTTTGTGTTTTGAGATGGGTTTGTGTTTTATTTGTTGCTCTATGTTCATGCTTAGCTTGTGGATGCTATTGCTTGAGTTTGAAATTAATTGAGTTGTTGATTTTGTTCTTTATCTTGTGCATAGCTATGGTGTATTTCTTATTAGTTACTCATTTTATCCGATCGTATCTTTGGTGAGTAGTTTCAAAATGCTCCTTTTATGGATGTGGGTTTGTCTTTGAATGTGGCAGTTCTATTGTGTGCATCTATTGAGCACATCTGTGAGTTTTACTATGCTGATTATGAGTCATATCATTCTCATCACATTCTATGTCTCATTGACATATATCTGTCTTTAGATTTTTTTTTATCTCTGCTGCTTTAATACTCCCCCGCATTCTCCCTGTTGTTCTTGTGTTTCCTCTTTTAGGCTTGTTCATCCATGTGGTTGATCTAAGTAGCATAAGGTTTAAGTGTTTAAGTTCATCCGTGTGGTTGCATTTTTGTTAATTACATAGTAATGATTAGTTACGCATATGTATTGCTATATGTTGTTGTGGCCTCTTCTGATTATTCACAGATGGCACCTTCATCCCCAAAGAAGATAAACACCGCAAAGAAGGCAGATAAGAGAATGAAAATGGACCCTAACTTGTTCAGGTCTATTTCCCATTTTAAGAGATACAAGGACTTCTTCCTAAAAGCAGGAATTATTCAAGAAAGGTTTGTGGATTTGGAGGATTTAAGGAATACTTTTATTCCTAGCTATTTTGAAGGGAGAGGATGGGAAAAGCTTCTGAGTGATCTTCCTGTTGTGTGTGAACCCCTAATTAGGGAGTTTTATTCAAATGCTATGATAAGGGAGGATGATTTAAGCTCTTTGGGTTAGAGGTAAGGAGTTCACTTTGGATGCACATGACATTGATGATGTGCTAGGGCTTGAAGGATTAGAAGATCGGGAGTTTGTCAATTACAAAGATAGGATTGTGTCTATTGAAACTGTTCAAGAGAGGATAGGTGGACAGAGAGAAGGGAAATGTCCGAATACCATAGCTTTTCCAATGGACATGAGGTGTCTAACTATAATCATGATGTTTAACCTATACCCCATAAAGAAGTTGACTAAAATCAACTGTGCAAGAGCAATTTTTTTGATGGATCTCAAAGAAAAGACATTCATTGACATCAGTTCCCACATATATGACACTATTGTGGATGAGACTAGAACCACTTTGGCCAAAAAGCGATCTTCCCTAGTTTGTCGATGAGGATCTTTAAAAAGAAGGGTGTTCCAATCCCTAAAGACATCAGTCCCATGTCCACACCCATTTAATAACGTGTCTTACCTTCAAAAGGATAACCCGGCTTCTGTGAAGAAGATGAAGGTGATGAAAAGAGGGTTTCCCAATGAATAAACGAGGCGAGGTGTTGGTTGGGCATGCATCAACCTCAACACCATAGGAAGTGGCAAATTATTAAGCATCAACATCTATCTAGAAATAATTTTGCTTTTCAAGTCATCTCAAAAAGCAATGACTTGATGAAATCAAATCTTCAACTCGAGCATTCAAAAGGATGAGAGTTTTAAGACCAAATTGATATTTTCTAGAAAATAAGTTCTTTCATCACTAAAAGAAGTACATGACCCTTTGGCCAAAATTCAAAATAGGGGGAGATATTGTTTTTTTAAGAAAAATAAAATAACATAGTTAAAAAAATATAATATGTTGAGGGGAACTCTGTCAAAATTAGACATTATCAATATTTAAATGTTTTGGGTATTTAGTGTTTTTATGGGTTTGACGATTATCATTCATAGATTTTGGTGTATTTTTGTTTCTAACTCATAACATCTTATAATCTTGGTTTAATTTTTTTTATACATTGTTGATGCCAAAAAAATATATTGTGTTTTGTACCCATGTGGTTTGTAAGTTTTAGGGTTAATGTTTTTATCATATTATGTAGGCTTTATGGTTTTACCTTTTTTTTTAAATTTAAAATATCTTTTATGCTATTTGTTAAAATAAAATAAATATTTATTTGTTAAATGAGTTATTTTGATTTGTGTTTGTCATCATTTGTTGCCACAAATAGGATTGTTCATAGATGCATATACTTAGTATATTATGCATTGGTTGAGTGTTGGGGTTACAAGTATCTTGCTTTGTTCGTGTTAACTTGTATGTTCAAGTGTTCATTCCAAGTGTGAATGAGCAGGTCCAACCCTAACCCGAAAAACTCTACCTTGTGGAATTCACTTGGTTGATCAAGCCTTGATTTGAATCTTCACTTCATCTTTGCTTGATCACCTTAAGTTTGTTTCATATGCATTTCATGTTTTTCTGCATACAATGATCATTGTATTGTTGTGTTTCAGGAGTTTCATGTTCTTTTGATTCAAGTGTTCAATCCCTTCTAGAGTTACATGAGTGAGTTTTGTCCAACCCTTCCCAACTCACATGTTTAGTCTAGGATAAGTGTTCGTTTTATGGTTTTGTCATGGAATAACCAAAGGGGAGATTGTAAGGTTGAATTTATTCAACCATTTTATTGGCTTTATTCCGTGCCAAATTTGCTTGTATTTCAACCATTTAGTAACCTAGGATTTAGGTGGGTTTGTTTAAGGGTAGTGAGTGAGATAGAGTGTTGATTGCTCAAGAGTGTGCAAGAAAACAATGACTTGATGGCTTGTTCTCGTGGGTGGCTCGAGAGGATGAGAGCCATGCGCAGACCAAATTGATATTTTATACCAAAAGGTGATTCATCACCCAACATAGCTGGAGCACCCTTTGGACAAAAACGGGACAAGGGGAGATATACGTTTTATTGATGAGATGGATCTCACGACTCGGTCAAGTCGGGGAGTAATATGTTGAGGGGGAGCTGTCAATTTTGTAAACTGATTATCTTTATATTGTTATGTTTTTGGTATTTAGTGTTTTTACAAATTTGAGAGCTTGTGAGAATTTTGTGAGATTTTTGAAACCCTAAAGAAAAACAAATCTTGATTTAATCTTTTATATACATTTTGATGTTCTTCAATATATCCTCAACTTTCTTCCTCTCTATTGTCAAATCCTTAGGGTTAATGAGGCATTTTACCAAAACTTTTGGTTTCACCATATTAATGCAGCCTTTTGAGAGGGCTATTTGTTTTCTAGGACTTTTATCTAAAGGAACCATTTTGATTTGGTTGATGCTCACTCTTGTGTCTTAGTAGATTGTTCCTAGATGAAGCTAGAAAAGAAAAAGGTTGGGCGCAAGTATCTTGTTTTTGGAGCAAGAAGCTTTGAGGGTTTATTGCAAGGTGAATTAGGCTTGGAGGGTCTATTGTTGTCCCCGTATCCCAACTACATTTTCTAGTGGATTGTTCACTTGCTTGGAGGCCTTGATTTGAATCTTCACTTCATCTTTGCTTTTCACTCTTCAATGTTTCACATGCGTGTTTTCTTTGTTTTGCATCTTCCTTCCCTTTTATCTTTGGTTTATTGTTGTGTTTTTGTGGGTTGTGATTTTAATTTGGCTTAAATAGTTTATCCAATTCTATATTATAGTTTATGTTCATTTTCCAACACACTAGTTGTTTGACATAAAGTTTGAATTGGTTTTTTTGGAAACCAAAGGGGGTCTAAACGTTCAAGGGTGTTTATTCACATATTTGAACTTTCAACTTACATCATCCAAAATTTTAAAGCGTCAAATTCATCCCTTATTCAATTTCTTAAAGCACTCTTTTTAGTGGGTTTTTGTAAAGGTAGTGAGTAATAATAGATTTTGAATTGCTCATTACACCCCTGAAAAACAATTAAATCACTTCCAAAGCTGGATCGGTGTTACTGTTTGGCACCATAACCACAAAGACAAGCTTCTAGATTTTTCACTTTTGCATGTATCTACAGGGATAGTTAATCATGGGATTAAAGAAATTTCATAATTTCTATTGCATGTGTTCTATGCATATTATAATTACTATAATTTTTAAATCTCCCCTTTTTCATTCATCTGTTGTGCTTAAAATGAGTAGTAGCCACTATGACCACACAATCACTACCTCATGCCACTATTTTCCACATACCTACCGTGAACATGCATCTAATTCACTTTCCAAGTGTGACTAAACAATCTCTTTGTCCAGATTTACATAAACTTAATTTCATGCATTGTAAATTCCTGCCAGGCAATTTGACTAAACTGCTTTACAAATTGGTCTATGAACCATCAATGGAAAATCAGATAAACGAAGAGAAGGTAGGTCCTAGAAAATCGACTCAAGAACACAACTCATTTTTATAGGAGCTTCATTGTTCAAAAGAAAAAGGCTCCAAAGATAGTTTGATAAGTTAGTTTTAACAAAACTAACTAATTATTTAACTACAAATGATAAGATCAATAGCAAATCCCAAGTTCAAAATTTTCTAGTACAAAATTGTTTGAACGTTTAGACCCCAAAAATTTACTTAATCAACACAAGCAATATGTTAAACAACTCGGAAACTTAACATATGCTATAATGTTGTCTTTGAATGAAAACTATCTTCCATAACATAATAAAATCTTTGCCTTTTAATATCTGCAGAGATTGTGAAGGAAGATGCAAAAAAAGTTTACAACACGCGATGTATTATAGTTTATGTTCAAGACCTCACGAAAAAGTTGTTTGACATAAAGTTTGAAGTGGTAATCAATCCACTAGAAAATAAATTGGGATAAAGGTTCAAATAGTGTTTCCAAGCCTAATTTGAACTTTCAACCTACATCCCTCAAAACTTTGCTCAAATTTAGGTTATTCAATTTTTCTTTTTTAGCTTGGGCCTTCCCAGCTAATAATAGCATTCAACCAATGGAATTGGCTCATTACACCCCTGAAAAACAATTAAATCACTACCAAAGCTGGATCGGTGTGATGATGGTGATAAACAAAGGTTTTTAAAATTTTTCAAGGATTTGACAATGGAGAGGGATAGTTAATTGGGAATTAAAGAGATTTCATAATTTCTAGGGATGTGTTCTAAACAATCTTGTTTTTCTTAAGGGTTTTCTTTCAAAAATCTCCCCTTTTTCATTCATCTGTTGTGCTTAAAATTGAGTAGGAGAGGAATATGACCACACTATCGGGTTTCACAAACTATTAATTGCTCCACATACCTACCGTGAACATGCATCTAAACTACTTTCCAAGTGTGACTAAAAAATCTCTTTGTCTGTTTTTACATAAACTTAATTTCATGCATTGTCATCTTCCTGCTTGGCAAGTTGACTAAACTGCTTTACAAATTGGTCTATGAACCATCAATGGAAGATCAGATAAACGAAGAGAAGGTAGGTCCTTGAAAATCTTGAGCAAAACACAACTCATTTTTATACAACAAATTGTTAAATTCAGGTTCTAAAGATAGTTTGATAAGCAAATTTTAACAAAATAAAACTAATTAGATTTAATAAAATGATAAGATCAACACAAACCATTTCATCCTATTTCTTGATACTGGCTAAGTTCAGGCGAGTGATATTGGCTAAGTTCAATATTGCAAGGTCTATAAAAAGAAATTGATTGCAAGGTCTGGAAAGCAAACTAGTGCCTATTTATTCTATCCACGTAAACAGCTCAACAAGTCATTCCAAATTTATCCAATAGTACTAAAACATTATATTGGGTTTTAATATCAAATTCCAGAAACTCAAATTAAAACCTTCAAAAATTAACAATGGTTGTTCAACTTTGATGACAATATCATGACATACATGGAAAAATAAATAAATAATTGAAATGGCCCAAGAAAACAAAAGGCAAATGTTAGGTTCTAAAGTTTAGGATTTTATGTATTTAGAACTCTAATTTGTATTGTTGGCAAACCATGATCAAAACAATGAATTTAGAAGTGTTTAAAGCTAGCTCAAAGTTGTATGTCAATGTAAAGTTGGAATCGAGTTTAAAGCAGGAAGCATTGTGGCTTTCGGCCTGGCTCGATCGATTGAAGCTTAGGCTCGACCGATCGAAGCTTGGGCAGATCGCTTTTCTGCAGATTCGTCCAACTCAGCCCTATTTGTTTCAAAACGTTTTTAGGGTTTCTTATTTGTCCTAAGTATAAAAGGCAAACCCTAGCCACGTTTTAGTGTTGCTCATATTGCGGTTTGTGTAAATCTCTTGTGAAATCTAGAGGAGCTTTCCTTTACACAAACTTAGGGTTTTCAAGGAGGAGATATTTTCTACACCTTGATGATCAATTCGATTCTGCCATTAAAGCTTAAAGAATACACAAGCGGGTGTGCTTGTAGCTGGTGGTGAATCCAAGAAAGAAGGAGTCCGTGGATTCGGAGCTTGCACGTGGTCGTGTCAGTAAGTTCTACTGGTTGGTAGCATTAGGAAGTCAAGCGAGGGTGCTTGTAAATCCTTTTGTATGAACTTCGATTCTTTCAAGATAGTGGATTCAGGTTTACCTTGAGGATTACTAGGTCAAATCCTCCCCAGGTTTTTACCGGTTTGGTTTCCTTGGTGATCATATCTTGTGTTATTTATTTTCCCCTGCTTTGCATGATTTGATCTTTATTATTGTGATAACCTAGACTTGTTTAATTGGACTAAGTAACAACTTGGCTAATTACCTAGGTTTAATCAATTGTTTAAGGGGTCTAAAAACTATCAGCAAAGACACGTATCAACAAATATACCTTTTCATTAATTCAATTATTGACCATATATGTAATATCAACTCCTCTCTACCACTGTACACCCTTGGTACGATAGTCACTCCACAAAAATAAGTACTTGTGGGGTGTGGGGGGCAAGAGTTGGGGTTCAAGTCTCTAAGAGGGAACTTTACATACATATACACTTAAATTAGGCTAGAATAAAATTTCTATCTTATATCAAAAAAAAAAAAAAAAAAAAAAAAAAAAAAAAAACAAAACTCCTCTCTACAAGATAAATACTTTCCTTTCCCGACATTTATAGCAATAATGTATAAAAAATACAACTCATAACATATGAGACTGCACAATGATGTACTCCAAAAAGCATAGTGCAAAAAGACCAAATTGATGATCTTAAGCCTTAAGGATATGATAAATGCAAGTACATGACAATCAAAGAGGAACTAGAAACAGTCTACCACCCCTACTGACTTTCTATGACTAGGAAATCAAATCTACTATAGTCTTAAAATTGGGGTCTGAAACAAGCATGATGTATGCTTGGTCATGAAGCATATTTGGAGACAACAGTTTGGATTAGCATTTGAGTATGTTAGATCAACTTGTTCTGTTTCAAATCAACAAGTTTGCTAATAAGACAATTTATTGCCGGCTGCAATTGGGGAATTCAATTTATTGCTTGGGAAGTCAGATTAGACTAAGAGACAACAAACATGATTTTATTACTTGGCTCTCTCTCAAATGGGACTGCAAAGGAAGTTTTGTAATTTGCTACGTGAATTTTTTGCAACATATATATATATATATATATATATATAGTTGAGTTATTAAGAGAGCACCTATCTTTAATCGCCCTCTCACCAACATTAGATATCATATCATATCATATCATATCATATCATATACTATATATAATAGCAGAAGTTGAGAGAAAGTTGATTCCTACATTTAAGGAGGTATTGACAAATAAGAAAAAAGACCCTTAAAATGCTGCCACGTATCTGACTTTTAAGTGGCCTTACAACGTTTGGCCTTTCAAAACACTGCCACGCTTGCAATTAAAAAACCGGTTAGAAAAAAACCCAGTTAGAAAAAAAAAAAAAAACGTTGCAATTAAGAAAACCCTACCGATTTCTTTTCATCAAACTGCTTAACATTTTCTCTCTCTAAACAAAAAAAAACAAGCGATCTTGCAATACTGAGAAAGGAAAGGAAAAAAAAAAAAAAAAAAAAAAAAAACCTTGCAATCTAGTGAAGAATTGTGCAATCAAACGTTTGTCCTAGAGGTATTGAGAGAGAGGTGATGAAATCGAGAGAGAGGCTATGAAGACACGGAGAAAGAAACAGAAAAAGAGAGAAGTGATGAAGACACGGTGAAACAAACAGAAAAAGAGAGAGGTGATCCTAGTACATGGAGAAAGAAGAGATCACCTCTCTGTTTCTAATGAAACGCCTCTCCGCCCACAAACAACGCCTCTGATGGGTTCTATTCTTTCTCTGATTTTTTTATAGGTAAATTAGATTTGTTATATGCATTCAATTTTTTCAATTTGGTTCTAGATTTGGATTCAAAAATTAGGGCTAAGGAAATCAGGTTCTAATATGTGACTATTCTTTTTTAATTTTTTCGGTAATAGATTTTTTTCAATTCGTCTATTTTGGAAATAAATCATTCAATTTCAAAAATTAACCGGTTAAAATACTATCACACAGAGATAGAAATATGGAGAGAGAGGCGATGAGGCCTGGGACACGGAGAAAGAAACACAGAAAGAGGCAGAGTTCGGTTTCCCCACCACCGTCCGCTCCCTTTCCAGATTTAGACCACCAGATCACCGAAACCGACATTGACAACAATACATTTTTTTCTCAATTTTGTAGGTTTGGGTATAAAGTTTAGATTTGGTTCGTTTTTGTTATGGGTTTTTGGATTCTCTATCAAAATGTTTGTTTTCTCAATTTTAGATATTTGCTTTTGTTTTGTTTTTTAAGATTACAGATATCACTAAAAATATTGATTTTAGTTTGGGTACTTTTGTTTCTATTCTTAACGAAATCTTTGGGATTAAATAAGTATAGAGTTGAATGTTGCATTGATATTTATTTTAGGTTTTTTTGCCGTATACCCATAACCAAGAAAGTTTTTTTTTTTTTTTTTTTTTTTTTTTTTTTTTTTTTTTTCAAATCTAGGGATTGAATATGATTTAGGTTTGAATTTTTTGGTTGGATTGCTTTACCCTTGCCAAACTTAGACCATCGGAACCACAATCACAAAGAGAAACAGTTCTTAAGGCGCACGTCGGAATGAGAGAGACTAAAAGTTTTAAGGAAAAAAAATCAATTCTAATTCTTATTTTTAAGATTTGTATATTCCTTTTTTTTGTTAATGCTATTTTTCTCTTCTTTCTTTCTTCTTTTTCTCTAAATTCTATTTGGTTTTTTTTTTTTTTTTTTGTTAGGTTCTAAATGTTTAGAATAATTGGCAAATCGTGAACACAAACTTGTCTAGATATAGATCTTAGAGTCTATAGATATTTTTAGACAATACTCAAAGTGATTCAAGTCAAGATTCAAGAACATACAAACTACAGGAAGAAGATTTCATAATCTGTCTAGTTCGATCGATCGAAAGTCGTATCTGCAGAATTTTAATTAAACCCAAACAGCAGTTCAAGCCCATTAAGGATTAGGGTTTCTAATCTACTTCTCCCATTATATAAAGGAAACCCTAAGCACGTTTTTATGTGGCTTTTCAGAGAGAAAAGAGTGTGCCTCTTTTGTATTTAGGGTTTTGTTCCTAAAAAGCTCTCTTATGTCTTCTACCAGTGCTATTCCTTGAAAAATCTCAAGATCCGGTATTGTAGAAGTTGCTGTCTTCTCTAGTCATCAAAGGTGTTGATGATCTAAACCTTCAAGGGTGGTCTTGGAGTCACAAACAGGAGAGTTTGTGTTGCTAAACCTTTGAGTGGGATCTCAAAATCACAAACGGGGGTGTTTGTGTTTTGCAAAGGCCAAAGAAAGAAGGAGTCCATGGATTCGAAGTTTGCACGTGGTCGTGTCAGTAAGTTCTACTAGTAGGTAGCAATAAGAAGTCAAGCGTGGGGACTTGTAAGTCTTATTGTATGAACTTCGATTCTTTCAAGATAGTGGATTCAAGTTTACCTTAAGGATAGCTAGGTCAAATCCTCCCCAGGTTTTTACCCGTTTGGTTTCCTAGGTGATCATATCTTGTGTTATTTATCTTTCTCACGCTTTGCATGATATGATCTTTGTGATTGTGATAACTTAGATCTGTTAAATTGGACTAAGTAACAACTTGGCTAATTATCTAGGTTAAATCAATTGTGTTTTGAGAGGTCTAAAAACTATCACTTTTCTTTCTTCTTAACTTTTTTTTTTTTTTTTTTTTTTTTTTTTGTCTGCAACCATTCTATGGCAGTTTCTATTGAAAGGAAAAACCTCGGTTGCTATAAAATCTGTTTCAGTATCAAACAGGAAAAAATTGGGGCTTTTAGAATAACAACGTAGAGTTTTGAGATTTTAAAGTGGAGAAAGAAAAATCAAAGTCTTCACACACAATCAGATTGCCGAAATCGTTTACTGTAAAGTTTTGTTTTTAATTCTTAAAATCTTTGAAATACTTTGGTTTGATAGGGGCACATTTGCATTAGATGAAATTTTTGAAGAACGGAGTGGATTTTAGTTAGAAAGTGTTGAAGCCCAACTGAAGATTTTTGGCAAAAACAAGTTTGAAGAGAAGCCAATAAGCACCACAGTTTTGAAATTTTCTAATTTGCATTTTTTTAATAGAATAATTTGCATAAGTTCATGATTTGTTTTTAGCATGGCTTTTCATTAAAATTTATCTATATACTGTTGAAAGCAACAATGTGTGCTAATTAAAAAGTAGATTTGGGTGTTTTGTCATTTGATGAATTGCCTTGAATGTGTTTGATTATAGTTGTCAATCGAACTTGCATTAGAGTTGTGACTGAGATTTATACTACTTTGATTCAAAAGAACAAAAAACAAGCCCTCTCTCAAAACTCTTTTAAAAAAACAGAGAATGCCGAGAAGAATCCTGCACTTGACCATAAATTAGGATTTGATTTATGATTATTTCAATGAATGAATTATGTAGACTGCTTAAACTATCTTTTGGAATTGTCTTCCTAGTTTCAGGCTTCTTTTTTTCTTCTTCTTTGGGTAAACAATATTGAACTTCTTCTTTTTTCTTCATTTGCAGTGGCTGAAAAGCACTTAGCATCAAAAAAGGATTAAAGGTAACATCCTAACAAACCTGCAAGATAGCCTAAAGGGGATATTTTGTGTAGTTGAGAGGGAATTAGTAGCTGGAAAGTGGATGGATTTGGGGACTACTACCTCCGTCTTGGCTCATCGGATATGTATTGAGTACCTACTTTACAATGAGCATAAAGCATGATATTAAATCTATATCAATGAAAATGGTGTCCTCACACACTATATATAAAAGAAACTAAGGAAACATTAAATTTTTATAGTTATATTTTTCCAGTTTCTTTCATTCCTGTTGTAACAGAGAAACAGAGCTAAGTTAAACATGCAAAGGGTTAAACTTTATTTGAATTTTCATGTTTTATTAATAATTTTGTTGTGTCTATTGCTATGAAACAAATTGGAAAGCTTGGAAAGGGTACTTTTTACATCTCTGATTCCTATGTTTTTAGTTTATTTATTTATTTATTTATTTTCCGATCGAGTCGAGAATAGTGTATTTAATTGTATTGTGACTATCTAGATCAGTTATATATTTGCTTCAATGCATCAAAATTTTCCTTATAATGTCTATTGAATTTTGCATAAGATTTTGAATCATGACTATAATGTAGTGATGTTAAATTTGGTTCACCATTTTTTCATATTTTCAAGGTAAATTGTTAAAGCAGTAAAGCACAATCTTGATATAGAAGTTTGATAATCTTTTACAAGTTATTTCGCTATTGTTCTTCTCATCATCTTTTGAGTAGTAGAGTGCATGCTGAATTGCTTAGTGGAACACTATGGTGTTTTACCCATAGGGATAGACCAGATTATAATTGTTAGATAAGAATGAAAAGGGTAATGATAAGTGCAAGTGATTTCTCATCTTGGTTCATATTATGTTCAAATATATAGATCTAGCAATCCAACTTTTTCTTTCCATTGCTTATCTTCTCTTCTTTTTTTTTTTTTTTTTTTAAAGAAACATAATGATATCAAAATCTTGTAACTTTATTGCTTCTAATGAAACCATTTTTACAATTATGTACAATCATATATACTCTCATCATTCCACGTATTTCTACAATTATGCATAGGTTATCATTTTCACAACTCTTTGAAAGAATTCATATCCAAAAACAAAACCAAAAAAAAAAAAAAAGAGGAAAATTATAAGTGAAACTCATGATTAGATATAAAAATTTCCGTTAACAAGCTTTTACAATAGATTGATTATAGTTTTTGTTTTGTTTTTGCTTTGGAATGCTCTTCAACATATATACTTGGTCATGTGTGACTTTAAATGAAGCTAAGCATTGTTGGCAATAGAAATTTTATAGCAGAACAAATGAAAACCCAAAGCAAAAGCTATTTATCTGTCTTAATTTTGGAGTGAGAACTTGGTTTTGCTACATTACTCAATCAAGGTTTAAGGTTTGGCTACCTTTTACCCTAATCTCCCATTTATATTTTCCAATTTATTGAGTTCTGTTTTCTTCCATTGTTGTATTGGTTAGATTTTATTTTTGTTTAGCAGATTTTTGTTAGGTTTGCACTTTTTTCCATTTGCCTTTATGTTTTGTCGATTATTGTAGAGTGTAAATTTATTGATGATGTTCCTCAAATTGAAATTATGGTTTCCCTTGAATTATTTATTGCATTCTTTAAATAGAAACAAATAGATGACAAAAATTTTGTTAGATCTTGTTTTGCTACACTACTCAATCAAGGTTTAAGGTTTGGCTACCTTTTTCCCTAATTTCCTTTTTTTTTTTTTTTCCTTTTTTTCTTTTTTTGAATTATGTTTTGTTTAATTTTCTTGAATTGATTATGTTTTGTCGATAACTACATGCTAAGGGATTACTAAATCAAAGTCTTTTTTCAGTTTATCTAAAGTCTTTAACTTCTCATTCCCAACTACTTAATGCTACAAAGGGTCCTCTCACCGATAAGACCATTTATTATACATCAATAAGAGTTCTTGAACTAATTTAAAAGGTCAAATTCTGTTTTCATTTTTACATAAGTGCCTACAGCAAAGTGCAGAGTGACATGATTTGGAGGCAATAATAGATGAAGCTTTTTCTTTGTGTCCATTAAGGGTTGATTTTCTTAATAAGTCGTAGCTTTCTTTTAAGATTTTTTGTGTTGGCCTGTAATGATTTTCCTAAGGGAATCTTTGCCTATATATATATATATATATATGATACCATAAAGGGGGAAGGGGACGACTTCTTTGAAGAGAAGAGACGAAAGCACGATAATATTGTAAAGAAAATAATGTACGTAATTTGAAAAGTAAATAACTTGAAAGTAAGAACAATAATAAGGCAATCAAACCAACCAAGTAGTATATATCAAAATAGTTCAAAGTAAATGAGAATAATAATTCAAAGTAAATGAAAGCAATTTAGAACCGTCCGGTATGGCGGTAATCCGTCCAAGATGGCGGTAGCAACAAGTAGAATAATGAACATAAAACTGAAAATACTTGTTATTGAAAGTAGGATAAACACTTACAGTAGTAGTAGTGAATACAAGATCTCAACGATTCTGAGGTTAACAATTACAAAGTTTGAACTAGTCCTAGTTACAAGGTTTGTAGGATTACAAGGCTTGTAGTGAACAAGGTAGTAGTAATAGTAGAAATAGGTGAGTTCTTTCTCTAAGAAGGCTAGTTCTAAGGGAAGAGAAATCAGAACTCAAACTTGACACGAAAAGCCCTTCAAACATAAGGGACAACCCCCCTTAAATAGGCAAAATTTTGGAGTGAACAGTGTCATGAGCATGAAAAGTGTGTGAACCGTAATCCGTGAACAGGAATCTGTGAATAGTAAAGTGAATAGTGTTTTTTCCACTTTTTGAATTAAAAACTTCTGAACTTTTTGTCTTTTACTTGGTCCAACATTGTCGGGAGAAGCATGGCAAAAGGGCAAAAGGAAAATCATGCATGCCACCAAGTACGATATATATATATATATATATATTTTTATCAATTTATATTTTCTGCTTCAATTTTGGAGTTTGGGGAGTACAGTTATTTTGTAATTTTTTGAAAGTAAAATTATTGGTTTTTTATGTTAATTACTAAATTTTTGGTTCTCTTTAGAATTGCATTTTGTTATTTTCTGTTGGCTCTTCTTTCATTTATGGCTGTTAGAGACAATTTTGTGATGCCATCTCTAATCACCTATCTCTAATCACCTATTTTTTGTATTCTATATTTTGTTAATAGCCATATTTGTAAGATGGATGGTTTAAAATCTGAATGTTTGGGGAGTACACTTATTTTGTAAGTAAAATTATTGGATTTTTATGTTAATTATTGTGTTTTTGCAGATTGAACTACATTTTCTCCGATCCCCTTTGTTGTTTTTCTTCTTGATATTTAATTTTACTATTATTTCTCTATTGATATATGTCTACGATTTACTAGAATGCTTATTTTGTTTTTGTTTTTGTTTTTTGTTTTTTTTTTTTTTTTTTTTTTTTTGGAGCATCTTACGCTTTCCTTTTGCGTTAAGAATAATTTCTCATATATTTCAAAATTTTTTTATTAGACTTTGTTTCTTTTAATTTTTGTCTTGCGCTCAGGCTATTAGGCTCGGTTTATTGGCAGGTTTTTTTTAATAATGTTGTTGTTAGCTTTGTTTATTTTGTTTATTCATTTGTTTTTATTGTGTATGTCTTAGTGTTTTGGATTGAGTACTTATAGATGCTTTAATTTTAATTATTTATTTTATGAATAGAAGATTACATAATAATGGGTGAAAAGCTTCACAAATTCCATAACTTGCGTGTGTATAATCTAATCTATCTCTGTGTAATTTTGAAGCAAAGCCTAAAAAATTTGAGGAACTTTAGTGTAATTAATCTTGATTCTTTCTGTCTTATTGAGTGCTTATGTTTAGGTGCTTTTTCAATTAAGGTATTTCAGTTAGTAATGATTTCTACTTAGTGTAGTTGTTTTGATTTGGTTTGGTTTTGGATATATGGTTTTTAATCAACATAAGAGTTTTTGCCTCTGCATATGCATCATGCTTCTTGAATGACCATTTCAACCTAAGAGTTTACAAACTTTTCACTCAACTTTCATCCAAAACAATTTTAGGTTTACTTATCTTTCTTCATTTATTATTGATTTTTTTCCCCTGGGTTTGTAGGTGGAAAGGTGTTTCCTTAATGCAATCCAAGTCTTAGAAGATAAGGTATGACCAATGTATAGTTTTTACTTTATTGAAATCTCTTTGATTTTGTGCTTTCATAGATTGTGGTGAAAAGGTTCAGATTTGTTGAATCGGAAGGTTTTGAATCTTTTGATACAATGATTTGCTTTGATCTTTAATTTTGCATATTTATGTAAAAATAATTGAATTGTCTATTCAAATTGTGAAGTTACGGAGAGGAATTACCATATTCATCTTGCTTAATTTGTTTCTTAATATTTTGAGTTACATTGTTTACTAAAATGGGTTTGTTAGTGGGGACTAAAAATGTTTCCGATCCTTAGATAGTTAAAAGTAGAAAACATAGACATGTTTGATGCTTGCAGCCCATTGTTATTAATCTGAGTGACATCTTTAAGAAGAGGATCCCATGAAAATTGCATTATCAAAATTTAAACCACAACTAAAATATAAAAGTTGCATTTTATAATTTAAAGATATAACATTAAACCTAAATCATAAGAGCTGGACATAAAGAAATTACGTCTCCATAGACTTATGGGGGATAAACTTGGTAATAGATGTGTTATCTCATATAAATTGTGTGTTCATTTATTTACATTTTGTATACAGGTGAATATTATGATGAGAAGGTTGCTGGAAGAGCACATGATCTTGCTACCTTAAATAGACAATCTATATCAGTTGTTAAATGAATAACATATTCAGTTTTATACAAGTTGAGATTTCTCAATTATATACAAAAAATTGTAATATTTAGTTTGATTTTTATACATGGTTGAGATTTCTCACAGTTAAACTAGCCTTCATTTGGGTTCTATTGAATATTTTGTTGCTTTAATACAATTGGTAGGCTTCACCCAAGGTTTCTTACATTTTCATATTTTTACATTATAAACATTGTCTGCATTTTCCTTTAGTGTAGTAGGAATTGTCATAAAAAAAAAAAAAAAAAAAAAAAAAGTGAAATTGATAATTTGGTATAAATTAGTGGCACTACATTTTTGGAATCAGCCTTATAGTGAAAATGCGATTTTTTTTTTTTTTTTTTTTTTTGGGTAAGTGAATTTTGTGATACTATTTACTATTGTAGTTGATGTAATTCATAGGATATTATTATAGGATTTGAATTTCATGATATTTTAATTATTAATTATTGTTAGTTGAAGACATTGAATTTATTCAAAAACCATCTATTATCTCTCTTACCACCGTGCCAAATTTTGTTTATCTTTTTGGAACTTTGGAACATGCTTTAAATAATTAACTCTTTTTTTAGAAACAAAATAATTAAAGGGTAGTGAGTGAGATAGAAGAAAAGATTGCTCTTTCTTTCATTTTTTTTTTTTTTTTTTTTGAGAAGGAAAATGTAGGGACACTGGGATCTTTAGCGGCCCAACAACGATGTTCAACTCGCACATAGAAAATCCCTCACAATAATATTTGTAGAGAGTGGGCTTGAAGGTCATGCATAGCGTTAGTCAGCGGGCGTTAGTTAAACAGGGCGCAATGAAGGATTGATATTATCAAAACCCACCTTTCCAACCATGACGTTGGACGAGGTTTTGAGGGGTCATGTGGGGCCCAATAGTTCAAGGGGCGAGCCACCCCCGTTTTGGAAAACCACGACGTTTCACATTCCTCACCAGCTCAAAAATAAAGCCCCTTTTAACCCGAAGATACGATTGAAAGAGAGCTTCGGCAGAGACCCAAAGTCTTTTAGAGTGGAGCAAACTTGAAAAGAAAATATCTTGGGGAAGTTGTTTCACCCACAATCTCTACCTTAGAGTCTCATCAAAGGCTTTACTCTCTTCATCTCCATTGTCAAATCCGGGATTAGGCCTTATGGGACAAAACCTGGTTCTCAAAGATCGACCCTACACGTGGACGAGGGACAACGCGTTTGAGCTAGTATAAAAGAAAACGTTAGGTAACAAAGGAGCCAATCTTTATTGGTTGAAATGCTCAGGAAGGAGAATGCGGATAATATATGTGCATCAGAGAAGAAAAAGGTTCGTCGGGCAACCTCGTTGGAGCAAAACTTGGAGTGCTTAGGTCGGCATTGGTAGATTAGGCTTGGAGGGTCTATTACAAAGATGTAAGGTCCTTGAATATCCCAACTAAATTTTCTAGTCTTGGATTGATAAACCGCTTGGAGGGCGTGACCCGGAGAGGTTTTTCAAGCCCAGGTCTTACAAATATTATTGTGATAACATATCTGGCGAGCCCAACATCGTTGTTTGCATCTTCCTTCCCTACAATTCGCCGTGCCCTTGGAAAGAACTAAGGCATGGTTTAATTTGTTATGGCTTAGATAGTTGTTTAACCAGGAGGATCCTTCCATAATATAGCATATGTTAAGAGTCCCGCAGGCAAAATATTAATTGTTTGACATATTGCTTGTGTTGGTTAAGTTGGTTTTTGGGGAGTCTAGTCAGTTCAAAAGTGTTTTTGAAAATAGTTTTGGCCATGAACGAGAGACAATATTTTAATTATTAATTATTGTTAGTTGAAGACAAATTGGTTTTTGCTTCTACTAAAAAACGGAAAAGTAAGAGGAACTAAACTATTATCTCTCTTGGAAATCCATTGATTTTGTTTTATCTTTTTGGAACTTTGGAACATGCTTTAAATAATTAACTCCTTTTTTAGAAACAAAATAATTAACTATTTATTGTGAAAGAAGAAAAAAAAATCACTTTCTTTCATTTTCTTTTTCTTTTTTTTTTTTTAAGAAGGAAAACATTTTTGTTTTTTGGGTCTATTTCAAACTTTGTTGAATAAGCAAGAAATTTCAAGATTACATTTCATTGTCTCTATGTAAAACTCCTTGAATTTAGGTTTCATTCTTCCATTTTTTTTTTTTTTTTTTTTTTTTTGTATTATCTAATTATGAAATTTTTAAATTTTCACCTATGGTTTGTCTTTTGTAATAAATAAAAGTATCCCACACATTGTGCGGGTTATAAGCTAGTCATTTTAATAGATAAATATGTAGCTGGAGCCTGGGGGCATGAGTTAGAATAGATTGTAAGTTTATAAACAACCTTAAGGCCTTGTTTGGGCATGAGTTAGAAAATTGTACCTTTAGTAGACCTAGGGATCAACGAAAGATATGTGCTATTTTTATTTTTTTTTTTTTTTTTTTTTTTTTTTTTTGATATGTACTTTCATAAAAACATATTACAAGAATCATAACTAACCAATGAAGTGCATGAGACCAAGAATCAGAACATAACTACTATCACATCATGCTTAGCCAAAGAAACAACCAACAAATTAAGAATTTTAAAAAACTTAGCAAAAACTAGGATGTTCATTCCTGAGCCACAATTTCAGGAGTAAACATAGATAATTCATCCTTAGCCCTCCGTCATACGTTCCCACCCCACTTATTGATATTCACCCTTACTTTTGCCAGCTAATGACCATAAACAGGCAATACAGTAACAGCTCAGCGAAATTTATGTATGATAGCAGAAACCATCAAATTTTGCTATCAAACTTGGAAGAAATTTTGAGGTAACTATTTTATAATCCCAAATACATAAGATGCTAAGATAGATGTATTTATGACAACTGTGAAAAACAGATTGAGAGAGAAAGAGAGATCAGAAAATAAAACCAATGAGAATAAATTGACAATTACAAACAGCATACCTATAACAGTGCAGCAATAGTACCAAAAGAATTCCACAACAATGGAGCCAAATCATGAAATAATTCTCTCTTCTAAAATAGGAGGAAAAAAAAAGAAGAAAAAAAAAAAAAAAACATAAATTAATTAGGCACACCTGTGTAAGTTCAGCCATACTACCAAAAGAATAGGAAATGGCAATCAATTTTGAACTTTTAGAATTTAAATTTCCTATAATTATTTCCAATTTCATGTGTTAGCAACGTCTTGAAGTTTGGATGCTTACGCATAATGACATAATGTAGTAAACAAGTCTATTCCATATTCTAATACCCTGTGAATTCATTTCCTTTTTTGGTCTTCTTCTATAATTTTTTGCCCAATATCTATAAATTTGCTTTATGCATACACTACAGTAATCACAACACCCATATTTAAATGCTCTTTGCCATTTCCTTTATGCAAGTCACCGTTATTAAGATGGTGAATGAAGCAACTGCCAACATTTCTAATTGGGAAACAGAATGAACATATGCTAGCCATAAAATTTTAATTGCTAAACATAAGTGCAATGCAAAATGGATTCCCATCATACCATACACCTAAACTGAGCTGAACAGTAAGGTGATCATGTTTAGTTTGCATACTTTGTTATAGAGTTTAAGCTGGACTTTCCATTCCTATGGTTGTGACTTGTGAGTTCAATATTTATAGCAATGAATATGTGCGTGTGTGTGTGTGTGTGTGTGTGTGTGGGGGGTGGTGGAAATGTGGAACTCTTAGGGCCATACAACAAAATAACTTATTTTACTTTTTGAAATGAATAAATAAATGCTATTCTTAATAAAACTTCTACATACGGGGTGGTCCAAATTAGTATTCAGTACCACTTTTACCTATGACTAATATCGTATTTCTTACAAATGTAAAAATATGCATTAGAGCCCTAATCAAGTTTTGTTGTAGTCTTTGAAGTTCAAGAAGTTTACTTATTTTTTATGATTTTATAGTTGGCAGGGGAATTTGAAAAATTATAAATGTACAAGGTTAGTCTCTTAAAAAAATTGAAAATAACAGTCAAATCTCTCAGCATCAATCAAGTCCAACAAAATCAAAATCAAAATCAGTCAAGCCAAAGCAATTAGTTTCACTACAGCAGAAAGCCATAGCAGTTCAAACACTTACAATATAGCAAACATTGATTCAAAAAATGTATAACTAATATTAACTAAATTCCTAGTAATTGAATGTGAAAATTATATTAGGAAATAAATCAAGGCTTACAGAGTGTATAAAAGCACATTTCCCACACAACCAATACTAGCATGCAATCTCCTGGATTGAGCCTTGCAATCTCGTTGTGTCTGTACTCACAATCAAAAAAAAAAAAAAAAAACTCAATCATTATTTGTATGAAAACTGTAAAGGAAACAGAGATTATGATTTGAACTCGAATAATAAAATCGTAAAAGTCGAACAATTAGAAATCGAAATAGGGAAATCGATGATGAGCTTAGTTTTCTAAGAAATGTGAAACGAAAATCATGGGGAAATCGATGAAAAAGTGTGGGCAAACCGAAAAACAAAAAAATCAAAGACAAAATTAGGGTTTGTGACTTTCATGATCAATTCGTACCTAATCGGAGCTAAGAACACAACACCAAGAGAGACGAAGAGTCACAAATTGCCGAGACCAATTTGTACCTAATCAGAGTTGTGCAATTTCATGATCGTCGAGCTCTATGAGATTTCCATGATCGTCAAGCTCTATGAGCTCTACCACTATGCTTTCTCAGTTTCTATGAGAGAGTGAACAAATATTCTATTAAGGGTTGTGGCTATCTTGTGGGCTTTTTTCAAGGGCTGAAAATTTTGTCATATTTTTATCAAGGGTTGTGGGTTGAAAAATGTAAACATTCTGGTACAAAACTGGTCCTCTCTTTGGGGGAAAAAAATTATTTCAAGGGTGTTTTAACTTATTTTGAGGGACCTAATAACCTTTGAGATAAAGTTTAGTAATTTAATCATGCGAACTTGTATTTATAGATTGTATCGACAGATTTTAGTAAACCCTCGATAAAAGAGGGTTGAAATTACTAAAGTTTGTTGTAGTGAGTGTGTAATGATAAAGGTGGTCACTGACCTTCATTGTTTTCATAGGAAATTAATTTCAAGCTTGTTTGATATTTTCCTGGGAGATAATTTCAATACCAACCTTCATTGATTTTATAGGAAATTAATTTCAAGCTTGTTAACTAAATGAGGTTTATCTAGTAATTAAGTGAGGCTGGCATTGGATGATGGAAATCCAACATGCATGACCGGCATATATAGTTAAATAGAGGTTCTGCAAAGAAAGAGTCAAAGAATTCATAGCTTAGTAGAATGGAATAGAATGGAATTAAGTAACCTTGATTGGATATTTTGAAATAAAGGAATGGAATGTAAGTAATCTTGTTTGGGAGCAACATAGAGGGAATGGAATGGAATCATTTTATGACAATATTACTATTAGACCCCTATTTTAAAATAAAGAGTTGAATATATAGGAGTATTTTGGGAGTTTTAGTACAAAAATTATTAAATTTAATTCTATTCCCTCCCATTCCTCCCAATTTCGAGGGGAATGAAAATTTAAGGTTTTAAGGGAATAGAGAAGAATGAGTGTTCTCTCCTACCCATTCCATTCCCTCCCACTTAAACTCCCAAAAAAGTGAATGAATTTTTCATTCCCTCCATTAAAACTCCCAAACAAGAGAAGGGAAGAATATTCTAAAATTATTTTTTTCATTCATTTCCATTCTATTCCATTCTCTCCTCCCAAACGAGGCCTAAGAGTACACAATACAAGGGTATTGCCAAAATGATGGCAAACTAGTGCAACAGTGGTAGGAGGAATTGGGTTTATCCTGAGATTGGAATTACAATGTATAGGAATGCAAGTGGAAATTTAATTGTAGCACCATCATTTATAAATACAATTTCGTAATCCATGGAAATTACTGTATGAGATGGTCAAAAGTATGAACAAAATATATATATATATATATATATATATATATATATTTAGATGGTGGAATTAAATTTATGCTCTAACATACTACGTGAAGAGTAATGCCTATTACACACACTAAGGTGGCTCCAAATTAAAGGCATGGTGGTCACGGGACCACGATGACCTAAATAAATATATATATATATATATATATATAATTATTAAAATTTATGATTTGCCTATCTTAAAAAAATTGCATGTGACCACCCTAAATATTTTTAGGCTTAAAAAAATTAAACTTTGGTCCCTTAAAAAGATATTAGGTCCTTTTAAACAAAAAGAAAGAAACTCAATAAAATTTTTATTGAACTAAAATTTGAAAGAGGTGTAGGTTGCATGGCGGAGCCAAGATTATAGATGGGGTAGGGGGAAAGATTAAAAGACAAAATTAAAAGTAAAATTAATTTGAGAAATATTAATCGATAGTAATAACATAATAAATAAAGCACTCTATGTTAATGTAATTGTCATACACAATCTAATATAAAATGTAGCCTTTAGAATTATCAGTTCATAGTTTATATCAAATCAAGAGATTATTCTAACTACACAAAGTTCAAACATGTAATTTGATTCTTTAAAATAAAATGTTATAATAAATTAATGTAAAAACATTAAAAATATAGCAATATACTTGGGAAGTTGTGTAGAATTCAGCCAAATATCTTTATCTTCTAAGTTAGTAAAGTATAAGTTTATAGCAAAAACTTAGGATTTGGGACTAAAAAGACTAGTATAAAAAAAATAAAAATAAAAAATAAAAAAACTTGTTGGAAAATTTAGACCCCAGTTGATAGAATTAACAAATTTTAAACCCAAATTATTAATTAGATCTATTATGAATAAACCTTGTTCAAATAAATAGACATTAATATGAAGTCAAAATCATGCACAATGGAATTTATACTAAATAAGACAAGCTATGACAACCTAGAAAACCAATGAAACAAATTAGTTTCATAGTAAAAAAACTTGGGGGGAAATCTTCCCAAAAAGCAATCCACTATAATAAAGAGAAATTCCAAATCTATTACAAAACATTTGTCCCTAATGTAACGTCCCATACCTTTCTTTTATAAAAAAATGGGGGGGGTAAAGTAGCAATTCTTTGAAGCCCACGTGATCCCCCACCTACCCCTTAATTCCCCACCACTCCTTTTCTCTCAAAATATCTCTGCCTTCCCTTGGCCGGCCGTACACTTCTTTCTCTTCTCTTTTCCTTCTTTTCACACAAACATAAACACACTTATATCTCCCTCTCTCACACTCCCACCAGTCTCCACCCCCTCCACACTTATTTTTCTTTTCCGGTGAGTTTTGTTGGAAAAACTCCATAAGAACCTCTTAAACTCCTACATCTCATCTTATTTAAGGTAAGAGCTCTTATATTTTGGTGGGTTTTCATATTTTGCTAGAGGTTCTTCTAATCTAAGTTTTGGAAGTGATATTCATGTGTTTATGTATATGGGTTTCGTTTTGGTAAACATATTTGGTGAATGGTTGTGGATTTTGTACAATGGTATCCATTTGAGGTTTACCCATGGTAAAGATTTAGGGGTTTTTGCTTGCTAATGTGAGATAGTTGGTAAATCTAATTTTTATTATTTATTTGGAGCTAGTGTAGGATTTATATTTGGGTTTGTAATGGTGGATATTGTTATGTATGTTGTTGTTTCATGGATCTCTTGAAAATGGTATGTATATATTGTGGGAGAAGACTTTGAATCTCTTATGATAAAGGAGAAGGCTTTGAATGGCATGATTTAAGTTTATAAATTAGGGTCTATGCCTAGTAAATTATGTTGTTGAGAAAATTTGGGAGTAGAATACATTATTTGTGAGGTTAAATACTAGACTTGCCTAATTAATTGCTTATTTGGCAATTCATAATTTGTAGCTAGATACAATTTCAAGCTTTATGCTTATTGTGATAGGTTTGCTTGATATTGTTTAGGTTCTATCTAATCTCCTTTGGAGCTTGGTGAGTTAAGCTTTTTGTGGGTTGCAAGGTAAGTAGCTTTTAATGGGATTTTTGGAAATAACCATGTTGCATAAACTTTGTTGTTGGGTCAAACACATTTTGGAAAATTATTTGTGGAACTATGTTTTCTCAAAAAATATTGTGTTGTGACCCTATTATATATGATTATATATGAAAAGCACATTGTGTTTAATATTGCATATGGGGAAATGCATGATTTGTTAGTATGGAAGAGATAAGCATCTTTGATATAATTCTTGGGAATGGATTCTATGGATTTATTGCATTATTTTCAAATTATAAAGATGTTTTATCTTGACTTGTGATATTTGGGAAATTGATAGAAAATCTTATTAACAAGATTCTAAAGATGTTTTATCTTGACTTGTGATATTTGGGAAATTGATAGAAAATCTTATTAACAAGAAATGATTTTGGAAATTTTGAGAATGTTGTGAATATTTTGGGTATTTCAAAGGTTTTTGTGAAACTACTCAAAATTAAACTGTGTTTTGATTTCATGTAAATTGTGAGCTCTTCATGTTTTTACCCTTGGGCTGTGACATGTGATTACCCAACCAGATATCGTACTCTTGGTGACATTGGTATCTTGGCACCTCGTCTTTGTGGCAGATTGATGTCTTTGTGGCATAATTGATGTCTTCATGGCATAACTAATATCTTCGTGACATAACTTGATGTCTTTGTGGCATACCTAACATCATTATGGTGGCTTGTCATGTGGCCTTGGGTTGGATTTTTAGGTTTTAAAAGAGTGTTTTGATAGCTCACAATAAATAGTATGTAGTTTCATGTTGAAATATTTTGAGAAAGCTTGGTACTATATTATTTTAATCATTCTTGTCAATTTATTAAAAAAAATGGATTTGCATTATCCTAATGGAAATTCCCATATTATAACACGTTTTGTAAATTGCTCATCATTATGAAACTTGCATTTCCCTCACCATTATTAATTATGCTACTTATCGTGCTCTGTCTCATCACATTATTTTACAAAAAATTTCAAAGTAGGCAATGATCATTTTGAGAAAACTTTTTGGTGGCAAACAGTAGTTAGACTAACTACTGATGGAGGATGAACTTTTGTGATGGAGATATTATATGATGTCCATCTTAGAGTAGGCTTGACTTATTCTTTTGTATATTATAGTAGTTGTGACTTTATTCCCATTGATGGGACAAGCTGATGATATGTAATTAATTATTCAAATCTCCATTCTTTTATGGCCAATGATCCTTATAATCATTGCATAGAGTTCTGACATACTTTGGGAGTATATTTAATGGAATTATTACGATATTTCTTGATGTTAGTAATTGATATGATTTATTTGGATTCAATTGCAAGTACTTTTAAGATGTCTTTCTCATGCTTTGGACCCTTTGGAATTTGGGGAGTAACACCTAGACTCTTCAAATCCAATAGATGAACTTACTGGTGAGAAACCTTCCACCACTTCAGAACCTCTAGACTCTCTAGTATACGAACGTTCCACCCACAATCACAATTGGAACCTCCAATTCACTTCAAGAACCTCTTGAAGGTTTTTTTCACAGTAGCAAGTCTGTAGTGGTTGCTATGACTTTAGCTTCTTCATCAATGGAATCTTCAGATTTACTTTGAAACTCTTTGGTATAGTGAAATAGAGAAAACTTGGTTACAAGACCCTAGCCACATAAATAGAGTGTTTCTCTCTCTAAAAATCCTTCTAATAGATGGCTTATAATGTTTTTTAAATACCGGTTCAAATGGATCTCAATTCGAGTTTTAAACGAATAAGTTATAGGTTTTTTTGCATTGTTGATTTTTGCTGATCTGTGAAGCCTGATAGATCAAGGAGGTGTTGAGCTTGTGTCTAGGAGGTAGCAGGTTTCAAGCTTCTATCGAGAGGTATCAAGGTAGTATCAAGACTACTATCGAGGTACATACTAAAAAAGTGCAGAAAATATGTTTTTCTTTAGATTTTCTTGAGCAAACTTTGCGTCTTCAACTTGGACTTCAATTAAAACTTTAAGACACATTAAAACTCAACAAAAGACACATAATTTTGTATGGCTTGACAATTCCAAAACACATGCCCCTAACAACAATTATAGGTAGTAGACTAGCAAAGGCACTACAATAAGTACATAAAAATAGGGTTTGATTTTAGATTCTTCAACAAAGTAATGGTGCAAAAGTATGTACACTAAAATTGGTATTATTATTATTATGAAATGTTATACCCATGACATTTTCATAAAACTTTCACAATAAATCCTAAGTATCAGCTTATTACAGTTTGTTATTGGTGGGTAAAAAAATATGATAGGTTCAAATTAGAACCAGTCATAACTTACCATTTATAATTTGTTGTGAAAATATTATAAAAATGTTGTGAATATATCACTTTTCACTATTATTAGAAGGAACCTATTATTTAATAAAACAACTACTTGGTGCAGAATTGTAGTGTGAAAATGTGTGAATTGACAAGCTAATGCATATAAGCAAAAGGTTTTTGACTGAAAATTCTTTATGTCATGGGGGGCAAATAGTCATTTACCACAATATAGTACTAGTATTAGAGAATATTTGAGGAAGTCAGGGGGGCAATTGCCCATGGAGGGAGAGACAAAACCTTGAGGGTATGAATGAGGTTGCTGCCCATAGGGCCAAGAAACTACATTCTAGAGAGAACAATATCATGCTAATTGTGAATGGATGGATCCCTTAGCCGGTCTATGTGGTAAAATGAACAACATGCCCACACCATAAAGGACTTAGGTTAGTTTTGGTCCATACACCACCTAGGATGGTTAAGTGAAAAGATCAACCAAGTTAAAAGTTAGGAATGCCATTTAGCAAAGGTAGCGGATACCACTCAACACAACCAAGTAACACGATTGTTTAATAGAATTGTTAGGTTTTTAGACCCCTTGTCACAATATGTTTAATCTAATATTAAACTAAATTGATTAACAAGATTTTTATTCAAGATTAGGTTAAACACAAATAAACATAAAGTGGAAAATATAAAGAACACAAAGAACTGAAAATCAAACCGGTAAAAAAACCCGGGAGGGATTTGGCCTAGCTATCCTTAAGGTAAAAACAATCCACAATGAAAGAATTGAAGTTTTACAAAAGGACTTAGACCACTAACATCCTAATGCCATCTCGAGTAGAAAACTTACTACCACGACCACATGCTAACTCCGAATCCATGGACTACTTCTTTCTTGAATCTGCTACAACACAAGTTCTACTCGTGACTTTGAGACATTTCTCAAAGGTTTTGTTGTTCTTTGAAGGTTCTTTGTGCAGCAACTGAACCACCACCAAATCTTGATTGCAAATCTTGATATTGGTAGAGCTTTCCGTGTGTTTTAAGGTAAACACCTCTTAAATCTCATACAAGAGTAAACACACAACAATTCAGAGACATCTAAAACGTGGCTAGGGTTTTTCCTTTTATATTAGGAGTAAGACACTTAACTCTACACGTTTATTGGGCTTGGGCTATGTTTGAAACTTTTCTGCAGAATTCTAGAACTACATGTTTTGATCGATTGAGCCATACTTTTGATTGATTGAGCCTTGTAGTTTTGCATAGTAAATTCCTGCAAAACACTTGACTCAAACTTACACTTAACAAACTTTGAGCAAGCCTAAACCTAAACTTATTGTTTTGATCATGGTTTGTCAACATATACAAAATGAAGTTTTAATAAATTTAGTTCCTAAATTCTTAGAACCTAACAAGGATTAATTACTCAATTCAAAAGAAAGATATACTTAAAAACAATTTTCGGTATCAAAACACAATCTATTGTCTTTTTTTCCTTCCTCATTAATATTTACAATAAACACAATACAAAAGAATTTAATTCTTACAATAAATGAACGAAAATAAGACAAAAGATAACGTCTTAAGTATTTTTTATATACCACCGCACACTCTTAGTACGATGGTCACTCTACAAGTATAAGTACTTATGGAGTATGTGGGGTAAGAGTTGAGGTTCTAGTTTTTAGGAAGAAGTTTTACACACATATACACTTAAATTAGATTAGAACAGAATTTCTTTATTATATAATAATAATAATAAAAAGTATTCTTTATATCTATCAATTTGCATATGATAGAGTTTAACAATTACTAATAAGACTGTATAAATAATTATTTCAAATAAAATTGACAACTAAAAGACACTTGGACACATTAAATAAAGGACAAATGTCACCAACATTGCTGACACATAAGCTAATATTATGCTCCTGTGTATCAATAATAACTAGCTCATATATTAGTTTTTAAAAGCTTATGTATCAACAATATAACAACAAATCTCATGTATATTTTGTGTAGAGCATGTATAGTATATTAAAATTCGAGATTAATTTCAATCAAAGTACAAGGATTTGAAACTGTAAGTATAATACTTCAAAAGACCATGTTACTACAATTTCATGATATGAATGAAAGATAAATTTGAGGAAATAAGCCCATTTTGGCACTACAAAAAAAAATGTCCTCTGGCCGCGTTTTTAAAACGTGGCTATATATCAAAAAAACGTGGCTATAGCCTATAGCCACGTTTTTTTAGGCCGCTTTACGATGTGGCCTAAAACCTGTGACTATAGGACTAACGGTCCTATGGCCACACTTTTAACCATGCCCAAGACCAGGTCCTAGAGCCCCGTTTAAAACGCGGCCTAAGGGTCTGGTCTTAGGTCGCGTTTTAAACACGGCCTAAGGTTGTGGTCTTGGGCTGCATTTTAAATGCGGCCCAAGGTTTAACCTTAGGCCACGTTTAAAACGCGACCTAAGACCAGACCCTTAGGCCGCATTTAAAAAGTGCGCCTATAGTTTTTTTTTTTTTTCTTTTCATTTCCTTTCGGGGCTGATGAGTTTTTACAAACCCGCTTATGTTTTACAAACTTGTCACACATACAAAAAATTCCAGCTTGTTGCATGCAACAAAAATAACAAGCCAGAATTTCAACTAAATATCAAACTAGAATTTTCTCAAACCTGTCACAAATCAAAATCTCTAACGAATACGGGAAAATTATCAATCTTTAAGGAATATGTAGTTCAATATAGCAACAAATTATCAATCTTTAATGCAACATTCAACAGGATTTTTTTTTCCACAATATCAATCATTGGTACAGAACATAAGTTCTAAAAAAGGGTCTCAAATACTCTTCACTTACCCTCCTGTTCACAACATCAAAAGTTCACGATTTCCCTACTCATTTTCTTTCCTTTAATAACTGAATTTCTCTAAAGAAAGGGCTTTTTTTCCTTTGGTGACCAACACTTTGCCCTTTTAGCATCATCTCCCATGCTAGCCTACTACATTTTCCTATGGCAATAAATTCTCCATATCATTACAAGCAAGATTTAAAAAATATTAAAAATTGTGTAGACCACAAATATCTCACAAAGCAAACAATAAACACCCGATGTCAGAAGATGCAAGAGGAGAATTTGACACAAGAAAAGGGTAACAAATTTTCTAAGACTTTAACCAAAGAGAAAATTGAGGAAGAATGCAATTAGTCAAATGAGAGTATGGTTATCTTATCTCCATTTAAATAGATTACACAAAATTATTTATTTGACTAAAGAATATCACCAGGTCAAAACTTATTTGAGAAGTAAAACAAACAAAAAACAACATAGTTAAACTAGCTACTTTAACAGTGGGGCCATCATGCATGGCTTGAATTAGATCACATAACTCCTTTGTAATAATTTACCTCATTTATGTGTACTTTTGTGGGTCCTAGTATTAGCTGTGAATCACAAATGTTCAATTAAAGTCACCTTTTTGCATTTTTTGACTTAGTCCTCAATTATTATAATAGAGTAGCTTAATGAAAGATTACACATTTCCTATCAAACTTAAAGTATCTGAGACTTGAAGCAATCAATAAAGCTCCACATTGGACTCATGTACACACAAATTATTGTAAATCATTTCAAGATATTTTGCTCAACTTTTAACTTTAGGTCAGGGTTGCATTTTAAGATGGTAGTGTACTACATAGCATTGAAACATACTGACCTACTTTCCTTCTCCCCTTTACTATTGGTTACCAAGAGCATTCTCATCAAAGAGTGCAAATATTTTAGCATTTAACATCTTAAAATCTTACTTTATCTATTTTAACATACCACTTTACAATACACCTAATATCAAAAGTTTTATATTTTTTACCATTTCATTAAAATATTATTTCTTTATTAGTTTTTAATTCTTTTTTATTCTCAATCTATCTCTTCCTCTCTCTTCCTCTGTGTATGTCTTCTCTCAAACCCACTGTCACAGCCACCAAAATCACAAACAAAAACAAAACCAAAATCAAATCACAAACCCAAACCCAAAACCAAACCATAAAACTCATACCCACCCACCATCAACCACCACCGGTCCACCATAAAAAAACCTATATTTTTGTTGTCCTTTATGTTTGGCTTATGGTTGTAGACTTGTTAATATGGTTTATCTTTCCATTTAACTCTAGTCACCAAATAATTTGTATATGTCGTTGAGCTGAGAATAAAGTTTAAAAAATCCTAGCATAATCAATCCATATGACCAGAAAAGCTTTTGCAGACCTAACTCCTTATATCAATTATAAAACCACTACTTTAAACAGTTTGTCAAAAGCACTACTAAGTTTTATATTAGCACCTTTTAGAATCCTACTAAAACTGCTAATTCAAATGTTGATCACGGGCTTTGTAGATATAGAACACATTTTTGTGAAAGTTCAATTAAAAAACACTACAAAAAGTAGCACTACTATAAATCATCATCTCAGACATTGCATAGCAATTTATCAATTTTAAAGCATTATTCTCAATAGTTCAATAAAAGTGCTATAAATTATTCCTAAGCTTTTGATTCTACAACATTCCTAGGACTTGCAGTGCAATTTTGGGCATGGTTTAGGTTTTTTGGCAGTAAGCATGCCTCAATACAGTTGTGCTGCAGCAGCACTAACATGGACCACAAAAGAGAAGGGAGAAAAAAAAAAAAATCTAATGATTATCAACTTTAACTTGCAGGTTTTTTTTTTATTTTTATTTATATATTTTTTAAAGAACTTTGATTGTAGACCAACACTGCTTCTAACTTTGGGTGCTTGGTCACAGAACACATGCACTTGAATGCACTAGAACAAACTTGGTATTTGTGAAGCTACATTCAAAGTAAGCAATAGAATCAAGATCTCACCAACCCCCTCTTTTCTTTTCTTTTTTCTAAGGCAACTACAAAAAATTCATAAATCAAAGTAAGCATATAGAAAACACTACTTGCTCTTACAAATTAAAATACATGTAACTTTTGCTTTCAAAAGAACAGGAAGTAATTTTCAAAGAACATCAACCAAAATCAAACCTCATGCCTTCAACACAGAATATAGAAAAAACATAATTACAAAAATAGGGAGAAGCAAATTCCACTTACCCTGTAGCACTGGAGGAAGCAGTATCGTGAATTCCAACGAGGGCATGTATATTATGTTAATTGCTTCTGGCACCTACCAGGAGAGAGAATGATGAATAGATGTAATGAACTACTCAAATAACCTCAAATTAAATATAAAACTTAAAACTTTACAAATATAATAAGAGCATAATATAATTCAATAAAAGTAAGCCATACAAACTTATGTCATGCATAAGCAGTGGTAATAGATAGTTTATAGAGCATATGCATATAAAAATAGGATTTGTTTAACTTTAGCATATACTTCACTATGCATCAAAACTAATACCGATATGCTAATTGCATTTGAATAAAAAATTAAGCTATAACATTTTTTATAAAGAAAGAAAAGAAGAGACAGTTTGGGAAGGAACATACACATGACAAATTATCCGGGAAGGAGGGTTCAATGGGGATGAGTTGGATGATTTATCAGAGGTGAGGATCGTCCGGTCCATGACTAAAAGCTTACTGAGACTTAGTACTAGTGAGACCAGTCGCTTGGTTTGGATGGTTCTCTCAATTCAGCTTATGTCTCCCATATTTCTTGTAACTCTACAAATGTGACATTGCTCTTGCTCCATTGGTAACTGTACAAATTATTCAAAAAATTTATTCTAAGAAAAACATCAATTTAGAGAAATGGCAAAGAAATGACAGGTCCAGTTCTATCTAATCACAATGATCATTTTACATGGTCTATAATTAACAAAACTCCAAGGAAAAAAAAAATTCTTCCAAGTTTCAATTACAAAAGTAAATGGGCAAGTATCAAAATTCTTGGCATGCAAAACTCAACAAAATTGTTCACACCAAAACATCATACATTTTTTTAAGTTACACACGCACCCACAGAGTTTTGTAAAAGTGACTTCACCCTCAATCTTACGCTTAGACATGGCAAAACGGGTCAAAATTTTCTGACCCGACCCGACCCGACCCGAAAAATACCTGACCCGAACCCGATTTTTTTGACCCAAAGCAAAAACGGGTTGACCCGTGACCCGACACGTGTTTTTCAGGTCAATTTGACCGACTTCAGCGACCCGACCCGAACCCGAACCATTTTTTAAAACTTTTTTTTTGGTAAAAAAATAGTGAAATTAAGACAACATTGGTTTAATTGTTTATTGTGAGTTTTAAGGAAACAATTGATACATTTACATAATCGCATGCAAATTAATTGAAAAATAAATGGTTGAGCAAAAGCACAATGAGTAAAGATTTTTAGATATCAAATAGCAAAGTACATGCCAAGATAATTTGGTTATAGTAAAGTTAAAAACAGATTTAAAATTGTAGATATGTGTGAGACACATTCACGAGTGCGAAAATAGTAAAGCCAAAGTATCAAATTAGCATAAATTATGAATGCTTAGATCTATTTTTTAACAATTTATGTTCAAAATAAACGGATTTTCAAAATAAATTATGATATTTCCTAGAGTGTGTGCTGCTTAACAATGATATGATCTTCATAAAAAAGATTAGGTATAAATAAGTAAGCAATCAAACTTTAATGTATATTTCAAATTGAAATAGAGTGTCAACCACAATTGATAATAGATTATAAAATTAATTTTTAAAATTGTAACTTTCTTATATGTTTTTATTCTTTATCAAACGAGTTATCCAATAAGTCATTTGTAATATTTTTTTTGGGATGTTGATATTGTGTAAAAATAAAACTTGTATATTTGTTTTACTTCTCTTTGTGTTGTTTTGTTTTAGATAGCAATGTTAGGATTTGTATAATTTTAAAATTATTGAATAAATATTAATAAGTTTAACTGAGTTTATTCTTGATATAAGTAGTGAATGCAAAATAATGCATTTTACATCAAGTAATATGTTGCATAACTATCCAAATGACAAATACATATTGCTTTCTTTTATAAAAAAATAAATAATAAAAAAAATAAATAATAAAAAAAATAAATAATAAAAAAAATAAATAATAAAAAATTTCATGAAAAAACGGGTCAACCCGACCCAACCCGACCCGACCCGACCCCGAACAACCCGATTGACCCGAACCCGATTTCAACCCGCTTAAAATGACAATTTTGACCCGTGACCCGATTGACCCGACCCGAACCGAACCCGACCCGCCCGTTTTGCCATGTCTACTTACGCTAATAAAAGGGGTAAAGGTAACATTTAAAACAGGTGCTCATTGGCCACACCAAACCAACAAATTCCAAGCACATTTAAGCATAAATTTGACTTTCTTCATATATGCAAGCAAACCCAATGAAAGGAGAGTAAAGTGAACCACAGTAGAACTATAAACAAATAAAAAGGAAAACAAAGATCCTAACCTCTTTCTCTACAATGGAGGAAACTCTAGAAGTAGACACCACCCCAAAACTCCCCGCAATGGCTACCAAAAACCTGAAACAAAAGCACATTCATTATTGGGGAGAAATTAATCAAATTTAAGAAAAAATATATAAAGAGAAGTTGGGCCATGGTCCCCCAACTCGAAATTGATTTGGTAGCGAGAGGACTCTTTTGTAAAAGTTTGGGTCTTAAAATTTTTATTCAAATGGGTAATGTGACCTTCTGATAGAAGCAATATGATGAAGATGCATATGGATAAACCTGGGCTCTCCTACACCAAGAATGATTTTTCAGCCAATCAAAAAGAAAAATATGCTCTCTATGTAGATATATGTTCCCTAAGAATAAAACCCAGTGATATAAGGCATGTGGGATTCATCGAGGAGAGTTTTTTTTTTTTTATATATATTTTTATAAGTAATAACAAATTTCATTAAAAGAACTCTGAAATGGTTTCCAAAAGAATTACAATCTAAGATTTACAAGATCCAAGCAAACTACTAAAGAATTTACAAGATATCCCACCAATTATAATGCAACATTCAAACAAAGAATGCAAAAATCATTTTGAATTATACCAAGTTACAAACTAAAAACTAAGTAGCTCTAAACAAAAAAAACTAAAATATGAGAAATATAAAACACAGCTTTTACAAAAAGAAACAGAACCAAAATTAAGCAGAAAAACTAGAAAGTACTTTCCCAACACAAAAACAAAGAACAACAAAAAAATATAAACAATGAACCATGAACCATGATTCTTACACATACAAGAAAAAAAAAAAAAAAAAAAGAGAAAAACTAGAAATGACTTTTTCGAAAACCAAAACAATTTTTACAAAAACAACTTAGTTTCAACAAAGGGTAGGTAGAACAACGGGTACCTTCAAGCTTCATAACAACACAACCATGGCAACAAAAACACAAACAATCATATGAAAACAGGGAAACAAATATACAAATATTAAGGATAAGAACGAAAATGAAAGGAGAGAGACAGAAGTGTGTGAGTATGGTATACAAAGAGGAATATGAAACCCTAACCCTAATACAAGGAAGATGATGATAGTGGAGATGAAAAGCTTACCCCAAAACTCCATGGAAGCAAGAGAGAGAGAGGAGGAGGCTAGGGTTTTGGGAAGGTTTTAGAGAGAGAGAGAGAGAGTTTAGAGTGAGTGAGCTTTGTTACAAAGTTGGTTCAATGACCCATTTCGTCACAAGTGCCTCTTCCTCCTCGGCTTTGATGGTGGTTGTGGCAGCGATGGATTTATGTTTTTGTTTTGAAGGAATCCATGTAATGGAGGCGGAGATGGAGGGCTTGTGGGATTATTCCATTTTCTTTTCTTCAACCACCAGGAAACCTGTCGGTTTTCAATTTCTCCATGTTCTCTTTTCAATGACCCATTTGTCTCTTCGATCACAAACCCATCTGGAGAAGAGGAAGAGGAAGAGGTTTGGGCTTGTGGGTTTGGCTTTGATGGTGGTTGTGGTAGCGATAAATTTATGTTTTTGTTTTGAAGGAAGAGGGTCAGCGTAATGGAGGCGGAGATGGAGGGCTTGTGGGTTTGACATCGAGGCTGTTCTTGATGGCGATGTAGATCTCGGAGATGGAGCGGCGGAGATGGTGAAGTGGTGGGAAGGAGCTTGTATCGACTCCATATGCTCCATAGGTCACGATGGAAGATCTAGATCAAATGACAAATCTCTGATCTAATGGGAGGTAGAGGCTAGGTGAAGTTTCAAAGAGTGTTTGGTGGACAAAAGGGCTAATCAATGATTTTCGTGTGACATTTTATACCAAGCCTAAATTTTGCGGAAAGTTGATAATTGGCCTTTTTTAACCCTTGTTGGCTATAGGAACCCTTTTTAGGCCCCGTTTATAAAATAACCCCATCCCAAACAAAAATCGCATTTTATCTGTAATTGTGAGATAATTTCAGTATCAACTTCATTGTTTGGAAGGAAATAATTTTGAAAGTTCAAATATGTTTATAAAGCACAAATTACCAATACAAGCTTTAAATCAAACAATTAAAGTGCGGAATGAACAAAAGCGTTAAGCCAACTCCACAGCAGGAAATAAAAGCAAAGATAAAGGAAGAGATGAAACACAAGCATCCGAAACTTTGTGATTGAAGATCAAACCAATCACCATCCCCCCGCAGTTGAAGATGATTACTTGTATGGCTAAAGCTAGTTCATTCACATCAACCAGTTCATATGGAAGGAATTTGTCGAGCTCAGCTAGGATAGGATCCTCAAGGAATTCGGAAAGTTGGCAATTGGCCTTCGATTCCGCATAGAGAACGCCCTCATCATTGCAATCAATGTAAAGATTTTCCTTAACCCATCCTGCTAGCGGGTAGAATAGTATTAAGAATAAGGATTTCCAAAAAATGAGAGAGGGAATGAGAAGAGACTACAAAGATTTCTCTCTAAGAATGAGTAGCTCTCTCTAATTGGGTGGGTGTTTGAAGAAACCCTCTTAGAGTTTTTCCAATATACAAATTACCAATAGCTTTACACATATTTTGTGGGAATGAGGGGAATTTAACTGGTGTGAGAATGGAAAAAAAAAAAAAAAAAAGGAGCGAGTTCCACCCCCAGGATTTTTGTCAAAAAGACCCCGCATGCTAATCTGCCGACGTGAGCAACTTTTGGCGGCTTGCAAAAACGAGCCACCTGCGAGCCACTGCGAGTCCTAGCCGCGAGTCTCGATTCACTTTCACTAGCACCGTCTTGAGCATTTCTTCACACTCTCTCACACACTATTAATGATTCCCACCTAAATACAAGGTTTCTAAGTGCTATAAAAAAATTTGTCATGGAATAAAGCCAACAAGCTGATTAAAAAACTCCCCGCATGACAAAACACCCTCTAGACTTAAAAGAACAATGGCAAAAACACACCTAAATCTAGAAAAATGCGACTATAGCTCAAAAAAAGTTAAGAAACAAACCATGGCTTGACCTAAGAACCCGATCTATGGCCCATTTTTTATGAATCAACACTCAACCAATGCATAACACACAAGGCATATTGCATTACAAGGGCACAAGAGTGCAAAGACATAAACCAAAATGCAGAACATTTAGATTCTATCTTGGGGCAAAACATAAACCAAAAAGTTTTTAAAATGCACATTATATTGAATAAAAACTTAAACAATATAACCTTAAGAAAATTATAAAAAAAGAAAAAGAAAAAAATAAAAAAGAAGTTTGCAAAAAAATAAAATATGGAGCAACTTGTCCTTAGAAATGACTACAATGATCACATAGCAAAGCAAATGATTTATGCATTCAAAAAGCACAATAGCATAGGGATATATGCATGTCCAAAAAAACGCAATGGAACAACCTAAGAACAAGAAAACCCAAAGTTTTCTATGGCCCCTTGATATATTTTATGAAAAACAAATGTGCACGGCTTTAGTCTATCTTGGACCGCGTTTTTTATAGCCATGGCAAGAGATTAAAAAATGCCCAAGATGAATGAGAAAAGGCTCAAACCCCAAAGTAACATGCTACAAAGCATAAGGTTAGCGTGTTTTGTAGTGTGGCTGTAATTGCGATTATCCATCCAAGTCTGTCACACATCAACTTTTGCAGATGAAACATACAATAAGAGCTCCTTGTCTACATCAAATTTAGCCATCTCTTCCTCCTCCAAGTTAATCCATGCCTCTATTCCATTTCCTGATTTGGTATCCAAGAAAGTAACTACGTTCTTGTTAAACAATTTAGCTAAGCCTACCCATACAGGCTTTCCCCACCCAAAATCCGCTTCATATACAGGAAACCTACACAGACTAGTGAAGGCCAAGGTGACACCCTCTCCTTTTTTTCAATTTCTCCATGTTCTCTTTAAAAAACTTCATCTGCCCACCATTCTCTTGGAATTCTTTCACATAGTTCTTGTCAACTTTCAATTAGGCATCTCTTGAGGGAATGATAATACTGTCAAACCCTATCTCACTGTCCCATGAGACTACAGAGGCTGTGGACAGGCTCATGTTTCCAAAATATTGCTCTGATAGTGGAGGATCCAATTTTTGATATTTATTTAGGTACGCTGCATGAAATACTGCGTAAATCTTATTTTGGGGTCTTGTTCTGGGAAGGATTGTATTGTATCATGGTATTGACTCCATATGAAAGTTGATAATGCCTCCACACAAGTGGGATTTTTGGTTTTGCAAAAATGCTGTTGTTATCTGTGCTGTATTTGGCTCGAAGAGCCACTATGGAAGATGCATCAATGACAAATCTCTTTATCACAATTTTGTGCTTTCCCCTTGTTGGAACAAATATAGGTGAAGTTTCAGGTGGGAATAACATGGCAAATTCGAATCGTGGTATCTGTATATCACTAATACCGCGAGCAATAGCAGCCCAACTGTTAAGAAAGAAGAAGAATGAACAAGCATCCGAAACTTTGTGATTGAAGATCAAACCAATCACCATCCCCCCACAGTTGAAGATGATTACTTGTATGGCTAAAGCTAGTTCATTCACATCAACCAGTTCATATGGAAGGAATTTGTCGAGCTCAGCTAGGATAGGATCCTCAAGGATTCATTTTCGGAAAGTTGGCAATTGGCCTTCGATTCCGCATAGAGAACGCCCTCATCATTGCAATCAATGTAAAGATTTTCCTTAACCCATCCTGCTAGCGGGTAGAATAGTATTAAGACCTCCGATAAGAATTTCTTAATCCGGTCACAGCGTTCTAAGTTGCTGAGATTTGCAATTGCGCTTTAAATCTTGTGGATAAAAGACACAAAATGGCATGAATATTTGAGGTGTAATCTGATCAATTAAGACAGTGTGTAATGACTTCTTGGAGGTGGAACCAGGGGTTGGAGAAGCTGGTTTGATAGTATGCTGTGAGATAATTTCAGTATCAACCTTCATTGTTTTCATAGGTTGATTAAATTAATTTCAAGCTTGTTAACTAAACGAGGTTTATCTAGTAATTAAGTGAGGCTATTGGCATTGGATGATGGAAATCCAGCATGCATGGCCGGTATATATAGTTATATGGAGGTTCTGCAGAGAAAGAGTCAACGAATTCATAGCTTATAATAGATTAATTTCACATCCATCTGGCTGCATAATTTCGAAAGTTGCTGATGTTTCTGATGTCTCTACAATGATTATATTAGGGTAAACGATACGTGGGTATTGCCAAATGAATGACGGCAAACTGGTCCAACGGTGCTATGAGGAAATGGATTTATCCTGAGATTGGAGAATTGCAATGTTTGGGAATGCAAGTGAAAATTTAATTGTAGCCCCATCATTTATAAATCCGATTGCCTAATCCATGGCAATTATGGTATGAGATGGTCGCCAAATTGCATGAGATTAATTTGAATCTTCATGCAAGCCATTGATATATACATGTAGAATCAACACTGATAAAGACATCAAATATCAAAAGTATGAAAAAAAAAAAAAAATATATATATATATATATATACACACATAAATGATGGAATTAATTTTTTGTTTTGACTTACTGTTTCAAGAGTAGTGTCTATTACACATACTAAGGGTGACTTCACATTAAAGTTAGGGTGGTCATAGGGCCATGATGACCCTCAAAAAAAAAAAAAAAAAAGAGAGAGAGAGAGAGAGAGAGAGAGAGAACATATAAATTTTAAAAATTTTAAGATTTGCTTTCCTAAAAAAATGCTGATCACACTATATTTTTTTAGCCTAGCAAAATTAAATTTTGGTCCCCTTAACAAGATATTAGTCCCTTTTAACAAAAAGAAAATGCTCAAAAAATTTTTATTGAACTAAAATTTGAATAGTGTGTAACTTGCATAAGAAAATTCATAGAAGAAAATTTTAAAACTTTATATATTTTTGTGTTTTTTTTTTTTTTTTAATTTTATTGTCAATATATGAAGTTCTATTTTATTAAATTTTGTATCATTTAAAGTTTTTTAATGACCGCAACTTAAGAAATTTCTTTAGACACCTCTGTCCCTTGACACACACTCTAGTGTACTCATAGTTCACACTCATGTGTACTATGTGTACACTAGTAATTATTCTTATTTTAATTAATCTCGGTTTTTTAGCAACAAAGTCAGTGATGAATTTAGTAAAACTTAGACTGCAATGTCACACTTACTTTTTCTTATCATCGATCCCAGCCTTAAGAGCAAAACATCTTTAAATATTTCTCTAGCTTGCAGCTTCTAGAATCCACTAATAATATTCAGCAATATAAAGGGTTGGTACGCAGTCTACATCTAGGTGCAACTATAGTACAAAGGAAAAACTTATGAGAGAAGTAATCAAGAAAGGGAGAGCTTGCACTTAAAGCTCGATGTTAGTCTTCCGAGGGTGATGAACATAACAGTAATAACAATTTTGCAGTCTTTATCTTTCCTAGAACTTTTGTGTTCTTGTTTTTTTTTGTTTTTATAATCAATTTCCATTGATTTTTTTACTCAGATTTTTTATTATTATTATATATGATTAAGGTTTGGACTAGGGACCACTTTCTTCGGCATGACAAAACATGTTCATCTCATTCACCCAGAAAATCTAAAAAATATTGGTTATATTGAAATGGGATTCAAAGCTAACAAAGCAACAGGGAAAAGCCAGCTCAAACCTAAATGCAAGTTTGGGTCAATACCTCTTTGTTGTAAATTGTCCATGTATTTCAGGCTTTCAGCCACACGTTTTAACATGTTTTGTGATGCGTGTATAGAATATATACTTTAACGATTGTGAAAAAATTGGATAAATAAAAGGAGTGAGTTAAAGCTTTGTAAATAATATAAATTAGTTGCTAACCCGTGTGATGCATGGGATAGTTAAATAAAAAATAAAAAAAAAATATTTTGCTATTATAATTTGACTATAAAAAAATGCTATGGTGATGATTTCGCACAATACTCAATTGTAATTAAATCTACTAGTCATCACCAATATAATCTATGTTATCTTGCACATTTATTTGCATAACAAATAGGTTGTTTTCATCTTTTTAATAAAACAATCTATGATAGAGGAAAGAGATAAACTGTTTCATTGCAGGATGCATGATGAATGTCAACTTTCCCAACTTGTTTAGTGTAAAATGATGTTTTCTTTCCTCTTCTTTTGCACTGCACTACATTTGGGTAGTGTTCAAAGACAAAAGATTGTGTAGAACTTCTCGTAATCACAGATGTTTTGGTTGTAAACCTATGCACATATCATAAAGAGTAAATCCTACTTTGGATAGATATATTATACAATTATTCAAATGGTTAAATTAAGTAGGAAATAAAAAAGAAAAGTTGCACCAACCACAAACTCAATTAGATTTTTCTTGAATAAAATGGTATTATAAAGTGTTATAAAAATATTTAAAAAAATAAAAATAAAAATAAAAATAAAAATAAAACTGAGAAAGGGATTAGGAATACTTACACTTGAAAATAGAAAAATTGAAAATCTACAAATTCAATGCTTGATAATAGATCTACATATTGCATTCTCGTATCCTTCATCTTACGCAAGTTAAAAAAACCTACAAATGCCATAAAAAGGACCAGTAAGGATTAGCTTAATAATCAACCTGCAAGAATCACCCGTAAAGGATCTTCTTCATTAGCTTCCTCTTTCCAATTACTGGTAGCATAAATGGGTCACTATGGGCAAGAAAATCTGCAATTGTTAAGGCTGGATTGAGGCATTAAAAGATAGAATCCATAAGAAGCATCTTTCCAATATTTGGGTCCTAATGGTACAATGCAAAGATGGTGACCTGTTACACAAAATGTTTTTTTTTATTATTATTATTTATTATTACAATAAACATCCTAAAGCTGTTAACCAATACAGAAACTTGTATCCAATGGTATATACCAAGTGGGGTAAATGCCTCTATATCATCTAGAGACCAATTGTTTTAAAGCATTTTGAATCACAAAAGCATCTGATGGCTAAAGTGCTTTTGCCAAAAATGATCAAATAGTTCTATGCAACAAACTTTTAATATGCAATCATAGTTCTTGTAAATCTAACAATCTTAGGTAAGCGATCATTGAATCAATGGATTATGGATCATCTTTGCATACAATCTATAATAAATAAATGACAAAAAAAAAGAAGAAAGAAAAGTGTTTAAATTAATCAATAAACAAATTAGGCTAACTAAGTTGGAGAAACACGTTTCATAGAAAGAGAATCTTGTATTTGCTAAGTAACCTTTCATGGTGCTACCTCAATACACAACAAAGATACGAAATTTTCATTGATCTAAATGCTCAAAGAAATATAGAGAGTTGAGAACTATTATATCATTTAATTATATGTGTCTTAAATTACTTCATTTCTATAAGGTTTTGATCTTCACTACTTACATCAACAGATTTAATTGCTAAGAATGAACCACCATTAAATTTTGGCTTCAAAAAGATTTATATGCTTATATATAACTGTGAACATTAGAAAGTGCCTGTGAACATTAGAAAGTCTTGACCATTATAATAGTGCATTCTTCTGCTTCCCTTTACTTCTCTAGTTCCATCAATAACTCAATCTTTATTTCATGCAATTCAGCCTCAACATTGCAAAACATTATCGTAATCAGTATATTTGTAAATTTTATTTGCAAGCATATAAATGTTCAACTTGTAGTATATTTATAAATTTTCTTCCTCTTTGACCATTTTTTATGTTCTCAATAATAATGTAATATTGAAGTGGTTACTTTAATTTAACTAAAATTTTTCTCAAATTTGAAACACATACACAAACCAAAATTCAATAATACATATAATTATTGAAGTATATGGGTTATGGTTAATAAATGTAGGGAAATGTTTGTTTTAGTAACCTTTTCAATTAGGTGTCACATTGTTTGTCCCATAGAATAACACAATGACAAAAGCCGGACTCTTATCGAACCCATACGCACAAAAAATATAAGGTAAATATTCGATTTTCCTTGATATATATTTTCTAGGGATTTCTATCAACTTACTTAGTAAATCTATGGTACATGATGAGAGGTATAAGTTCAGTAGAAGATTGTTTCTGAGGGCGTATTTGCCTTCTTCTGTAAGTGGGATTGTAGATGTCTTCGATTTTGCCATTCTATCAACCTTAATCAAAACCAATAACCCAAATAATCAAGGGTGTTATTGGATGACCGGATAATGAGACCAAACAAATCAGCACATATATCAATTATCAATAACATACCCAAAATGATAAAAATCTAAATAGATTAAAATGTTAGATTACAAAAGAACTTAACTGTTTATTTTCAATTTAGTCAAAGAATTAGACAAACAAAAAGAGAAGAAAGATATAATAACTGTTTCCAAAGTTTTCAAGGGCTTTAGCTAAGTTCTCATACTTATACTCCATCTCCACCTTTGCAATACCTTTTAAATTAAAGCATGGACACAATAAAAATGAGTGAAAAAGATCATAATTATTTGTAAAAATTCAAAAAATTGGGAATTTAGATTCAGATTATGTAATAAGAATAAAACAATCGGGTATTTTATTTTAAAGGTGTTGTCTAACACAGAATAGATTGGATTGCTAGGTTGTTTTTTATTTCTTTCCCACTAACAAAAGTAAAGTATTGTTTATGAGAAAAGTTTGAGTTGAAGCCAAGAGAAGAATATTAATAAATACAAAATATTATGGGCAATTCATATTGGAGTGGAAGAGATTGTACCTGTCAAAGTCTCTGTTTCAACACCTCTATAAAAAAACATCCATTGGGTTTGAAGTTGACCCTTGGGAGCCCGACCAAACTCTACAGTATTTATTAAAATCTTATTACAATTCTAAATCTTCAGGCAATCATTATTACTTATACAATATCAATTAATCCAATATAGCAATTATTTTGAAGTATCTATGCTTCCTATTTTGAAGTATTTTTGAAACCTATTATTTGAATTATTTTTCAGTGCAACAACAAGAGTTTGAAAAAAGAATAAAAAATATTATAGTATGGAAGGGTAAAAGTTAAATGTAGAAAGCTTAAAGGAGAAAAAAAGGTTGCGAGCCTCATTCCAATCTATCTCATGATAGGGAACCATATAAAGCTCCTTTCTCAAAGATTGGATTATAGACGTGATAGGACCAACAAATCTTTCCCATATAAATAAGACATGGGCAAATACACCATTCGGCAATGACACCACATCCTTCCTATTAACAAAAAAAGATGGAAAATCATAACCAAGAAATTGAGGACAAAGCCATGCTACCGCAATTAGCAAGCACCCCCCGAGTTGATATGAAAGAGAGAGAGCAATAATTTGATTGAATTTGCTAAAATATGAAAGAGAAAGCAATGCGGCCAATAATTGAAATTAGCAAACTCCACTACCGGTTCCAAACCCATCAATCTATACTAATCATTCAAAAGAAACACTCCCAAACGTAACCCTAAATCATACTTAATGACCAAAAACAATAGAACAAAATTAAAAACTTACTGGTAATGTTTTTGGAGAAGTTCTGGTCTAATTATAAAGCCCCTTAGTGTTAGAACATATGTGATTCACTTGTTAGGAATATATGTCACTATTTTATGTAATTGGCTAATCCCTTGAAAAAACGTATTTTATTTGTATTTGGGTAGATCCAAGATATTTTTAATACTTCAAGAAACCTTGTTTCAAGACCAAGTGTTAAAACCATGTATGTCTGTCCAAGATTCAAGCTAAGAAAGTGTCTATCATTAAAGCTCGACAGACTAGCATCTATCAAGCTTTAAGAGCTGTTCCAGCCGTGGTGGCTCGACAATGACTCGATAGATAGCTATCTGTTAAGGTTTATGAAAAACAGAGTTTCAAATTTGTTTTGACTCTAATCCGTGATTATGTGTTTGGGCTTTCTTTTCTCACAAGTCTAAACATATAAAATGATTATTTTAAGGGCCGTCAAAGGTGGAGCAAGTTGCACAAGTGTTGAGAAAAGTTTGTTCAAGCAAATTGTGACCAAAGACATAATTTGCTCTAGTTTATCTTTCTTATGAAGAAGCTGTTTTGTTTGTGCACCGTAGGGTTTTGTAACCAAGGACCTTCTCAATCTTCATCGTGTGATGAACTCAAGAACTTTCTAGCCAACAACCATCTCTAGTTGGTGATTGAAATCGCATCTTGGGATCCGCACAATTGGTTAGTCACGTACTAGAGGTCGTGCATTACAAGGAGAGATTGTCACTATAGAACAAGTCCAATTGGGTATTGGGGTAAGGGTTCAACTATAGGTTGGTATAAGGTACTGAGATTCCTTTACTTGTAATCGTTTGTTTTGATAATAGTGGATTCTCGGGAGTAGTGACCCTAAAATCACTCGGTGTGGTTTTTGCCGTGTTGGTTTTCCCATTCATAAACAAATCACCATGTCAATTTAATTTCCGCTGCACTTAATTTAATTGGTGATTTGTTTGTGCTACCATGCATTTGCATGTTAATTTAATTAATTAATAAACTTGGCCAATTAATCAATTAATTCATCACAAGGGGTCAATTCATTTTTGGCCTATCAAGTGGTATCAGAGTAAGCATACTCTGATTAGGTTTTAATCTTTGCTATGTTGATCCATTGACCCCTGTTTGTCATAGATAGAGGACAGTCTTTAATTATACCTCCTTTATTTGATGGCACTAACTATGCATATTGGAAAGTACGCATGAAAGCTTTTTAGCGATCTTTAGATGAGAAAGTGTGGCAAGTTGTTGAGATAGGCTGGACCAAGCCAAAGGAAGCACCGGCCGATTGCGATGATGCCAAGATCAAGGCGGCAAACTTCAATAGCAAGGCATTGAATGCCTTATTCAGTGCAGTCACTAATGAGGAGTTCAAGAAGATATCCTCTCTTGAAACTGTTAAGGAGACATGGACCATTCTCCGGACAACCCGTGAGGGAACCAAGGCTGTCAAGGATTCAAAATTTCAAAGGCTCACTACAAGCTTTGAAGAAATCAAGATGGAGGAAGATGAGTCATTTGATGAGTTCTATGCCAAGCTCAAGGTCATAGTGAACTCAGCCTTCAATCTTGGGAAAACCATTCATGAACCCAAGATTGTGAGAAAGGTGCTTAGATCTTTACTTGAGAAATTCTATGCCAAAATCACGGCGATCGCGGAATCAAAGGATATTGACAAGATCCCTTTGACAAAGCTGGTTGGTAATCTGCAGACCTACGAGCTAGAGTTAACGAGGATAGGTAAGTCGGGTAAAAGCAAGAGCATGGCATTGAAGGCTAAGAGCAATGACACAGATGAGTCTTTAGATGATGAAGATTCTAAGATGAAGTCCTACATCACCAGGCAATTCAAGAAGTTCATGAAGAATGCCAATGGGGAGGGCTTCGACAAGGACCTTAGGCAATCCAGTTCTTCTCGGTTCAAGAGCCAAGATAAAGGGAAGAAGGATGCTAGGGATGGCGGTCAAGACACTATTCCCTCAAGACCAAAGTGATTCGGGTGTCAAGGCTTTGGATATATGAAACAGGAGTGTCCTACATATTTGAAGAGCATTGGGAAGAGCAAGGCACTTGCTGCTACTTTGAGCAACACCGAGCTTGAGGATGATTCCTGACAATAAGGATGACGGAATCTTGAATGCATTCACCGGCACTATCAATCTTCTTGAGGGGATTGTTGAAGATGTGGATGAAGAAGAGGAATTGGTGGAGTCCAAGTTTGAGAAGGTGGATGAACAAGATGACAACCACATAGCCTATGCAAAGTTGTACAAGGTCTCAAAAAAGCATGAGAAGTTATATAAGTTGACCACCAAGAAGCTTAGTGATGTGGAGCTTGAGCGGGAAGAGCTTTCCACAAAGTTTGATGAATCCAATTAGACTATTGGAGCACCGAGGTTTGAGAATAACTTCTTGGCTAAGAAAATCAAGAAGCTTGAGGCAGAACTGTTCCAAGTTAGAGCTCAACTGGAAAAGATTTCAAGCGCTAAGCTAGATGAAATGGTCTTCAAAAATCTGCTTCCAACCAAACCGGTTTAGGGTATGATTTCTCTTACGCTAGTATTACTTCTACTAGTTCTACTGTTTTTGTTCCTCCTATTAACAATGTTGAAATTGAGAACACTAACATCAAAACTAATTTAGCTAGTGAGAATATAGACAAGGGTAAATCTATCTTAGGAGCACCCCCTAAGCAGGATAAGAAAGAAGTTAAAAACCCTAGACTAAGAAGGTTAACTCTCAAAAGCCTAAACAAAAGAAGCAACATCTCTGTCATCATTTGAGAGCAACCGATCATACTCAACCTAATTGCTATAAGTGGTTAGCCACTTAACAGAGCAACGGCATGATCACATTGGGAAACCATAATCAGTTTCCATCCTCTTTTACTCCTCTTGGAGATCTTCTCAAGGCCCTCATGTTCTTTTTGAACTTGAACGGTTTTAATTCTTCCCCCTTACCACCGGTTCAAAGGTTTACTCAACAGAAAAGTTTTTTCAAGGTGTGGAAGGAAAAGGGCTCCAAGTGACTCTATCACTTTTTCTCTCTCTTCTTGTTTTTGTTTTGCATTACTTGTGTGTTTTGCTTTATTGTTTTGAGTCAATCTAGTTTTCATGCTTTACTTTGCTTAACATGTTTTTGTTTGTTATTTTCAGTTTTATTTATTTTGTTTTTCATAAAAATAAAAATAAAAAATTTGAAAAATCATAAAATACAAAAACAGTGTGTGTTTGTGTACATTGGTACTTGTGTACCTTGGATGGCCATTGAAATAATGTTTTCTAAATTTTGTATCTTTTGTAGCTTTGATGAGTAGCTCTATGCACAACTAAGCAAATGAGCTTTGTAGCTCGTGTTTGTGATGAGTAAGATTAAGTAATCGCTTGTACTTAACACTCATATCACTGTTTTTGACAGGAAGAACTAGAAAATCCTAAGAGAATGACATAAATAACCATCTCACCACTGTTACCTTCCAATCATAAAATGACATCTATATGCTTTGGAATAGCAAAAGTGCAATATCAAAAGCTTAACATCATTGGGTATTTCTTTTCTATCTCTTATATGTCCATGCATGGTTTGCTTAAAAGAAAAATATACAAAGAAAAATAAAAAGCAAAAAGAATAAAATGCTTTAAATATGATTGCAAGCGTGTATTCTAGGAGATATGGGAGTTATAAGATGTACCTTGAAGGTGATAGTCCCCATCAAATAGTTATAATTGTGTGTGAGTTAAAGTGATTTTCTCATATCTCAAATCGTCATAACTTGTAGACACTTATGCAATCTTGCGATGTTTTTCACACACAACACGCATTATTCTTTGCTATTCAACACATCCCGATCAATCGAGCTTTATGAGGTTCCTATTTAAGCATTGTTCACGATTTCTTTTTCACTTTTCTCGATCTCTCTCGACAGACTCGTCTCCTCACCTCCCAAACACTCACTTCTCTCTCAAAACCTTTAAACCCACGTGATTTTTGGCCTTTCCTTGCTTCAAATCACTTGGTATGATCTCTTTTTCTCTCATTATTAATGCATTTCATGCATTTAAACTTAGGTTTTGGGGATTTTGAAAAAATTTGGGGTTTTTCAAAATTGTTGAGTTTTTGTTGATATTTTGGGATGGGTCTTTGTTTAAATGATCTTTAAACCTCATGCATTGCATCACATGAGCATTATAACAATATTATCATGCATTTAGATGTGTGCAACTGATTGTGTCCTAGTATGATTGGATTGGGCTGAGCCCATGATGCTTTTTATATTACATGTCATATGTTCATCCATACCCATGCATACGTTCTTTCTCTTCAATATATCTTGATATACTTTAATTGTTTTGGGACTTTTCTAATTGTCTCTCCCTCTCCCTTTCTCTTCTGTTTGCATTAGTATGTGTCTATGGCACCCAAACGCAAGTCTACTCCGTCCCAGAACCCTCTTCTTTCTAGGGCATCCACTTCGTCCGATCCTACTCCTTCATCTATTCGATTCGTGATGAGGATGCCCGAAAGGCCTTCTCGGAGAACTTTTCTCTACAAGGCATTCATTCTGAACTCCAAGTCATCCTAGCGAACTTCACCGACACTAACCTACCCACTGTCATTCACAATCAAGGTTGGGAGTCACTATGTGACGTTTCGGTCACATGTCCATCCATGCTGATCCAAGAGTTTTACTCCAACATGCATGGATTTGATTTTTTAGTACCTCATTTTATCACTCACGTTCGAGATATGCACATTCTTTGTCACTGCTGATTGTTGCAAATGTGCTTTGTGTCCCCAGGGTTGAGTTTCCTGACTACCCGGTTGTGGTAGTTTAAGGACTGTGTCTAAAGACGAGCTTATATCTACTTTTTGCGAACGCTCTTTGAGGGGTGAGCGTCAGTTCACTTATTGTTCGAGCTTTGCAAAAGGCCCTTGATTTTTTAACATGGTCATGACTTTTGTTCTTTACCCTCTATCTCACTATAACTCTATCACAAAACCTCATGCTCGATTTTTGTTGTCCCTTCTTGAGCATCTTACTATAGATTTTCCTTCTCACTTTATTATTTCTATCATAGATGTCTATAGGGATACGGCGTCCTGTGATAAGCTCATCTTCCCTTCCGTTATCACGAGGATCTTACGCCATTTTTCTATTCCCTTTCCAACGTATGACCACTTTACCTTCATGTGTGCCATAGATAACACTACTATTAAACGGAGCAAGGCGCAATTTAGGTCGAGGCGATTTGGGTCAATAGCTCCTCCCACCCGTTTGGCTCCATCCCGATCTACTCCATCCACATTTGCTCCCTTCTCTTTTAGGGGTGATGTGACTCTCGGAGACATCATGGCACAGCTTCAGCGCATGGATGCTCACCTTGATACACTCTCTCTTGAGCTATATTAGGTGAACATCCATGTCAGCTTTATTGCACGACAATGAGCGATCATGGGTGGTTTCGTTTTCGAGACTTCTCCTCCACCTACTCAAAAGGCTTCTGAGGATGAGGATGATGATGATGATGATGCTACTACTTCCGAGGATGATGATGATGGAGATACTAGCTCTTCCGATACATATAAGATGTCTACTTGACACTCTTACCCTTTGTCACTCGTGACAAAAAGGGGGAATAGTTTTGGATATTAAAGTAGTCATACTTAGGGGGAGAGTTAGTATAGGACCATTTTGTTAGGGGAAGTGTTGATATTTGAGGGATGTAGTGAGGATTATTTGTATCTTCTTTTTTTTCTCCTTTTTAGATACAAGATGGGTCTTGTGATCATTATTGACACACATTGTACTTATTTTCTTTATATGTTGATGTATGTTTCTTTCACCTTCCCTTACATGTGTTGTTTCTTTTCTCTCTTTATGCATATGCTTCATATTACTTGTATGCAATCTATTATTTCTGTTTCACACAAAGATGCCTTGATGTGTTTTGTTTAAAGTGTTTCATAAATACAAGTTGTCAAAGTCTACTTGCCATAAACTCTCTTTTTGCAAAGTTTTTCAAGAGTTTGTGTTAGGATAGATTTTATTGTATTCAACAAGTGAATATGAGTTAAGTGATTTATGACTTCTCTCATATGTTCATTTGCTTGTTGTGGTTTTGTCATAGATTACCAAAGGGGGAGATTGTTAGGATGTATGTGATTTACTTGTTAGGAACATATGTCATTATTTTATGTAATTGGCTAATCTTTTGACAAAACGCACTTTACTTATATTTGGGTAGATCTAGGATGTGTAAGCAAATTGTGACCAAAGACAGAATTTGCTCTAGTTTATCTTTCTTATGAAGAAGTCTTTGTGTTTATGCACCGTAGGGTTTTGTAACCAAGGACCTTCTCGATCTTCATCGTGTGATGAACTCAAGAACTTTGCAGCCAACAATATTTTCTAGTTGGTGATTCAAGTCGGTATCTTTGGGATCCGCACAATTGGTTAGTCACGTATTGGGAGCCATGCATCACAAGAAAAGATTATCACTACAGAACAAGTCCAATTAAGTATTGGGGTAAGGATTCAATTGTAGATTGGAATAAGGTATTGGGATTCCTTTACTTGTAATCGCTTGTTTTAATAATAGTGGATTCTCGGGAGTTGTGACCTTTAAAATCACCTAATGGGGTTTTTGCCGTGTTGGTTTTTCTCATTCGTAAACAAATCACCGTGTCAATTTAATTTTTACTACACTTAGTTTAATTGGTGATTTGTTTGTGCCACCACGCATTTGCATGTTAATTTGATTAATTAATAAACTCGGCCAATTAATCAATTAATTCATCACAAAGGGTCAATTCTTTTTGGCCTATCACTCAAATTTTATCTCCCTCTATGACTCTCTCTTGCCCTTATTAAGGCTCTCAATGAACAATAATAATGTAAGGCTCTTTTGTTTTTTTTTTTTTTTTTTTTTTTAAGAAAAAAAAAAAACCACAAATTTACTACAAATAAAGAGAATAGGTAAGGGGGAAAACCTAAAATTAAAATAAAAACATCACTAACCATTCTTCTATAGGGTTTCCCCAGGTTCAACGAAACCAACATTGAATTTAATAGCAAACCCTAATCTTAGACAATTTATAAACAAATTAGAATCTTTACTTTGATGAAATTTGGAACTCTAACTTCAAATTGTTACTCATCTAACATTGAAAGTTGCGAGAGACTTGGAAGGGGGTGATCCATGGTGGCGGCAATTTGTGGCGAAAGAAGCGACGATGGGAGAATTTGAGTTTTGGGTTTTGATTTTGGAGGAAGGAAAGGGTGAGTTTTAGGTTTAGGGGAAGGAGATGTTAGTGTGTGATAAGAAGAGAGAATTTTTCATTTTTTGGTTTTAAAGAGGCTGTAACATGTATTTGGTGGGGCAGAAATTAGATTTATTTTTAAATCAATTTTTTAAAAAAATTAAATGCTGAAGTGGAAAATTATGGAAGTTTCAAAGGCTTCGATTTATATATATATATATATATATATATATAGATAATAGGATTACAAAAAATGCAAGATTCATACAAATGAACATTTTGCAAACATGTATAATTTGGCAATTGTCATAATTAAAGTTCTATAGTCATCATTTTCTTTGTGATAATATAGAAAGAATTAATGAAAAAATGTAGCATAAAATTAACTTCTCAAAATAACATCATAAATCTACATAATTTTTTTTACGCAATAATAAACAAATATTCAATATCATTTCAAAATAGGAGAACTTCATTAAAGGTCACATGACAAACCGTAATCGTCACAAAGACGAAGTCATTATAAAGTTAGAGTTGTAACAAAGACATAATAGTCATCATAATTCTCATATTGAAGGACAGAGAGAACCTTACAACTAAGAGAATCGCCATTAATGGGGATGATCAAAGTCAATGTCATAGATCCTCAACACTCTTTAACTATCCATCCCAGATCTCAATTGGATTTTGATGAGTTACATGTGTTTGAGTCAGGCTTTTAATAAGCTTAAAGCTCAATGGCCCCTATTAGGGCAAGGTCTATACCAAGTCCCTAATGTACATTTCCAATATCATTAAGGGGCAAACTACCATACCGTTAAGTCTATTACGTTAAGATATGTCATTCAAGAGATTATTGCTCAAAAGTTAATTAATCACTCCACCTGCTTCAATGATCAACTCCAATACTCCATCCCCAACCAATATCTGTTTTGATGATCAACAATTCTACATTTTACTTTTGTGAGTGAAAATTCTTAGGTACTTTAAAAACACGAAAAAATTGTGTTCCTTTCTCTTACATTTATGGTGGATCTTATCATAAATTTAATAAGTGTAGTCCAAAATAAATGTGATAAAATAGAATACCATTCTTCGTACTCCAAAAATATCTAAGAATTAGTTTTTGTGAGCATCAATTTTGGAACACAAATTATAATTTTAAACATATTTAATAATTAAAAATATATATTCTAGTCTAGGTATTTTCTAGGTTTTAGTTTTTTTTTTCCATGTTTATTATATTTGTTCTTATTTTGTATCTTATGTATCCCACCATTTGTCCTACATAGGGATTGAAACTAAGTTACACTACTTCTAAGAAACTACATAAGTTATAACTACATCTAAATATAAATGAAAAGCAAACCTATGACAATAATATTTAACACTTTATTTGAATAGTCATCTTTCTTTTAAAGACAACGAGATAATAACTTAATAAGCCATTTAGGCCATGACGGTGATTATCACCCGGCCCTATCCATTCATGCAGAAACTTTTGCTGATGAAACATAAGCCAGAAGCTCATTGTCAACTTCAAATTTAGCCATGTT